>CM060910.1:559269802-560519802 GCA_030737875.1 Allium sativum
ATAGGGTTTTCCCTTATAACAGCCAAAGAATGCTTGATACGTTTTAAAACAAATCATTTGATACTACAATAAGTGCATAGTGTATAAAACAACTTCAAATCATAAGTATCAATCATAGGCGGCATGGGTACCATATATCATGTCGCCATATATAGGTTTACAAATAAAACCGCAAATGTCACGTATTTGGAAATTGGATTTCCATCTATGAACCGAGGCAAAAGATAGTCCTCAACCGATTCGAGACTGTCTAGTCCGAGCCTCAGGCAAGTACTCTGTCAAGCCTTTGGATCGTCAGGGCCGGTCCACCGATGTGGATTAAAATGCCTGAACACTACGTTTCCCCACCCTATGGGGTGTAAGTCTGGTCCGTCAGCCGACCAGAATGCATCGGCCGAAACCGATATAACCGAGGCGCCTCGCCACAGCAACAACCACATAAGTCAAACTCGTCAGGGCGTGTAAAACCACTGACGCCACTTCTAACTAGAAAGAAACGCAAGTCCTCCCTGAGGTCCGTCTCCCGTTTTTGGTTCATACCGGGTGTGAAACACGCGAGGTAAACGTTACACAAAGCTACGCCACAAAGGCCGTGCTTTGATCATCAACCACAAGACTTTGCTTTTCAACAGAAGCCTTGATCATTTGCATCTTAGCATGCCACACAGGCAAACCACTCTATGCAACCGATATCAGACACACAGAATGAAATCCAATGTCAGACACACAGTCCATTTACAAGTCCGTTCTGGGTCTGAACGAAACCGGAGGCACCTAGTACCTCGCATATCCATCGATCTCCAAGTACGTCTGGACGATCACTAACTGTTTCCATCTTCTTGGGTGTACAGCCCAATCAAGATCATCAGTAATTACCCAAACGACGTGAAAACCTCCGGTCTTCGACCATCGTCTTCATCTTCGACTTATCGTCGTATCAGTTATTCAGAATGGGATGAACCCGGTCTTTCCGAATAACTCGCGTATATTTTAAATAAGTGTTACACAAACACAACATACGCCTCATTCCAATTCATTAGTCACTAACCGTAAATTAATCAAGAGAATAATTCCCCAAATATTAACCCCGAAGGCCGAAACCAACATCAGATCAATATCCAGAAAACCATTCTACTTAGCTAACCGACAGTTAGTTTCTAAATTTCACGTTCAAATCTAATTAAAGATTTAACTATCGCCTGGAGCAAAACTGGTGATACTCCATTCTCGATCTTTTCAATCTAATTAAAGATTCATTAAAACTCCACTTAGTTTTAATCTGTGACTGGGTTAAAGAATCAGTGTCATTTAAAACACGGTTCACGATAAACCCAAAGTCACATCCCATTAATTATCGGGTTAAAGAACAAGTGTTATTTAAAACACTGTTCACGATAAACCCAAAAATCAATATCCATTCAATTCCAATTAAATATCATTTAATTGGTACACTTCATTAAATCTAAATAAAAAGATTTAATCTTTTCTCAACTGGGTTCAAGAACAGTGTTAGTGAAGACACCATTCACGACAAACCCAAATCACATTCATTAATTATCGGGTTAAAGAACAAGTGTTATTTAAAACACTGTTCACGATAAACCCAAAAATCTATATCGATTCAATTCCAATTAAATGTTATTTAATTGGTACACTTCATTAAATCTAAATAAAAAGATTTAATCTTTTCTCAACTGGGTTCAAGAACAGTGTTAGTGAAGACACCATTCACGACAAACCCAAATCACATTCGATATTCAATACAAGGCTCTGAATAGAAAATATATCGGCTTATATTCAATATCGAATTCTACGACTAACAAATGTCGTATTGGAAATAACGATATAAATATATATCTTTCAAATTTCCATAACCACACCTGTATAATCACGAATTCCAACATCGAAATATTCCGAAGACAATTTCGATTCAAATCCACTCCAATGCAATCATTGGAAATTTTGGTTATTTTCAAAACCCTTTTCAAATTCAATTTATTTATTTAAAAATAAATAGAATTATAATTCTAGTTCAAAACTAGTTCATTTCGATAAAAATCTATTTTTATCTTTTCAAATATGGAGTTTTTCATCCCAAACTTTCACAAATCATTTCTTATGATTTTACACAAATTATTGCTATTTTTAATAATTTTATCAAGGCCCATACAGTCGATTTCCATTAACGGCCATCGAACTGCACTTACAGCGACCTTTTTCGAATTTGATTTGGACGTATCTCCAAATCCAACCGTTAGATTTCAAATTTCTAACATTCATTAGAAAGCTCTTTTCGATACGAACCCAACGGTTCCGGTTTTAGGAGAATCCGACGGTCGGATCTCCCGTAATGTCCGTTCGAAATAAATGGTCGAAATTCGCGAACTGCCGCGACGCGTTCTATTCAGGCCATTATATTATATATAATATATATAATATATATTTCGTCGATTTCTATTTAAAACGAATTATATAAATAGTTTTGAATTCGTTTCAAAAACATTTTCAACTTCCATTTCAATTCAAATCAAAATTGAATTCTTCTTTATAAATTCGTTTCAAAATCCATTTCCATTCAATTCAAATTTCAATTCAATTTGAATTTATTTCACTTCGCTTTCAATTCAATTCGAATTCGTTTTCAATTCAATTCATTTCGAAATCGTTTTCAATTCAATTCATTTCGAAATCGTTTTCAGTTCAATTCATTTCGAAATCGTTTTCAATTCAATTCATTTCGAAATCGTTTTCAATTCAATTCATTTCGAAATCGTTTTCAATTCAATTCATTTCGAAATCGTTTTCAATTCAATTCATTTCGAAATCGTTTTCAATTCAATTCATTTCAAAATATTCGATTTCGAAATCACGTTTCAATATTCATTTTAAAATGAATAAAATCGATATAAATATCGTTCACGTCAAAATGGCGTCAATCTAATCCTCACGGCTTCACATATTTCTATTTTCAAATATTCTATTTCAAATATTTCTATTTCAAATATTTCTATTTCAAATATTTCTATTTCAAATATTTCTTTTTTTTTCTCGAAACTGGAATGAGGCCCAATCAATTACCATATAATGTTAATTATATGGATTTTCTACAACACATGTATATATCAACAACGATGAATAATCAACCATCAATCAAAGTGCACTACACTGTATAAGCATCAAATATAGACATTTAACGCTTATAGCAGCTTGTCAATCAATCGATCGACATATTTAATAAATCAGGATGAGTGAACTTCAAATTTCATCCTAACACCCGTGTGGGGTTTCAAACAATCAAACACATATTTTATTTGTGCAGTTAGGCGATGTGTAAAATTTATCGACCCAATCAACGTCATTCAAATAGGTGTACATAAACAAACCGTCTGGTTTGTAAATGAATATTTATTTATTCACATTCACGTTAAAAATTATATTTTTAACGATAACACATTTTATTTTAACATATGAATTTATATTCAGTTCATTCGTTAAATAAAATGCTATTTTTATTTTTCTAACTTATTTTAGAAAATTTCGGCGGCATAACGGCACGATACTAGAAACGGGACAAGGCCTAGCCTTATCCCCGGTCTAGTGAAGGCCCACGCCATTCACACATCAATCAAATCAATTCGTTATGCAAACCACAAACTTTGGAGTAAGGGTCTAACCTAGCCTTACTCCTTCGCCTTATAACGGCGCACGTCTAATCCTAACCAATTTATCGATTCGATTTTTCACACCACAAACCACATTCAAACCAATATCACAATCAATCACCAAACAGTCAAACAAACAAGTCCATGGTCTGTGGACGGGTGTCGGGTGCTACTAAGCACCGTCTGCATCCTAGTATATATATAACTAGAAAAATAAATTGAAAGGTGAGAAATTCTCACCTTTAGCTATCCAACCATCTCGACTCTTCTTTTGCAGAAGTCTTCGTCGTTTCGCCTTTTTGTCACCTTCGTTGCTGCTTTCACTACATACGTAAAAATCACATTTTTACTTCGCTATTCAATATATAAAAATCGAATTTTTAGTTCGAAGTTCAATATATAAAAATCGAATTTTTATTTCAAAGTTCAATATATAAAAATCGAATTTTTAGTTCAAAGTTCAATATATAAAAATCGAATTTTTAGTTCGAAGTTCAATATATAAAAATCGAATTTTTAGTTCAACATTCAATATATAAAAATCGAATTTTTAGTTCGAAGTTCAATATATAAAAATCGAATTTTTAGTTCGAAGTTCAATATATAAAAATCGAATTTTTAGTTCGAAGTTCAATATATAAAAATCGAATTTTTATTTCGCCATTCAATATAAAAAAACTAATTTTTATTCTTCGCTTTCATATATAAAGATCTAAATTTTCTCCTATGTAAACAATATAAAGATCATATTTTTATTTCGATTTAAACAATACAAAAATTATATTTTCAAAGCAAATTCATTTTTAAAAACCATAAAGTAAAATCAGTTATAAACCATAAAGTAAAATCAGTTTTTTTATTTTTCTACAAATATAAAGATCTGGTTTTTCCTAATACAAAAATCTGAACTTTTATAAATTAAAAATCTAAATTTTTTATAACTTAAAAATCCTAACTTTTCAGCTTTTGAAGTTTAAATCTTTTCACTTTAAAATCTAAAAATAAAAATCAGTTTTAAAAATAAATAAAAACAGTTTTAAAAATAAATAAAATCAGAAAAAGTAAATAAAATAAAAATAAAATAGCAGGGAACTTACAGGGGGGCTTTGGCGGTCGGAGAGGGTGGCAGATGGCCAGAGGCGGCGGAATAGGGTTGTGGAGGCAGGAGCTGGGCGGCGCGTCGATCGAACTGGGGGGGGGGTCTCCCGCGCGTCGATCGAAAGGGGGGGGTCTCTCGCGCGAGGCGCTCCGACGTTGGGGCTCGCCAGAGGCGGCGGCGCCACCCCTCGGAGGAGCGACGGCTCCTCCGTCTTTCGCTTCCTCTTTTTTTTTTTTTTTATTTGTTTTCTGATTTGAAATGAAACGTGAAAGGGGGGGGGGCCAATGATAAAGGGGGGAAATATATTTTCTTTTTTTTTATTATTATTATTTTAATCGGAAAAAGTTGACTTTCATAAACGACCTCGAAACGAGGCCCACCGCCTGTCGCCCATAGCGTTCTACCCCCATTCCGAGCACAATGGGATATGTGTCGTAGGCTGATTCGACTATTTGAATCAGTTTCCGTTAAATTTACATTTAAATCACTATATTGAATTTTAAACGTACATTTCGAATTACCGGGGTCACATACTAACTTTAAAAATTCCCGAAAAATATTTTCTAGCTTCGTATTGACGATACGGTCCTAACAAAACTAGTTTCGTCCAATTCTGAGACCGTTAGAAAAATGGCCAATTTCCAGTCGATTAAAATCAACTAAAACTGGTCAAACGCGTTTTCCTTTGCCACGCTCACATATTGATTCGAAAAATTATGAAATTTGAAACCTAACAATAACTTGACACTGCGGATCCAACAAAACTGGTTTCGTCGAAATCCGAGGTCGTTTGCAAAATGTCCATTTTTAAGGGCCTGAATTCCATAGCGACTATTCAGAATTTTCAACTGGACATATCTTTTGATTCCCGATATGAAATCTTGATTTTTCGGATTCGTTGGAAAGATATTCACTATTAGATTCCATTATTTTTGGTTTCACTAAAATCCGGATTGTTTTGCACCCGGTACATTCAATTGAAGTTTGAAATCGAATTATCGAACTACCGCGCCATTTTCAATTCTATTTATAATTATATATAATTATTTATATTCTAACGACGACGCGTATAATATATACGTTTGAATTATATTCAAAATAAATTTCACGTCGATATTATTTAAAATAATTCATTTTAAATAATCAAAATTCGCTAAAATTGCCAAAATAAAAATTTTAAACTGGCCCAGATTTTCCGGGTTGTTACAACAACTTCTCCCTGACTCCGGTCCTTTGCATTGAAATGCGATCCCCTCGCCGATACTTGGAACCCAAAAATGTGCGTGCCCAGTATATATATCGCACCTTCAAATCCTTGTCCGAACTTCACCAAAATTTTCACCATTGAAGCTCACTCCGTCCTCGTCACAACACCACTCTCCGTTCCTCCAATCGACGCCCGATTCTCCGACGATCCCCACACCTAGTTTTGAACATTTCCGATCATCGATGCGGAATCAAACCAAATTCTCACCAAAAATACTACATCTTCAACAGATTGCAATGGCGCAGAGTGATCTAATTCTCTCTTGATTGAGAGATACGATTTTTTCGCAGTTCTCTTCACAAAATTTCCATTCTCTGTAAATCAGAGATTTCTCTTCCGTTTTTCGATGAAATCTGGATCCGTCAATTTCTAAAAATCAGAAACGATGATCCGAACAGCTTCCGCGTAGATTATATCAACTAAAACTGAATGGATTGAGAGAAATGGATTTTTTTATTGAATGGAAATGTTTATTTTCATGTACAGGAAATGAACAAAAAGAAGAACGACGTGATGAATTTTGTATCTGCAGTGGTAAATGGCGAAGTGTGCATGAAAATGAAGCTTAAGCCCTCCTTATATTGGGATTTACAAGGGTATCGTGGTCATTCTGTCAAGGGACACATGGCTCTCTTCATGACATCTACTCCATGCATCATAACAACTAAGTAAACATTTGTCCTCTCCATGAATTCTATGACGTGCATGTAGACAACTACATTGACACCTCACTCTCATCCTTATATTAAGCATATTTTTAATTTATTTAAATTAGAAACATAGTTGCAACACTTAAAGATGTAACCAAATTTCGCTATACTTATTAGTGTAACATTTATATATATCTTTACTATGTAGATATCAGAATTATAAGTTATCAAAATTAAATAAATATTATTTATCTATATCATTTATAAAATATACATACATATAATTTACCAAAATTTATACTAACCAAAATGGTCTAAAATATATACTTAATAATCCTTATAAAATAAAATAGAACTCATTCTTGTAAATTATCCTTTACCAGATTCACATTTTTCAAATCAATATTGTCAAAATCAGAAAATATCATTTCTCATTAATATTGAAACATTCGTAAAATATTATAAATTAAATATTACCTTTAAAATAAGTTCTCTTACACAAAAATCATATTTATAAAATAAACGAAATACTTATTCAAATTTAAAACTTGTACTTAAACCTTATAAAATCAATTTATATTCATAAAACTAAATTACAAAATAAAAATCCAAATTAAATTTAGTTAAAAATTTCGGGATATTACATTCATCCCCCCTTAGAACTTTTCGTTCTCTAAAAGGAAGACGAGTAAATTTAAACTCCTTTACCAATTTCAAATTCCCATTTCTTTCTTAACATACCGGGAATGTAATGGTCCTAACCATGGTCCTTATCATCTCAGGATACTCTATTAGATTCTCATTACAGGCAGAGATTCCTATAGTCTCATGATTACTAGGGTCGTCACCTATCATGTTCATAATCCAGTTCTCTGATTTAGAACTAGAGCTTCTACTGCTACCACAAAGGAGAAACTAGAATAGATGTTGTCTAGTACATAGATGTCTACAACCCTAAGGAAATTTACAATTTAGAAATAATCTTTCTAACTTACCGATAAAGTTATGGAATCCATCGTTTACTTAACAATTTAAGTCAGACTATAAGACTAAGGGTTCATGCCTCATATTTGTTGGATTTTAACAAAAAATTGAATCCAAATTCTCAAAATAAATTATCTTTTTCTCAAAACATTCAATTACCTTGCAAAAATAAAATTTTGGATTATTTTACAAATCTTTTGCACTTAATACCAATTCAAGTTCAAATTAAGAGATAATTCAATATACTTGTTTCAAATTCAAAATCTTGTCATTAATCTACCTGTCCATGGTTTAGTCAAAGAAGGGAAAAAAAGAAGGATTCAAGAATGAAATTGAACAAAAATCCAAGCATGACAGTGATCGTCAAAAGATGACAACGATGCAAACAAAACTCAGTAACAAGCGAAGAGGTAGAATTATATTTTGAGAAAACTCATCCTATTTCAATTTTTATTCAAATTGTTTCCGATATTAATCCATTTACAAGTGAAATTTTTATGCATTTAGCATTCATACTTTAAATTCTCTACCCAAAACATTCTAAAAATAATTGAGGGATTTAATTTAACATAACCTGGGTCATTCTTTACCAATCCAAAAATTATTAATAGATTATTCAAATTGGCAACTAAATTTTATTTAAATACCAGTGTAATCTAACATTCCCTTAATTTCCTTTTTAATGGTTTTACTTACTTAAGTTATTTATTCTCATATAAAATTATAAATGCCTACCACTTTATGAGTTAAGGAAATTTTCTAATATTTCCATAAGTTAATTTCAATTCATAAATTTTACCCTAATTCAAAACATATTGGCTTTATGGTAAAGGTAGCTCTCTCAAGCGTAATATTTCCAAATCTCATTCTAGGATATTTCTAACCCTATCTCTAATGAGATATCGTAACTTTGATGAGTCCTTATTTTTTGTTCAAATACGTCGTACCCTATTGCTTTGTATAAACCAAAGCTCTGATACCACTTTTGTAACGACCCAACTTTCTGACCGGTTTTCACCGGTATTTAAACCAACATAAACCGTTCACAAAGACGGATTGTTATGGGTACTTATATATTTACACAAAAATAATAGAACTTTTCATTTCATTACCATAATATAACATCAGAGTTACAAGGAATACATCAGAGTACATCGATTTTACAATGGAAGAAATACTAACTCAACGGAAGAATGCGAATGCTCCAAGAATATAATAGCTCCAGCTAAAACCAGAATCCTGCTCCAACCAAATCCAAGTCTAACTATGCAAACCAAACTACTAGCTGCCCGTGCAAAATTATGGGCACCCAGAGTTTGGGTGAGGGAACAATAAACTCCAGGTCAGTCGTGGGACTAGTATGAGAACACAAAATAGTAGTTACTTTAGGATTCATTTTAAAGTTGGGTTATTCAATAGACCACGCCGCTAACGCGAAACAGGTTTACTCCGTATGAATTACCGTGCATAAAAATTCACTATGTCATTTGAAAAATGAAACTACCATAAGGTCTCGCGGCACACACAAAATGCAAACGCACATATGGGCGAGGTTTTTCCTTATAATAGTCAAATATGCCTGATATGTGAAAATCCTCTTCTACTACTAATAGTGCATAGTGTAAAAACAGTTTCGCAAAAAATGTATCAATCATAGCCAGCATAATGCCCTATCCCATTATACTGACGTAATCCTGCTGGTAGCTGGCTGTACAACTAAAATCGTATGGGCTCGTAGTGGAAATTGGATTTCCAACAAATGACCAGGCAAAGGAACTTCCTTACCGAACCGATGGGTACGCCACTAGAGGAATGCCCCGAGAACTAAATCGGGCTCTCTGCCAACACGAGGCCGGGTTACCCCTTAACTGGGTAACTTAGAGCACGCCTGAGTATATCACCTCCCGGTCGTTACCAACCTTTAAACCCGAGGCCTCACAACATCAACATCCATATAAATAGAAGTTATCCACATAGGTTAATACCTGAGCTCCATACCATAGTACACCTTTTATCTAGAAGGAAACGACTACCCTTAACCTCGCTGCATCTTTCCTGTTTTAGCCATTTACCGGGTTGTGAGGCTTGCTGAGGTCATGATACACAAAGGTACGCTTAAACAAGCTATGCTTTGATCATCCATAGCTCATCACATATCTTAAGTATGCCACATTATCCATTAACAACGCATCATTGAATTCCAATATATAACCTCTAAGCTCGTATGTCTTAGAGAAGGGTGTTAAGCAAGAGAGTAATTCTCCGCTACCAAACAGATATATATTGATAAAACAGTGCTACGTAGTTAATTACAATGTCAGACACACAATCCATAATTTTCCATTCTGGGTCTGAACGAAACATAAATCCGAAAATCACCAAATATATTCAAATCTTATGCTTCTTATATCCTCGTATCGGGTGGCCTAACCAACCGAGACATCAGCAATCAATCCAAACAATTCAAAGAATCCCGGTCTTCATTCGTCGCTTCCCCAAATCTTGAATTGCTTCATGACGTCGTATTATTATTTGGAATGGTTTTCGAACATATATTCGATCCCGGTCTTTCAAATAATAAGCGTACTTTTAAAATCAGTAGTTATGGACTATACAAGTTTCTCAATTCAAATCTCCTTATCAAATTGTTATCAATTCATTTCAATTTAAGGTTGGATTCATTCGATTCCCATAAATACTATTATCACCTTAACTTTTCTTAAAATTCAATATTCATTCCTAACCTTACATATCAAATCAAAATCCATTTACTCATCGTTATCCCTTACCTTTGGTATTCAAACCTTAATTTGGATTTAAATCCCCATTGATAAATATAAGTTTAAAAAAGAATTTAATCGACTTATATTTGACATTGATTCACCAGCACGGGAAAACACAATCAGAATTTGGATATGAATATGGTTTGTATTTCTGATAGTATTCGTCCAAACCTGAGATTCTATATCGAATATCCGACGACCAATTCTATCCCAACTCATTTCCTTCTAAATTCAAACATATCATATATTCCTTATAACTTAAATAAACATCATACCATTCATTTTAACCTTTTTTAAAATCTCCCAACACATTTAACAAATCCTTTTTCATAATAGTTCATGGTTTCTAATCTTCAAATTGCAATCAATTTCAAAGAAATAGGTTAATAACGTTAAAAGCATTACTAAAAGTGCTGCAAAACGGTTATCCAACCAAATAGATCCAGAACCGTTCAAAATCCGCATATTCTAACTTAAATCCCTTTTAAATAATAGAGGATTTATCGTATTTTTCTGGATTTTTTAAATAAATTTTATAACTCATTTTAATCGATTTTCCATTACGGTCGTCGAACTACATGTATAGCGATCTTTTCCAATTTCGTTTAAATATAACTTGAATATCGTACATTGGTATTTGAAAATTCCTTTTCTATTTAAAAGCTGTTATCATTTGACATCCAAAGTTTCTTATTTCAAGTCAAACGGATTTCAAAGAATCAAGTTATAACCCTTTGAATTAAAATCGATATTTACGAACTATCGCACCGCAGCGTTTCTATTCACACCATATAACAATTTAAATATAAATCTTTAAAATCCTTTTTAAATTGAATTTATATTTCTAATTCATTTGGAAAAACAGTTTCAATTTTACTTCAAATTAGATTTCGAATTAACCATCCCATTTGTTGGATCAGTTAGGGATAGTCAAGGAGAGCAGGAAACTATATTTTCCAAACCCTAGCCTAGACACTATCCTTTCTATCATCCTAGAACGTTCTGGTATATATATTATAAACAAAAATATTGTCAATATATATATTTAAAACCATTTTCAAATCTCATTTTGAGTTAAATTTGACTTTTAAAAATAATATTTAAAAATCAATCTTCATTTATATGGGAGGAAGATTCAATCAATCACCGGTATAATTCCACCACTATAGTGTATGTGATTTCATACAATCATAATGAATCAACCATCTAAATCAGATAAACATAACTTATAATCACGACCAATAAGCAATCATTTTAGTTGTGTACAAGCGTTACCAACAATAACACTTACCAGTGTTCATTGTGTTATCTACACATCTATTCATACAGTAACATCCATGTACAACCAAATATAATTTATCACAATCAATTATTCAACAACTATTAATTTAAATAATAATTTAAATTAGGAGTTCTCACCATAATAGCTCCAATATCTTCATTACTAGAGCGAACAAGCCAACAAACACTGCTACCGCTTCTCGTACTACTTTCAATTCACCTCTTTTAGCAGCTGGTAATTTTCTGCTATATTTTTATATTGGGAATAAATTAATAATGTTATTCATTATATATTATTCATATATAAGGGCATTTTATTTTATTTTTATTATAATTTTATACTTAACAAATATTATCAATATTATATATCAACGTGTTCTACCTTTCGATACGATTCCAAAGTCCCTAACGGCGAGTTAATCAAATTAGAAATGAGTAAGATATTAACTTTTAAATTCCTAAACTAAGTTTAAACTAAAAAAATACCCAACATCTTTGGCCCAAAGCCCAAAAGCATGATACCCGATCTAATCTCATACTCCTTCTTCCTCCACATCTCGCTTCTACTGTGTTTCCTGGAACCCATTCACGTGTACGGGTGTGCACATACATGCTTCAAATACTCCACCAATCTTCAATCCGAGATCATCAGCAACCTCGTCTTTGACACCTCTTCCAACTGCACAACTTCTCCCCGACTCCGGTCCTTCGCATTGAAATGCGATCCCCTTGCCGAGACTTGGAACCCAAAAATGTGCGTGCCCAGTATATATCGCACCTTCAAATCCTTGTCTGAACTTCACCAAATTTTTCGCCATTAAAGCTCACTTTGTCCCCGTCACAACACCACACTCTCTTTCTCCAATTGATGCTCGGTTCTCGGACGATCCCCAACCCTAGTTTTGAACATTTCCAATCATCGACGCGGAATTGAACCAAATTCTCACCAAAAATACCACATCTTCAGCAGATTGCAATGGCGCAGATGGCGTGATCTAATTCTCTCTTGATTGAGAGATACGATTTTTCAAAGTTCTCTTTACAAATTTTCCATTCTCTGTAATCAAAGATTTCTCTTCTGTTTGTCGATGAAATATGGATCCGTCAATTTCTAAAAATCAGAAACGACGATCCGAACAGCTTCCACATAGATTATATCAACTAAAACTGACTGGATTGAGAGAAATGGATTTTTTATTGAATGGAAATATTTATTTTCATGTACAGGAAATGAACAAAAAGAAGAATGACTTAATGAATTTTGTATCCGAAGTGGTGAATGGTGAAGTGTGCATGAAAATGAAGCTTAGGCCCTCCTTATATAGGGATTTACAAGCGTATTATGGTCATTCTATCAAGGGACACATGGCTCTTGTAACACCCCGTGTATTCTATAACTGTGGAATTAACAAATTAAAGTATAATTAATTTGAAATCAAATAACTAAGGGAAACGGGATACGCCATTGCGTTCATCTCGGAAAAATACGCGAAATAGAGTCCGAGTTTTCGAAAAACGGAGTCCGTATGAAGAAGATATAGCCTTCGGAAGTTTCTGAATTAAGTTTAAAATTCAAACAGAATAAAATAGCTCAGAAAATCAAGTTTAAATTCCAAAATGGGGCCCAATGGGCCAGGGCGGAAGAACACCCGCCTAAGGCACCCAGGTCGACTGGGTTGTCGACCTGGTCTAGCCAGGTCGACAGGGCTGTCGACCTGGTCCAGAGCCAGGTCGAACCCAGCCCAACCTGGCTGGCCTATTCTATGTTGGTCGATTTTCTGCCGTCTGCTTTGTCATTAGGGCTAGGTGGCAGGCTCTAATTGGTCTCTCCTTAGGATGAAAGGCTACGATCAATCCAAGCGACATCAATGGTCCTAATCAGTTCATAACCCCTATAAAAATGACCCAAGACTCTACCTAGGTTTCTTACACAATTCTCTAGCCTCCATTGCTCTCTTCTTCTAATAAAAAAATAAAAATGGCGTCGCTGCTCTGCTGGAATTAAAACTAGAAGATAATCAACATCAGCCTAAGCAACTCAATTCAAACTAGAGATTAAAGTTTCTGCAAAGATTCTACAACAAGTTAAAGTTCTTTCTTTAATCCAATCAAGGCAAGTACAGTTATTTTCCGCTATAAACGTTAATTATAATTTTGATATGTTTTTAATTCTGAATCTGAGATTGTATATATATTCTCTTCTGTCAGATTTGTTTTTCTGTGACTGTTCTGGATCCCTTTTCTTCTTTTCTGTTTTTATAGCCAGGCTACCACGAGCCTGTGCCTAATCTCATAAGAGATGAACGTATGAACGCAAATTTTGGGATAAATAATGAATGATGCGAAATTTGACAAGACTAAATTGAATGTATGACTTTAGGTCTGAGGCATAAAATATATTGGACATATGCATAAATTTGACTATGAACATATAATTTATGCATGTTGTATGCATAGTTATGTTGTAATTTAGAACTATAATTAATGAGCATATGTTGTAAACTAGATTTGGATCTATGCATATTCTATGATAGAAGAAAAGAGGAACCATTGTAAGATTTCATATGATTTGAGACTTTGGACAAAATGCATATAAAAGTCAAGATCTGATTTTTTAGAAGATATGATTTAAAGATTTATATTGTTGGGTATAGTTTGCATAATGATTCATGACTCAAAAAGAAGAAGATATGGAAACTTAGGTGTAAAGATTTACATTAATTAGGATATCTATTATTGTGATTACACCTAAATAGGGATTTTTGGATATATGGCATGCATTGAAATTAATGGTTATATTTGGTATAATATATATATGAATCTGCTGTAAGATGCTAGTTTAATAAAAATTGGAACATATGTTATATGGCAAATTATGTCCATATTCTGCGCTTATGCAAACATGGAGTATATGTTGTGAATCATGACAATTATGTAGGCATATGAATTTAGGCCAATTTATTATTGGGCAAGACATGCAAATAGAACTTTTAGAAATATTAAATTTGCTAAATCTGCTAATTTGTCAAGTTGCCTAAACTACTAGTTTTGTTATATTGCCTAGACTGCTAATTAGGTTGAAATGTCTAATCTGTTAAATTTGTCGGTTGAAATGCCTAACCTGTTATATGCCAAAATCTGCTAAGTTGCTAAATCTGTTAAATCCGTTAAGTCATATAAAATCTGTTATCTGCTATGTTGATATAATCATCCTGTTATTGATATAATCTGAATTGGCATATATATTGGGCGTGCGCATAAACGGTAAATTATTAATTAATTGGCCGCAAAGATAAACATGGCTAACTCGAGGTTAGAATGAGTTTGCGGCGTAAATCCGTCCGGAACCGCCCGGCACATCCAGTGGCCGCAAACAATAGGTTCTAATGTGAGAAGTTAGTCATAACATGCGTAAGACACGAGGTTAGGTCTGGCCTGTGGCAGAAGTCTGCCCGGAACCGCCCGGCATATCCAGCGGCCACAAGCTACCGACCTAATGTGAGAGGTCTGTGCATTAATAATTAATTAATGCAAAATCTAAGATAAGAATGACGTCTAAGACGTATTGGGGAAAATAGGGTTAAACCAAAGGGATTAATAGATGTAGTAAAACCCGTCCATGAATCTGTAGGCCCAATACAAAGTTAGACAAATCTGAAAAATCTGTACATCTGACCTGTTAGTCTGAAAACTTGTTAACTCAATTTGTGAATTAGTAAATCTGAATTCTGTATGTATGAACTTGTAAACAAGTCAATCTGAAATCTGTTAGTCTGGGGACACAAGGTTAGGAGGGGAATTACTTGTGTCATCTGTTGTTTGGGACCCATATTAGTCAGTAACCCTTTCTGGTATCAAAACTTTGACCCAACAGTAGGTAGGGTCCGGGGCACGCTTACTGAACTAATTATAAGTGGTTCATTCTGATAAGGGCGAGGGGTGTTGATGGTGCGTTCCAACCGGGTCATGTGCGTGCATGGACCCCGGTCTGCCTCTGAGGATGTAAGACGCCGTGACATCTATAAATAGGTCTGTGCCAATTGGTTGTCACTTTAGGGAGTGATACACCCTACTGTGGGGCCGACACAGGATATTTATGTATTAGGGAGCTGATCGCTTGGGGTAGGGTTTTAGGGTACGCTTAGTTCTGTCTGTTTCTGTTGGTACCGTCTGTTTCTGTTGGGTGGTAACACCTGTCTGTTTCTGTGTGGTACCGTCTGTTCGGGTGGTAAAGGCCCATTACTAGTGTACACCTAATTCCACATTCTGTCCCCATAGGGATAAATCTGTTTCTTCTTCTGTCTGTTTCTGATCGGGTAGTAAAGGCCCATTATTAGCATTATGTTTCTGTTAAAGTATTCTGTACCCGTTCCTGCTTCAATTTAGACATTAGGGTGACACCTAACTTTACTATACTAGTATTTGTGCAGAGAAGTGTAAAACAATAGTTTATATCATTCTGTTTTTCTGTTATATCTGCTACACCTGTTATAGTTATCTCACATCCAGTTTTATGTTCATATCATATTATTATTATCTGTTCATATGCTGAAAGTCACTGGACTTGCCAGACTTTTTGTCTGACCCTTGTTGTTTCGCCTCCTTTCTTCCGTTTCCCCCCCAGGTTATCCAAGGAGGGAAATACTTTAGCTTGATCCGGATTTCTCTTTGCTTGAAGTGCTTAAAGTATGGCTTGGCTCTGTATAGCTTCCGTTCCATGGGGATTATGATTTTAAACTATGCATTTTGAAGGCTTTTGTACAAGACTGATATTTTGTACTTGAATTCTGAAATTGAAAGGATGTAACCATATTAATTTCTGTTTCCGCTGTAATAAAGTTAATTTTTTTTTTTCAAGTACTGTTTTATCTGTCTTGTAAGTTTCTGTTCTGTTTACTAAAATGCTCCACCAAAGTTAAGGCATTCCCTTTGTGAGTGACCTTAACGGAGGTGGGGTATTACACTTGGTATCAGAGCTGAAGGTTACCAGATTGGGTAAAGTTTTTGAAAACTGTTTTCAAAAAGGTTTTGAAAGGAAGTATTTTCAAAAATAAAGCTTATTTTGAGAAACATGATCCCCAAGAGCCATATATCTTTCTTTCAGTCCTTTTTGTATTGAACCTTTCCTTTTTCGTTCCAACATGTCTGAAGCATCTGAGATACCAGAGGGTGTTCATGTACCCGGTTGGTTTCGTCAATATCTTGAGGCTAGGACCGCCGCTGCAGGTCCAGCAAATGATCCCCCTCCTCCACCCTCTCCTCGTGCAATTGATTTCTCAAAGATCTGTAGAGATTTTAGGGCCATGGGTGGGAAGGATTTCAAAGGAACTGAATCATTCGTAGAAGCAAGGAATTGGCTCAAAGAAACTGAGGATCTATTCGTTATCTTCGAGGTGGACGATAGGCAGAAGGTACAGTTGGCAGTATGGCTGCTCAAAGACGAAGCTTCCTACTGGTGGGAAGTCACTAACGCCGAGAGGCCGGTTGAGACATGGATGGATTTCAGAACAAGATTTGAGACAAAATTCCTCTCGCAAGCTGAACGAAGTTTACAATTGGAAAAGTTCTTGTCTCTTAAGCAAGGAAGTATGACGGTCAAGGAATACGTCAACCAGTTCAACCAACTAGCAAGATTCGGATTGGATTTAGTCAACACTCAGCATAAAAAGGCTCTCCGCTTTGTTAAAGGATTGAATGAGCCACTGCACAGCCTAGCCATGACCCATGTACCCATGGGAGCAACTTACAAGAAATTGGTGGATATGGCACTACTGCACGACGAAGACAAGGGCCCGAAAGAGACAAAGAAGGAAGAACCACAGAATAAGAAAGCGGGGCCCAAAAAGGAAACACAAAAGAAGGATGAGAAGCCTGAAGATAAGAAGGGGAAAAAGTGCTTTACTTGTGGGAGCTCAACTCATCTGAACAAGGATTGCAGAAAAAGGAAGGGCGCTTGCTTCAACTGTGGGGAGATGGGACACTTCACTAGGGACTGCCCGAAGAGACGAGGACAAGGAGGGCAGGCGAACACTCTTGAGGCTAGTGGCTAGGATAGAAATAGGAAATTTTTTATATTAGGTTTAATTTCTTTATCTGATTGTGACTTTTTCTGATTTTGGTATTTTGATTTTGTAATCGATACTCTGCACTTTAATGCTAGTATTATTTCTGAATTCCGCTATAGACTCAGACCCATAAGGGTTATGGATCATCTGTTTGAGACTGGGGTTTGAGGGATATCTGTGTTAGGCGTCAAGTATGACGCATACATTCTGAGTTTTCGTAGGGTGTTAATTTGATATTGGTTTCGGTCTTTGGGGCCGATACTTAGGACCCATGTCTAATGGGAACCAAATTTTCGTTCTATCTGTACTCGCTTCCATCATTCGACTATATCCTATCGATCGAATATTTGAACTTTAGGTAGAAACTAATGGGTGTAAACATGTGTTTGAGACATGTTATGTTTGATGGTTGCAAGTGGATGCAAGTGGTTGCTAGTGGTTGCCCGTGGATGCATATACACACACTAGGCACTAGATCGGCTCGAAAACACTCTCATACTGCATATGGATGGGTGAGCATTTTTCAATTCTTGTAGATGCAAATTGGTTGATTCAGCACATGGATGTTGCATTTGAGTGAATGGTTGTGCACTCATATAGAAATAATATATATCATCAGAATTGTATTGCATACATGTTGGACTCATGGCACTGACATAATTCGCATTAAGGAGGTCAACTGAATCAGTAGACCGCCTGATCTTTGCATTAGATAAGGAACATATACACACACTTTTGCATATGTTCATACAACATTAGAAGTTTTCTAAGGACAATGGATGCTTGTGGATGATGGTTGAGTAGATGGGTGATTGGATGGTAGGACACATTCTTCTTAACTTGAAGATTTCGGGGACGAAATCCTTTTAAGTGGGGGAGAATGTAACACCCCGTGTATTCTATAACTGTGGAATTAACAAATTAAAGTATAATTAATTTGAAATCAAAGAACTAAGGGAAACGGGATATGCCATTGCGTTCGTCTCGGAAAAATACGCGAAATAGAGTCCGAGTTTTCGAAAAACGGAGTCCGTATGAAGAAGATATAGCCTTCGGAAGTTTCTGAATTAAGTTTAAAATTCAAACAGAATAAAATAGCTTAGAAAATCAAGTTTAAATTCCAAAATGGGGCCCAATGGGCCAGGGCGGAAAAACACCTGCCTAAGGCACCCAGGTCGACTGGGCTGTCGACCTGGTCTAGCCAGGTCGACAGGGCTGTCGACAGGGCTATCGACCTGGTCCAGAGCCAGGTCGAACCCAGCCCAACCTGGCTGGCCTATTCTATGTTGGTCGATTTTCTGCAGTCTGCTTTGTCATTAGGGCTAGGTGGCAGGCTCTAATTGGTCTCTCCTTAGGATGAAAGGCTACGATCAATCCAAGCGACATCAATGGTCCTAATCAGTTCATAACCCCTGTAAAAATGACCCTAGACTCTACCTAGGTTTCTTACACAATTCTCTAGCCTCCATTGCTCTCTTCTTCTAATAAAAAAATAAAAATGGCGTCGCTGCTCTGCTGGAATTAAAACTAGAAGATAATCAACATCAGCCTAAGCAACTCAATTCAAACTAGAGATTAAAGTTTCTGCAAAGATTCTACAACAAGTTAAAGTTCTTTCTTTAATCCAATCAAGGCAAGTACAGTTATTTTCCGCTATAAACGTTAATTATAATTTTGATATGTTTTTAATTCTGAATCTGAGATTGTATATATATTCTCTTCTGTTAGATTTGTTTTTCTGTGACTGTTCTGGATCCCTTTTCTTCTTTTCTGTTTTTATAGCCAGGCTACCACGAGCCTGTGCCTAATCTCATAAGAGATGAACGTATGAACGCAAATTTTGGGATAAATAATGAATGATGCGAAATTTGACAAGACTAAATTGAATGTATGACTTTAGGTCTGAGGCATAAAATATATTGGACATATGCATAAATTTGACTATGAACATATAATTTATGCATGTTGTATGCATAGTTATGTTGTAATTTAGAACTATAGTTAATGAGCATATGTTGTAAACTAGATTTGGATCTATGCATATTCTATGATAGAAGAAAAGAGGAACCATTGTAAGATTTCATATGATTTGAGACTTTGGACAAAATGCATATAAAAGTCAAGATCTGATTTTTTAGAAGATATGATTTAAAGATTTATATTGTTGGGTATAGTTTGCATAATGATTCATGACTCAAAAAGAAGAAGATATGGAAACTTAGGTGTAAAGATTTACATTAATTAGGATATCTATTATTGTGATTACACCTAAATAGGGATTTTTGGATATATGGCATGCATTGAAATTAATGGTTATATTTGGTATAATATATATATGAATCTGCTGTAAGATGCTAGTTTAATAAAAATTGGAACATATGTTATATGGCAAATTATGTCCATATTCTGCGCTTATGCAAACATGGAGTATATGTTGTGAATCATGACAATTATGTAGGCATATGAATTTAGGCCAATTTATTATTGGGCAAGGCATGCAAATAGAACTTTTAGAAATATTAAATTTGCTAAATCTGCTAATTTGTCAAGTTGCCTAAACTACTAGTTTTGTTATATTGCCTAGACTGCTAATTAGGTTGAAATGTCTAATCTGTTAAATTTGTCGGTTGAAATGCCTAACCTGTTATATGCCAAAATCTGCTAAGTTGCTAAATCTGTTAAATCCGTTAAGTCATATAAAATCTGTTATCTGCTATGTTGATATAATCATCTTGTTATTGATATAATCTGAATTGGCATATATATTGGGCGTGCGCATAAACGGTAAATTATTAATTAATTGGCCGCAAAGATAAACATGGCTAACTCGAGGTTAGAATGAGTTTGCGGCGTAAATCCGCCCGGAACCACCCGGCACATCCAGTGGCCGCAAACAATAGGTTCTAATGTGAGAAGTTAGTCATAACATGCGTAAGACACGAGGTTAGGTCTGGCTTGTGGCAGAAGTCTGCCCGGAACCGCCCGGCATATCCAGCGGCCACAAGCTACCGACCTAATGTGAGAGGTCTGTGCATTAATAATTAATTAATGCAAAATCTAAGATAAGAATGACGTCTAAGACGTATTGGGGAAAATAGGGTTAAACCAAAGGGATTAATAGATGTAGTAAAACCCGTCCATGAATCTGTAGGCCCAATACAAAGTTAGACAAATCTGAAAAATCTGTACATCTGACCTGTTAGTCTGAAAACTTGTTAACTCAATTTGTGAATTAGTAAATCTGAATTCTGTATGTATGAACTTGTAAACAAGTCAATCTGAAATCTGTTAGTCTGGGGACACAAGGTTAGGAGGGGAATTACTTGTGTCATCTGTTGTTTGGGACCCATATTAGTCAGTAACCCTTTCTGGTATCAAAACTTTGACCCAACAGTAGGTAGGGTCCGGGGCACGCTTACTGAACTAATTATAAGTGGTTCATTCTGATAAGGGCGAGGGGTGTTGATGGTGCGTTCCAACCGGGTCATGTGCGTGCATGGACCCCGGTCTGCCTCTGAGGATGTAAGACGCTGTGACATCTATAAATAGGTCTGTGCCAATTGGTTGTCACTTTAGGGAGTGATACACCCTACTGTGGGGCCGACACAGGATATTTATGTATTAGGGAGCTGATCGCTTGGGGTAGGGTTTTAGGGTACGCTTAGTTCTGTCTGTTTCTGTTGGTACCGTCTGTTTCTGTTGGGTGGTAACACCTGTCTGTTTCTGTGTGGTACCGTCTGTTCGGGTGGTAAAGGCCCATTACTAGTGTACACTTAATTCCACATTCTGTCCCCATAGGGATAAATCTGTTTCTTCTTCTGTCTGTTTCTGATCGGGTAGTAAAGGCCCATTATTAGCATTATGTTTCTGTTAAAGTATTCTGTACCCGTTCCTGCTTCAATTTAGACATTAGGGTGACACCTAACTTTACTATACTAGTATTAGTGCAGAGAAGTGTAAAACAATAGTTTATATCATTCTGTTTTTCTGTTATATCTGCTACACCTGTTATAGTTATCTCACATCCAGTTTTATGTTCATATCATATTATTATTATCTGTTCATATGCTGAAAGTCACTGGACTTGCCAGACTTTTTGTCTGACCCTTGTTGTTTCGCCTCCTTTCTTCCGTTTCCCCCCCAGGTTATCCAAGGAGGGAAATACTTTAGCTTGATCCGGATTTCTCTTTGCTTGAAGTGCTTAAAGTATGGCTTGGCTCTGTATAGCTTCCGTTCCATGGGGATTATGATTTTAAACTATGCATTTTGAAGGCTTTTGTACAAGACTGATATTTTGTACTTGAATTCTGAAATTGAAAGGATGTAACCATATTAATTTCTGTTTCCGCTGTAATAAAGTTAATTTTTTTTTTCAAGTACTGTTTTATCTGTCTTGTAAGTTTCTGTTCTGTTTACTAAAATGCTCCACCAAAGTTAAGGCATTCCCTTTGTGAGTGACCTTAACGGAGGTGGGGTATTACACTTGGTATCAGAGCTGAAGGTTACCAGATTGGGTAAAGTTTTTGAAAACTGTTTTCAAAAAGGTTTTGAAAGGAAGTATTTTCAAAAATAAAGCTTATTTTGAAAAACATGATCCCCAAGAGCCATATATCTTTCTTTCAGTCCTTTTTGTATTGAACCTTTCCTTTTTCGTTCCAGCATGTCTGAAGCATCTGAGATACCAGAGGGTGTTCATGTACCCGGTTGGTTTCGTCAATATCTTGAGGCTAGGACCGCCGCTGCAGGTCCAGCAAATGATCCCCCTCCTCCACCCTCTCCTCGTGCAATTGATTTCTCAAAGATCTGTAGAGATTTTAGGGCCATGGGTGGGAAGGATTTCAAAGGAACTGAATCATTCGTAGAAGCAAGGAATTGGCTCAAAGAAACTGAGGATCTATTCGTTATCTTCGAGGTGGACGATAGGCAGAAGGTACAGTTGGCAGTATGGCTGCTCAAAGACGAAGCTTCCTACTGGTGGGAAGTCACTAACGCCGAGAGGCCGGTTGAGACATGGATGGATTTCAGAACAAGGTTTGAGACAAAATTCCTCTCGCAAGCTGAACGAAGTTTACAATTGGAAAAGTTCTTGTCTCTTAAGCAAGGAAGTATGACGGTCAAGGAATACGTCAACCAGTTCAACCAACTAGCAAGATTCGGATTGGATTTAGTCAACACTCAGCATAAAAAGGCTCTCCGCTTTGTTAAAGGATTGAATGAGCCACTGCACAGCCTAGCCATGACCCATGTACCCATGGGAGCAACTTACGAGAAATTGGTGGATATGGCACTACTGCACGACGAAGACAAGGGCCCGAAAGAGACAAAGAAGGAAGAACCACAGAATAAGAAAGCGGGGCCCAAAAAGGAAACACAAAAGAAGGATGAGAAGCCTGAAGATAAGAAGGGGAAAAAGTGCTTTACTTGTGGGAGCTCAACTCATCTGAACAAGGATTGCAGAAAAAGGAAGGGCGCTTGCTTCAACTGTGGGGAGATGGGACACTTCACTAGGGACTGCCCGAAGAGACGAGGACAAGGAGGGCAGGCGAACACTCTTGAGGCTAGTGGCTAGGATAGAAATATGAAATTTTTTATATTAGGTTTAATTTCTTTATCTGATTGTGACTTTTTCTGATTTTGGTATTTTGATTTTGTAATCGATACTCTGCACTTTAATGCTAGTATTATTTCTGAATTCCGCTATAGACTCAGACCCATAAGGGTTATGGATCATCTGTTTGAGACTGGGGTTTGAGGGATATCTGTGTTAGGCGTCAAGTATGACGCATACATTCTGAGTTTTCGTAGGGTGTTAATTTGATATTGGTTTCGGTCTTTGGGGCCGATACTTAGGACCCATGTCTAATGGGAACCAAATTTTCGTTCTAACTGTACTCGCTTCCATCATTCGACTGTATCCTATCGATCGAATATTTGAACTTTAGGTAGAAACTAATGGGTGTAAACATGTGTTTGAGACATGTTATGTTTGATGGTTGCAAGTGGATGCAAGTGGTTGCTAGTGGTTGCCCGTGGATGCATATACACACACTAGGCACTAGATCGGCTCGAAAACACTCTCATACTGCATATGGATGGGTGAGCATTTTTCAATTCTTGTGGATGGAAATTGGTTGATTCAGCACATGGATGTTGCATTTGAGTGAATGGTTGTGCACTCATATAGAAATAATATATATCATCAGAATTGTATTACATACATGTTGGACTCATGGCACTGACATAATTCGCATTAAGGAGATCAACTGAATCAGTAGACCGCCTGATCTTTGCATTAGATAAGGAACATATACACACACTTTTGCATATGTTCATACAACATTAGAAGTTTTCTAAGGACAATGGATGCTTGTGGATGATGGTTGAGTAGATGGGTGATTGGATGGTAGGACACATTCTTCTTAACTTGAAGATTTCGGGGACGAAATCCTTTTAAGTGGGGGAGAATGTAACACCCCGTGTATTCTATAACTGTGGAATTAACAAATTAAAGTATAATTAATTTGAAATCAAAGAACTAAGGGAAACGGGATACGCCATTGCGTTCGTCTCGGAAAAATACGCGAAATAGAGTCCGAGTTTTCGAAAAACGGAGTCCGTATGAAGAAGATATAGCCTTCGGAAGTTTCTGAATTAAGTTTAAAATTCAAACAGAATAAAATAGCTTAGAAAATCAAGTTTAAATTCCAAAATGGGGCCCAATGGGCCAGGGCGGAAAAACACCCGCCTAAGGCACCTAGGTCGACTGGGCTGTCGACCTGGTCTAGCCAGGTCGACAGGGCTGTCGACAGGGCTATCGACCTGGTCCAAAGCCAGGTCGAACCCAGCCCAACCTGGCTGGCCTATTCTATGTTGGTCGATTTTCTGCAGTCTGCTTTGTATTTAGGGCTAGGTGGCAGGCTCTAATTGGTCTCTCCTTAGGATGAAAGGTTACGATCAATCCAAGCGACATCAATGGTCCTAATCAGTTCATAACCCCTATAAAAATGACCCTAGACTCTATCTAGGTTTCTTACACAATTCTCTAGCCTCCATTGCTCTCTTCTTCTAATAAAAAAATAAAAATGGCATCGCTGCTCTGCTGGAATTAAAACTAGAAGATAATCAACATCAGCCTAAGCAACTCAATTCAAACTAGAGATTAAAGTTTCTGCAAAGATTCTACAACAAGTTAAAGTTCTTTCTTTAATCCAATCAAGGCAAGTACAGTTATTTTCCGCTATAAACGTTAATTATAATTTTGATATGTTTTTAATTCTGAATCTGAGATTGTATATATATTCTCTTCTGTTAGATTTGTTTTTCTGTGACTGTTCTGGATCCCTTTTCTTCTTTTCTGTTTTTATAGTCAGGCTACCACGAGCCTGTGCCTAATCTCATAAGAGATGAACGTATGAACGCAAATTTTGGGATAAATAATGAATGATGCGAAATTTGACAAGACTAAATTGAATGTATGACTTTAGGTCTAAGGCATAAAATATATTGGACATATGCATAAATTTGACTATGAACATATAATTTATGCATGTTGTATGCATAGTTATGTTGTAATTTAGAACTATAATTAATGAGCATATGTTGTAAACTAGATTTGGATCTATGCATATTCTATGATAGAAGAAAAGAGGAACCATTGTAAGATTTCATATGATTTGAGACTTTGGACAAAATGCATATAAAAGTCAAGATCTGATTTTTTAGAAGATATGATTTAAAGATTTATATTGTTGGGTATAGTTTGCATAATGATTCATGACTCAAAAAGAAGAAGATATGGAAACTTAGGTGTAAAGATTTACATTAATTAGGATATCTATTATTGTGATTACACCTAAATAGGGATTTTTGGATATATGGCATGCATTGAAATTAATGGTTATATTTGGTATAATATATATATGAATCTGCTGTAAGATGCTAGTTTAATAAAAATTGGAACATATGTTATATGGCAAATTATGTCCATATTCTGCGCTTATGCAAACATGGAGTATATGTTGTGAATCATGACAATTATGTAGGCATATGAATTTAGGCCAATTTATTATTGGGCAAGACATGCAAATAGAACTTTTAGAAATATTAAATTTGCTAAATCTGCTAATTTGTCAAGTTGCCTAAACTACTAGTTTTGTTATATTGCCTAGACTGCTAATTAGGTTGAAATGTCTAATCTGTTAAATTTGTCGGTTGAAATGCCTAACCTGTTATATGCCAAAATCTGCTAAGTTGCTAAATCTGTTAAATCCGTTAAGTCATATAAAATCTGTTATCTGCTATGTTGATATAATCATCTTGTTATTGATATAATCTGAATTGGCATATATATTGGGCGTGCGCATAAACGGTAAATTATTAATTAATTGGCCGCAAAGATAAACATGGCTAACTCGAGGTTAGAATGAGTTTGCGGCGTAAATCCGCCCGGAACCGCCCGGCACATCCAGTGGCCGCAAACAATAGGTTCTAATGTGAGAAGTTAGTCATAACATGCGTAAGACACGAGGTTAGGTCTGGCTTGTGGCAGAAGTCTGCCCGGAACCGCCCGGCATATCCAGCGGCCACAAGCTACCGACCTAATGTGAGAGGTCTGTGCATTAATAATTAATTAATGCAAAATCTAAGATAAGAATGACGTCTAAAACGTATTGGGGAAAATAGGGTTAAACCAAAGGGATTAATAGATGTAGTAAAACCCGTCCATGAATCTGTAGGCCCAATACAAAGTTAGACAAATCTGAAAAATCTGTACATCTGACCTGTTAGTCTGAAAACTTGTTAACTCAATTTGTGAATTAGTAAATCTGAATTCTGTATGTATGAACTTGTAAACAAGTCAATCTGAAATCTGTTAGTCTGGGGACACAAGGTTAGGAGGGGAATTACTTGTGTCATCTGTTGTTTGGGACCCATATTAGTCAGTAACCCTTTCTGGTATCAAAACTTTGACCCAACAGTAGGTAGGGTCCGGGCACGCTTACTGAATTAATTATAAGTGGTTCATTCTGATAAGGGCGAGGGGTGTTGATGGTGCGTTCCAACCGGGTCATGTGCGTGCATGGACCCCGGTCTGCCTCTGAGGATGTAAGACGCCGTGACATCTATAAATAGGTCTGTGCCAATTGGTTGTCACATTAGGGAGTGATACACCCTACTGTGGGGCCGACACAGGATATTTATGTATTAGGGAGCCGATCGCTTGGGGTAGGGTTTTAGGGTACGCTTAGTTCTGTCTGTTTCTGTTGGTACCGTCTGTTTCTGTTGGGTGGTAACACCTGTCTGTTTCTGTGTGGTACCGTCTGTTCGGGTGGTAAAGGCCCATTACTAGTGTACACCTAATTCCACATTCTGTCCCCATAGGGATAAATCTGTTTCTTCTTCTGTCTGTTTCTGATCGGGTAGTAAAGGCCCATTATTAGCATTATGTTTCTGTTAAAGTATTCTGTACCCGTTCCTGCTTCAATTTAGACATTAGGGTGACACCTAACTTTACTATACTAGTATTAGTGCAGAGAAGTGTAAAACAATAGTTTATATCATTCTGTTTTTCTGTTATATCTGCTACACCTGTTATAGTTATCTCACATCCAGTTTTATGTTCATATCATATTATTATTATTTGTTCATATGATGAAAGTCACTGGACTTGCCAGACTTTTTATCTGACCCTTGTTGTTTCGCCTCCTTTCTTCCGTTTCCCCCCAGGTTATCCAAGGAGGGAAATACTTTAGCTTGATCCGGATTTCTCTTTGCTTGAAGTGCTTAAAGTATGGCTTGGCTCTGTATAGCTTCCGTTCCATGGGGATTATGATTTTAAACTATGCATTTTGAAGGCTTTTGTACAAGACTGATATTTTGTACTTGAATTCTGAAATTGAAAGGATGTAACCATATTAATTTCTGTTTCCGCTGTAATAAAGTTAATTTTTTTTTTCAAGTACTGTTTTATCTGTCTTGTAAGTTTCTGTTCTGTTTACTAAAATGCTCCACCAAAGTTAAGGCATTCCCTTTGTGAGTGACCTTAACGGAGGTGGGGTGTTACAGCTCTCTTCATGACATCTACTCCATGCATCATAACAACTAAGTAAACACTTGTACTCTCCATAAATTCTATGATGTGCATGTAGACAACTACATGGACACCTCTCTCTCATCCTTATCTTAAGCGTATTTTTAATTTATTTAAATTAGCAACATAGTCGCAACACTTATAGATGTAGCCAAATTTTGCTATACTTATTAGTTTAACATTTATATATATCTTTACTATGTAGATATCAGAATTATAAGTTGTCAAAATTAAGTAAATATTATTTTTCTATATCATTTATAAAATATACATACATATAATTTACCAAAATTTATACTAACCAAAATGGTCTAAATTTATACCTAATAATCCTTATAAAATAAAATAGAACTCATTCTTGTAAATTATCCTTTACCAGATTCACATTATTCAAATCAATATTGTCAAAATCAAAAAATATCATTTCTCATTAATATTGAAACATTTGTAAAATATTATGAATTAAATATTACTTTTAAAATAAGTTCTCTTATACAAAAATCATATTTATAAAATAACAAAATACTTAATCAAATTTAAAACTTGTACTTAAAACTTATAAATTCAATTTATATTCATAAAATTAAATTATAAAATAAAAACCCAAATTAAATTTAGTTAAATTTTTTGGGATATTACAATTTCTGCTTATGTTCTTGAAACACCGAATAGCCAATGATTGAGTACACCCTTCCTATTATCTTATCCTCAAGAATATAACATGTATGTGAAGATTTAAGGAAGTATATTACTTATTGAATCAAGAGATATGAAATAATTCCAATGATTCAACAAGTAACTTGAATATATGAAAGCTTTTTATAATACAAGAGTCTAAAGATGAAGATCAGAAAATAGAATAGATTTTCAAAGAATCAGTGATTTGGAAGTGAAGATTATGATGTTTATATAATACTAGAAGAGCAACAAACTTTCATGAATAATTATTATGAAGAGATATGGCCATTTCTATTCAGAAATGAATAGAAGTCTATTCATGAAAGGAGATGACTCTGCATATAATTGGTTGCTGTTTAGAATCAGTCAACTGGTTTGCATTTCAACAGTCAACTAGTTGAAAATACTGAAAATCGTTTATATTTAAAAATATATAGAAAGTAGCAATTACTGGCCAGAAATACACTGACCAGTCGATTGGTGCATTTCGAACCAGTTGTCTAGTTCAGGTAATTTCTTTCCAGTCTGGCCGTTTTTAGCTAATACATACATACATATATATATATATATATGTATATATATGTATATATGTATGTATACATATATATATGTATGTATGTATGTTGTACTTTGTGCATTCGTGTTATACTGAGGATAGATTTTAACATATATCTAGCATGACTCAATAGTTATATATATGACACTTAGCTCTTCAATATGATCTCCATTACTTTGTTGTCATGAATTGAAAATCTCGTGAATCAACATTCCCCCTTTTTTGATTGACGACAACACTTTGAATATTTGTTGGGATAATGAATTGCTTCCCCTGAATGTATGCTTGTATATATTCGTCCTCCCTTGTCTAAAAAGCTTATCTGCAACATTTTGTTAATGTTTAATAAACTTACCGTTTCCTTTAACCAAATGTTAAAAATTATATATCTGAGTATAATGACGCATATTTCTCCCCTTTTTCATCGATTAAAAAGAACAAATGCCATGAGAAAAACAATAGAGAACAGATATTCATAGATCTTTATATGAGACAATCTCTAGTTCTCACTTGAGTTTACTGAATGTATTCTCTACTAAGGGTTTAGGAAAAATATCAGCAATTTGATTTCCCAAGTTTACAAACTCTAAGTTAATAATCTGTGCCTTCTTCTTGATTATAACCTTGTGCAACAAGTCCAGCTTTGTTTCTATAATATTACCTAATTCGTCTGCTTTATTTTTGTAAAGCCATTTTGTACCAATGACATTTTGATCACTTAGCCTTGGAACTAATTCCCAGACTTCATTGCATTTAAACTGGTTTAATTCTTCTTGCATAACAACTATCAAGTTTTCATCTGTTGATGCTTCTTTTGGGTTTTTCGGTTCAATATTCGATAAGAAAACAACATTCCTTACTAAATTTAGTTGGCTTCTTGTTCTTACATTTGAAGTCATTTCTCCAATAATATTTTGAGTCAGATGATCTCGTAATATTCTTGGTGGAGATCTAACTTCATTAATATGAATATTTTGGTTATTATTATTGATATTAACTTGATTTTCTATAACATTGTTTTCTATATTATTATGAACAATGTTTTCATCTTCTCTATATATTATAATATCATCGTCTTAAGAAGAATTACTTTTCACAATGTATGAATTAATAGAATTTTGAATAAAATTTTCTTCAAATGAAACATGAAGCGATTCTTCTATTTTACTAGTTTTTTATTGTAAATACGATAAGCTTTCGTATGCTCAAAATATCCTAAAATATTGTAACGACCCGGAAAATCTGAACCAATTTAAATTTTTTTAATTGGCTAAAATAATGAATTTTAAATAATGGAAATGAAAAGTGAGTTTGAATCGACGTTTGAAAACGAATATAATTAATTATAATTATAAACAAGGCCTGAAAAGGCGCTGCAGTTTCAAAAATTGAATCCAAACTTTGTCGGACTGTACCGGGTGCAAAACAAAACGGATTTGAGTGAAACAAAAAATATTTAAATCTTTTAGTGAATACCTTTCTAACAAATCTGAAAAATCGAATTTTCATAGCGGAAAGCAAAAGTTATGGCCAAATGAATTTTCAGAAAGGTCGCTATGGAATTTATATAACCCGTGAAATTGGCCATTTTGCATACGACCTCGGAATTCGACGAAACCACTTTTGTTGGATCCAGGATGTGAAGTTATTGCTAGATTTCAAATTTCATAATTTTTGAAGCTAGTATGTGAGCGTGGCGAAGGAAAACGTGTTTTGGTCAATTACAGTTAAATTGGATCGACCAGAAATGGGCCTTTTTGCAAACGGTCTCAGAATTCGATGAAATTAGTTTTGTTGGGACCGTATCTCAAAACATAGCCAGATTTATTTTTCTGGAATTTTTCGAATCAGTTTGTGGCCCTGGCAAATTGAAATGTACGTTCAAATTAAATATTGAATGTTATATATTTTAAATTGAATGAAAACTGACTGAAAGAGTCGAATGGGCCTACGAAACATATCCCATTGTGTTCGAAATGGGGGTAAAACGCTAGGGACGACAGTCGTTGGGTTTAGATTGGTGGTAATGTCAGAAAACCCCTTTAAAACTCCCCCAACCAATCATATTTTTTTAAAATAAAAAAAGAAAAATCCTTTTTTCTCTCTCCCCGTAACAGCCGATCGACGGTGAAAACAATTCTCGCCGTTCCCATCCACTTTCCGACCAAACCAGGCAAAATTAGCCCCTCCTCCAGTTGAAGATTTTGAAGAGCTCGAGAAGATCTTCAAATCCATATATAGTTAGTATTTTTTCGTTCAACATTCAAGGAGATATCGAGCTCGAAATTTTCGAGCTTCCAACCGCCGCCGCCACCTCCTGCCAGCGTCGAACTGGCCAACTTCCCCCGGCGCCTGAGTGCCTCTCCTCCCCCTTCGACACTGCGTAGCCCGATCGTTCTATCGATTCACGGATTTCACGAAATCGCGTGACCTAGTTTTGAACATTTCAGAAAGGTATACGGCTATATTTATTTGCAACAGTTTTAACACCTTTAAACCGTTGCAAACTTTGAAAAATCATATCTTTTTCGTTTCTTGACGAAATTCAGTGAAACAAGAGACAGTGGACTCGTGTGGACGTCTTCTACATTTTAGAAGATACCGCATATTTTTCTGAGCATTCTGCTATTTTTGGTGGAGTGGAACCCAATGTGAGATTTCTAATTTATAAATGATATGGAAAACGACGATGTATAAATTATATAGTCGATGTATGAGTTATATAAGCGTTGTACACCCCTTGTATAAGCGTTGTATAAGTTGTACGTTCGATGTATAAGTTATATATGCGTTGTAAAAATTATATATGTGTTGAAATAGAAGTGAATTGCTATATATAAATATATATATATATATATATATATGCCCCTCGTCCACAAAACATGGACGATATTCATTGGTTGTGATTGGTGTGAAAATTGATTGATAGCGAATGGTTGTTTGGGGTTGATATTGATTGATTGTGGTTGAAAAATACCCGTTTGTGGTTGAGAAATATTTGGTTGAAACCACATAGGATTAGTTTATGGAAATGAAATAAATATATACATGCCGCCTGCTTGCGAACTAGATGCATGATCCCCATTGTTAAAAACCGCGAGGTTTTAAGGTAGAGCGAGGAGCCGTACTAGGGACGGTCCCGGTTTTAACTACCCTGCTGTTATGCTGCCGAAATTTTAAATAATATTCATGTGTTTGAATTATTTTCATTTGCTGAAACTATATTTATTCGTTGAATGGAAAACCTTCATGTGTTGAATTGATATTCATTCATTGATTAGAAATTCATGTGTTGAATGGTATTCGTGTTTTAAAATATAAAAATCACATTTTTATCTATATATATAAACTATAGAAAACCTTCATGTGTTGAATCGATATTCATTCGTTGAATTGAAATTCATGTGTTGAATGGTGTTTGTGTTTTAAATATAAAAATCACATTTTTATCCATATATATAAACTATAGAAAACCTTCATGTGTTGAATTGATATTCGTTCGTTGAATTGAAATTCATGTGTTGAATGGTATTCATATTTTGAAATAAATTGTTTTATAATAAAAATCACATTTTTATCATCTATATGAATTATATAAAATAATCTCGTTTTGAAAGAAATCGTTTTATAATAAAAATCCTATTTTTATTACCTATATGAACTATATAAAATAATAGTGTTTTGAAATGAATTGGTTTACAATAAAAATCACATTTTTATTATATACATGAATTGTTAAATATAGTGAAGTGTTGAAATAGAAGACAGTTAGATAAAAATATCATTTTTATCAAATGTATGTAATTCATATGGTTTTGAAATCGAAGAATCGATATATATATTTAAATAGAATTGAAATATATCGAATAACGACGCTGCAGTTCGTATTTTGAAACCATGATTTCAAACGATTATACCGGGAGATCCGACCATCGGATTTTCCTTAAATCGTAACCGTCGGGTTCGCTTTGGAAAAATCTTTCCAACGGCACCAACTTTGTAAAAATCCAATGGTTGGATTGTCTGGAATGTTTGATTCAAATCTGAAGAAAAACAGCGCCAGAATCGATTATATTTATATATATATATATATATAATTATATTTAATCGAATAACGACGCTGCAGTTCGTATTTTGAAATCGAAACTTCAAACGATTATACTGGGAGATCCGACCGTCGGATTTTCCTGAAACTGGAACCGTTGGATTCGTTTTGAAATGATATTTCTAATGATGTAAAGTTTGTGAAGATCCAATGGTTATATTTTCAGATATGTGTAAATCAAATCTGAAGAAAAACAGCGCCACGACCGCGTTATGGCCCGAAGCGTCGTTTTGAATAAATTGGCTATTTTGAAATAAATAAAAATAGCAATAAATCGTTATAAAATATTATAAACGATATGGATGTGATTTAGAAATTAACTGAAGGTTGGCTAAGTCGAATGGTTTCCTGGGTGTTGATCTGATGTTGGTTTCGGCCTTCGGGGTTAATATTTGGGAAATCGTTCTCTTACTGATTGACGGTTAGTGACTAATGAATTGAAATGATGCATGTATATGTTAGTGTTGCACTTGTTTATTATATACGCGAGTTGCTCAGAAAGACCGGGATTATCCCATTCTGAATAACTAAATCGACGATAAGAAATCGAAGATGAAGACGGTGGTCGAAGACCGGAGATCTTCACCTCGTTTGGATGGTAACCGAGGTCCTGATTGGGAGGCATCCCGAAATATGGATAATGAGTGGTGATCGTCCAGACGTACGTGGTGATCGATGGGTTTGCGAGGTATTTAGTGCCTCCGGTTTCGTTCAGACCCAGAACGGACTTGCAAATGGAAAGTGTGTCTGACATTGGAATTTATTCGGTGTGATTGATAGCCATCAGTTGCACGGTGTGAATTGCCTGTGTGGCATGCTAAGATGCAGTGATCAGGGCTTCTGTTGAAAAGCAAAGTCTTGTGGTGATGATCAAAGCACCGCCTACATGGCGTAGCTTTGTGTACAACGTGAAATCGCGAGCCTCACACCCCGGTATGAACCAGAAACGTGAGAAGGACCTCAGGGAGGGCCTGCGTTTCCTCCTAGCTAAAAGTGGCGTCAGTGGTTTTACACGCCCTGACGAGTTTGACTTATGTGGTTGTTGTTGTTGCGAGGCGCCTCGGTTAGATCGGATGATCCGGGTTCGATGGAGTCATTTGTTGGCTCGCTTACGCCCCAAAGGGCGGGGAAACGTAGTGTTCAAGCATAATAATCCACCTCGGTGGACCGGCCCTGACGATCCAAGGCTTGCCTGCGCGCTTTCCTGAGACTCGGGCTAGGCAGTCTCGAATTCGGTAAGGACTATCTTTTGCCTTGGTTCATGACGAAAATCCAATTTCCAAATACGTGACTGTGCGAATTTGATTGTATACCTATATATGGAGACATAGTGGTATGGGGCATTAATGTCGTCTATGATTGATAGTTATGATTTGAAATTGTTTTCAAAACATATAAACACTAGCAATAATATCAAATGCCTTTGTTTTATTCGTATCAAGCATATTTTGGCCATTATAAGGTAAAAACTCTATCCTTCGGTTTGCGTTGCATTGTGTGGTGGGAACTAAGTCTTATAATGGCTTCATTTTTATAAAAAGCATTGCAATGTTTAAAAGAAAGATTTGTTTTAAAGCACTGGCAGTCCAATGGAGTAAACCCGTTCCACGAAAGTGGCGTGGTCCTGTGATTAGCCAAATTATATATGTGTTGAGTAGATTTCTCATACCAGTCCTTGTTGCTGGCCCTGAGTAGGCCGGGTACGCATGATAGGGGATTCTCGCTTCGCGGTTTGGTGGCGAACGGGAGACTCTTACCCCTACATGTCGCAGTTTAGAGCGTTGGTTCGCCAGTAGGCGCGAGACTCGAGAGGGTCGCCGTAAAACAAGGGATTGGGGGACCATTGTGAGCTACGGTAGGTTTTACCTGCTGTACTGGAGGATGAAGGGATGGTTGTAAAGCCTACCGGATTTCGCGGTAACGTCTCAAATATTCCTTCATTGGATTTTGAATAAAATTTTCCTAACTGATATTTTGTATTTAAAATAAAGCATTCTGAACCAAAACCCTTAAAATACGAAATATTTGGTTTTCTTCCAGTGAAAAGTTCATATGGAGTATTTCTCTTAAGAGGTCGAATGGAGAAACGATTCAAAACATAACAAGTCGTTACATCTGCTTCAGCTTCAGTCCAAAATTGTTTTGATAGTGTACTTCCATTAAATAACACTCTGGCACATTCCTGTAAAGTTCCATTTTTATGTTCTACTACTCCATTTTGTTCTGGAGTTCTAGGAAAAGAGAAATTATGAAAGATACCTTTCTTTTGACAAAGTAAATCGAATTTCTCATTCTCAAATTCTCTTACATGATCACTCCATATATTATTAATTTTTAAATCAGTTAGATTTTGAATTTGTTTGACAAAAGTTTTAAAAAGGTCAAAGGTATCACTTTTATTTTCCAAAAACGTTGTCCAAGTAAATCTTGAAAAATCATCAACAACTACAAATACATATCTACTATGGTTTATGGACTAATTCTGTGTTGGTCCGAATAGATCCATATGTAGTAATTCAAGTGGTTGTAGTGTTGATATAACCTTTTTATATTTAAAAGAGAATCTAATTAACTTCCCAAGTTGGCAAGCATCACACAAATTTTCAGTTTTGAATTTTATTTTTGGTAAATCTCTTACAAGTTCATTTTTAGAAATCCTGTTTATAGTTTTAAAATTAATATAACAGAATTCTTTATGCCATAATCAAGGTTCATTATCTTTGGCTAATAGACACTTTCTCGGATTATTATTAACTGACATATTCAAAATATAAATGTTTTTATCTCTGTTTCCCTCAAAAATAAGATTTTTATTAGAATCTAATATGCTACATTCATTTTTGGAAAAGATATTTTAAAACGTTTATCACCTAATTGACTAATACTTAACAAATTATGTTTCAAGTTTTTAACTAATAGAACATCAAAAACAAGAGGTGAATTAGATATACCGTAATTGCTCACATTGCCTTTGCCGATGATATATCCTTTGGAATTATCTCCAAATGCGACGGTTCCTCCTTTTGAATAGATTATATTGGTTAACATCTCTTTATCTCATGTCATATGTTTTGAGCAACCACTGTCGAGTATCCATTTTCCTCTGTTTTTGTTAAGTGGGACCTACAAAATATAATTCAAAATTTATTGTTACCCACTTACTCTGTTAGGGTCATAAGTGTTAGTCCTTAGGAAACCAAACCCAAGAGGGTTCAGAGTCCATTTTGAAAATATAATTAATATTGTTACGAACGGTGTCTAAAAAATCTTTTATATACTTGTTTCTAATTAACACATTATTTTGGTACCCAAATAAAAACATTTTTAGATGAATTTTTCTTTGAAACAGAATATATTTTCTTAGAAGAAACAGATTTGACAAATTTAGTACTCTTTTTATTACTAATAGGTTTTATAGAACTTTTCTTAGTACTGATTTTTTGAATAAATCCTAATCCTTTTTTACTATGAGAAGGCTGAGAGGTTTCTAAAATTCTAGACAGGTTTTCTCTTCCTTTATTAAAATTATTCACATTCTTAGAAAATTGTCTAATCTTAATTTAAGACTAGAATTATCTAACTCAATAATTTTAACTTTTGAATTTAAATCATGATTTTGTAAAGCAAGAAAATCATTCTTTTCTTTCTGAGTCTCAATTTCCTGGCTTAATAAAGAAATCTGAGAATTTGCATTGGACAGAGATTCTTGTAATTTTCTTTATTTCATCCTCTAAAATCTCATTTTCATCTTTTAATAAGTCTCTTTCAAATTATGCCTTCTTTCTATCTTCATTTGTTTGTTTATATTTTCTTTTAAAATTATTCCTAGATTCTAGAATTTCTTTATTAATTTCAATTAATTCTTCATAAGTAAAATCAATAACCTCATTATCTTTAGCCATGAAGCATATTTTGCTTTTTCATTATCCCTATCGCTGTCATTCTCAGAAGATGATAGTTGTATGTTCAATGTATAAATTATATATGCGTTGTTTTCTGTATCGTTTACAAATTAGAAATCTCACATTAGGTTCCACTCCACCAAAAATTGTAGAAGGCTCAGAAAAATATGCGGTCTCTTCTAGAATGTAGAAGACGTCCTCACGAGTCCAATGTCTCTTGTTTCACTGAATTTAGTCAAAAAACGAGAAAGATAATTTTTTTACAGTGAAATCAAAAACCGTAGTGCTTTAAAGTGCTATTAAACAGTTTAAAATAATTAAAGCCGTTACGTTTCTGTTTTCTTCAAAATTAGGTTTTATTTTTTTGTGAAATCCGAGGCACTTGAAGACGATTGGGCTGTTGCACGTCGTAGAGCTTGGAACCAGCTTCCCGGCGCCGGTGGTTGCACTCCAATCGATGGTCACAGGAGGTCACGACGGCGCTTTAAATCGAGCGACTTTGAGGGCTCCGATCTCCACCAATTCGCGACGATACGCGATGAGATAGGTATGGATTTGAAGAGCTCGACGAGGGCTACAAAATCCTCAACTGGGTCAAGGTCTAATGGTGCGTGTAGGAGGAGGAATAGAAGAAGGAAAGATTGAAACCTTTTCCACCATCGCTTCTGATGTTTATGGGGAGAGAGAATTTTGAATTGAAAATTTGAAACTTCCGCGCCATTTCAGGCCTTGTTTATAATTTAAAATAATTATATTTATTTTCAAACGTCGATTCAAACAAACTTTTCATCGTTATTATTTTAAATATTTATTTTAAATATTTAAAATCCACTAAAATAGCCAAATTAAACATTTTAAACTGGCTCAGATTTTTCACCAATTCGCGACGAGATGGGATGAGATAGGTATGGATTTGAAGAGCTCGATGAGGGCTACAAAATCCTCAACTAGGTCGAGGTCTAATGGTGCGTGTAGGAGGAGGAATCGAGGGAGGAAGGATTGAAACCTTTTCCGCCGTCGCTTCTGATGTTTACGGGGAGAGAGAATTTTGAACTGAAATTTTGAAACTACCGCGCCATTTCAGGCCTTGTTTATAATTTAAAATAATTATATTTATTTTCAAACGTCGATTCAAATAAACTTTTCGTCGTTATTATTTAAAATATTTATTTTAAATATTTAAAATCCACTAAAATAGCCAAATTAAAATTTTTAAACTGGCTCAGATTTTCCGGGTTGTTACAATGATGATTCTGAAATGTGCCAAATGATTGAAAAAGATCGCCTTTTTTATTTCTCATTTTTGTTGTGATTCTTCTTTAGTTCTAGACAATTCTTTTGGAAATGTCTGGTTTTGTGACAGTTGAAACATTCCACCAAGCCTGGATCAGGTTCATTTATAGAATTACCATTTTCATTCTTATATTGATTCTTCTAATATTTTAGGAATTTTATGAAATTTTTGGTTATCAAGGCAATGTCTTCTTCGTCCGAATCCGACTCATCTTTTTCAGCATGAAAAGCTAATTTTTTCTTGTCTTGAGCATGAGTCTTTTTCGCCTGCAAATTTACTTCATACGACATAAGATTACCGATTGATTCTTTAGGTTTCATGGGTGAAAGATCATTTACCTCTTCGATAACTAAAATCTTTCTTTCCCATTCATCCATCAAAGAGTTCACTATCTTCGAAACAATATAAAAATCAGAATATTTTTCTCCTAAACCTAATAAATTATGATAAATATTTTGAAATCGTGAGTACATGTCATTAATAAACTCACTTTCATTCATCCTAAAATTTTGAAACTGATTTTTAAACATGGGTATCTTGCTTTGTTTTACCTTGCTAGTTCCTTCATAAGTTACTTTGAGTGTTCAACAAATTTCATATGCGGTGTTGCACACACAAATTCGGTTAAACTCATTTCTATCCAAGACACAATGCAACATATTCATAGATTTAGCATTGGTGGTAGCCTCAGCTTTTTCAGTTGCAGACCATTCAGTATATAGTGTAGTGGGTTGTGCATTTTCTTTTGTGTAACATTCCAAGCATTAACACTATTGGCCTGCATAAATATTCTCATACGTGTAGCCCAATAACTATAATTCATGCCATTGAAAAATGGTGGTCATGCAGTAGATTGGACTTCTGTATATCCTATATTAGTACTAGTACTACAATGTATCAAATAATGGTTTTAGGGTTAAATGATTGCCTTGCTCTGATACCAAATGAAAATTTGTGTATGACTTAAGGGTAGGATCTTTGTATATGGAATAAAGCGAAATTGACTATGATATACTAACTTGTATAATACAATAGTTATGTTAGTTAAAAACTAAAGAATATAAATATATAACAAATAAGTAAAAGCAATAAGTAAAGTGACACCAAGAATTTTATACTGGTTCGGACTTCCCGTCCTACGTCCAGTCTTAGTCTCCTTCTAGAATTCACTATCAACACCCTCTCTTCACCTGGAGGAGCAGGTTCACAATGATCCGAGCCCCAACAAGGATATTTCTGATCCCCAACAAGGATTTTCCCGTTTGAGCACCAACACAGGACTTTTACAAATTACAAGAGCTTGACTTCTGCTTGTTATCTTGAAACACTGAATAGCCAATGATTGAGTACACCCTTCCTATAATCTTATCCTCAAGAATATAACGTGTATGTGAAGACTGAAGGAAGTATATTACTTATTAAATCAAGAGATATGAAATAATTCCAATGATTCAAAAAGTAACTTGAATATATGAAAGCTTTTTATAATGCAAGAGTCTAGAGATGAAGATCAGAAAATAGAATAGATTTTCAAAGAATCGGTGATTTGGAAGTGAAGATTATGATGTTTATATATAGTAGAAGAGCAACAACTTTTCACAAAATAATTACTATGAAGAGATATGGCCATTTCTATTTAGAAATGAATAGAATTGTATTCATGAAAGAAGATGACTCTTTATATAAATGGCTAATCTTTCGAATCAGTCAACAGGTATGCATTTCACCAATCAACTAATTAAAAATACCGAAAATCATTTATATTTAAAAATATACAGAAACTAGATGTTACTGGCCAGAAATACACTGACCGGTCGACTGGTTCATTTCGAACCAGTCGACTGGTTCAGGTAATTTCTGTCCAGTCTGGTTGTTTTTGGTTCATTTCGAACCAGTCGACTGGTTCAGGTAATTTCTGTCCAGTCTAGTTGTTTCTATCTAATATCATACACACACACACACACATATATATATATATATACATATATATATATAAATTGTGCTTTGTGCATTCGTGTTATACTATGAGGATAGATTTTAACATATATCTAACATGACTTAATACTTATATATATATATATGACACTTAGCTCTTCAATATGATCTCCATTCCTTTGTTGTCATGAATCGAAAATCTCGTGAATCAACAATATAAATATAAATATAAACATAACAAAAGTCCTTAGAATAATAATATAGAATTATATAGTTTAAAGTAAGTGACCTGAACATGAGATTATATATTAAAATATGTATTGGAATTCTTAATGTCTCAGGTCAAATTTTATTGTATATGTAGTACAATAATGAAACATTGAGACTAGTACGTTGATTAGTTGATGATCATATCTCATTGATCATTAATATATGTGATATTAATGTCAACACATAAATACTTATTAGAGAATAGTGAATTGGACATAGGGCTGTCAATCGGTCATGTCGGGTCGAGTCAAGTCAGGTTCGGGTTGATTTATAAACGAGTCAAGTTAACATGTTTATTAACCGGGTCATTTTTCCCAACCTTAACCTGACCCATTTATAAATGGGTTGACCTGACCCACCCCGTTTAATTAAACAGATCATGTCTATCATGTTGGGTCGGGTTTACCCATTTGACCCATTGGCAAATATTGCCCACTAATATAAACAACAAAAGAACCAAATCATCAACAGACAACACTATTATATATTCACCAACATGTAGTAAGTTACAAAATCACCAACAAGCATCAAGTTACAAAATCACCAACAGGAAACACATATATAAAGCATGGAATTAATCACTATATCCAAAAATAATTCTCCATACATAAGAATATACGAGCATACGACATAGCTAAAAGACCAACACTATGGAAGAGATAAGTTGTTATAAGTAAGATATAACTAACAACATATGAGAATAAATTAGTAAAATATAATAACTTACACAAGAATATATGAGCTTAATGACTAATGCACACATAAAAAACAAACGCTAACAGCAAAAACAAAATACTTGAAGTATGTAAGAGATACAACATATAACCGGGTTTTGTGGATCAAAATCGGGTTAGCCATAAAGCCACCCGTTTATAAACGGGTCAAATTCAGGTTGACCCGAAAAAGATTCACCCATTAAATGGGTCGAGTTAACCTGCTAATGTTTACACCAAAATTTGGCAAAACAACCAAAGTATTGCTTAACACGCCACCTAATCGGAGGTGAGATGCTTAGAAAGCACGTCACCTTTTCATAGGCAAGATGTAAGAATACCTTTTTTATTATGTGAGGCCATATCTAATACATGAAAACATCAAAATATAGAAAGAAGACAAGAGTTTATAGTGGTTCGACCTTTGAGGAGGTCTACGTCCACTTTTAAGAGAGAATTTTATTATCAACAAGTTGTTTACAAGGTATGATCACTCATACATACAACCAAATTCCTTCATATACACATTCTTTGCTCCAAATTGCCAAAAACGGTGGAGAAAATGTCTTGGACAGCGAGGAGATGTCTTCCTTATCAAGCTTTTGCAATTGATCTTTGCACTCCTTTAAGAATGGTAGGAAGCTTGAAACACCTATGCTTTTTCCTCCATGGAAGCCATGATCATTAGCCTCATAGATCTTCGATGAATCATGAAGAATAGATGTAGAAATGCTTGAAGAAGTCCAAAAAGCAATTTGGCAGCACCTCCACGTGTTTCGAGAAAGTCCCCCTGAAATGTTGGAGGTAGGGTGCTATTTATAGGTGATGGAGTGGCTGAAATCTTCAATTCAGGCTACGGGTCGGTTTTTTCAGGTATTTACGAAGATGCCACTGCCAGTTATCACCAGCTGTCAGGTCGTTTCTAGCATTTTGATCGACCAAGGGCCTTCGCTGGAAGAAAATACAACCAGGAGGCTGAATTAACGAGGCGGACCGACCAAGAGGCTTAGATGCGGAGCGGACCAACTAGATGCGAACGAATGACCAGAAAGCTCAAACCAAAAAGCGGACTGACCCTAAACCCTTGGGGTTGGTCGAAGCAATCAGAAGCTAGCGATCGACCAAATCAACATGGAGTTGAGAGCGACCAGAGACCTTCCGCATTTGGAGCGACCAGGACCCTTGGGCCTTTGGAGCGACCAGTGGCTTTGAGCATTTGGAGCGAACAAGACCCTTGTGCCTTTGGAGCGACCAGTGGCTTTGAGCATTTGGGGCGGGGCGGTCAGAACCTCATGATTAATGAACTCAACGAGGTGACAAAAGAACCGAACACTCTTTGAGATCTTCAGGACCGACCCATTTTTGTGGCATTGTAGAACCGGTCGTCTTTTGAGGATCACTGAACCGACCCCCTCTTGGGAATTACAGAACCGACCCGTATACAATTGTTGATAATGAATCGATCAATTTAGATGGATAACATTTTGCCCCTCAGAGTTCCATAATTTTTTACAAAAAACTATGGACTTCGAAATATTATATTATACGCCCATGGATTGTATCGAACAGTTTCGACCAGGGGTCGGTTTCTCGCAGGGGTCAGTTTTCTCCAATTTTGATTAAGGGTCGGTTTCAAAGTTGGTTCACAGGGGTCGGTTTTTTCTCCAGTGAATACCGAAGTGGCTGGTCGTCCTGGCTATATATCTTCCCTTTGACCCTTGGTATTCCTCACATTTCCTAAATCCGAGAATTTCTTATTTTAATGGCGGCAACCCTCTGACGAAAATTCTCTAATCTTCATTTTGTTCCACCAATTTAATCCGGGAAAACAATCTATCCACGATCACTCTCCCCGATTCTCTGTCAAGTGCTCGAATCTGCACCTCGTCGAAGCCTGGAAATTCAGTCCAAACTTCTTCAACTAGTTGATTTAATCGCATGTTTATGCTTCTATTTCTTTGTTAACTCGAGAATGATGAATGTAGGCTTTTTGAATTTAGCTAGAGTCTTCGAGGTTGAACCATATTCGGATCAGTTTTGGTGTATGATTGCAACTTGATTGTAGAACCCTTGAATTTGAAATCCTTTGTATAGTGAAATGCTTGTCAATAATATAGAAACTAATTTGTTCGATTTGAATTTGCGGATGATAATTTTGAACTAAAAACCGTTGTAGTTCTTTTTTGATGATGGTCGCAATGTATTTGTGAAAATGTTTAAATGGCTTGCGCATGCATGATTTTCCACTTAAACCATTATTTTCCGATGTTTTTGTTGTATATGACGTAGTCGTATACACTATTATATGATTTTTTGTTTGATGATAACAACCAAATAAATATATATTATAAATGTGTTTGATATCGTACTGTTAATATACATCACAGACAGGAATATAATATTTATATTTAAACAGAATACTACTGTACACGAATTTAAATATTCAAACAGTATTTCATTTAAATATAATATTTTATTTCAACATTCCATACAGTACAAAATTTATAACTCCACTATTTGTACATCACTGAATTTCATTTACATATCAGCTCTTCACCGCATTTTTTTTACTGACTCATATACATATACAAATTGCACAGTGTTATCTTCTGTCTTCAAGCTTCAGTCTTCTATCTTCACCATCAGTCCAGTCTTCATACCTGTCATATACAAGAACACACACACACAGTAAACTGCAATAGAATTTAAGCTGAATACATGTGTATATAAATTTTATTTTTAAATTTTATTTGCCTCAGTTTTCTGGTGTGTTTCTCATCATTTTTCATGACTTGATCTGATTCATCTGTGTCTAGCAGACAGTTTGTATATGTACAGGGATAGGAAATTTTCTGAATGGCTGCATATACACACGTGTATATATATACACATGTGCACTGCCACGCCAATTCAGTGTGCAACTGAGGAGTAGCCACGTGGACCTTCTCAACTCAGTGCACATGAAAACAAAGTCAACACACCTCAAAGTACAAAGCAAATATTCAAATGCCAAGCAACCAATACAAGTATATTTTCAGAAATGACAAGCAAGAGTCAAGACAGTTCAAGTGCAAAAGTGGTCGAGACAGTGGCATTTAACATAATGGTTCAAATACAAACAAGACAGCAGCAAAGTGATCTAGGCAGCCAAATATAAATGGCCGAGCACAATGAAACAAAGAGTACATGTCATATTGGGTCAAGCATGTCAATACTGTATGGTGTAGCAGCAAAAAAAAACAAGGTGAAACATGTCAACTAAGTTCAAGTTCATGGTAATGTGCATGGTGGTGTTACACAGCAAAGATTAAGTGATGATATTTCAAGTGTATATGCATCAGATTTTCAGTCTACACGGCAACAGCAAGTGTGATATATGTAGTGTATGTACACAGCATGAAAATAAACAAGTTCATGATCAAGACTGGTTCGAGATGGTCTGACCAGTCCAAGTTCACAAGCAAAACAGGGGCAATAGCAAGGAAAATGTGTCAGCAAGTTTGTGCAAGTACATCAAAGCATGGCAGATCAGTCAAATGCTATGACATTATTCAAAAGTTCAATACTGCATGGGATGTTCAGACAAATGATCGAGCAGCAAATATGTAGTCCAGATTACAACAGATATTCGCAAAGCAGTAAAGACATGTATGGGTGTGCATATATAGTGCAGCAACATGGTGCAAGTCTGTGCACAGATCAAGCAATGGATGGTGCATCTCAATGTGTCAATGTATATATGCAAATATATATAATGGAGCAAATCCGTAAACGAGTCAAGCAGGAAATCTAAGCAATAGCAGTCACAAACTTGTGTGCTTTCAGATTTCCAGAAATGCATGTGTGAACATATCAGTTCATATATATTTAAAAAAAAAAAAAAAAAAAAATCAATTGCGAGATTAGTTTCCAGAAAAAGCCGTTTGGAAATCCAGTATGTATTTGGCAAGAAAGAAATTTCAATATTCCAGAATTCAATAGCAGAAATTGTCAAGCTAAAGGGGAAAGTAATTTTCTGCTTTATCAATACTTTCCAGAAATCACATAACATATTTGGCAAGGTTACAACAGAGCATCGAATCAAGGGAACAAAATCATTTTTGGCAAGTTCTTATTGGGCTGAAATCAATCAAGAAATATTTGGCAACAGCTTATTTTTTTATTTAATTCATTCCAGATAACACCAATATTTTTTTCTGGAAAGTTTTTTAATCATGGAAAATTTCAGCAAGAAATTTTCAGAAATTCTTTCAAATTTGGCAAGTGATTATAGGTTGAATCACAAATGACATGGAAGACCAGATTTCGAATTATATACTTTCAGAAATCAGATTGTGTTAAAAGGGGAAAATGAATTATTTCCAGTTTGCAGAAAATCAAGTTTAGGCAAGAAATTATCTCGGCAACTTATTCATCAATTCATACTCACGCAACAACTCAATCAAAGCAGATTTTTTTTAGACCAAAAGGGGAAACCGAGCAAAGAAAAATCAGTCAAGACCACAATTTCATTCAAACCGATTTTATCACACAAAAGTCAAAAGGGGAAATCATGGCAACAACAAAATCACGCCAAGAATTCACAGCAACGAATTTAAGTCAAGCAACAAAAAGAGGAATCTTTTCAAAACCAATCAGCCAAGTCATAAACGTGAAATCAGAGTTTAAGGGTTTTGGTTTACCCTATTTATTTACACCAATCATCACAGGCAATTGGAGGAATCGAGACCACAAACAATTCAATCGAAATCAAAACTAGTTCATACGAGAACAAAGAAATCAAAATCAGAATAACTCACTTTTTCCTCAAGCGTTTCGATCCACAGAAGTCTCCAAATCGAAGCACCAAAGCTATTCAAAGATTCGAGCTTCAGAGAGCAGCAAATTCATCAGGCATAGCGATTTGATTTGGGGATTCAAGAGAAACCCTAGCCGCCGCCATTTTTCCAGAGAACCAAGGGATCAGGGAAACAAAAATAACAAATGGGCCGGCCATGTTTAAATGGATAAGGGATGACCCTTTTTAACCTAAATCCTAGGGTTTCTCCTTTTTTTTTTGATATACTTGTATTGTTTTTAATTCTGTTCTGTAAAAACGAATTGAACAGTTTATAGATTCTGTAAAAATCTAGAGGTGAATCAGTCAGGATTTTGACTGTCAGTTTTAGAATCTGTAAAATCTGAGTTATTGATTACGGAGTTGTAATCAAGGGAAAATCTGATCGAGTGGACATCGGTCAGTCTAGGGATTTGAGCGTATGGTTAGTACAGGAGCAGGGAGTGCGAGTTTACAGAGTCTGTAAGCGGGATCTGTTATTAACACCTAGTAGAAACCTTAGTGAATGCAGCAGTAGGCAGAGTCTGCCGAAGCTGGGTATATCTGTGTGTGATTTATTTTCTGCATTTTTGTTTTTTTTTGCTATATTCTATGATTTGTGCATTATTACATATCCCGTTAGATTTTTAATTTAGTTATAAACTGTGATAAACCCTATTCATCCCCCCTCTAGGGTTAATCTAGATCCAACAAGTGGTATCAGAGCAGGTATTTTTTAACTCTAGAGAAATGGTGAATTCTAGTTGTCAGTCTTCTGAGAATCAGTCCAGTCGTACTCCATTTATTTTCGATGGTACAGATTTTTCAAATTGGAAATTAGAAATGGAATTATATTTAAAATCTATTGATATTAAATGTTGGGATACTGTTATTAATGGTTATGATATGGTCAATAGGAACAATATTGGATTTAATTCTCGTGCTATTCACACTTTGTATTCTTATATTGATGATGTCCAATATAACCTCATTTCTCATTGCTTGACTGCGCAGGAAATATGGGATTTTCTCAATAGAAAGTATGGAAAGATCGACAACAGTAGCTCAAAACCCAAAGTGGTCAACTCAGATTCAGATCTATGCTCAGGAGAAGAAACAAATGAAAATTCAAGTAGATCAGACGATGGAGACTCAACAGACAATGAGACTGAAAGCTTCTCATATGAAGAGTTGGTTTATATGTGTACTGATTTAACAAAAATCGTTGATAAACTCCATCGTAAAAACAAATACTTGAAATCTAAAAATCACGAGTTAAATAGCAAAATTAACTGTTTGGAATCAGAATCTACAAATGTCATGAAATTAGAAAATTCTGACTGTGAAAGTTGTTTGAATTTGAAAACTGACCTCGTTCATCTCAATAAAAATATTCAAAGGCTTAAAGAGGAAATTCTGATTTTAAAAGATAATGAGGTTGAGCTAAAAGATTCAAACAATTCTTTGCAAAAAGAATTTAATAATTTTAAGGCCATCAAAAGTTCCAAACATGAAATTGCTGAGAAAGAAAGCTTGTTGAAAAGTGATTTAATTTTAAATGAGCTTGAAAAAGAGATTGAGAATTTCAAGAAACTTGAATTTGAAAAACAAGTTAAATTTGAATCTGAAATCTTTGAGTCCAAGACCAAAATCAAACTTCTTGAAAACGAAAATTTGTCTTTGAAACAAAATGAGACTGAAAGGAGAAAGATCAACATTAATCGTTGTTCAAATCTGATAAAAGAAAACTCTGATCTTAAATCCAAAATTCAACGATTAGAATCAACTTTGGATAAATTTTCGAATGGAGAAAAATCGTTGAATATGCTGTTACAAAACCAATTTTCGGTTGGTCATAAACAAGGTCTTGGTTTTGGAAAAACAAGTGTTTTTGAAAAATTGAATTCTTGTGATTTTAAAAATCCTTTAAACTGCTTTAAAAAGGGTCTTTCTGAAAGTTTAAATTTTGACAATTCCAAAAGGTTTTTAAATCACAAATGAGACAAGAATTGGTTTGATAACAATCCAGTTGAGTAGATGTGGACCCCAAAAGGAAATAAAATGATTTTTGGAAAACCTAAACAAGTTTGGGTTCCTAAAGGCACAAAGATAGATTCGAATGGGATGTTATACAAACAGGTTTGGGTACCAAAAGTGGTAAACAAATTTCAGAGTGGTTTTACAAATTTTGTTAGACCACTTGATCCACTTAACTGCTAGGTACCAGTGAAGGTTGAGGAACTGCTATGCTGAAAAGAGATTGATTTCAAGTTGTTCTATATTTCTGTATTCTTTACAGTTCCTTGGCCAAGGTTTACTGAGTTAGAGATTCTGGTTTTCACTGATTTCAGGTATGATCTCTGAACTTGTCTTTGTAAATATTTTTTTTGTTTACTTCTTCTTCTACTCCTTTCCTTTTTATTTTTTTTTCTTTTTGTTTGTCCTGAGTTGATTTGACACTGCCATATTCTTCTTATTCTGCGCTTCATTAACTTCCGATTGCAGTACTTATGATTTTCTGGAAATTCGTTTAATCTGTATAAAACTGTCATGTTTTAATTCTTCCAGAATCTAAATTTAAACTTGTATATATCTGCAATTGTTTTAGAGTTTTTTTCTGAAATTCTAATAGTGCTGAAGCATTCATATCATATCTTGAACACTGTTAGTATAAATTCAAAAATTTTTGAAGATCTGAAAATTTAATGAAATTTCACACACCTCTGCTGTTTTTGAGTCTCTTCTAATCTATTTTAGAAAAGCTCAATATATTATACTCATTACAGCACTTTGTTATTCATCAGTTGTGATAATTTCAGAAATATTCAGATTGGCTTGAATTTTTTAAAATTGTCTAGAATCTCAGTGATACATCTTAAAAATCATTGTTATTCATGATCATTATGGTTAGAATTTGTTTGTTTGAAATCATCTGAAACTATTAATATCTTGAATAATCACACACCTCCTAAATTTGAAATTATCAACCTTGTGTGACTGATTCATTATATTTCAAAAGTTGACATTGATTCAAGTGATTTCAAATAAATTATTTTGGATCATGAATATCTATCAAATCTGATGTAAATGATCTGATTTTCTTTGGGCTTGTCTGAAATTCTTGTGAAAAATTCTTTGAAAAATTGGTGTTAAATCTCTCTACTATTTCATGGTTATTTGATTTGAATGATTATTTGTTTAAAATCATTTGAAATTATTGATTTATTGAATCACACACACATTCTGAATGTGAAAATAATAATTTGGTGTGATCAATTCATTGAATCTAGAGATTTTTCATATTCCTCAAATGATTTCAAATAAATGGTAGTTCTAATCTTGGATCATGAAAGTTCTTATGTGACCATCCCCAGACAAGTCTGATGTGATATTGTGTTCTGCACTGCTCTGATATTGTTCTTAGATAATTACTTATTGTTTGATTTGTCTGCTTAGGCTTTAAATTTCTGTTGTCTGTCATATCATAGTTTGTCTCCATTGTCTTGGTAAAATTCTCGAGAAAACGAGAACAATTGGTATCAGATGTGCTGAATTTTTTTTTGTATAAATTTTAATCACTCTTGTCCTGTATAGCTCTTTAAATTCCTCTTGTAATTGATTTTCATTTTTAAAATTATTTATTAATTATTCATTCAGAAATTGAAATCAATATCTAAATTGAACTGTATTTGTAATTCATCAAAATTATTATTAGATTTTGAAATTATGATGAATTGTGACTACAGTATGTTTCACAACAAGAGGTGAATATATTTGGATTTTCATGATGGTTGAATATTTATTATAATATCTTTGAACTGGCAATTATTTCACGACCATCTCCTTTATCTATCACCCGTCTGCCATCCATCATGATTTAATATTAATTTGGAGAGTTTATTTTTTTAAGAAGAATTATCTTGAATAAACAGTGAAAATATTTGTGATGAAATTGTGGTTATGTTATTTTTCAGAATTAGTGTCAATTGAAAATTTTCAATAATCCCGGTACAGTTGGTCATATTTCATAATATAATTAATTTAGAAATTTATTTCACAGTCCATTTCTGTACCTATCACATTTCTATCATTCATATTGGTTGTATATACAGGGGAGTTTTTCATATTTAAAGCTGAAAATGATAAAATATATAATTGATTTATAAGCATGTCTCTAACCTCATTTAAAAATCCAAGCTCTGGTTATGCATGGTTATGAGACAACTTACAATTTAAGCTGCGACTGACCTCATTTAAAAATCCAAGCTTTGGTTATGCGTGGTCAGGGTGCTCTTAAATCAAAAGAAAAAGAAAAGAAAATAATGTGCAATATTTTTTTTAATATAAAATTATCCTTGGTGTATAATAACCAGCCTATCAATCCACTTTCTAATCTGTGAAATGTGTTGAAATTTTATGACGTATTATGATTTGTTGATTGATAGGTATTGGGATTTGAGATTATTTGTTTTTGTCACTTAAATTGAATTATAATTATAATTCAAATCCATCACTGTTTTTTGAGCCTCATTTATATAAATTTCATCGTAAATCAGTCATTTTCTGCATTGTGAAATATGCCACTAGTTCTCAGTTTATTATGATTTTTGTTTGACTGATTGAGATCTATGGTGACCATTCTTTCTCTTAAGCTGAAATTATATTTTTAGTCGTTTTTTCATCTTTATTTCTATATCCTTTTGATGATAACAAAAGGGGGAGAATGGGTTGAGATTTTGATTTATGAGTGAATAGTTTATAAATATTTTTAATTCTGAAAATTTATTATTCATACATTTCACTCATGCACAGTTATAGGGGGAGTTGTCAGTTGTAGGGGGAGCAAATAAATAGGGGGAGTTCAATATTCACTGTCAAACACATTTATTTGTCAAACACATTTATTACGATCAAAATCTTTTATTTGTTTGTCATCATCAAAAGGGGGAGATTGTTGTATATGACGTAGTCGTATACACTATTATATGATTTTTTGTTTGATGATAACAACCAAATAAATATATATTATAAATGTGTTTGATATCGTACTGTTAATATACATCACAGACAGGAATATAATATTTATATTTAAACAGAATACTACTGTACACGAATTTAAATATTCAAACAGTATTTTATTTAAATATAATATTTTATTTCAACATTCCATACAGTACAAAATTTATAACTCCACTATTTGTACATCACTGAATTTCATTTACATATCAGCTCTTCACCGCATTTTTTTTACTGACTCATATACATATACAAATTGCACAGTGTTATCTTCTGTCTTCAAGCTTCAGTCTTCTATCTTCACCATCAGTCCAGTCTTCATACCTGTCATATACAAGAACACACACACAGTACACTGCAATAGAATTTAAGCTGAATACATGTGTATATAAATTTTATTTTTAAATTTTATTTGCCTCAGTTTTCTGGTGTGTTTCTCATCATTTTTCATGACTTGATCTGATTCATCTGTGTCTAGCAGACAGTTTGTATATGTACAGGGACAGGAAATTTTCTGAATGGCTGCATATACACACGTGTATATATATACACATGTGCACTGCCACGCCAATTCAGTGTGCAACTGAGGAGTAGCCACGTGGACCTTCTCAACTCAGTGCACATGAAAACAAAGTCAACACACCTCAAAGTACAAAGCAAATATTCAAATGCCAAGCAACCAATACAAGTATATTTTCAGAAATGACAAGCAAGAGTCAAGACAGTTCAAGTGCAAAAGTGGTCGAGACAGTGGCATTTAACATAATGGTTCAAATACAAACAAGACAGCAGCAAAGTGATCTAGGCAGCCAAATATAAATGGCCGAGCACAATGAAACAAAGAGTACATGTCATATTGGGTCAAGCATATCAATACTGTATAGTGTAGCAGCAAAAAAAAACAAGGTGAAACATGTCAACTAAGTTCATATTCATGGTAATGTGCATGGTGGTGTTACACAGCAAAGATTAAGTGATGATATTTCAAGTGTATATGCATCAGATTTTCAGTCTACACGGCAACAGCAAGTGTGATATATGTAGTGTATGTACACAGCATGAAAATAAACAAGTTCATGATCAAGACTGGTTCGAGATGGTCTGACCAGTCCAAGTTCACAAGCAAAACAGGGGCAATAGCAAGGAAAATGTGTCAGCAAGTTTGTGCAAGTACATCAAAGCATGGCAGATCAGTCAAATGCTATGACATTATTCAAAAGTTCAATACTGCATGGGATGTTCAGACAAATGATCGAGCAGCAAATATGTAGTCCAGATTACAACAGATATTCGCAAAGCAGTAAAGACATGTATGGGTGTGCATATATAGTGCAGCAACATGGTGCAAGTCTGTGCACAGATCAAGCAATGGATGGTGCAGCTCAATGTGTCAATGTATATATGCAAATATATATAAAGGAGCAAATCCGTAAACGAGTCAAGCAGGAAATCTAAGCAATAGCAGTCACAAACTTGTGTGCTTTCAGATTTCCAGAAATGCATGTGTGAACATATCAGTTCATATATATTTAAAAAAAAAAATCAATTGCGAGATTAGTTTCCAGAAAAAGCTGTTTGGAAATCCAGTATGTATTTGGCAAGAAAGAAATTTCAATATTCCAGAATTCAATAGCAGAAATTGTCAAGCTAAAGGGGAAAGTAATTTTCTGCTTTATCAATACTTTCCAGAAATCACATAACATATTTGGCAAGGTTACAACGGAGCATCGAATCAAGGGAACAAAATCATTTTTGGAAAGTTCTTATTGGGCTGAAATCAATCAAGAAATATTTGCCAACAGCTTATTTTTTTATTCAATTCATTCCAGATAACACCAATATTTTTTTCTGGAAAGTTTTTTAATCATGGAAAATTTCAGCAAGAAATTTTCAGAAATTCTTTCAAATTTGGCAAGTGATTATATGTTGAATCACAAATGACATGGAAGACCAGATTTCGAATTATATACTTTCAGAAATCAGATTGTGTTAAAAGGGGAAAATGAATTATTTCCAGTTTGCAGAAAATCAAGTTTAGGCAAGAAATTATCTCGGCAACTTATTCATCAATTCATACTCACGCAACAACTCAATCAAAGCAGATTTTTTTTTAGACCAAAAGGGGAAACCGAGCAAAGAAAAATCAGTCAAGACCACAATTTCATTCAAACCGATTTTATCACGCAAAAGTCAAAAGGGGAAATCATGGCAACAACAAAATCACGCCAAGAATTCACAGCAACGAATTTAAGTCGAGCAACAAAAAGAGGAATCTTTTCAAAACCAATCAGCCAAGTCATAAACGTGAAATCAGAGTTTAAGGGTTTCGGTTTACCCTATTTATTTACACCAATCATCACAGGCAATTGGAGGAATCGAGACCACAAACAATTCAATCGAAATCAAAACTAGTTCATATGAGAACAAAGAAATCAAAATCAGAATAACTCACTTTTTCCTCAAGCGTTTCGATCCACAGAAGTCTCCAAATCGAAGCACCAAAGCTATTCAAAGATTCGAGCTTCAGAGAGCAGCAAATTCATCAGGCATAGCGATTTGATTTGGGGATTCAAGAGAAACCCTAGCCGCCGCCATTTTTCCAGAGAACCAAGGGATCAGGGAAACAAAAATAACAAATGGGCCGGCCATGTTTAAATGGATAAGGGATGACCCTTTTTAACCTAAATCCTAGGGTTTCTCCTTTTTTTTTTGATATACTTGTATTGCTTTTAATTCTATTCTGTAAAAACGAATCGAACAGTTTATAGATTCTGTAAAAATCTAGAGGTGAATCAGTCAAGATTTTGACTGTCAGTTTTAGAATCTGTAAAATCTGAGTTATTGATTACGGGGTTGTAATCAAGGGAAAATCTGATCGAGTGGACATCGGTCAGTCTAGGGATTTGAGCGTAGGGTTAGTACAGGAGCAGGGAGTGCGAGTTTACAGAGTCTGTAAGCGGGATCTGTTATTAACACCTAGTAGAAACCTTAGTGAATGCAGCAGTAGGCAGAGTCTGCCGAAGCTGGGTATATCTGTGTGTGATTTATTTTCTGCATTTTTGTTTTTTTTGCTATATTCTATGATTTGTGCATTATTACATATCCCGTTAGATTTTTAATTTAGTTATAAACTGTGATAAACCCTATTCACCCCCCCTCTAGGGTTAATCTAGATCCAACAGTTTTCACTATACATTCGCTTTAAACATTCATGGTCTCTTCCTGTTGTGCGACCGGCTTTCATATTAATCGTAGAACGACCAACCCTATGATGTTTTTACCGACCAAATAGGAGCTAGTTTTGCGCGACCAGGCATTTACTGGTTTTGAGCGACCGGGGCTTGACTGGTTTGGAGCGACCAGGTGCTTTAGCTTGCCATGGCCGACCCTGCTCGAACTCACATGATATCCTTGTAACTTGTTCTTCAAACATACATGTTTGGTGATATGCTCATTCATCATAATTAACAAAAATGTATGAACATTCTCTTCCTTTTACGTAGGATGGATCCAACACCCAGCAAGATGAAGAAACACTTCGAACTGGACGAAAGGAATACTGGCCAGCCCTCAGTGACTTCTCCCATACTTGTTGCCCCCACCTATTCAGAGATTCAATCGAATATAAACAGGCCTCCTTATGCATTGAGGGCTTGCAATTCCAAGCTGGCTAAACGGCTCCCTGATTGGGATTTGTATGGGATTTCCTGGGACTATGAGGTATCGCATGGTGATCGATAGATAACATCCTGCGATATCATGGTGGCTAAAACCAGACTGATTGGGCGCATGGAAGATACTCTGCGCCAATTCGAGAAGCAAATGGACTTGCTCAAAGACCATACTGTGAGGAAAATCCATGGCTGGCATGGTTTGGCTGAAGATCTTCAAAGACTTTACCGGGAGAGTCTTGATCGCATTGCCGCTCTGGAGGCTGATAAGGTTAAGCTGATCCGCGCTCTGAGGAACCGAGATGCTCTAATTGCTGCTCTTCCAAAAGGGGACATTGAACTGGTAGGACCATCCAAAAGGAGATCTGTTGGTGATGCTTCTACATCTGGGTCCGTCCCGGTGAAGAGGAAGGTAGGACGCCCCAGGAAAAACCCGAAGGCATAGCTTGTTTCTCTTGATGACTTTTGGCTTGGTGGATTTTATGTCTAGACCGGTTGTGTTAAGCGAGTCCCGGTCCTCACGTTTAACTTCTATGCTTGTCTTATGTTGGTACACTGTGACCTTTATGACTGCGATGTAGGTTGACTTTCTGTGTTTGAATGTGACATATCAATGCTCTGTGTTCTTGTACTTTGAACTTTGTCGTTACTTTTTTCTGCATATTCTAGTTTGTACACCACGCTTGCACATCACATTTTACACGTTTTGCTTGTTTATGGATTTTTCAATTATATATGGTTGTAATGATCCTTTGGCACATAAAGAATCAAACAGTTACTTTCGGTTTCTGATATGATATGCCCCCATACCAATGGATTGTCTCAACCCGGATATAACGAAAATGAACTTAAACATTGGATGCTTTACGTTGTAATCAGAATTTAAAAAGCGTCTGTCATCGCATTGCGACATTCGGAGCTTTTTATTCTTCATACGAACTTTACATGTATTATTTGGAATTCCCCATTTTTTACATTTGGGTGGACTAGATATTGAGAAATAAGTGGGCACCTCTTGAAGAGGTTTTTTTGCCAATTTGTGACGTCATTTGGTCAGATGTTTACTGACCTATAATGTTGATCGGGTGCCCCCGGAGAGGTCTTGGGTTAAAGACTCAGTTTGGCAATAACATGGTCAGTTTTTTGCTGACTTTTAAGTTATTTGACTGAGCACCCCCGGAGAGGTTTTGGGTTAAAGACTCAGTTTGGTAATAACGTGGTCAGATTTGTACTGACTTTAAGTTATTTGACTGAGCACACCCGGAGAGGTTTTGGGTTTAAAGACTCAGTTTGACAATAACGTGGTCAGATTTTGTCTGACTTTGAGTTATTTGACTGAGCACCCCCGGAGAGGTTTTGGGTTAAAGACTCAGTTTGGCAATAACGTGGTCAGATTTTGTCTGACTTTGAGTTATTTAACTGAGCACCCCCGGAGAGGTTTTGGGTTTAAAGACTCAGTTTGACAATAACGTGGTCGTATTTTGTCTGACTTTGAGTTATTCGACTGAGCACCCCCGGAGAGTTTTTGGGTTAAAGACTCAGTTTGGTAATAACGTGGTCAGATTTGTACTGACTTTAAGTTATTTGACTGAGCACCCCCGGAGAGGTTTTGGGTTCAAGACTGTGTCTTCCTAGTTCCATGGAGTGGGTATTGATTTTGTTGGACCTTTGAGTTGATCGAGATGCCTCGGTTATAAATCCATAACCCTAGGTCGATTCTCTCGAATGATACTCCTTTGGTGGAATTTTAGCGAGTCTTCTTTGATTTTACTCCATTGGTTTCTCCCGCTGATTGGCCTTGGTGTTTTGTTCTTCTTTTTTATCTTATGGAGACATTCCTCACTTGCCGTATTTCGATGGGAGTGCTTTATGGATCCATGTGCTTAATTTGTCCTTTTGGACTATGCTATGAACTAACACCTGGCTTTCATCGGGGAATGAACCAGCAAATTTTTTCTTTTAATTATGTCCTGTAATCAGAAATCGTAACTGAACATCTTTGAGTATATAATCAAAGGTATGCGATGTATAATTTAGACAAGAGTCAAAAGAGTTGTTTTACTCATATTCATGTAATTTCATACAAAGTATCCATTATATTCATAGAAAAACACAAAGGAATATGAGCCAAAAGAGTTATTTGAAATAACGTCGGAGGTGATCACTATTCCAGGCCCTTGGGACTTCTATCCTTTCTATAGTCCTGAGCTTAAAGGTGCCATCGAGGAGCTTTTGATCGATGACAAATGGACCTTCCCAATTGGGGCCAAAAACTCCTGTTGCGGTCATGATCTTCTTTAACACTAAGTCTCCCACTTCGAATGTTCTATGCCTGACCTTTTGATTGAAGTGTCGGGCAATTCTTCTTTGATGGGCGACTATCCTAAGCTCCGATTCAGTCCTTTTTTCTTCGAGTAAATTGAGGGCTTCAAGCTGCAACTTTTCATTCTCTTTCTGGTTAAAGTGAATTCTGCGGTGAGTAGGAACCTCTAACTCCACAGGTATCATTGCTTCCGATCCAAATGCCAGAGAGAATGGAGTATGCCCCGTCGCAGTTTTATGAGTCGTACGGTAAGCCCATAGTGCAAGCGGCAGTTCTTCAATCCAGTTACCCTTAGCTTTCTCGAGACGCTTCTTAATGGTGGATTTCAGGATTTTGTTGATTGCTTCAACTTGCCCGTTGGCCTGCGGGTGGGCAACTGCTGTGAAGCTTTTCTGAATGTGATATTTGTCGCAAAAGTCTTTGAACTCATCGCTTTCAAATTGCGTGTCATTGTCGGCGATGATCTTCTGTAGAATTCCAAATCTACATATGATATTTTTCAAAACAAAATTGATCACTTTTCTTGATGTGATGGTTGCCAGTGGCTCAGCTTCCGCCCATTTAGTGAAATAGTCCACAGCAACTATGGCGTACTTGAAACCGGATTTTAAAGTAGGTAATACTCCAATCAAATCTATGCCCCAGAAAGCGAATGGCCAAGGACTCAACATTTGTGTCAACTCAGTCGATGGAGCTCTCGGAATCTTTGCAAATTTCTGGCATTGGTCACATTTTGTAGCAAAGATCATAGAGTCGAGATTTACCTCAAGCCAGAAGTAGCCATATCGAAGAACTTTTTTGGCTAGAGTTTGCCCACCTACATGTCTGCCACAATCCCCTCCATGTAATTCTGCCAGGATTGCTTTGGATTCCTCCTTTGTTACACATCGTAGCAAAGGTGTTGAATATCCTCTCCTGTATAAGTGACCATCCTGAACGAGATACAAGCGGGACTTTCGGAGCAACTTCTTGCGATCCTTCGGGTTTTCAGGAAGTGTCCCATGGAGTATATAATTCTTGATGGGGGTCATCCACGAGTATGGCTCGTCAGCTGTCTCCATAACCCAATCTATATCAGATTCTTCAACACTGGAACTAGATTAAACTTCAACTGGAACTAGGCCGAAGATTTGAGGATCTCCGGTACTAGCCAGCTTTGATAAAGAATCGGCTTTCCAATTTTCTTCTCTAGGGATATGAGAGACAGAATAGTACTCTAGATTGTCAAGAAACTCTTTGACTTTGCGTAGATACGTTGGAAGATTTCCGATCTTGGTCTCAAATTCACCTTTGATTTGAGAAACCATCAACTGTGAATCACTGAAGATCAACAAACTCCTCAGGCTTAACTCTTTCGCAACTCTCAATCCTCCGAGCAAAGCTTCATACTCGGCCTCGTTGTTTGTGACTGGGAATTCGAATCGTAGAGCACAACATATATGTCGTCCTTCTGGAGTTTCAAACACGATTCCTGCCCCAGCACAGTATTCATTCCTAGCACCATCAACGAAAAGCTTCCATCTGGTGACCAACTCATTGGTTTCTTCCATTTCCTCCCCTCTATCAGTGAACTCGGCAATAAAATCAGCTAGGGCTTGCCCATTTATTGCTTTCCTGGGGTGATAAGTGACATCGTACTGACTGAGCTCAATATTCCATTTTAGTAATCTCCCTGAGGTTTCTGGACGGAACAACACTTGTTTCAAAGGTTGATCTGTAAGGACCTTGATAGAGTGAGATTGGAAATAAGGCCTGAGCTTCTGTGATGCAATAAGCAAAGCATATGCAATCTTTTCGATTTTCGTATAATTCATCTCTACCCCGGTAAACCTTTTGCTGACGTAGTATACCGGCCACTGAATTTTATTTTCTTCCCTGACGAGGGCTGCACTTAGAGCATGGGATGATACTGCAAGATATAGGAACAGGCTTTCTCCATCTTTTGGTTTTGACAGCATCGGAGGTGATTCCATGTGCTTGATAAGATACTCAAATGCTTGCTGGCATTCAGGAGTCCACTGGAAATTCTTCCTTTCCTTTTTCAATGCATCAAAGAGGGGAATGCACCTGTCCGTCGCCTTTGAAATGAAGCGGCTTAAAGCTGCCACCTTGCCATTAAAACTTTGGAGTTCCTTTTTAGTCCGCGGAGCTTGCATTTCTCGCAAGGCAACCACTTGTGCTGGGTTTGCTTCAATGCCCCGGGCGTTGACCATGAAGCCAAGAAACTTTCCTGAAGCTACACCAAATGAACATTTGAGTGGATTTAGCTTCATGCGGTATCGCCTTAGGATTTGAAACATTTCGTCAAGGTCTTCCATATGACTTTTTGCTTCCTTGGATTTTACCAACATGTCATCAACATAGACCTCCATGGTTTTTCCAATTTGCCCTTTGAACATCGAATTCACCAGACGTTGATACGTAGCACCTGCATTTTTCAAACCAAACGGCATTACCTTATAACAATACAAACCGCGATCAGTTATGAAACTAGTACTATCCTGGTCGGGCTCATGCATCATGATCTGATTGTAGCCTGAATATGTGTCCATGAAAGACAACAGTTCATGCCCCGCCGTTGCATCGACAAGCTGATCAATTCGAGGTAGGGGAAACTGTCTTTTGGGCACGCTTTGTTTAGATCAGAATAATCAACACACACCCGCCATTTGCCGTTTGACTTTTACAAGAACTGGGTTGAACACCCATTTAGGATAGGTGGACTCGCGAATGAAGTTGTTCTTTAATAGCCCATCCACTTCATCCTCCAAAGCCTTAGACCTCTCAGGGCCTTGCATCGGTCTTTTTTGTTTCACATGATGTATGCTAGGATCAATGTTCAGCTTATGCACAATCACTTTCGGAGATATTCCACACATATCTGAATGGTTCCAAGCAAAGACATCCAAATTTGTCTTTAGAAAAACAATCAATTCTTTTCGCAGCAAAGGATCCAACTGAGAGCCTATCTTTACCACCTTATCTGGATCGTTATCATGGACCTGTATAGAAATGGTAGCTTCAGCCGGTGCTGCCATTTCCTCCCCTGCACTGGTTTTTCGCGGATCCATATCTTCTTGCATGTCGTTGTATTCTCCAGCACAGGGGGAGGTCATTAATTGCTATAAGGGGGCTTCATGGATGCAGAGAGGAGTCTCCACATCCTTCTTGATGTCATACTTGCGAGCTTCAATCAACTCTGCCATATAGCAGTCTCTCGACTCTTCAGGATCTCCTTTGATTACTCCCACTCCGTTTGCAGTTGGGAACTTCATCGTCAAACACCATGGAGCAAGAGCTATCTTGAAAGTAGCTAGTGCTGGTCTTCCCAAAAATGCATTATAACCTGACATCGAGTCTATTATCACAAAAGACTACATCATGGAAACTTGCTTCTTCCCCTTACCAAGCTCTACGAGGAGATCGATTACACCAATAGGCTAAGTTGGTACACCAGTGAAACCGTGTATTTTATTTTTACTTGCTCGCACATTATCCATGGACAACCCCATTTTAGAGAAAGTATTATAAAATAGGACATTTACAGATGCCCCGTTATCAATCAGTACCTTCTTCACTATTGCTGAACCCAAGCCGATAGTGATCACCATTGGGTCAATGGTCGGAGTCCATATTCCACTGGAATCCCGATCTCGGAATACCACATCTTCCCATGGTGTTTTTGGTATTTTCCAACGAAGTGAGTTACTGCGAACTTCAAATCCATTTTCTTTTGAAGCACTGCCTAGTTCATTTGAATACCTGACAATATCCTCCCAGGTATCTCCTGCAGGATGAGGTCCACCACTGATTGTGTTGATAACATGTCGAGAACCATTTGCAGGTGTTCTTCTGTCTTGACTTGGATGAATCTGCTGCCCTTGAGTAGGCTCAGTATCCGACGAACGTTTCACGTACTCCTGAAGACGGTTCTTTCTTATCAACTCTTCAATTAGATTCCTCAAGTGCCGACACTCATTTGTGTCATGACCTGTTCGATTATGGAATCGGCAAAACCTCCCTGAATTTGCAGCTTCTTTGGACACCTTTATTGGTTTCGGGCTCGGATAATCCTCCGTAGCTTTAGTTGCCATGTATATGTGCTCAAGCGTATCATTCAACAGAGTAAGGTCCGTAGGCTTGAAGAAGCGTCGCTTTTTAAAATCCTTATCGTTCTTGGCATCATGACCGTTTCCTTTTTTTTGCCCCCCACCTGAATTTATCTGATTGGTTTTTGTAGAAGCTTCTTTTTTCTCCAGAACGACATTAGTTTTGGTCTTGCCAACAAAGTAAATGGGACCATCTTCAAGACTCATGTATTCCTCGGCTTTGTCATAGAATTTCTCTAATGTGTTGGGCTTCTTTCTCTTTAACCACCTTCCAAATTCAGAATGTTTATCTATGCCCCCCTTCAAGGCCATTAGAATTAGCCTTGGCTCGTGGGTCCCTACTTCAGCAGCGGCAGCATTAAAACGACTAAGAAAAGATCTAATCGTTTCACCCGGGGCTTGTTCCAAATCATTGAGGGACATAATATCTCTAACCTTCGTTGTCTGGAGGCGGAATTGGTCTTGAAAACATCTTTCTAGTGTGAAAAAATTATCAATAGATCTGAGAGGCAATTTAGTGAACTATAATGATGCTACTCCTTCCAAGTACACTGGAAAGTACAAACAATTAAGCTCGTCGGTTGCTTGGGCCCCATCCATGTGTTGGTCGTATCGAAACAAAAACATATTGGGGTCGCCAGTCCCATTGTAGGCTTGGATTGTAGGTGGCTTGAATTTCCGTGGGAAGGTCGCCTTTTTGATTCTCTTAGTGAGAGGGGTTTTTGATGGCGCGAACTCCCATTCAGCCTCATTATCATTTCGAGATTTGCTTTCTTTCATAAGCTGCTGGACCATTTTCAGGAGGCGTTCCCTCTTGTGGAGGCTATCTGCAGGGCGGACGCTTTTGTCTTGACTGGCAGCTTGCCTAAGCAAGCCATCACGGTTGTGACTCGGGGGTCCCGGTCTTTCATCATTAGAAAGTGCCCCTTTGGCAGAATTGGCCGCTTGACGAGAAGTAATCCCCGCGTTATGGTTTCGATCAACATGCTTTGAATTCTCATGCTTTCCTTTATTAGGATCAGAGATCTGTTGGATAGATTTTTCTCGGTTCGGACTAGAGGAAGAAGATCCGGTACCCTCTACATGAGCAGTCCTTGTGGCTACCTTTGCTGTAGCGGTTTGAAGAGCAAAGAGTGAATCTAGCCTTGCCATTATGGCTTTGTTAGCTATTTCCTGTTGTTGTGTCAGACCCGCAATGGCTTGATCAAGCTCGCCTCTTGTGACATTCATGCCTCCATTCGATGTTTCGGCTACTTCAAACCGGTTAACGGCGGGGGTTTCCTCTCGATTTCCCTCGTTAGATGCTCTAGCCCTTACTTCCTTATTTGCTTTTGGCGCCATTATTTCAGAAAGCAGCTTGAACTTTGAGGATAGTTCGTCAGAAGTCCAAACTCGAAGATTCGAGTGGCCTAGTTTGAGACTAGGCTTAAAAGCTCCACTAGGCTTAAAAGCTCCAAGATCTTCACAATATACTTGATGTTAGAAAGTAGATCCACCCCACGGTGGGCGCCTAATTATTTACACCAAAATTTGGCAAAACAACCAAAGTATTGCTTAACACGCCACCTAATCGGAGGCGAGATGCTTAGAAAGCACGTCACCTTTTCATAGGCAAGATGTAAGAATACCTTTTTTATTATGTGAGGCCATATCTAATACATGAAAACATCAAAATATAGAAAGAAGACAAGAGTTTATAGCGGTTCGAACTTTGAGGAGGTCTACGTCCACTTTTAAGAGAGAATTTTATTATCAACAAGTTGTTTACAAGGTATGATCACTAATACATACAACCAAATTCCTCCATATACACATTCTTTGCTCCAAATTGCCAAAAACGGTGGAGAATATGTCTTGGACAGCGAGGAGATGTCTTCCTTATCAAGCTTTTGCAATTGATCTTTGCACTCCTTTAAGAATGGTAGGAAGCTTGAAACACCTATGCTTTTTCCTCCATGGAAGCCATGATCATAAGCCTCATAGATCTTTGATGAATCATGAAGAATAGATGTAGAAATGCTTGAAGAAGTCCAAAAGGCAATTTGGCAGCACCTCCACGTGTTTCCAGAAAGTCCCCCTGAAATGGTGGAGGTAGGGTGCTATTTATAGGTGATGGAGTGGCTGAAATCTTCAATTCAGGCTACGGGTCGGTTTTTTCAGGTATTTACGAAGATGCCACTGCCAGTTGTCACCAGTTGTCAGGTCGTTTCTAGCATTTTGACCGACCAGGGGCCTTCGCTGGAAGAAAATACAACCAGGAGGCTGAATTAACGAGGCGGACCGACCAGGAGGCTTAGATGCGGAGCGGACCGACCAGATGCGAACGAATGACCAGAAAGCTCAAACCAAAAAGCGGACTGACCCTAAACCCCTGGGGCTGGTCGGAGCGATCATAAGCTAGCGATCGACCAAATCAGCATGGAGATGAGAGCGACCAGAGACCTTCCGCATTTGGAGCGACCAGGACCCTTGTGCCTTTGGAGCGACCAGTGGCTTTGAGCATTTGGAGCGAACATGACCCTTGTGCCTTTGGAGCGACCAGTGGCTTTGAGCATTTGGGGCGGAGCGGTCAGAACCTCATGATTAGTGAACTCAACGAAGGTGACAAAAGAACCGAACACTCTTTGAGATCTTCAGGACCGACCCATTTTCATGGCATTGCAGAACCGGCCGTCTTTTGAGGATCACTGAACCGACCCCCTCTTGGGAATTACAGAACCGACCCGTATACAATTGTTGATAATGAATCGATCAATTCAGATGGATAACAGCTAATGTCCGTACGGGTTTCGGGTCATGTAGAAAATTAACAGCACTAGTTGGACAAACCCAACATGAGAAAAACTTCATGGAGAAAGATTAATAGTGTAACAAATAATTCTCATAGTGATAGTGATGTAATGGTCCTTAGAGCTAAAATCATTATATATTTTATTCGAGGATATTCGCATTTTGATATCAGTAAAAGTTACTTTTATATTTGTGTTTTGTTATCATTAAAAGTTACTTTTAACAGAGTAGACAATAAAGGAGATTATTAGATACATCCCGAATCAATTAAATAATATGAATGATCTAGATGGAATTTAACCTTACGATATAAATAGTGATATCAAGGAGATCCTCTTGATTAAGTTAAATTATAAAATGCAAGGCCATGCTCAAATGATGATTTGTTTTATATAATTTATTCATAGATCAAGATAAAAGGATTAAATTATAAAAGGGATGGTACGTTCCATGCCTCGAGTTTAATCTTGAATATATTACTTAAAAGGATTAAATTACGTCTGGCCACATAAAAGGTTGTATCGGATCATTGATTTTATTACAACTAGGGTAATAGCGATGTATTACTAAATGCGGCTCACTATGTATAATTTAAATTATTGCCAACATTGTAATAATTTATAGGGTCACACAATTAGAACGTTTAAAAAGGGGGACAACCACTCTTAAGCAAATAATATATATAAGTCGGTTGATTTTTATTCGTGTTTGAATAGGTAATATCGTGAATATCATTTCTTTTGATTCTCGTTTATGTTAAAAGGGTGCCGACCCTTTCTTCCAAAAACAACACAAAAATTTGAGATCTAAAATAAAGTTAAAAGGAAACTGATTATTGGCTAGTGCCTCTGATCTCTCTCTCGCTCAATTTCATTCGACGATCTCAAGGCGACGTGGACACAGGTAGAGATCCTATAACGACCCACATTCTACGCATCGGAGGATCGTAGAATATTTATTTCATTCACATACGAAGTCGTATGGTCATGTGACCTTGGGAAATGACTATTGGGGTGATTTCCCATGTTCACGATTTTTGCCGAATTTTAAATGATCGTTTTACCCCTGGCGAATCTTGTTTCGCCTATAACTTTTGATTGGTAAGGAGTTTTGACCTGAAACCATTTCCATTGGATTCATATGATTGTTTAGCTTTCCGAAGAGTGGTCATATTAATCAAACGGACTTTACCGTTTGGGAGATATGGTCGAAATAATGTTTGGAAGATGAAAAACAGCATAATTGGGCTTAACCAGGTGATTAGTAGCTAAGCCCATGACCCATTTCGGGATCAGTGTTATGAGATGGCTGAAAAGAGTTAGAGAATGATTCCTTTTCACTTTTCCAGCCACCACAAACATTTCTCTAACCTTAGTAATGGCTTTCATCCTCCAAATCTCATTCTAATTGCTTTCTAATCACTAATTAACCAAAACTACATCAAATCAAGAGAAATCCGCATCAAATCAAGAGAAATCCGCATCAAATCAGAGATAGAGCTGCTAATATACATTGGAATTCGTGCCATATCAGTAATAGTTTCAGATCTAAGATTTCATTTATGGCTAAGTTGAGTGATTTGCACTTTTTTCACTAATCACGTCTAATTAAGGGTGATTATGATAATTAGCGAATTTATGCATTATAAAAATCTGGAAAAATATCTAGAAATTTTTAAATATTATTTTATGTCACTGGTGAAAATTTGGGTTAATTTGGACTAAGTCTAAAAATCCTATAGTTAAAACATGGCAAAGGGGATTAAGGGGAAAATCATGCTTTTTGGGTATGTTTGATCCAAAATATTTCATGTGAATGATGTTTTAATGTTTTTGATTGATTCTATATGTTGTTACTGTTGTTTGGAATGTTTTGTGAAGTCGTAGGAAGGTTAGAATGGTTGAAAATGCCGTCGTTTGGCGAAATTAGCTCGTAGGGAAAACTGCAGAAAACTGGTTCCTAAAGGGGGTATGCCTCACGAACCACCCAAGAAAACTTCAATTCCTTAAGGGAGTATGTCTCACGAACCGCTCCAAGATAATGGTCACAAACCACTCCAAGATGATGGTCACGAGCGCTCCAAGATGATGGTAACGAACCGCTCCAAGATGATGGTCACAAACCGGGGGGTGTTCACGAATCGGGGGGTTATCATGAGCCGAGGGGTGTTCACGAACCGAAGGGGTGGTCACAAGCTGGGTGGGTGCTCACAAACCGAGGGAGTGGTCACGAATAGGGGGTGGTCACGAACCGGGAGGGTGGTCACCAGCCACAAACTGACCTTGACGAGGACCCCGACCACGACCTGAACCAAGATGATGGCTCCAAACCTAAGTAGATTCAAACTTTTGCCATGCGACGAAAATTGTGAACTCTTCTAACGATTTACTACAATTCAACCAAAACCCGAGATGCTAAGGAAGTCCAAATGAGAAGTTATTACTCAGGATCCATATGGGAACCAATGATTTAACTTCTAGAGTTGGGCTTTACTACGGGATGTGTGCAAAGGGGTTATTGATATCTATAACTTTGGTTCACCATTTAAAAGAGGGGGCATGTAGACGAACCAGAGCTAGGGAAGTGTGGACTGGTTGGCCCTTAACCTAGAGCCAGGGATGTGTGGAATGGGTAGGGTTATTGATAATAGACCAGGGAAGTATGGTCATAGCAATAGTTGTACGGATTTGTCGTCATGACCCCAATAGATTTGGTGATCAGAGCAGTGGATATCGTATGCTTTACGTACTCAGTGAGAGACATGAGGATGATTACTATGTTTGATGTTTGCTATCACCATGACATGCACACTCCCATTTTTACACTTTATGTTAGTGTTACCTTAGAGTACTGTACATCTTTTTGTGCTAACTCTTTAGTTGCAGGTCCAGGTATGATTATTTATACCTGTTATTGTTTTACTTTGCTGCTATCGCTCATACCAGACTTTTGTCTGGCCTAGATTTTTATGTCTCTTCTTTTTACTCTGGGTGCTCCTATACGAGCAAACTAGATACATGTTAGGTGGTTATGCACGAGTAGTTGTCCAGAGACGAGCAGGAGGCTTCCACGTACTATTTACATATATTCTCCCTATGTTGTTGTTGGTCACTACTTTGGACATTAGTTGTGTACCTTTTCTATTTTGATTTAGGGATAGTATTTTAAAGTTGTAATAATGGTTCGGATCATAAGCTATATTTTGGATTTCCACTGCTATGAAGGTTTAGTTTTCTGATTATGCACCGTCTCTCCTGTTTTATATCAAGTTATGTTATTATTATATTTTGTTCCATACGCTGTGAGATATACTACAGGTTCTTGGTGATTCATAGTTTCAAAACCCTTTTTCTTTGACGACCGTCCCATGATAGTCGGGCATTGGCACAACGCATTTCGGGGAAATGTTAGCTGGTGCAGTGCGGGCCGTCACACTTAGTATCAGAGCCAGGTTACATTTTAAACCTAGAGGAAGACATTAGGGAGAGATAGTATACGTATATAAGAGTGCGTATTTGCGATATTTTGGTTTTCAAAAACTATATGTATATATACTATTAGTACGTCTAAGGATGAAGTCACACTGCACTAGCACCACTAACAAGATGGTTAATCGTCTTCTCTTTACAGACTGAACGATGAGCCGATATATGAGGAGTACAGGTTCAGGGGCCAATAATGGGAATGTCCCTGATATGAGGATGATGTTTACTGCTTTCGTGCGGGAGATGCTTAGGGATGTTCAGGGAGCAATTCCTAATGCTACTGATGGTGGGTGCGCGGTAGTGCAGGCGCCTAGAGCTAATTTCACCAAGCTCTGCAAGGATTATACTAGTCTTGGTAGGAAGCCGTTCCACGGAATGAAGTCGGCTACGGAGGTTCAGGATTGGCTTGATAATTGTGAGCGCATCTTCGAGGATTTGGGGATCGATGATGTGATGAAGAGAAATTTAGCATCGCGTCAACTACAAGGACGAGCAATGAATTTGTGGAATGCCATCAAAGCAGCTACTCCTAAGGATTAAGTTACTTGGAATCAGTTTAAGACCCATTTTAGGAACAAGTTTATTCTAGCTGCTCAGAAATTAGAATTGTTCAGGAAGTTTTTGGAGCTTAGACATAGTAGTAGGGCAGTCTTGGAGTATATTGCTGAATTTGATACCTTATCGAAATTTGGATTGTCCCTTATCAATACCATCGAGAAGAAGAACGAGAAGTTCATAACTGGCCTAGATGAGTGTTTGGGGGAGAGACTCATAAACCATATTGATGAGACATTCGAATCTATTGTGGGAAAGGCATTGAGGTCTGAGAGCCTTTACCCTAAGTCAAAAACTGAGGTTGTTGTTACGTCTATAGAGGAGCCAAAGCCGTAGGCAAGTGGTGAAGGAAAGAATAAGTCCTAGAATAAGAGGAAGCAGAATCAGACCAGGAATGGTCAGAAAAATAAGAATAAGAAAGATATCGAGTGCTATAGCTATGGCAAGAAGGGTCACCATGCCAAAGAGTGTCGAGCAAAGCCAGGGGAAAAGAAGTGCTTCAACTGTGGCCAAATGGGACATTTTAAGAATGAATGTCCACAACCTCCTAAAGAGAAGCAGATCATGAAAGCATATACAATCAACATTGTTCCTTCTTGTCGAATTCCCCAACTGCAGCACAGAAGGGGAAAGGTGTAGTTATACATGGTATGCTTTCTATTTATGATGTTTCTGTTCGAGTGTTAGTAGATAGGTTAGAATTGGGACCTGAGATAGTCGGTAGACCTTTAGTTGTGACGAACCCGATCAGTGATTCGACTAATATTAGTATGATTTGTCGTAATATGGCCTTATCAAGTCATGGATGTATGTTTTCTTGTGATTGCTATGTTTTGGGCTTTATTGGGTTTGGCCTTATTTTGGGAGTCGATTGGCTTCAAGGATATGGGTTGGTGGTAGACTGTGAGGGGTCTTCGGTGACCATTAGAGCGGACGATGAACGGAGGGTGGTATTGGGTTTCCTACCTAGTGATGAGATGATGGCTAGTTTTCTACATTCCCTCGACATCCCATAGGATGAGTTATCAGATGTGCCTATTGCTGGAGAGTATCCGGACATCTTCGAGGAAGTGACCGGACTTCTACCACAATGAGAGACCGAGTTTCGGACTGATTTAGTGAAAGATGCTGGACCTATCGTGATGCCACTTCATCGTATGGCGCCAAGGGAGCTATGAGAGATCGAGGTGCATGTGGGGGATCTTTTGAAGAAGGGATTTATCCGAAGGAAAGTTTCAGAGTGGGGAGCACCAGTTGTATTTGCTATCAAGGTTGATGGTTCCCTTCGCTTATGTATAGACTACCATGAGCCAAACAAGGTGACTAGGAAGAATAAGTATCCTCTTCCACTGATAGATGATTTGTTTGATCAATTAAATGGAGCAAGAGTGTTCTCCCAAATAGATCTCGCGACATGTTTTCATCAGCTCCGAATAGCAGTTGAGTGTATACCTAAAACGGAATTTCGGACGTCATTTGGATCCTATGAGTGGTTGGTCATGCCATTCAGATTGACCAATGCACCCACATATTTTGTGGTTCTTATGAGTAGAGTTTTCAGAGATCATTTAAATAAGTTTGTTCTTGTGTTCTTGGACGATATCTTGGTTTACTCGGGGATAGGGGAAGAACACAAGGAACATTTGAGGACAGTGATGCAGGTGTTGAGGAAACACCAATTGAAAGCAAAATTTTCTAAATGTCACTCCTGGAGGAGGGAAGTGAGGTTCTTGGGCCATGTTGTTTCAAAGAATGGTATTGTCGTGGATCCTGCGAAGGTGGCTACGGTGCAAGATTGGTCAACGCCCAAGAATGCAATGGACGTAGGAAGTTTCTTGGGGTTAGCTGGATATTATCGTAAGTTTATTCAAGATTTCTCCAAGATAACAGCACCGCCAACTCAGTTGACCAAGAAGAATCAAGCTTTCTTTTAGGACGAATGGTGTGAGAATGCATTTAAGAGCCTAAAGGAAAAGTTAACATGCGCACCAGTGTTAGTTATTACTAAAGTGAAGAAAGAGATGACGGTATACACGGATGCATGTGGTACTGGACTAGGTAATGTACTGATGCAAGGAGGTAGGGTTGTAGCTTATGCTAATCGGTAACTGAAACCGCATGAGAAAATATATCCTACCTATGATCTGGAATTGGCAGCGATCGTGTTCGGATGGAAGATGTGGAGATAATATCTCTTGGGAGGAAGATTCGAATTGTTTACTGATCATAAGTCATTAAAGTATCTTTTCTCTCAAAAGGATTTAAATCTTCGTCAGCAGAGATGATTAGAATTCTTGGCTTCATATGATTTCACTATCGCATACACACCGGGGAAGGGCAATGCGGTAGCTGATGCATTGAGTAGGAGACATGCCAGCTTGGGGGCTATGTTTCTTGAATGGAAGCAACTCGAGTATATCGCGGGATATAATTTCAGACCTAGGTGCGAATTGGATCCAGAGATGTTAGCAAGTTTGACAATCATACCGGCTTTGATTAAAGGGATTGGTTCCAGTCAGAGGGATGATCCTAACTTATTGGAAATCATCTCCAAGGTAGAGATGAGTATTAGTGGTGAGGAAATGAATAAGTATGGACTTGATCGAGAAGGATGGCTTCGAAACAATGAGACTAGTTGTACCAATCGTTAATGGATTGAGAGATGAAGTGCTTAGAGAGTGTCATCACTCAAAACTGACTATACATCCTGGTGGTAACAAAATGTATCGAGACATGAAGAAAACCTACTACTGGGAAGGAATGAAGAGAGACGTTGGGAATTTTATATCGAAGTGCATGAATTTCAAGTTAGTTAAAGCCGAGCAAAAGAAGCCGAGTGGTTTGTTACACCACTGGAAATTCCCAAATGGAAATGGGAAAAAGTCTCAATGGATTTCATTGATGGTTTACCAAGGATTAGATCAGGTCATTATAGTATTTGGGTGATTGTGGATTGATTGACCAAAAGTGCAAGGTTTATAGCGGTCAAGTCGAATAGAACGGCAGCTAAGTTAGCAGAACTATATATGAAGTGGGTAGTGAGATTTCATTGAGTACCTAGAGGTATTGTGAGTGACTGAGATCCGTTATTTACTAGTGGGTTTTGGAAGAGCTTACTAGAGAATTTAGGATCAGAATTACATCTCAGTACCGTGTACCATCCTCAAACCGATGGTCAAACAGAGAGAGTGAATCGTGTATTAAAGGATCTCTTAAGGGCTTCTATATTGGACTTTGGAGGATCATGGGATGACCATTTGCATCTAGTTCGCATATAATAATAGTTATCAATCCAGTATTGGTATGGTTCCTTCTAAAGCTTTGTACGGAAGATCGTGCAACTCACCAACATGTTGGTTGGAAACCAGTGAGAAATTTGTGCTTGGGCCAGATGTAATAAGAGAAACTTCAGATAAAATCAAGGTTATCCAATAGCAAATGAAGGCTTCACAAGATAGGCAGAAGAGTTATGATGATAAAAGACGAAGAGAATTGAAATTCTACGTTGGCGACCTGGTATTCGTCAAGATGTCTCCATTGAAGAGTGTGATTTGTTTTGGCAGGAGAGATAAGTTGGCACCAAGGTTCGTTGGTCCATTTCCAGTTCTCAAGCAAGTGGGGAATTTAGCATATAAAGTTGGATTACCAGAAAAGATGGCGGGAGTACACAACGTATTACATGTTTCCCAGTTAAGGAAGTTCGTGCACGATTCTGATATGACTATTTCACCAGGTCAGTTGGATGATACCAAAGTGGAATCTGAGCAGTTGGAAGCCACAAAACGATTCGTATTGTCGGAAATAATACGAAGCAACTTTGAAGGAAGACGGCGAAACTGGTTAAGGTCCAGTGGGGCGATAATGAGAATGACTGTACTTGGGAAACAGTGGAGAGCATAAGGAAGTTATTTCCAAAACTCTTTGCTTGGTAAGATTTTAATCGCGAAATAGTTATTCCTTTGTTAGTAAACCGCATGGTAGGATAGGCTTTTTGTGTTGTTATGTATGTTTGATTTTTTGTAAATGGTTGATAGGCATGCAGGCCACCATTGTATGTTTTTTTGATTAAGGAATTTCGAGGGTAAAATTTCTTATAAGGGGAGAGTGTGACGATCCACATTCTATACATCAAAGGATCGTTGAATATTTATTTCATTCACTCACGAAGTCGTACGGTCGTGTGACTTAGGGAAACGACTATTGGGGTCATTTCCCATGTTCACGATTTTTGCTGAATTTTAAATGACCGTTTTTCCCCTAGCAAATCTTATTTAGCCTATAACTTTTGATTGGTAAGGAGTTTTGACCTGAAACCACTTCCATTGGATTTAGATGATGGTTTACCTTTTCGTATAATGGTCATATTAATCAAATTAACTTACCGTTTGAGAGATATGGCTGAAATAAGGTTTGGAAGATGAAAACGAACATAATTGGGTTTAACCGGGTGATTACCAGCTAAGCCCATAACCCATTTCGGGATTAGGGTTATGGGAGGGCTAAAAAGAGTTAGAGAATGATTCCTTATCACTTTTTTAGCTGCCACAAACATTTCTCTAATCCCAGTAATGGCCTCTGTCCTCCAAATCTCATTCTAATTGCTTTCTAATCACTAATTATCCAAAATTACATCAAATTAAGAGAAATTTTCATCAAAGCAGAGATAGAGCTGCTGCTATACATTGGAATTCGTGCCATATCAGTCATAGTTTCAGATCTAAGATTTCATTTGTGGCTAAGGTGAGTGATTTGCACTTTTTTCACTAATTAAGGCTAATTTGGAGGTGATTAATGATAATTAGCGAAATCATGCATTATAAAAATCTAGAAAAATATGTAGAAATTCTTAAATATTATTTTATGTCACTGGTGAAAATTTGGGTTAATATGGACTAAGTTTTCTAATCCTATAGATAAAACATGGTTAAGGGGATTAAGGGGAAAATAATGCTTTTTGGGTATGTTTGTTCCAAAATATTTCATGTGAATGATGTTTTAATGATTTTGATTGATTCTATATGTTGTTACTGCTGTTTGGAATGTTTTGTGATGTCATAGGAAGGTTGGAATGGTTGAAAACGCCATCGTTTGGTGAAATTAGCTTGTAGGAAAAACTACAGAAAACCGGTTCCTGAAGGGGGTATGGCTCACGAACTGCCCAGGAGAACTTCGATTCCTGAAGCGGTATGTCTCGCGAACCGGTCCAAGATGATGGTCACGAACTGGGGGGATGGTCACCAACTGGGGGGGGTGTCCATGAACCCGGGGGTGGTCACGAGCCAGGGGGTGTTCACGAACCGGGAGGGGGGTAGTCACAAACTGGGGGGATGCTCACGAACCCGGGGGGGTCACGAGCCACGAACCGACCCTGATGAGGACCCTGACCACAACCTGAACCATGATGATGACTCCAAACCGAACTAGATTCAAACTTCTGCCATGCGACGACAATTGTGAACTCTTCTGAAGACTAGCTATGATTCAACCAAAACTCGAGATGCAAAGGAAGTCCAAACGAGAAGTTATTACTCTGGATCCAGATGGGAGCCAACGAGTTAACTTATAGAGTTGGGCTTTACTGTGGGACGTGTGCAAAGGGGTTATCAATATCTATAAATTTGGTTCATCATTGAAGAGAGGGGGCATGTAGACGAACCCAAGCTAGGGAAGTGTGGACCGGTTGGCAAATAACCTAGAGTCAGGGATGTGTGGACTGGGTAGGGTTATTGACTATAGACCAGAGAGGTATGGTCATAGCAATAGTTGTACGGAGTTGCCGTCATGGCCCCAATAGATTTGGTGATCAAAGTAATGGATATCGTATGCTTTACTCACTGAGTGAGAGACGTGAAGATGATTACTATGTTTGAAGTTTGCTATCACCATGACACGAACACTCCAATTTTTACACTTTATGTTAGTGTTACCTTAGAGTACTGTACATCTTGTTGTGCTAACTCTTTGGGTGCAGGCCCAGGTTCAGGTTCAGGTATGATTATTTATACCTCTTATTGTTTTACTTTGCTACCATCGCTCATACCAGACTTCTATCTGACCCAGAGTTTTATGTCTCTTCTTATTACTCTTGGTGCTCCTAAGCGAGCAGACTAGATACAAGTTATGAAATGACATGACATTTTGACCGCTCCAAGTCGGTAACTAAAACAACTCGGAACGCTTAAAATGACGGGTAGTTATTTCGCTTATTGGGGTTAACAGAATTAAATACACAGAATCACATAACATAGTAAATATCATTGGAATTTTTATATGAAAATATCAGAGTTTACAAAATTCCAATGATATTTATTATGTTATGTGATTCTGTATGATTAATTCTGTTAAACCTGATATCGTTTTGAGTGTTCCAAGTTGTTTTAGTTACCGACTTTGAGCAGTCAAAATGTCAGGTCATTACATTTGGTATCAGAGCTTTGGTTTGACAAAGTGTAGTTTATCGGGTTTAAAAAACTCATTAGAGATAGAGTAGCAATACTCTAGAATGAGTGGAATTGGCACAAGAATTACTATTGAGGGGGCGTATTTTGAAAAATAAAAATTATTTTGAAACTTAATAAATTGTTTTGAAAGCATAAATATTTTGAAATATAATTTATAATATGAGTTTTGAGTGTTTGTAGACGTTCGAAGTTGGACTATCGAATATGTATGGATTTTGAATTTACGCCTAGCTAACGTATATATGAAATCCAATATGTGCTAGACAGATATAGAATCACATATAGAAGACAACGGTATGTCATACAAATGAAATTTTTATACATAAAATTATTTAATCCTGACTCGGGTGTTTTGTGTATTTTGCATGGAACGCTCGGGTCAGGTCCTAGGTTTTCCTGGCTTAAAGTTTTTCAGCTCGCAAAACTGGAAAGGAACGTGAAGACGCAAGACACATACGATGCGCTCTTGACAAAATCGTAAAGTTTTATTTTATTTTAATCATGTACTGTATATTTAAAGATCTTCCGCTGTATATAAAATTTTGTAAATGTATCTGTCTATTACATATTGGATTTCGTACATACGTTAGCTAGGCGTAAATTCAAAATCCATACATACTCGATAGTCCAACTTCGACGTCAATAAATACTCATAACTCATATTATAAATTATATTTTGAAATATTTTCGCTTTCAAAACAAATTATTAAATTTCAAAATAATTTTTATTTTTTGAAATATGCTCTCTCAACAGTAATTCTTGTGCCAAACCCCTCATTCTAGAGCATTGCCACTCCATCTCTAATAAGTTTTTTAAACACGATAAGCTACGCTTTGTCAAACCAAAGATTTGATACCACATATAATGAGCCACCGTTTTGAGCGTTTGGAATCGGTTTAATTATGGATTCTAGACGTAACAAAACAACGAGTCGTTACAGGTTAGGTGGTTATGCACGAGTAGTTGTCCGGAGATGAGTAGGAGGCTTCCACGTATTATTCACATATATTCTCCCTGTGTTTTTGTTGGTCACTACTTTGGACAATAGTAGTGTACCTTTTCTATTTTGCTTTAGAGAAGGTATTTTGAAGTTGTAATAATGGTTTGGATCATAAGCTGTATTTTGGATTTCTGCTGCTATGATGGTTTAGTTTTCAGCTTATGCACTATCTCGCCTGTTTTATATCATGTTATGCTATTATTATATTTTGTTCCATGCGTTGTGAGATGTACTACAGGTTCTTGGCGACTCATAGTTTCAAAACCCTTTTTCTTTGACGACTGTCCCATGCTAGTCAGGCATTGGCACAGTGCATTTCGGGGAAATGTTGGATGGTGCAGGGCGGGCCGTCGCAGATACTGACTTCCAGCAACATTCGCAATCGATCCGTTCCAGTTTTTGTTCGAGTTCGAGAATTCACATAGCCACAAAAGGTACACGGTTACCCCCATTCTTTGTAATATCACTTGGATCTTGTTATTAGGGCTTTTAAAATTGTTAAATCCTCTACCGATTCGCTTGTATATACCCTTTAATGGTATTGGAGTTTAGGTCTTGCAAATTCAGTTTGTTGGGTCAGCTGTGTATTTCATCTGTATGTACATATTCTTGCAATAATCAAAAAGTGCTATGAACATTGATGCAAGTCTGAATTGGGATTGTAATATTGATTCATTTCTAAAATGAAATTGTTTCATTGTAAACGCGATTGGTATTTGATATTTAATCTAAAATGGATCATTAATTAATATTTGATATTAATTCTATTATATATATATATATATGTATGTATTGCCAGTTCCTACCTTTGAAACCTTAGCATACGAATTAATTGTTTAATCTTTGTGTGTACTTTATATAAGTTTTTGGATCTGATATAATCTTTGTTAGAAAGTGAATAAAATTTTTTGAGTTTTCAAATAGCATTACTGTCTTAATGATTCTATTAGTATAAAACCAAAACAGTTTATAGATTAAATTTTTTGATCCTGACCGGTAAGTTAAGAAAGTTGGACTGGTTTGGTTTGATTTTGTTTTGATTTAGTTCAATGTGGTTGTTTGATCAGTTATGATATATATATATATATATATATATATATATATATATGTTTACTGTTGTGTTGATCAAAATATATATGTAATCACATCTTAAGTTATGTGTATATATATACATATACATTTTTTTTCTTTTCAAATTGGGTTTACTTTTATTACTGGTCTTAATTCAGCCCAGAGCGAGAACAGTGGCCCAAGACCACGTTACATAACACAAAACAGCGTATGCCACATCCGACAACGTACAACTTTAGGTTAAAGTAACTACAGACGAGAATATTCCATAAAGTTCTTAACACTTTCTCCTAACCCTTCGTTTTCTCTTCATCATGGCGGTTGGAATGAAAAGTAGCTCATGTATCTCGGCGCAGAACCCATGGCGGCCACCGATCCTCGCCTTGCCTTCCGTCTCCTTCAGGTTCCGTTCGTGTGGTACTTCTTTGACCTCCCCTCATCATTGCAATTTTGAGATCTTGTATGGCGAATTTGCTAACCAGATCTGGTGTTCTCTCTTTTTGTTTGAAAATTCGTTGTTTCTCTCCTTCCAAATGTTCCAAACAGCAACTGTAAGAGCGACAATGTGCACTTCGGGTACTTAACGTACGCTTTGCCTGATGACTTCAAGGTGAGCTACTATTTGTTGGATTTGAGTCTCTGTTTCTGTGTAATTTATGAAATTCCTGCAATTTTCCCAAACTTTAGTCGAAAAAGGGCAGTTAAAAAATAAGTGTTCATGATTTTCCTGTGAATTGTTGCAAAGAACACATGTGTCTTCAGTAATGAGTTCCCATTTGAGTAGTCGGTCCCTAGTTGGCAGTCTTCCCATCACCACTTTGTAAGTGCAGTTAGCCATTTTTGGCACATTGGTTTTGCTCCAGATGATTTTAGCCCAGCTTTTGATGGAGTTTTAAGGTCTAATGTCCTCCCAGACCTGTCTGATGTGAAAAGCATTGCCTGACCATGTCCACATATCATAGTTTCAATCATCATGTATTTGCATGTTCTCTATGGTGTTTCTTTGGGCTAGGGAACATGGAATATTGAGGTTCCAGTGGTTATGCTGAATGATTGTGTTCACATTAACCTCTGGGCACCCATGCGCTAAGTATGTATCCCAACCAAACATGTCTATGAACGTTTTGCCATTCACCCATGGGTCTCTTCATAAATGTGTCTCATTCCCATTGGCTATATCCCTCCTGCAATGCTTAGCCATAGTGTCTCGTACTCTAAGTATTGCCTTCCATGTTGATGATGCATTGTTATCCTCCTTCATGGTCCAAAAATTTGCAGTACCATATCTAGAGCACATCCATCTAGCCAACATCCCTTCTTTGTTGATAACTTTCCAAGCTTGTTTCAGAGTAAATGCCTCTCTCATGACTTTGATGCTACGTAAACCCACCCCTCGTTCAGTTTTGGGTCTGCATAGCTTCTCATAACTTATCTTATGGAGTCCCCCTTTCCATATAAAATCTGCACAAACTTTTTCAATCTTCTCAATCGATGCATCAGGTAGTTGGAATGTCTACAGCCAGAAATTGGCTTTAGCTTGAATGACTGTGTGAACCAGCTCTATTCGACCAGCAAATGAAAGTAATCTAGAGCTCCAGCCATATAATCTATCCCTCATATCACTGATAAGTCCTGTGCACTCCCTGTCAGTTATTTTGTTGGATGATAGGGGCACCCCCAAGTACTTGACTGGTAGTACCCCTTCCTGTACCCCCAACATAGCCAGAACAGTTGCTTTGTTCCTGCATGTTTTATTAAAATAGCATTTGGTCTTCATTTCATTAACCTTTAGCCCACACCAAGCCTCTAGCTGTTCAAAAATCTCCTTAACTTTGCCAGCAGCTGTGCTACTTGCCTTGATACAAACCAGCAGGTCATCTGCATAGAGCAGGTGACTAACACTTGGTTGTACATTTTGGATAGCCTGGATCTTCTTCTCATGGCATGCCAGCTCCATTTGCAAGGTGAAAAACTCCATAGTCACAGCAGAAAGTTAGGGTAAGAGAGGATCACCTTGCCTTAAGCCTCTGTTGATGCTGATGAATCCTTTAGGGACCCCATTAATGAGAATAGAGAAGGTGGGAGTACTAATACACTCACTGATAATGTTTAAGATTTTGTCAGGAAATCCCATACACTTTAGCATGTGCATAATAAAGTGTCTGTTGATCTCGTCATATGCCTTATGTAAGTCAACTTTCAAGCACATCCTATCAGCCCCTTTTTTTGTTAAAATTTTTGATTAGTTCATGTGCCAAAAGAGAATTTTCAGAAATACTACGACCTTTAATAAATGCACTTTGGCATTCTGCTATTAATTCTGGTAGTATAAGTTTCATTCTATTGCGAATAATCTTACTGATGAGTTTATAAATGACATTACAGCATGCTATAGGTCTATAGTCCGCAATACGAGTGGGTTTTTCACATTTCGGGATAAGACATATGAATGTGTGGTTGATTTCTTTCAGAATCTTACTTGAATCAAAAGATTCATGAATTGCTGATGTTATATTGTCTTTCAGCTTGTCCCAATGGATTTTGAAGAATTCAGTGCCAAACCCATCAGGCCCAGGCGAAGACTCAATATGGATGGAGCAAAGAGCAGTCCAGGCCTCTCTCTCAGTCACAGTGTTCAGCAGCAGCCTCCTCCCAGTGGCGTTGACCAGCCTTCTGCTTATGATGTTAGGTAACTCCATTTCAGTTGTCTCACCATTATATAGGTCTTGAAAATAAGTGATGGCTTCTTCCTCAAATTTAGCCAACTTTATGCTGCTATTTCCATCCTGGTCATACAGTTGTAAGTTATAGTTTGTGTATTTACGAACTGTCATTTTTGTGTAGAAGAATTTAGTGCATTCGTCTCCTTCAGCTAGCCACTTTTCTTTTGCTTTCTGTTTTAATTCGATGGATTTTATATGCAAGCAGTCCTTTAGTTTGGTTTGGGCTTCATAGTATTGTCTCCACGTGTCATTTGCATGATCCCCCCCCCCATCAATACGCTGAAGCAAATCTTCATTTAATTTTTCCAGCCTTTGTAATTCATCACGGACCTTGGGCCTTACTTTATTCCAAAGCTTTAGTCTCTCTTTGGCCTTCTTAAGGAACTTAATTAGATGATACAAGTGGCAATCATCAGCCTGGGTGATATCATCAATGTTGACCGCTTCTAAATATCCCTCAAGCATATGCCACTCATTTGAGTATCTGAATGGTTTGCCTTTGTCTTTACCATCATTGTTCTTCAAGAGAATATGTAGAGGACAATGGTCGCTAGTAGAATTTGGTAGAATGTTCACTTTTATGTCTGCAAACTTGGCCAAACATTGTACATTGATTAGTGCTCTTTCCAATTTGCATGCAATTTGCTTAACCTCTCCGCTTTTCCACGTGAATTGCAGGCCTCCGTGGATGGGTTCCACAAGCCCAGCTACCACCAAACAATTGTTGAATTCTGACAGCTGTGTAGCTCTCAAGGTAATACCACCTTGTTTTTCTTCTGCTCTGAGAACAACATTGAAGTCCCCCATGATTAACCAAGGCTCAGTTATGATTTTGGAGAGGCTAATCAGTTTTCGCCATAGTAAAGTCCTCTGACTAGCTAGATTGCTTGCATACACAGTAGTGATGATAATGTTGAGTCCCCCTTTATTTATGGCTTTAGTTGTTAATTGCTGTTCATCTTTATCTAAAACCTGCATACTCCATACTTCTTTAATCCAAGCAACCAAAATTCTACCTTTAACTCCCATGTCATTGTTGTTAACCAACATCCACTCATCACCGAGTAGTTCAACAAAGTAACTCATGTTTTCATCATTCATCTTACTTTCTAAGATACCCATTATTGAAGGACAAATTGTCCTTCGAAGATTATAGAGGTCTAAAGTTCTGGTATCATTGTTTAGACCTCTTACATTCCAACTTATGATTGACATTTAGATTTGAGGGCATTACTCCTCAAATTCTTAGGAGACACAGCTTGTGGATACAAGCGCTTACCTTTCTGTTCCTCTGTGTGAAATTGTCTGTCAAATTTTTCATTAGGTTTTGTATAGTTAGCTCTGCTTACACTATCTTCTTCTACTGTTGTGGTAAGGTTAATGTCTAACCCTTTCAGTTCTTCAATCTTTTCAGGAACCTGGTCCTGTGGATTGGACAAAGTGTCATGGTTTTCTACCTGATCGAGCTCAGCCTGTGTTTGGTCCACCTCCTGCTGCATTTATTCCTCTGGGCACGTCGGTGCCTCGTCAGTGACTGTTGTAGTTTGTCTGTTTGTAAATATTTGTAAATTAACTAAACTAGCTAGGGGGGTACAGGCATGGGGTTGCCTTCAGTTTCGTTTTGTTGGGTTGTCACTGCCATATTCGCTACAAGTTTTTTTGCCATCCACACTTCATGAAAGTTGGTGGAGCACTGGCTTTCTAGATGGCCAAAGCACTTGCACGTGCAACATATGGGTGGTAAGTTCTCATTTTCCACCTTCTGAATGTAGATGTTGCCTTGTGCATCTTTTGCTCTCACCTGTTTTTTAAGTTCAATGTCTGCTCTGATTTCCACTAACACTCTTGCATATTTTAATCTCTTTATGTGCTTGGTACATTCATCCATTGATAATGGATTGCCAACTAGACTATCCAATTTACTAATGCCTCTGGCATTCCATAGGGCGAGCTCCAGATTGGGCAATCGAATCCAAACTGGATGAGTGGCAAGCATGTCACGTTCCAGTTTAAGATTTGGTTTCCATCTCTTAGTGAAAATCAGTTTGCTATCCATGAACCATGGTCCATTATTCAGCACATTTTCACAGTCAGTCGCATTCATGAATTTGATCAAGTAGAATCCATTCTCTCTTGCATACACATTCCAGTTACCTGTAGGCTTCCACTCCCTTCTAATATAGGCATTTAAGTGAACATAGTATGGGCGTTTACCAATCAGGTAAATGTAAATGGAATTTGTCCACATGTTTTTCGCCTCAGCTATGATTTCCTCATCTAGCACAGCATATTCTCCTTCCTTATCCATATCCGCGTCATACTTCTTAACCCCACCTTCGATTCTTGTGTTACCTGCCAGTGCTTCAGCCCAGTTTAGTCTACCTACTTTAAAACGGAGAGTTTGTGCCGAAGTCTTACCACCTCCACCAGATGCGTGAGATCCACCACCAATGACCTGTTTTGCAGTTTTGGGTTTCCTATTTCTGACCTCTTTCCAACCCTGGTCGTCGTTTTCTTTGTGGTTTGGGTTAGGGTTTTGATAACCCTGAGAGGCGGCTGCCATTTTTATATATCAATATATTTATAAACTATATTGTATATATACTGCAAACTGGAATTTATGAATTTGTATTTCAACTCTTCTATTAATGCAAGTTTTGGTTATGAATGCCACTGCAAGTATAACTGCAGTATATGCATATAAACAAACATTCTGTTGTGCACCCCTGATATATACACACACACACACATTCAAGGCTTTTACTACTTCGATTTATTTCATTTGGCACGAAAGGAATCAGAGGATTTTCTCCAACCGAAAGACACATCATACGATTAAAACAAAGTAGATAGAGAGAGAAGTTGGATACCTGGTTAGAAACAATGGTTCTTCCTCTGAATGTACAATGGGTAATTTGAACATTCTTCAGGAGAGTGGGATAGAACTGAGAGAATGTGGATAGTATTAGATATAAGCTTGATATTTGTTTAGGCCGTAGGCCTTTGAGCGGGTGTAAACGAGTTGTATTTTTGTTTTTATTTCAGACCTTGTATATATTATTTGAAATGGAAATTTGTAACTTTTTCAATATATACATACATACATACATACATATATATATAGTGTGAACTGATGACACTGAAATGCACATTTATAAAAATGTACAGTTGAGATTTACATATTACTGGTAAAAATTTATATGCTGCTGATATGTGTAGTTGCACACTCCATTGAATCAATATGTGAATCGATATGTTGCTTCCGATACTTTATATGATAAGCTAGTGGTATTTTTTCTCATGTTGTTTGCATCTGAAAAGTTTGATGGGCTTTAGAATTTGATTTATATATATATATATATATATATATATATATATATATATATATATATATATATATATATATATATATATATATCAATTGCCTGGACAATTATACCAGATTGAATATACATACTAAATGGCACAAAAACTGCTTCATTTTGATTGATTTCTGGAGTAAGTTGATTTAGTATATGCATGAAATGGTAGACAAAGTGTTCATCTTTAATCTTGGCATTGATTCTCTCTCTCTCTATATATATATATACACACACATACACACACACATCAGTACAGAGGCACGTCCGATGGACGTGTCCATAGATAAATTTGACCATAGCTGGACACGTGTTATTCGTGGACTGTTGTTACCTTAATATTTTTTTAAAGACACAACAAAGACATTGCATACATTATTGGACACAAAATACAAAACAAAACCCACTACATATGACATACGACGATCACCTAACAGAATCATTAAAGGCAGACGCTAAAACCAAGAAGCATCCACGCACCATCACGTAGCATGACAACAACTACGCTGGAAGAATCGTATATAGTTTCCAAGGGACAATCATAAGAAATAGCCAACCACCACTCAGGGAGAGGAGAGAAACACAGAGTGAATGACCACATTACATCAACTTAAAGCCTTAAACAAAAGCAGTAGCAGCTTACAAACTTCGACTTGACATCACAAAATCCACTTATATGCTGCAAGCAAACCAAAAAGCAGTTACAAATATATTAAGTTCTTGATTTTATCGCACTTGTATAAACAATGGTTGCATTTTTTGCTGGAAGGTAAATAAATTTCATTAGTTTAGAGTAGGCCAGTTAGGATGAACATTTCGCAAGAAAAAGATCAATAGCCTTGTTGCTTTCGTCAATCCGTAACAGTAAGACACAATGGATCGTATTATTCGTTAGTCAATAAATATAGTTATATACATAATAGAAGAAAATAAGGTGTAATATACCACTTATGGAGTAAAACACTGTAATTATCTGGAAGACGTTGGCGGGTGTAGTATCATATTGAACTTGCAGGTTGTAGGTAGAAGAATCCAACAATTTACTATTACTTTCCATAGTGGTTCCATGTGTAGTAAAGGAAGGAGGTTGAAGTAGTTCACATTGGTCATACTTTTCAATTCATCATGTGGAGATTCATTATTAGGAATGATTTTTTCATCATTTGCCAGTTCCGGTTGTTTTGGTACACGTGTGCATTTACATTTCAGTTTCTATGTGGGAAGAGCCAGTGCAGTATCTATATCATCTACCTAATGATTGCTCTACATGTGAATAAATGGAATTAATGTAGGCGAAACAAAATATCATGGATGTGAAAGGGCAAGTAGAGAACTAATGAAAAGCAATAGAAAATACCTATGATGGTAGAAGAAATTACATAGCAGAGGAAGTAGTATATTTATGAAGTTCTATAACATGTTCACAGATCTCTTAGACTATTAATACACAATTCATAAATTGTGCATCCAACTATTCACACATGATGTTCTACACAAAACTGATGCAACATGCACATATTCATGCAGAATGAGGTATCCATCATTCTTTGCCACTTTTGCACAGTGTTAACATAGTCCTCAATCTACTCCATGATTAATCCAGTGTTAAACATGCTAAATTTTCAATCCATATCCATAATACACTAATTTACATGGATATCTGAATTGAAGGGCATTGAAAGAGTTCGATGTGGACCTTTCTTTTTTGCATCGTCGTAACTTAGAACCCTATTTTCTAGCGCATATGTGCAGAATATATAACATGAATTTTTTTAAAAATTACTTCATTTCAGTCATAAACAAAAAGTATTTTATTACTTAAATAATTCATAATTTCATATATGAAACCTTAATTTAATCCCAGTAATGTGTTTGTAAAATGATAGATTACAGAAAATATGCAGTGTAAAAAGCTAAAAGCAAATTCATGTTTAAGGGTTCATACATAATGTAGCTTACCATTATAATAAAACCACTATCAATGCATAGTACTTCGCCATGGTTTAATTTATACTCAGTACACAATGTTTTATAATTGGGTTGGTATCTTAGATTTAGCATAGTAAATTACCGTAGGATTCAAGTCTTGTCCATTCACACAAAATTCAATTATTACCATAGATATAGATGTAGTCACATAAGGTTCTAACATGCCTCCACGAATGAATACTAATTTCTCTGTTTCTAATTTAAACTAAGTCTGGCTCTCAAATTTTTAAACACTCATATTGGAACTTCAACACCAAATGTTAAAATGCTTCAAATAAAGTCTTTAAACCATACATAACATGTAAAAGAATTGAAGTTTATCAACAAGATAAGAAACACGTGAAGTAATTATTACAAGTATAGCTGAAAAACTGATTAGTGATCGAAACAACATGTTTATTTGGAAGCCTTTAAGTATGCTACAAACACAAAGTAATTATGAACAGTAAAAAATATGGATTAAAAGCATTATATCAGCTGACACCTGAAGACACAAATATACACATGGACACATATATATATTATGTGGAATTATTCTGGCCATCCATACTTTAGTAACCAATATCCAATTGAATATCCAAATAGTTCAGTTCTACTAATAAGCTGGGCTACATACAATAATATGTAAACTTGCAACAATTGTATTGTATAAGTTGTAAATTCAATATGTCTAAATCCCGTGCATGGTAGTCACAAAATTAGTAAGGGTTGCTCAAAAATTGGTGTATTAACATATTTACACATACCAATCTATACTAATTAATCTATTGAAAGCTTCTTCTCTATTTGAATAATAGCTCATATTAATATCACTATGATAATTCATGTAGCAACCCAAAGCAACTATGGTAATTCATATTAATATGGAGAGAAATGCTAGGGACAGTTGCTTTAAGGCAACTGTCCATGATACTCGCCCATTGATTGGCTGTTATTGTGATAGTGGGGCCAATATATAACATTGAAAACTGCATAAAAATAATTACATAGAATCTTTGACCAATCAATGGGCGAGTATCATGGACAGTTGCCTTAAAGCGACCAAACGTGCATGCACTTTAACATATTTTTGTAATTTTGGGTGCAAATGGATATTTAGGACACATTAAATAATCAAGCGTTTGAACTTTATAGGAAAGGAAACTCATTTAATAAGCTGAATGAAAAGGAATGACAAAATCATTGCAATGGTTTAACATAATATTCACAAATAAACCTCTGTCAATTACATTACAAAATACAAAAGGGAACAAATTTCTTATAAAGCCAAAATTGGGAATCATGATACCTATACGGACATTAATTAAAAGATGTCCCATCTCGATAACATCATCAACAAAACCATTTTTTCCTCCTGCTTGACCCTGCATAAATTTGACTGCCATAAGTAAAAAAATATGTAGTTTCTCCTTTTTTGAAATTGAAGGAAAACACCGTGAATAGGTTATTAATCAAATCAACACATTAAATCAGCTCTTGTTATATAGTGGATAAAAGCAAAACAATGCACTAACAAATCTTAAATTGACTTGAAATAATGTAAATTTCAACGTAAGGAACATTTCATTTCGCAAAATCAGGTCACCTAATAAAATAATGAAGGAAAAGGGGGTTTCTTCTTATATAGTGAGTAGGTTATTGACCAAATCAACACATTAAATCAGCTCTTGTTATATAGTGGAGTATAAAAGAAAAATAATCCACTGACATATCTTAAATTGACTTGAAATAATGTAAATTTCAATGTAAGGAACAACTCATTTCACAAAATTAGGTTACCTAACAAAAGAATGAAGGGAAAAAGGGCTTCTTGCGGTTTTTGGAGTGAGAAATCCGAAGAATAGATCTACCGGCTTTCCGAAAACGTGTGTAAATGGAGATTTGTTTCTTCAGAAATGCAAACAAACCTGAAATGAATAACTGAAAGCTAGTAAAATCATCAGTGAAATACCAAAGGTTATCTTAATCACATGACTATTTAGAAGAAGAGATAACAAATGAAAGGAAGTTAACCCAAGCACCTTCAGTAAGGCAAACTAACCGAATCAGAGTACAAATATTGAACCAATGACAGCTTACATACTTTATCTTATTCAACGAACCGCCCCTTCTAGCTATTGATTCTGCGTATTCCACTAACAAATAGTTATACTACCTTCAAACGCCAACCCAGTTTATGTTTTTTACGGCACAATCGGCAGTAGATAGGATGAAATCGTTTTGATGTTGCAGATTACACCGATTAAACAACCTCCAAGAGTAACAACAAATAAATTAGAGGACTTAGTATCGACGACAAAAGTAACAACTAATTTTACCTCGTATGTCCTCATTGAGGCGGAAAAATAGTTCCTCCAATAGCAAATCAGGAGAAGTGTTCCAAATCTGAAGGGAAAATTAAAAATAAACTGAATGAAAGTTAGTTTGAAGATCGTAAAAGATCTAAAAAGGCGAAAGGAGTAAGAAATGGGGAAAAGAAGGAATAAAAGTTTGAAGCCATTAACGAAAGGTTAGTGTAGTTCGAAGTTGAGTTTGGGTGAGAAAGAAGAAGAAAATGATGGAAGACGTGAAAAACGGGATGGAAACGGAAATAGAAAAGGAAAATGGGGATATGTTTGACTAGCCGAACAATGTAGTGTAAAGTGGTGGGTAGGAAGACGTTTTTGACCCTCGTTGCAATTTTGTGCTTGGTAAGAGTACCAAGGATTTTTTTGGAACCTTAAAAAGCTTCACCACACTCAAAAGATTTTCTTTATTAGTATATATATATATATATGTTGATTATATGAAATACATTATTGGATGAATCCTGCAAGAACAATCTGCTGTAGTTAGCAGGCAATATTAATTTTATTTTTTCTGAGCATACATGTAACACCCCGTATTTTCTGTAAAAATAAGAATGTCAAATCAGAGAATAATTAAATTATAACAGAATAATTAAGGGAAACGGGTTACGCCATCTTGTTCGTCTTGAAATTTTGCTTGGAATAGAGCCCAAGTTTGCGTAAATCGGATTCCGTATGAATAAGATATGGCCTTCAGAAGTTTCAGTAAAAACCAGCCCGAAATTCAAAACTCAGATTTCAAAATTCAAAACAGACACCCGGGCTGGGCGGGAAAATTCCCGCCCAGGGCCCAGATCGACACTAGAGTCGACCTTAGGGTCGATCTCCCTCGTTTTCCAGATCTAGAGACAGATCCATTTTTCTGCACCTGGACGCCTTTCTGACCAGATTCGTGAGCTCTAACCTATTTAAACACCCCCAAACCCAGCTTTCTCTCCATACAATTTCATTCTGCCTATACTCTGCTTCTATTCTAATTAAAAATAAAAATGGCATCGCTACTCTGCTAGAATCAAAACTAGTACTAGTGAATCTTCTTCCAATCTAAATAGATTAAAAGAGAACAACTATTTTCTAATCTAATCAATAGTCTACGCCAAAGGAGCGCTACTTAGTGTCAGAATACAGATCCCAGAAATCAAGATTTACCTTTTCAATCGTGAGTACAGTTAATTTCAGATATAAAGTTTAATAATTATCTTGACATTTTTGTGAATTTGGATCTGAGGTTATGCATACTTTTCTGCGGATCTATCTTGATTGTGAGTGTTCTGTATCTGTTCCCTCTTTTCTTCCTTTTTGTTTATAGCCAGGCTACCACGAGCCTGCGCCAAATCTCATAAGAGATTAACGCACAAACGCTAAATTTTAGGACGAATAATGGATAATGCATAATTGGACATGACTGATCTTTGACTGATTTTGAGAAATGGACATATTGAAACACCCCACCTCCGTTAGGGTCACTCTCAAAGGGAATGCCCTAATTTTGGTGGAGGTTTATAAGTATAAGTCACATATATACAAGACAGATATAAGAACACATATTTTTGAACAGCGGAAAACATCAACAACTTTTATTTCAACAAAATACGTGTTACCCAAACCATGTCATAATTTGGTTTACAATACTTCCCAAAACATAACATCTCCATAACTGTCTTGATTACATTATTTAAAGAAGCATAAAGAAAACATAAATAAACTGCAAAAGTCCCATAATTGTTGTCCAAAGCCATAGTCCAAAACGGAAAAGATCCAAGCAATACATTCTTTCTCTTCAAGCTGGATGTGAAAACTGGTCAAGCTGCGGTATTCCCTCCCTGTGGACCTTGGGGGGGGGGGGACAAAAGAAAAGAAGGTGAAAGAAAAGTAGAGTCAGACATAAAGCCTGAGTAAGTCTAGGACTATTCAGTCTATGAATAAAGAACTGGGTATGATAACCACAAACTGGAAATGGGAAAGCACCATAAACTAAGTTAAGTTGTCTGGAGTCGAATATACTATCGTACCGCATATCAATCTCTGTACCCATATAAACTAGTTCCCAACAGGCACCCCATAATCAGGGTGAAGTGATCCATTTATGATGATCGGCTCCTACTCGCATAGTTACATGTGTCTTACGGCCCCCGTTGTTGTAATTACCTATGCTGGTCCCACCATGGGGTGTATCAAGTCCCATGGTGGCGGCCCGACACAATTCTAGAATGCACAGGTATGCTACTGGTGCCCAGTGCCTTATTTTTCTACGCCAGAGTTTGTGCACGCCCGCACCCCGTTAGAACCTACACTGCTGCACCACCGCCGTCGATTTGACCTCTTACAGTCAGCCCAGTAATCGTGCCCCACCCTGCCTAGTTCAGGGTATCCTGATACACCTTGTAGGGTTACTGCTGAAAAGGGTCCCCCGCTACTAGGTTTTCTATCTCTAGCCAACATGCTAAGTTGGTTAAGTGTTTTGTAAACCTAACCCCCAATCAGTATGTATAGTTTAGCATGTTCCATTTTGATTAAGTATTGATTCAATTTACTTAATCCTATCAATCCTGACTCAGCCTTAATTGTCTTATTAACCTCTCACATTAGACAGGTATTGTTGTGGCTGCCTGTTGCCGGTTGGATCCGGGCAGTCTTACGCCACAACTCAGTCTAACCTCGGGTCCTTATTGGGCTCAGTGTTTAACCACCCACATTGGATAGGTATTGTTGTGACTACTGGACAGCCGGGCGGTTCCGGGCAGGTTTACATCACAACTCAATCCAACCTCGGGTTAAACACATCGTATTTTCTACAATTACATATTTTGTCTCTTTCCTTTTTATATGTAAATATTTGCGGCTTATTATTCAAATCCATCTTTATTGGTTTAAAATTTATTTATGCCACTTAATTATTTTTCAAGGTTGTTGGCATGCGTCAAGCATGCCACACATATGTTCTATGTTTTAACCCCGTCGTCATTACCCCCGTTTTTATACGTTCACTAAAATATAACATATGTTGGGTTTAACATTTAAACCCAACTTAGCCACATGGAAAAGGGGAGGCTTATAACATGGTGTTTATATATTCTACGTGACATAAAAAGGGGAGTGTGAACGCATGAACTTGCAGCATAACGATCTAATTAACATGAATTAGGCATATGTGAACTTGCATGGTAGCAGCATATAATCATGGCATAAACATACTTAAACATGAATCATTCTATTTATATGATCATAGCATAAACATACCTAGACATGAATCATGGTTTTTAATGTAAACTTGCAAATGGGAATATAAATCTAACTTAATTTATGTGCTACCTATACCACCATATGATTTTTATAACAACATAGGCCTAACATGGTTTCAACTAGGCATAACACCAAACATAGTTTGATATGGTTTCAACTAGGCATAACACCAAACATAGTTTGATCATGTTCATAAAAATGCTTACTTTTGTTTCTAATACAAAAGTATGATTTTCCAATTCCAACATAGATTCATATAAACCATAGTACTTAGTCGAGTCCAATTACACACTAAAAGTGATCATAAAAGTATGTACATCTTATTGGCATAATAGTGAATCATATACTTGCATGAATCTCAAATAAAATTCCATAACATATGGTTGTTAACATGAATCATATACTTGCATGAATCCTAAATAAAATACCACAACATATGGTTGTCAACATAAACCACATACTTGCAAATATCCAATCGTATACCATAACATTTCCAAATCGTTTCGAATCAAAGCAACATACAAATATAGATTATTATCGCTACAAATCGATTACAGTTCTATTTCACATTTTACACAAATCAAACGCAATTATTTATTCACATCGGAATAGCACTCTACTTACAACGTATGACGAATCTTCAATTCAGGAATCTGAATTCTGAATTTGGAGATGCTATCCTTTGTTGTAGGCGTTGTTTTGATTTGATTGACGTTGCTTTAAGCTTTCAATTTATCTCCTAATTGTCTCTCAATTTCTGACGGCTATCTCTAGTCTCTCCTCAGCAGCATGACGGTCTCACCTCCATTTTTGTTTGTGTGAATTAGGGTGAGTCTTAGGTCCTTTTTATAGAGTTTGTGAGTTGATTAAGACCGTCGATGGAGCTTGGTTTAATAATAGCCGTTCGTTCAAAGGAGAGACCAACCAGGAGCTGACACCTAGCCCTAGTGACAAAGCAAGGCTCAGAAAATCGACCAAACACAGATCAGGCCAGCCAGGGGGGCTGGGTTCGACCAGGCTTAGGGGCCAGGTCGACACCCCAGTCGACACCGTGTCGACTTGGCAGTCGACACGGGTGACCCAGGTCGACTGCCCAGTCGACCTGGTTAGCCCCAGGTCGACTGCCAAGTCGACCTGGGTGCCTTGGGCGGGAAATTTCCCGCCCTGGCCAAATCGGCCCGATTTTGAATTTTAAATTGGTTTTTCTGAGCTGTTTTGGTCTGTTTGAATTTTAAACTGAATTCTGAAACTTCCGGAGGCCATATCTTCTTCATACGGAGTCTGTTTTACGAAAACTCGGACTCTATTTCAAGAAGAATTCCGAGACGAACGCAATGGCGTATCCCGTTTCCCTTAATTCTTTGATTTGAAGTTAGTTATACTTTAATTTGTGAATTTCACTATTATAGAATACGCGGGGTGTTACATTCTCCCCCACTTAAAAGGATTTCGTCCTCGAAATCTTCAAGTTCAGGAAGAATGTACATCCTAACATCCAAACATCCATCTACTCATCCGTCAAACACGAGCATCCATTGTCCTTAAAAGACTTCTAATGCTTCATGATCATATGCGAAGTGTGTGTGTATACATGTACTTATCTAATGCAAAATCAGGCGGTCTACTGATTCAGTTGACCTCCTTAATGCAAATTATGTAAGTGCCATGAATCCATTATGTATGCAAATTTTCCTATTCATGATCCTACATGAGTGCACAATCATTCACACAAATGCAACATCCATATGACAACACATTAAATTTCAACCATATACGAATATAAATACATTTATGCATATGCAATATGAAGTGACTGAGCCGATCTAAAACCTAGATTGTGTGTGTATATGCAACCACGAGCAACCACTAGTAATCACTTGCAACCACTTGCAACCATCATCCATAACACGTTTCAATTACATGTTTTCATCCAAAGGATTTCTTCCTAAAAGATAAGGTCGAGGAGATATACCTAAAAAGATAGATAAAAGCGCAACTTAAGGAAAAAGGAAAGATCAAAGATGTACCCTCGAAAAGAAAAGGGTAGGCTGCGCGTATTCTAGGTTCAGTTTCCCAAGTTGCATCTTCTTCGGCGTCGCTCCACTGAACTTTAACGAGCTTGACTTCGCGGTTGCGTAGCTTCTTCACTTCTGTTCCTAATATGTGGATTGGAACTTTCCTTACGGTTGCTTCGCGTTCCACTTCAGCTTCTTCTAGGATATTTGGCTCTACCACTTCAGCAGACTCATGTAGACATTTTCGGAGATGTGAAACGTGAAAGACGTTGTGAACTCCGGCCAATTTTTCGGGTAGCTCTAATCTATAGGCCATTTTCCCAATTTTCTCGATGATAGGGAATGGCCCTACGAACCTTGGTGCTAGCTTTCCTATGGTTCCAAAACGAACAACGTTCCTTAGCGGAGATACCTTAAGGAAAACTCTGTCCCCAACCTCAAATTCAAGGTCGGTCCTCCTCTTCTCGGCGTAGGACTTTTGCCTGTCTTGGGTCGTCTTCATCCTTCTTCGTATTAAGTCTACTTTCTCTGAAGTCTCTCGGATCATATCTGGTCCAAGTATGAGCTTATCAGTAGACTCCCACCAACAAGTGGGTGATCGACACGGTCTTCCATATAAAGCTTCGAAGGGAGCCATTCCGATGGTTGCTTGATAGCTGTTGTTGTAGGTGAATTATACCAAAGGAAGATGGTCTTCCCATGTCCCTCCGAAGTCAAGGACGCACAGTCTTAAAAGGTCCTCCAAAACTCTGTTCACTCTTTCTGTTTGGCCGTCGGTTTGGGGATGATAGGCTGTGCTCAAGCATAACTGTGTGCCTACCGCTTCTTGCAGACTCGGCCAAAACTCACTTGTGAAGATAGGGTCTCAGTCACTAACAATGCTGGATGGTATTCCATGGAGTCGAAAAATTTCCTTGAGGTAAAGAGATGCTAGGGATGAGGCAGTTCTTTTACTTTTGACAGGTAAAAAGTGGGCGCTTTTAGTAAGCCTATCCACTATTACCCAAATGCTAGTGTTGCCTCTCCTAGATCTAGGCAGCCCATCGATGAAGTCCTTTGAGATGCTATCCCACTTCCACTGCGGGACCTCTAGAGGATGGAGCAGACCGCCAGGTTTTTTCTGTTCTGCCTTAACCTGTTGGCACACCATACACTTAGAAACAAATTCTTCCACGTCTTTCTTCATGCCGTTCCAAAAGAAAGTTCTTTTTATGTCCTTGTACATTTTATCTCCGCCTGGGTGTATCGTCATCTTAGAGTGATGCGCTTCCTCGAGAACCTTCTTTACTAAATCCCTTGTCTGTGGGACGCATAGTCTTCCGTCTCGCCTTAGCCAACCCTTATCGTCGATGGAGTATCTGTTGAGGTGACTTGAAGTCTCACCCCTAATTAGCCTATCAATCATCTCCACAAGCTGAGGGTCTTCGCGTTGTGCTGTCCCTATTGAGTCCACTAAATTCGGGCGTACTTCGAGAGATGCTAGCAAGCCTGGTACAAAATCGGAGGAGGGCCTAAAGTCAAAGCTGGCTATAAACTCTAGGCTTTGTCTTTCAACAAACAGCGGGCTTAGGGTCAGTTTCTTTCGGCTCAACGCGTCTGCCACTACGTTTCCTTTGCCCGGAGTGTAGGAGATCTCGAAATCGTACAAGGCAAGAAACTCCATTCATCTATGTTGCCTCAAGTTAAGATCTTTCTGTGAGAAAAGATATTTCAACAATTTATGGTCAGTGTAAAGTTCGAACTTCTCACCTAGGAGATAGTGTCGCCAAGACTTGAGTGCAAAGACGATGGCGACTAACTCAAGATCATGGGTCGGGTAGTTCTTTTCATGCACCTTCAATTGTCTCCCGCCATAAGCTACTACCCTTCCTTCTTGCATTAAGACAGCGCCTAGCCCTGTCCCACATGCATCTGTATAAACTGTGAACATCTTGCTTCCATCTGGCAATGTTAAAACTGGGGCTGTTGTAAGAGCCCTTTTTAGTCGTTGGAAAGCAAACTCGCAATCCAAGTCCCAATTGAACACTAGATTCTTTTTGGTTAACCTTGTGAGCGGAGCTGAGATTTTCGCAAAATCCCTTATGAACTTTCGATAAAAAACTGCTAGTCCTATAAAATTTCGGACCTCAGTTGCATTCCTTGGTGTCTTCCAATCCTGTACCGCTACTACCTTAGCCGGGTCTACAGCTAACCCTTCCTTGGATACTATGTGCCCAAGAAATCTTACTTCCTCTCTCCAAAAGTGGCATTTGGAGAATTTGGCTTTTAGCTGATGGACTCGCAGAGTTTCCATGATTGCCCTTAAGTGCTGAGCATGTTCCTCTTCACTCTTTGAGAAGATAAGGATATCGTCTACGAAGACCACTACGAACTTATTGAGGAAATCTCTGAACACCCTACTCATTAGGTCCACGAAGTAAGCAGGTGCGTTTGTCAAGCCGAAAGGCATGACAAGCCATTCAAAGAAGCCGTCTGGGGTTCTGAATGCTGTTTTATCGATGCTATCTTCAGCCACCCTTAGCTGATGAAAACCGGTCGCTAAATCGAGTTGGGAGAAAACAGATGCTCCTACAAGCTGATCAAACAGATCGTCAATTCTGGGGAGAGGGTGCCTATTCTTTTTCGTTAACTTGTTGAGCTCCCTATAGTCAACACATAGACGGAGTGAACCATCCGCCTTTGTAGCGAACACCACTGGAGCGCCCCATTCAGAAATGCTCCTTCTAATGAACCCCTTCTCTAGAAGCTCTTTGATCTGTTTACTGAGCTCCTTTCTTTCCCGTGGAGCCATGTGTCTAACGGGCAACGCAACGGGCTTTGCATTATCTACAAGATATATGCGAAAGTCTATCTCCCGCTTCGGAGGCAAGCCCTTCACCTCTTCGAAGACATCCGGATATTCCCGGACCACTCTAACCGATTGCAAACTTTCAACAGAGGCATCTAGCGATTCAAGATAACTAAGCATAACCGCATGCGAGGGATTACAAGTAATTTCCAAAGTGTTTCCGAGCTGGGTCAGGAGCCTAACAACCCTTTTCTCACAATCAAGGATGGCCCCATTACTGGATAGCCAATCCATGCCCAAAATCAAACCATATCCCGAAAAGCCCAAATAAAAGGCACTACATTTAAATTCTACGCTTAGAATAGAAATTTTCAATCCCACACAGATCATAAACAAATGAGCTGGGCCCCCAATTGGGTTTGAAACAATTAAGGGGTCCTCTACCATACTAGTTTTTAGGTGCAGAGATTCTACTAAAGCAGACGAGATAAAGGAGTGTGATGCTCCAGAATCAAATAAAGTGCGAACGGGGTGATCATAAAGGTAAACTACACTTTCTACAGAAGTATTTATACCTCGCTGTTGCAGAGGTGGTGCCTCTAGCACATGAACCTGCGCCCCCGAGGTGGATCCAGCCCTCTGCCCCTGTCCTCGTTTCTTTGGGCAATCCTTAGCCATGTGGCCTGTCTCACCGCAAGAAAAGCACCCACCATTCATCTTGGCCTTCTTTTTCCGGCAATCTTTCACTAAGTGCCCCCACTTTGCCACAGAAATTACACTTCCTCTTCTCTTTATTGTCTTTCCCGCCCTTCTTAAAGTCTTTCTTCTTAGGCTGCAAACCCTCTTTCTTCCCTTGAGAGCTTTCTTCCTTTGTCTCCTTCTTGCCCTTATCCTCTTCGTTCAGCAATGCCATCTGTACCAATCTTTCGTACATAGCTCCCATGGGTATATGGGTCATGGCCAAACTGTGTAATGGCTCATTCAACCCTTTGACAAAACGGAGAGCCTTTTTGTGCGGGGTGTTGACTAGGTCCAGTCCGAACCTAGCCAGCTGATCAAACTTGTTAACATACTCTTTGACTGTCATATTCCCTTGCTTAAGAAATAAGAATTTTTCCAACTGCAAACTCCTTTCAGCGTCTGAGAGAAATTTAGCCTTAAACCTTGCCCTAAAGTCCTCCCATGTTTCCACTGGTCTTTCTGCATTAGTAACTTCCCACCAGTAGGAAGCCTCACCTTTTAGTAGCCACACTGCCAGTTGTACCTTCTGCCTATCTTCTACCTCAAAGATGACGAATAAGTCCTCAGTTTCCTTTATCCAATTCCTAGCTGCCACGAAGGACTCAGTTCCATGAAGGTCCTTTCCTCCCACAGCTTTAAAATCTTTACATATCTTAGCAAAAGTATTTCCCTGTGGAGGAGGTGGAGGAAGAGGTGCTGCTGCAGCTGGATGATTTCCTGCAGCTGGGGGAGGAGGAACGGTAGGGCCTGGTTGAGTGGCCCTTTCTTCTAAGAATCGTCTAAACCAACCAGGTATTGGTACACCCTCTGGCAAGTTAAGTTCTTCGGACATGCTGAAACAAAAAGGATAGATTCAAAACGAAGGATAAGAGATAGTACCTATGGCTTTGGGGGACTTTGCCTTTTTAAAATAAAATAATATTTTATCTTTTAAAAATGCTTCTTTAAATTTCCTTTTTTTTTTTTTTGAAAATAAATTTTCAAAACTTTTTATCTTATCAGGTAAACCTATGCTCTGATACCAAGTGAAACACCCCACCTCCGTTAGGGTCACTCTCAAAGGGAATACCCTAATTTTGGTGGAGGTTTATAAGTATAAGTCACAGATATACAAGACAGATATAAGAACACATATTTTTGAACAGCGGAAAACATCAACAACTTTTATTTCAACAAAATACGTGTTACACAAACCATGTCATAATTTGTTTTTCAATACTTCCCAAAACATAACATCTCCATGACTGTCTTGATTACATTATTTATAGAAGTATAAAGAAAACATAAATAAACTGCAAAAGTCCCATAATTGCTGTCCAAAGCCATAGTCCAAAATGGAAAAGATCCAAGCAATACATTGTTTCTCTTCAAGTTAGATGTGAAAACTGGTCAAGCTGCGGTATTCCCTCCCTGTGGACCTGGGGGAGGGAACGAAAGAAAAGAAGGCGAAAGAAAAGTAGAGTCAGACATAAAGCCTGAGTAAGTCTAGGACTATTCAGTCTATGAATAAAGAACTGGGTATGATAAGCATAAACTGGAAATGGGAAAGCACCATAAACTAAGTTAAGTTATCTGGAGTCGAATATACTATCGTACCGCATATCAATCTCTGTACCCATATAAACTAGTTCCCAACAAGCACCCCATAATCAGGGTGAAGTGATCCATTTAAGATGATCGGCTCCTACTCGCATAGTTACATGTGTCTTACGGCCCCCGTTGTTGTAGTTACCTATGCTGGTCCCACCATGGGGTGTATCAAGTCCCATGGTGGCAGTCCGACACAATTCTAGAATGCACAGGTATGCTACTGGTGCCCAGTGCCTTATTTTTCTGCGCCGGAGTGTGTGCACGCCCGCACCCCGTTAGAACCTACACTGCTGCACCACTGCAGTCGTTTTGACCTCTTACAGTCAACGCAGTAATCGTGCCCCACCCTGCCTAGTTCAGGGTATCCTGATACACCTTGTAGGGTTACTGCTAAAAAGGGTCCCCCGCTACTAGGTTTTCTATCTCTAGCCAACATGCTAAGTTGGTTAAGTGTTTTGTAAACCTAACCCCCAATCAGTCTGTATAGTTTAGCATGTTCCATTTTGATTAAGTATTGATTCAATTTACTTAATCCTATCAATCCTGACTCAGCCTTAATTGTCTTATTAAAGCCTTGACCTCTCACATTAGACAGGTATTGTTGTGGCTGCCTGTTGCCGGTTGGGTCCGGGCAGTCTTACGCCACAACTCAGTCTTACCTCGGGTCCTTATTGGGCTCCGTGTTTAACCACCCACATTGGATAGGTATTGTTGTGACTACTGGACAGCCGGGCGGTTCCGGGCAGGTTTACATCACAACTCAATCCAACCTCGGGTTAAACACATCGTATTTTCTACATTTACATATTTTGTCTCTTTCCTTTTTATATGTAAATATTTGCAGCCCGTTATTCAAATCCATCTTTATTGGTTTAAAATTTATTTATGCCATTTAATTATTTTTCAACGTTGTTAGCATGTGTCAAGCATGCCACACATATGTTCTATTTTTCAAACCCGTCGTCATTACCCCCGTTTTTATACGTTCACTAAAATATAACATATGTTGGGTTTAACATTTAAACCCAACTTAGCCACATGGAAAAGGGGAAGCTTATAACATGGTGTTTATATATTCTACGTGACATAAAAAGGGGAGTGTGAACGCATGAACTTGCAACATAGCGATCTAATTAACATGAATTAGGCATATGTTAACTTGCATGGTAGCAGCATATAATCATGGCATAAACATACTTAAACATGAATCCTTATATTTATATGATCATAGCATAAACATACCTAGACATGAATCATGGTTTTTAATGTAAACTTGCAAATGGGAATATAAATCTAACTTAATTTATGTGCTACCTATACCACCATATGATTTTTATAACAATATAGGCCTAACATGGTTTCAACTAGGCATAACACCAAACATAGTTTGATATGGTTTCAACTAGGCATAACACCAAACATAGTTTGATCATGTTCATAAAAATGCTTACTTTTGTTTCTAATACAAAAGTATGATTTGCCAATTCCAACATAGATTCATATAAACCATAGTACTTAGTCGAGTCCAATTACACACTAAAAGTGATCATAAAAGTATGTACATCGTATTGGCATAATAGTGAATCATATACTTGCATGAATCTCAAATAAAATACCATAACATATGGTTGTTAACATGAATCATATACTTGCATGAATCCTAAATAAAATACCACAACATATGGTTGTCAACATAAACCACATACTTGCAAATATCCAATCGTATACCATAACATTTCCAAATCGTTTAGAATCAAAGCAACATACAAATATAGATTACTATCGCCACAAATCAATTACAGTTCTATTTCACATTTTACACAAATCAAACGCAATTATTTATTCACATCGGAATAGCACTCTACTTACAACGTATGACGAATCTTCAATTCAGGAATCTGAATTCTGAATTTGGAGATGCTATCCTTTGTTGTAGGCGTTGTTTTGATTTGATTGACGTTGCTTTAAGCTTTCAATTTATCTCCTAATTGTCTCTCAATTTCTGACGGCTATCTCTAGTCTCTCCTCAGCAGCATGACGGTCTCATCTCCATTTTTGTTTGTGTGAATTAGGGTGAGTCTTAGGTCCTTTTTATAGAGTTTGTGAGTTGATTAAGACCGTCGATGGAGCTTGGTTTAATAATAGCCGTTCGTTCAAAGGAGAGACCAACCAGGAGCTGACACCTAGCCCTAGTGATAAGGCAAGGCTCAGAAAATTGACCAAACACATACCAGGCCAGCCAGGGGGGCTGGGTTCGACCTGGCTCTGGGGCCTGGTCGACACCCCAGTCGACACCGTGTCGACTTGGCAGACGACACGGGTCACCCAGGTCGACTGCCCAGTCGACCTGGTTAGCCTCAGGTCGACTGCCAAGTCGACCTAGGTGCCTTGGGCGGGAAATTTCCCGCCCTGGCCAAACCGGCCCGATTTTGAATTTTAAATTGGTTTTTCTGAGCTGTTTTGGTATGTTTGAATTTTAACCTGAATTCTGAAACTTCCGAAGGTCATATCTTCTTCATACGGAGTCCGTTTTACGCAAACTCGGACTCTATTTCAAGCAGAATTCCGAGACGAACGTAATGGCGTATCCCGTTTCCCTTAATTCTTTGATTTGAAGTTAGTTATACTTTAATTTGTGAATTTCACTGTTATAGAATACACGGGGTGTTACACATATGTTGTAAATTAGATCTAGATCTGTGTATACTCTGTAATTTGGAAGAAGAGAAATCATTGTATGATAACATATGACGTGAAAACTTGGGGGACATAATGCATATTAAAATTAAGATCTGATTTTGAGATGTTATAATTTAAAGATCTAGATTCTTGGGCATGTTTTTATTCATGACTTGAAAAAAGAATATGTGAGTTAGGCGTAGAAACCTATATTATAATATGATAACTATCAATGTGAATACGCCTAAAAGTAGATTTTTGGATATTTGGCATTAAAGGCTATAATTTGGCATAATTCATATGGTATATCATGATTTGAGATTTTAGAGAATATTCTGTACTGTGCAAAGTATAACTAATTATTTGGGTATATGTTGTGTTATGAATTACGACCATGATTTGGGCGTGTAAGTTTAGGCTTAATTTATGATTAGGCAAGATATGTAAATAGAATTTTAGAAATATATAATCTGCTAAATTTGTTATCTACTAAATCTGTTGAATTGTCTAATCTGCTAATCTGTTGAATCACCTAATCTGCTAGGTCTGTAATTTGTTGAATTGCCTAATCTGCTAATATGTTGAATCACCTAATCTGCTAGATCTGTTATCTGTTGAATTGCCTAATCTGTTAATCTGTTGAATTGCCTAATCTGCTAGATCTGTTATCTGTTGAATTGCCTAATCTGCTAATCTGTTGAATCGCCTAATTTGCTAAATCTGTTATCTGTTGAATTGCCTAATCTGTTGAAAGCTAAATAATTGTAATTTGGGTATGAAAATCCGTAGGCTCGATCTAAGATTGAGTAAAACATGGAAATTTGATTAAGCTGTTGTAAACTGTAAAGAAGTTTAATCTGTTAAATGGACATAATTAGTCTGATATTTGTATAATCTGTATTGGAATAAATTGGCTATGACACGAGGTTAGACTCTGTTTGTGGTAGAAGTCTGCCCGGAACCAACTGGCTTAACCAGACACTGCAAACTGTCAGTCTAATGTGAGAGGTCGTAGGCATAACTAAAATACGCTTAGACACGAGGTTAGGTCTGGCTTGTAGCAGAAGTTTGCCCGGAACCGCCCGGAACATCCAGCGGCCACAAGCTACCGACCTAATGTGAGAGGTCTATGCATTAATATTTAATTAATGCAAATTTAAGAGAAATGTGGTGTCTAAAAACGTGTTGGGTGGATAGGGTTAAACCAACTAGATTGATGAATCTAATAAACCCGTTTCGTGAATCTGTAGGCCCAATACAAAGTTAGAAAATCTGTAAGTCTGTTAAATCCATACATCTGATCTGTTAATCTGAAAACTTGTTAACTTGATTGTCTGGTCTGTGAACTAGTAATCTAAACTCTGTCTGAAACTTGTAAATAGGTTAATCTGAAATTTGCTAGTCTGGGGACACAAGGTTAGGAGGGGAAATACTTGTGTCATCAATTGTTTAGACCCATATTAGTCAGTAACTCTTTCTGGTATCAAAACGTTTACCCCACACTATGTAGGGGTCCGGGCACGCTTACTGAACTAATTATAAGCGGTTCATTCTGATAATGGCGAGGGGTGTTGATGGAATATTCCAACCGGTCATGTGCGTGCATGGATCTGGTTTGCTCTGAGGATGCAAAACACCGTGACATCTGTAAATAGGTATGTGCCAATAGGTTGCCACTTTAGGGAGTGATACACCCTACTATGGGGCCGACATAGGGTATTTATGTATTAGGGAGCTTATCGCTTGGAGGTAGGACTTAGGGTACACTTAATTCTGTCTGTTTCTGTGGGTACCGTCTGTTTCTATTGGGTGGTAACACTGTCTGTTTATGCGTGGTACCGTATGTTCGGGTGGTAAAGGCCCATTACTAGTGTACACCTAATACTAGCATTCCTTTTCTATAGAGATTATTCTGTTTCCGTTTCTATTTCAGTTTAGACATTAGGGTACACCTAGTTCTGTCTGTTTTGTGGGTATCGTCTGTTTCTGTTAGGTGGTAACACCTGTCTGTTTCTGCGTGGTACTGTCTATTCGGGTGGTAAAGGCCCATTTCTAGTGTATACCTAATTCTAACATTCTGTTTCCATAGGGATTATTCTGTTTCCGTCTCGGATTCCGTTTCTGATTCAGCTTCTGTACCTTCTGTCTGTTCGGGTGGTAAAGGCCCATTACTTGCATTCTGTTTCTGTAGAGATTATTCTATTTTCATTTCTGTTTCAATTTAGACATTAGGGTAACACCTAATCGTGTTATTCTAGTATTAGTGCAGAGAAGTGAGAACTAAGTAAGAAGCTTAGCTCAGCCTATATCATTCCATTTCTGCTGTTAACCTGCTATTCCTGTTACGGTTATCTCTCATCCAGTTTTATTTACATGTCATGATACTATTATCTGTTTATATGCCGAAAGTCACTGGACTCACCAGGCTAATGTCTGACCTAGTTTGTTTCGCCTCTTTTCTTTCCATTCCCCCCCCCCCACCCAGGTTTTCAGGGTGGAAACATAGGAGCTTGATTCAGATTCTCTCTGCTTGAAGTGTTTGAAGTATTGCTTAGCTTTGGCTATATCTTCCCATGGCAGTTTATATTGGGGATTATGGCTTTAAAAACTATGCATTCTGAAGGCTTTTGTACAAGACTGATATTTTTTGTACTTGAATTCCGATATTGTGGTTTTGAAAGATGTAACTAAACTCATTTCTGTTTCTGTTGTAATAAAGTTATAAATTTTTCAAGTACTACTTTATCTGTCTTGTAAATTTCTGTTTTGTCTACTAAAAACGCTCCACCGAAGTTAAGGCATTCCCTTTGCGATTAACCTTAACGGAGTTGGGGTGTTACACTTGGCATCAGAGCTGAAGGTTACCAGATTTGATAAAAAGATTTTGAAAACAATTTTCAAAAAGGTTTAAAAAGGAAGTATTTTCAAAAGTAGAGTTTATTTTAAGAAAAACATAATCCCCAAAGCCATAGCCTATCTTCTATCCTTTGTTTTGAATCTTTCCTTTTCTTTTGTTTCAGCACGTCTGGGGATCTTAACCTTCCGGAGGGCGTACCGATACCTGGCTGGTTCAGGAGGTACCTAGAAGCTTGGGCTAATGATGCGGGCCTAGCAAACGTCCCTCCTCCCCAGTTGCAGCGGTTCCTCCTCCTCCTCCTCCTCCGCGCGTGAATACTTTCCCGAAGATATGTAGAGACCTTCGAGCCATGGGTGGGAAGAACTTTAATGGAAGTGAATCCTTCGTGGAGGCAAAGAACTGGCTCAAAGAAACTGAGGATTTGTTTGTTATCTTCGAGGTGGACGATAGGCAGAAGATATAGTTGGTGGTATGGGTGCTTAAGGCCGAAGCTTCTTTTTGGTGGGAGGTCACAAATGGAGAGCGTCCGGTAGAGACATGGATGGATTTCAGGCATAGGTTCGAGATGAAATTTCTCTCACGAGCGGAAGAGAGTGTATACGTAGAGAGGTTCTTGGCGTTGAAGCATTGGAATTTATCAAGTAGAGGGTACATCAACTAGTTTAATCAGTTGGCGAGATTCGGCTTAGATTTGGTAAATACACCGCATAAGAAGGCACTAAGGTTTGCTAAAGGTTTGAACAAGCCGCTAGACGGATTGGCAATGTCCCACATTCCGATGGGGGCTAGCTTCGAGAAATTAGTTGACATGGCATTGATGCATGAAGAGGAAACCAAAAGTGAGAAGAAAGAAGAAAAGTTTGAAGGACGACAGAACAAGAAGGCGGGGCTCAAAAAGGAAACACAAAAGAAGGATGAGAAGTCTGAAGATAAGAAGGAGAAGAAGTGCTTTACTTGTGGGAGCTCGACCCATCTGAACAAGGATTGTAGAAAGTGGAAGGGCACTTGCTTCAACTGTGGAGAAATGGGGCACTTCACTAGGGACTGCCCAAAGAAACGAGGACAAGGGCAGAGGGCAGGACCTACATCTGGAGGGCAGGCGAACGCTCGCGAGGCTGATGGATAGGAAAGAAATAAGAAAATTTATGTACAAGGTTTAATTTCCTTATCTGATTGTGGAGTTAAAACTCTTTCTGATTCTGGCATTTTGATTTTGTAATTGAAACTCTGCACTTTAATACTAGTCTTGCTTCTGATCCCGCTATAGACTCAAACCATAAGGGTTATGACTCATCTGTTTGTGATAAGTTGCGGTTTGAGGGTATCTGTGTTGGGCGTTAAGTTGACTATGACGCATACATTCTGGGTTTTTATCATGCTTAGTTTCCTAAGAATCATTTGGTAATCTGATCTGTACCAGTAGTCTGTAAGTATCTGAATATTTATGATAAGATTAAGGGTTTTTACTCGAACCGTGAAGTAGATTTCCAGTTGGACATTTGTTTATTGGGAGTAATTCTCTGAGTATCAATCTGATGTTGATTTCGGTCTTCAGGGTTGATACTTAGGGGGTTGTTCTCTTAAACCGATGTCTAATAGGAACAGAGCTTTTGTTTTAATCGTACTTGCTTCTGTCACACAGTTGTATCATATCGATCAAACCTTCGACCTTTAGGTAGAAACTGATGGGTGTAAACATGTGTTTGAGACATGTTATGTTTGATGGTTGCAAGTGGATTCAAGTGGTTGCTCGTGGATGCATATACACACACTAGGCACTAGATCGGCTCAAAAACACTCTCACACTGCATATGGATGTGTGTGCATTTTTAAAATTTTTATGGATGCAAAATGGTTGACTCAGCAAATGGATGTTGCAAATAAATGAACGGTTGTGCACTCATATAGAAATGATATGTATCAAATAGGAAAATTGCATACATGTTGGACTCATGGCACTGACATAATTCACATTAAAGAGGTCAACTGAATCAGTGGACCGCCTGATAATTGCATTAGATGAGGAACATATACACACACTTTTGCATATGTTCATACAACGTTAGAAGTTTCTAAGGACAATGGATGCTTGTGGATGATGGTTGAGTAGATGGGTGATTGGATGGTAGGACACATTCTTCTTAACCTGAAGATTTCGGGGACAAAATCCTTTAAGGAGGGGAGAATGTAATACCCCGTATTTTCTGTGAACATAAGAATGACAAATCAGAGGATAATTAAATTGTAACAGAATAATTAAGGGAAACGAGTTACGCCATTCCGTTCGTCTCGAAATTCTGCTTGGAATAGAGTCCAAGTTTGTGTAAATCGGATTCTGTATGAAGAAGATATTGCCTTCAGAAGTTTCAGTAAAAACCAGCCCGAAATACAAAATTCAGATTTCGAAATTCAAAACAGACACCCGGGCTGGGCGGGAAAATTCCCGCCCAGGGCCCAGGTCGACTCTAGGGTTGACCTGGGTAAACAGGTCAACACTAGGGTTGACCTCCCCCCGCTTTTCCAGATCTGGAGACAGATCCATTTTTCTGCACCTGGACGCCTTTCTGACCGAATTTGTGAGCTCTACCCTATTTAAACACCCCCAAACCTAGCTTTCTCTCCACACAAATTCATTCTGCCTATACTCTGCTTCTATTTTAATTAAAAATAAAATGCCACCGCTACTCTGCTAGAATCAAAAGTAGAACTAGTGCATCTTCTTCCAATTTGAATAGAGTTAAAAGAGAACAACTATTTTCTAATCTAATCGATAGTTTACGCCAAAGGAGCGCTATTCAGTGTCAGAATACAGATCCCAGAAATCAAGATTTACCTTTTCAATCGTGAGTATAGTTATTTTCATATATAAAGTTTAATAATTATCTTGACATTTTTGTGAATCTGGATCTGAGGTTATGCATACTTTTCTGTGGATCTATCTTGATTGTGATTATTCTTTATATGTTCCCTCTTTTCTTCCTTTTTGTTTATAGCCAAGCTACCACGAGCCTGCGCCAAATCTCATAAAATATTAATGCACGAACGCTAAATTTTGGGACAAATAATGGATAATGCATAATTGGACACGACTGATCTTTGATTTATTTGAGAAATGGACATATGTTGTAAATTAGATCTTGATCTGTGTATACTCTGTAATTTGGAAGAAGAGAAATCATTATATGATAACATATGACTTGAAAACTTGGGGGACATAATGAATATTAAAATTAAGATCTGATTTTGAGATGTTATAATTTAAAGATCTAGATTCTTGGGCATGTTTTTATTCATGACTTGAAAAAGGAATATGTGACTTAGGCGTAGAGACCTATATTACAATAGGATAACTATCAATGTGAATACGCCTAAAAGTAGATTTTTGGATATTTGGCATTAAAGACTATAATTTGGCATAATTCATATGGTATATCATGATTTGGGCTTTTAGAGAACATTCTATACTGTGCAAAGTTTAACTAAATATTTGGGCATATGTTGTATTATGAATTATGACCATAATTTAGGCGTGTAAGTTTAGGCTTAATTTATGATTAGGCAAGATATGTAAATAGAATTTTAGAAATATATAATTTGCTAAATCTGTTATCTGCTAAATCTGTTGAATTGCCTAATCTGCTAATCTGTTGAATCACCTAATCTGCTAGATCTGTTATCTGTTGAATTGCCTAATATGCTAATCTGTTGAATCGCCTAATCTGCTAGATCTGTTATCTGTTGAATTGCGTAATCTACTAATATATTGAATCGCCTAATCTGATAGATCTGTTATCTGTTGAATTGCCTAATCTGTTGAAAGCTAAATAATTGTAATTTGGGTATGAAAATCCGTAGGCTCGATCTAAGATTGAGTAAAACATGGAAATTTGATTAATCTGCTGTAACATGTAAAGAAGTTTAATCTGTTAAATGGACATAATTAGTCTGATATTTGTATAATCTGTATTGGAATAAATTGGCAATGACACGAGGTTAGACTCTGTTTGCGGTAAAAGCCTGCCCGGAACCAACCGACTTAACCAACAACCGCAAACTGTTAGTCTAATGTGAGAGGTCGTAGGCATAAATAAAATGTGCTTAGACACGAGGTTCGGTCTGGCTTGTGGCAGAAGTCTGCCCGGAACAGCCAGGCACATCCAACGGCCACAAGCTACCGACCTAATGTGACAGGGTCTATGCATTAATATTTAATTAATGCAAATTTAAGAGAAATGCGGTGTCTAAAAATGTGTTGGGTGGATAGGGTTAAACCAACTGGACTGATGAATCTAATAAACCCGTTTCGTGAATCTGTATGCCCAATACAAAGTTAGGAAATCTATAAGTCTGTTAAATCCGTACATCTGATCTATTAATCTGAAAAATTGTTAACTAGATTGTCTGGTCTATGAACTAGTAATCTGAACTCTGTCTGAAACTTGTAAACAAGTTAATTTGAAATCTGCTAGTCTGGGGACACAAGGTTAGGAGGGTAAATACTTGTGTCATCAGTTGTTTGGGACCCATATTAGTCAGTAACCCTTTCTGGTATCAAAACTTTGACCCCACACTATGTAGGGGTCCGGGCACGCTTACTGAACTAATTATAAGCGGTTCATTCTGATAATGGCGAGGGGTGTTGATGGCGCATTCCAAACGGGTCATGTGCGTGCATGGATCCGGTCTGCTCTGAGGATGTAAGACACCGTGACATCTGTAAATAGGTCTGTGCCAATATTTTGCCACTTTAAGGAGTGATACACCCTACTGTGGGGCCGACACAGGGTATTTATGTATTAGGGTGTAACACCCCACCTCCGCTAGGGTCACTCACAAAGGGAATGCACTAGCTTTGGTGGAGCATTATCTAGGTAAACATACACAGAAATATTACAAGAAAGAACATATTAAACAGCGGAAGAAGAACCAAATTTCATTGCTTTAAAATATAGAAAGGTATAAAGCCTTTTACATTAAAATGCTATTAAATCCATTACATCAAAATCTGTCTTGCAATAGTAAAGCAGCATAAAACTGTAGTCATAAATCATTCCCTAATAAAGCAGCAAAGCAAGCCATAGCCAAGAGAAATCAAAGCCGTACATGAAAGAGCCTTGGAGCTTGGTAAGATTCGAACTAAGCTGTATTCCCACCCTGCGAACTTGGGGGGGGGGGGGGACAAAACAAAAAGAGGCGAAACAAACTGGGTCAGTCATAAAGACTGAGTAAGTCCTAGTGGCTTTCAGCATAAAAACAGGTGAAGATAATATGGCATGAATAAACTGAAAGTAAACATAAGCATGATGACAAGGTAGGCTACATGCACGATGAATCAAGTATAACATTGCAAGGTTTCTATTAAGTATGACATCGCAAGATTATTAAGTTTCACCATTCCACTATTTTCTTTGATTTCCTATATTCTCTGCACCAACTTTACTAGTACCCCAACCCGTATCATCCTTTCCATGTATATGTACAGTCCCTTGTCGTATATCGTATGGGTTTCATCATGTATTTCTATACTACTTCAACGTAGTGCCACCATTCTTAAAATCATTTGGACTGCCACCCTTGTTCTGGCTAGGTTCCTTATCATGAACTATCGCGTGTTCAACTAGGATTTATGCCACCTAGGACCACTAGGGATTATGCTACCTATTGAACGTTTTCTAGATTCGATTAGGGTTTATGCCACCTAGGACCACTAGGGATTATTCTACCTAACGAATTCCACGTAATGATCTATTAATCGATCGGCTCCCTACAAGTCCTAGCTCGTTCATGTGTCTGTGTCATACGGCCCAATCATGAAATGTAGTTACCTGTGCTAGGTCCACCATAGGGTGTATCAAGCCCTAGGGTGCCAACCACTAACATGAATCAAGCACGCACAGAGTAAACCTACTGACGCCCAATGCCTGCTTTTTCTGCTCCGGAGTGTGTGCACGCCCGCACTCCGTTAGAACCTACACCGGCGCACCCACACAGCCGTCGTTCTGGTCGCTTACAATCAGCCCAGTAATCGTGCCCCACCCTGCCTAGTTCCAGGGTACCATGATACATCTAGTGGGTTACTGCTGAAAAGGACTGCGTAACTAGGGTTTCCGTCCAGTAGGTTAAGTGTTGTCATTTAAATTCGAGACTTAACCCCATCAGTCTAGCATGTCAAGCTGGTTAAGTGTTGTCATTCAAGTTCGTGACTTAACCCGCCTACGTTTCATGTCAAATTGGCTAAATGTTGTCGTTCAAGTTCATGACTTAGACCTACGAATCATGTATCAAGTTCATTAAATAAATTCAAGCGGTTCATGACTTAACTCTACCAAATCATCATGTCAAATTGGTTAAGTATATTCAAGTGGTTCATGACTTAACCCTATCAAATCATCGTGTCAAATTGGTTAAGTATATTCAAGTGGTTCATGACTTAACCCTATCAAATCATCATGTCAAATTGGTTAAGTATATCAAGCAATTCATGGCTTAACCCGCCCACGTATCATGCAAAGTTGGTTAAGTATTATCTATATGTTCCAGTTGACTTAACCCTACAACGTGTCATGTTATATTGGTTAAGTGTCATTACTCTAGTCATATTACTTAACCCATCCATTGGCCTGATTAACTGTTATGTTAGTTAAGCCTACACTTGTATGTTTTACATGTTCTTAACTCATACCAGTTAGGTCCACATTTACATGTCAAATCCCCATGTTATCCCACCTAACCCTCTAACCATACCCATGTCTTATTATGGTTAGTATTCCTCAATTCCTTCATTATGACGAACGAATCATGACCTCTCACATTAGACCGTGCACTTTGTGGCCACTGGATTTGCCGGGCGGTTCCGGGAAGATTTACACCACAAACTGGGTCTAACCTCGTGTCATAAATCGTTATGCCTACAATTTGGCCTTCGACCTCTCACACTAGACTGACACTTTGTGGCTACTGGATTTGCCGGGCGGTTCCGGGAAGGTTTACACCACAAACCGAGTCTAACCTCGTGTCAAAGGTTCATTAATGGTCGTATTTCCCCCAAAATCTCAATATCAGTTCATGTGTTTAACATATAGAAATGTTCATGTTCGTGTTCAAGTCAATTATCCAATACACAGGCATTTTCATGTTTCAAATTCCCAACTTTACATATTAATAAACATATGCCCAAGTTCCAAAATTACATGCCAATTTATATATATATATATATATATATATGTATATATATACCCAATTCTAGTCAGTTTACATATGTCCAATTCTTGCCTATTTACATGTATGCCAAGTTTATGCTATTTCACACATATCGAGTTCTAGCCAAAATTGCATGTATCATGCCCAGATAAACCCAAATCATGATTCATGATGTAGTTATCCCAAATTGTAATCTTTTTATTACAACACACACTAACTACCTAAGTTCATAATACATATTTATGCCAATTATCAAATTTACAATCGCTTTTATATTCAAATCACCAATTCTACATATGCCCAATCGTAAGCCAAATCTTTTGATTTAATTTACACAGGCCCGAACTCGTGGTTTAATTTACATGCCAAATTACATACATGTTATATATACCAAATCTCATGTTACATTACATAGATCATATTTGTGCCAAATTCCATGTATATAATATTTATGCAAATTTGTTCATAACAAGATTATACCAAAATTTACAGATCAAGCCCAAACTTGCAAATACAATGATAATATCCAATTTCATGTTGCCAATTATTACATCATATTCATATAGGCAATAATCCCATAATTCCCCCGTATACATGTCGTACGTAAATCGCGATTTTAGGCCAAGGTCCGAAATTGACCAAGGTTCATGAAAAGAAAATAAATTGGGGGAGATAGAAATTGAATAAAAATGAGATCAAAGGAAAACATCATCATAGGCATAAATATTACAACATGATGATAATGTCATCACGAATCAAAAAACTGCTGAATAGATCATAAACTTGTCATGAACATAAAGATAGACAAGTCCCAAAACAGAAGATTCAAAGAGCAACAGAAATAGATCAGAATCGATAAACATACTTAGATCCAATTCCACTTTATTTCATGTCCATATTATAATTAAATGTTTAAATCTAAAAACAACTAGAACTTACAGAGCATGGCTAGTGAATTAGGAACTGAAATTGTCATAGAACGTTGTAGTAGTGTTGATTTATTGTCTTGAATCATTGTACAAGCTTTAATCTTCAAATTGGATTGAGTTTGAATGCTTGTTCTTTAATTTGGGAGCGGTGGCCATGGTTCAAGAGGTATTTTAGCAGCATAATGGTGTAAGAATGATTTGATATGAATTAGGTTAGGTCTAAGGGTGTTTTTATAGGTGTAGCAACTAGTGTAGGCCCTTAGATTAACCCTAGAATCAATCCGGACCATCAAAACACGTCTCAGGCTTCAAAAATGAGTTCTGGGTCAAACCAGGCAGACCAGGTCAACCTGTAAGGTGGGGGGGTCGACACTATGGTCGACCTGGGGGGTAGGTCGACCCTATGGTCGACCTGGGGGGGGGGGGGGGGGTAGGTCGACCCTATGGTCGACCCCTTGTTCCAGTCTGCCTGAAAACTGCAGAAACTTGTACATGCCATAACTTCTTCATCCGGACTCCGATTTTCAAAAACTCGGACTCTATTTCATGTAAAATTTCGAGACGAATGCAATGTAGTAAACCGTTTCCCCTGATTCTGAATTTTAAATTCAATTCTGCCTTGATTTCTTGTTTTAACATTTTATAAAAATTCGGGTTGTTACATAGGGAGCCGATCGCCTGGAGGTAGGACTTAGGGTACACTTAGTTCTGTCTTTTTTTGTGGGTACCGTCTATTTCTGTTGGGTGGTAACACCTGTCTGCTTCTGCGTGGTACCGTCTATTCAGGTGGTAAAGGCCCATTACTAATGTCCACCTAATACTAATATTCTGTTTCTATAGAGATTATTCTGTTTCCGTTTTTGTTTCAGTTAAACATTAGGGTACACCTAGTTCTGTCTGTTCTGTGGGTACCATCTATTTTCTGTTGGGTGGTAACACTTATCTGTTTCTGCGTGGTACCGTCTGTTCGGGTGGTAGATGCCCATTACTAGTGTACACCTAATTCTAACATTATGTTTCCATAGGGATTATTCTGTTTCCGTCTCGGATTCCGTTTCTGATTCGGCTTCTGTACCTTCTGTCTGTTCGGGTGGTAAAGGCACAGTACTAGCATTCTGTTTCTGTAGAGATTATTCTATTTCCATTTCTGTTTCAGATTATACATTAGGGTAACACCTAATCCTATTATACTAGTATTAGTGCAGAGAAGTTGTAACGATAAGGAATTTCTCTCGATCTGAATCGATCGCTAAACCGACCCAGACCGTTCGAAACCCCTGATTGTTTTGAGAACATGACAAATTATAATGCAAACAGAAGAACATTTCATTGCTTATTACAACAATTCATCAGGATGCAAGAACATACAGAGTATGAATAAATATTACACAATCGATAAATATCAGAGATTTACAAATTACAATGCAGCGGAAAAATAATACAAAACACAACTGAAAGTAATACACGGATACAGAGCTTTCCGAATATCATTCCAGTTGTAAACCAGGTTCCTGTGAACATAAATCTGCAAAACCAAAACTACTAGCTTCCCGTGTCGAAAATAGGGGCACCAAGAGTTTAGGTTAAAACAATAAACTCCAGGTCAGTCATGTGACTAGTGTGAGAACAAAAACAGTTATTTGAAGCTTTACTTTAAATCAGATATATCAAGGGACCACGCCATATAACACGGAACGGGTTTCCTCCCTAGAATACCAGTGCATATAACAAAACAGCGCAATTCTTTTTGGAAAAATGAAGCTATTATAAGACCTAGGTCCCATCACACAATGCAACACAAGCCTGAGGATAGGGTTTTCCCTTATAATAGCCAAACATGCTTGGTACGTTAAAAAAACAAATCATTTGATACTATTATATGTGTATAGTGTCAAAACAATTTCAATCTTAAATATCAATCATAGACGGCATGGGTACCATATATCATGTCGCCATAATAGGCTCTACAATCAAAACCGCAAAGGTCACGTATTGGAAGTTAGGTTTCCATCTGTGAACCGAGGCAAAAGATAGTCCTCCCCGAATTCGAGACAATCTAGCCCACGTCTCAGGCAAGTGCGCAGACAAGCCTTGGATCGTCAGGGCCGGTCCATCGATGTGGATTATTATGCCTGAACACTGCGTTTCCCCGCCCTTTTAGGCGTAAATGAGCCAAATGACTCCATCGGCTCCACATAGTCACCGATATATCCGAGACACCTCGCAACAGCAACAACCGCACAGGTGAAAATAATATAAATGTCAGGGCTGGTAGGTCACTGACACCACCCTAGCTAGAAAGAAACGCATGCCCTCCCTGATGTCCTCTCCCGTTTCTGGTTCACAACCGGGGTGTGAGGCTCACGAATCAAAGTTACACAAAGCTATGCCACACAGGCGGTGCTTTGATCATCAACCACATGACTCTGCTTTTCAACAAAAGCCTTGATCATTTCCCATTTAGGCATGCCACACATGCAATTCACTCTATGCGATTGATATCCATCAGTATATAACCTCTGAGCTCGTACGTCTCGGAGAAGGGTGTTTAGCAAGAGAATAAATTCTTCACCGCCAAATAGATATATATTTAATAGAAATCAATCACACAGAATAAAATCCAATGTCAGACACACAGTCCATTTATAAGTTCGTTCTGGGTCTGAACGAAACCGGAGGCACCTTATACCTCGCATATCCATCGATCTCCAAGTACGTCTGAACGATCACCAACTGATTCCCTCCTCTTGGGTGTACAGCCCAATCAAGATCATCAGAAATTATCAAAAAACGATGTGAAGACCTCCGGTCTTCGACCACCGTCTTCATCCTGGACACATCGTCGAATTAGTTATTCAGAATGGGATAAACCCAGTCTTTCTGAATAACTCGCGTATATAATAAACAAGCATTACATAAACACAACATATGCCTCATTCCAATTCAGAATATTCTTTTATTCAAATATTCTTATATTTTGGGAAACGTTCCCATTAATTTTATCAAAGATAAATTCTTTAAATTTATTCTTTAATCATTTTTTGAATATCAATTCAAATTAGTCTGGATTAGCGAACCACACCTAAGTAATCATTTATTTTATTTCCCAATCCCAACCTATTCATCACATGAAGTAAAACTGGTCATACTTCATATCTAACCCGACGGTGTTATCGGTAAATTCAATTACCATTTCACGTTTAAATCTAATTAAAGATTTAACTTTCGCCTGGAGCAAAACTGGTGATACTCCATTCTCGATCATTTCAATCTAATTAAAGATTCATTAAAAATCCACTTGGTTTTAATCTTCCCAAAAATCCCTATCAATAATTATTTAACTTAGGAAATCATATCTTGTCTTTAACTGGGTTAAAGAACCAATGTCATTTAAAACACGGTTCACAATAAACCCAAAATCAGATTTGATATTAAATACAAGGCTCTGAATAGAAAATATATTGGCTTATATTCAATGTCAAATTCTACGACCAACAAATGTCATGTTGGAAATAATGATATTAATATATCTTTCAAATTTCCATAACAATATCTTTATAATCACGAAATCCAAAATCGAAATATTCCAAAGACAATTTCGATTCACATCTTTCCAATTCTATTATTGGAAATTCTGGTTATTTTAAAAACCATTCCAATCCAATTTATTTATTTCAAAAATAAATGGATTATTATTCTAGTTCAAAACTAGTTCATTTCGATAAAAATCTATTTTTATCTTTTCAAATATGGAATTTTTCATCCCAATCCTTTCCAAATCATTTCTTATGATTTTACACAAATTATTGCTATTTTTAATAATTATATCAAGGCCCGTACAGTCGATTTCCATCAATGGCCATCGAACTGCACTTACAGCGACCTTTTCCAAATTTGATTTGGACATAATTCCAAATCCAACCGTCAGATTTCAAATCTCTATTATTCGTTAGAAAGCTCTTTTCGATACAGACCAAATGGTTCCAGTTTTAGGATGTAACAACCCGAATTTTTATAACATGTTAAAACCATAAATCAAGGAAGAATTAAATTTTAAAATAAGAATCAAGGGAAAAGGGTTACGCCATTGCGTTCGTCTAAAATTTTTACATGAAATAGAGTCCGAGTTTTCGAAAATCGGAGTCCGGATTAAGAAGTTATGGCCTGTACAAGTTTCAGCAGTTTTCAGGCAGCACTGGACCAGGGGGTCGACCTACCCCCCCCCCCCAGGTCGACCATAGGGTCGACCTACCCCCTAGGTCGACCAAAGTGTCGACCTCCCCCCCTTAGAGGTCGACTTGGTCGGCCTGTTTTGACCCAGAACTCATTTTTGAAGCCTGAGACGTGTTTTGATGGTCCGGATTGATTCTAGGGTTAATCTAAGGGCCTAAACTAGTTGCTACACCTATAAAAACACCCTTAGACCTAACGTAACTCATATCAAATCATTCTTACACTATTATGCTGCTGAACTCCCTCTTGAACCATGGTCGCCGCCCCCAAATTAAAGAACAAGTGTTCAAAATCAATCCAATTCGAAGATTAAAGCTTCTACAATGATTCAAGACAATAAATCAGCAACGTCGCAACATTTTTACAACAAATTCAGTTCCTAATTCACTAGCCATGCTCTGTAAGTGCTAGTTTACTTTTAGATTTAAACATTTAATTATAATATGGCCATGGAATAAAGTGGAATTCAATTTAAGTATGTTTATTTGATTCGGACCCATTCCTGTTGCTTCTTGAATCTTGGGTTCTTGAGACTTGTCTATCTTTATTCTCATGTCAAGTCCATGAACTATTCAGCCTGTCGTAAATCAGTTTTCTTGATTCACGTTGAATTTATTATCCAGTTGTAATCTTTATGCCTGTAATGATGTTTTTCTCTCTGATCTTATTTTTATGCAAAATTCTATCTTCCCCTATTTATTTTCTTTTGATGAACCCAAGTCAATTTCGGACCTAGGCCTAAACCGCGATTTGCGTACGATTGAATACAGGGAAATATGGGAATGTTGTCTATATTAGATATATATGTTTGGTAAAATTGATGGCATAACATGAAATTGGAAATTTGGGGCAGTGTCAATATAATTGAAATCGCAAGTTTGGCCGTTGGCATAATTGAATTGGCATGAAGTGGGCATAATGAATTAGCATGTAAATCAAATAACGAGTTCAGGCCTATGTAAATTAAATTAAAGGATTATGTTTATGATTGGACATATGTAGAATTGGGAGTTTGAATATAAAAGCGATTGTAAATTTGATAATTGGCATAATTATGTATTGTGAACTTGGGTTGTTGGCGTGTGTTGTAAAAAAAAAAAAGATTATAGTTTGGGATAACTACATCATGAATCATGATTTGGGTTTATTTGGACATGAGACTTGATACATGTAATCTTGGCTAGAACTTGATATGGGTAAAATGGCATAAACTTGGCATACACGTAAATAGGCAAGAATTGGACATATGTAAACTGACTAGAATTGGGTGTATATATATATATATATATATATATATATATATATATATAAATTAGCAGGTAATTTTGGAACTTGGGCATATGTTTATTTATATGTAAAGTCGGGAATTCGGAACATGAAATGATGGTGTATTGGACAATTGACTTGATCACAAACATGATCATTTTTATATTTTAAACACATGAACTGATATTGGGGTTTTGGGGAAATACGACCATTAATGAACCTTTGACACGAGGTTAGACTCGGTTTGTGGTGTAAATCTGCCCGGAACCGCCCGGCAAATCCAGTAGCCACAAAGTGTCAGTCTAATGTGACAGGTCGAAGGCCAAATTGTAGGCGTAATGGTTTATGACACGAGGTTAGACCCAGTTTGTGGTGTAAATCTGCCCGGAACCGCCCGGCAAATCCAGTGGCCACAAATTGCACGGTCTAATGTGAGAGGTCATGATTCGTTCGTCATAATGATTGAATTAAGGAATACTAACCATAATAAGACGTAGGTATGGTTAGAAGGTTAGGTGGGATAACATGGTAATTTGACATGTAAATGTGGACCTAACCGGTATGAGTTAAGAACATGTAAAACCTACAAATGTAGGCTTAACCAACATAATAGTTAATTAGACCAATGGGTGGGTTAAGTAATATAACATGACACGTGGCAAGGTTAAGTCAACTTGAACATATAGATAATACTTAACCAACTTAGCATGATACGTGGGCGGGTTAAGCCATGAATTATTTGAATATACTTAACCAATTTGACACGATGATTTGATAGGGTTAAGTCATGAACCGCTTGAATATACTTAACCAATTTGACACGATGATTTGATAGGGTTAAGTCATGAACCGCTTGAATATACTTAACCAATTTGACACGATGATTTGATAGGGTTAAGTCATGAACCGCTTGAATATACTTAACCAATTTGACACGATGATTTGATAGGGTTAAGTCATGAACCGCTTGAATATACTTAACCAATTTGACACGATGATTTGATAGGGTTAAGTCATGAACCACTTGAATATACTTAACCAACTTGACATGCTGGACTGATGGGGTTAAGTCTCGAATTTAAATGACAACACTTCACCTACTGAACGAAAACCCTAGTTGCGCGGTCCTTTTCAACATTAACCCACTATATGTATCACGGTACCCTGGAATTAGGCAGGGTGGGGCACGATTACTGGGATGATTGTAAGCGACCAGAACGACGGCTGATTTGGTGCGCCATTGTAGGTTCAAGCGGACTATGGTCGTGCACGTAGTACGGAGTGGAAAAAGCAGGCATTGGGCACCGGTAGGTTTACACTGTGCGTGCTTGATTCGTGTCGTTGGTTGGCACCCCAGGGCTTGATACACCCTACGTTGGACCTAGCACAGGTGACTACATTTCGTGATTGGGCCGTATGACACAGACACATGAACGAGCTAGGACTTGTAGGGAGCCGATCGATTAATAGATCGTTACATGGAAAAAGGGTGTTGTTCGTTAGGTAGCATAATCCCTAGTTGTAACACCCCGTATATTCTACAACAGTCAAATTCATAAATTAAAGTATAATTAATTTCAAATCAAAGAATTAAGTGAAACGGGATACGCCATTGCGTTCGTCTCGGAATTCTGCTTCAGAAAGAGTCTGGGTTTGTGTAAAACGGACTCCGTATGAGGGAGATATGGCCTCCGGAAGTTTCAGAATTCAATTTAAAATTCAAACAGACAGAAACAGTTCAGAACGAGTTCAAAATTCAAAAATCGGACCCAGATTGGGCTGGGCGGGAATTTTCCCGCCCAAGGCACCCAGGTCGACTGGGTAGTCGACCTGGGGCACCTAGGTCGACTATGTAGTCGACTTGGGGGTCGACTGGGTAGTCGACCTGGCCCCTGAGCCAGGTCGAACCCAGCCCCTCTTGGCTGGCCTGGTCTGTGCTTGGCCGAATTTCTGAGCTTTGTCTTATCACTAGGGCTAGGTGCCAGCTCCTGATGGGTCTCTCTTTAAAACGAACGGCTAATATTAATCAAAGCTCTATCGACGGCTCTAATCAATTCACAAATTCTATAAAAAGGACCTTAGACTCCACCTAATTCACACAAATAGAAATCAGAATGTGACCGTCATGCTGCTGAAGAAAGACTAGGAGTAGCCGTTAAAATTGAGAGACGATTAGGAGTTGATTCAAAAGCTTAAAGCCACGACAATTAAATCAAAACAACGCCTACAACAAAGGATAGCATCTCCAAATTCAGAATTCAGAATCCTGAATTGAAGATTCGTCATACGTTGTAAGTAGAGTGCTATTCCGATGTGAATGAATAATTGAGATTTGATTTGTGTAAAATGAGAAATGGAATTGTACTTAATCTGTGGTGATGATAATTCATAATTGTATGTTGCTATGATTCTAATTATGAATAGATTTGGGATGTTGTGGTATAATGATGTTAGACCTATTAGATATTTGCAAGTATATGATTCATGTTGAAAGTTAACGACTATATGTTTGTGGTAGTTTATTACAACAAAGTTGAGATTCATGCAAGTATATGATTCACTATTATGCCAACATGATTTTAGACCCTTCTGTGTATATTTTTATGATCATGTTTAATGTAGTTGGATCCATTTGGGTATTATGATTCATATGAATTTAAGTTGAAATAGGAATTATGATTCTAGTGAAAAAAAGGCATACTTTTGTATTAGTGACAAAAGTAAGCATTCTTGTGAATTTGTGTTAATTCTATGAACATGACTAGATTATGTTTGGTGTTATGCCTAATTGAAAATATGTTTTAGGCCTATGTTGTGATCAAAACCATACGATAATACATGTGACACATAATTAAGTTAGATTCACATTTTAAATGCAAGTTTACATGACTAGATTAAAACCATGATTCATGTTAGGTATGTTTCATGTCAAGATTTTATGCTATTACAATGCAAGTTTACAAGTGCCTAATTTATGTTAATTAGATCGTTATGTTGAAAGTTCATGCGTTCACACACCCCTTTTGATGTTACTTAGAATACTTAAACACCATGTTCTAAGCCTCCCCCTTTTCATGTGGCTAAGTTGGGCTTAAATGTTAAGCCCAACATATGTTATAATATAGCGAACATATAAAACGGGGGTAACGACGTTGGGTTAAAAATATAAAACATATGTGTTGGCATGTTTGACGCATGCCAACAACCTTGAGAACATTAAAGTGGTATAAATTAATTTTACCCAATAAAGATGAATTTGAATAATGGGCTGCAAATATTTACATATAAAAAGAAAAGAGACAAAATATGTAAACTTAGAAAATACGGTGTGTTTAACCCGAGGTTGGATTGCGTTGTGACATAAACCTGCCCGGACCCGCCCGGCTGTCCAGTAGTCACAACAATACCTATCCAATGTGGGTGGTTAAACATTGAGCCCAATAAAGACCCGAGGTTAGACTGAGTTGTGACGTAAGACTGCCCGGAACCAACCGGCAGCAGGCAGTCACAACAATACCTGTCTAATGTGAGAGGTCGAGGCTTTAATAAGAAAATTAAGGCTGGGTCACGATGGATAGGATTAAGTAAATTAAATTAATACTTAATCAAATTAAACATGCTAAACTATACAGACTGATTGGGGGTTAGGTTTATGCAGAACACTTAACCAACTTAGCATGTTGGCTAGAAATAGAAAACCTAGTAGCGGGGGACCCTTTTCAGCAGTAACCCTACAAGGTGTATCAGGATACCCTGAACTAGGCAGGGTGGGGCACGATTACTGGGCTGACTGTAAGAGGTCAAATCGACGGCAGTGGTGCAGCAGTGTTGGTTCTAACGGGATGCGGGCGTGCACACACTCCGGCGCAGAAAAATTAGGCACTGGGCACTAGTAGTATACCTGTGCATTCTAGAATTGTGTCGGGCCGCCACCATGGGTCTTGATACACCCCATGGTGGGACCAGCATAGGTAGCAACAACATCGGGGGCCGTAAGACACATGTAGCTATGCGAGTAGGAGCCGATCATTAGAAATGGATCACTTCACCCTGATTATGGGGTACGTGTTGGGAACTAGTTTATAGGGGTGCAGAGACCAATATGGGTTACGATAGTGTATTCGACTCTAGACAACTTAACTTAGTTTATGGTGCTTCCCCATTTCCAGTTTTTACTTATCTTGCTCTTTTACTTATTCATAGACTGAATAGTCCTAGACTTACTCAGGCTTTATGTCTGACTCTACTTTTCTTTCGTCTTCTTTTCTTTCGTTCCCCCCCAGGTCCATAGGGAGGGAATACCGCAGCTTGACCAATTTCACATCCAGCTTGAAGAGAGAGAATGTATTGCTTGGATCTCTTTCGTTTTGGACTATGGCTTTGGATAGCAATTATGGGGACTTATGCAGTTTATTTATGTTTTTATGCTTCTTTAAGTTATGAAATCAAGACAGTTATGAAAATGTAATGTTTTTGGAAGTATTGTAAGACAATTGTGGCATGGTTTGTGAAACACATATTTTGATGAAATAAAAGTTGCTGTTGTTTCCGCTGTTCAAAAATATGTGTATTTATATCTGTCTTGTATATCTGTGACTTATACTTATAAACCTCCACCAAAATTAGGGCATTCCCTCTGAGAGTGACCCTAACGGAGGTGGGGTGTTTCACTTGGTATCAGAGCATAGGTTTACCAGATAAGATAAAAAGTTTTGAAAATTTATTTTCAAAAGAAAATTTAAAGAAGCATTTTTAAAGATAAAATGTTATTTTATTTTAAAAAGGCATAGTCCCCCAAAGCCATAGGTACTATCTTTTATCCTTCGTTTCGAATCTATGCTTTTTATTTCAGCATGTTCGAAGAACTTAACTTGCCAGAGGGTGTACCAATACCTGGTTAGTTCAGACGATTCTTAGAAGCAAGGGCCAATCAGCTAGGTCCCACTATTCCTCCTCCCCCAGCAGCAGGAAATCATCCAGCTGCAGAAAATCATCCAGCTGCAGCAGTACCTCCTCCTCCACCTCCTCCGCGTGGTAATGTTTTTGCTAAGATATGTAAAGATTTCAAAGCTATGGGAGGGAAGGACTTTCATGGAACCGAGTCCTTCGTGGAAGCCAGGAATTGGTTGAAGGAAACTGAGGACTTATTCGTCATCTTTGAAGTAGAAGATTGGCAGAAGGTACAACTGGCAGTATGGCTACTTAAAGGCGAGGCTTCCCACTGGTGGGAAGTTACCAATGCAGAAAGACCAGTGGAAACATGGGAGGACTTTAGGGCAAGGTTTGAGGCTAAATTTCTCTCAGAAGCTGAAAGGAGTCTTCAATTGGAAAAATTCTTATTTCTTAAGCAAGGCAATATGACAGTCAAAGAGTATGTTAATCAATTCAATCAGCTGGCTAGATTCGGACTGGACCTAGTCAATACTCCGCACAAGAAGGCTCTCTGTTTTGTCAAAGGGTTGAATGAGCCATTACACGGCTTGGCCATGACCCATATACCCATGGGGGCTACGTATGAAAGGTTGGTGCAGATGACATTGCTGAACGAAGAGGATAAGGGCAAGAAGGAGACAAAGGCAGAAAGCTCTCAAGGGAAGAAAGAGGGTTTACAGCCTAAAAAGACAGACTTTAAGAAGGGCGGAAAAGAAAACAAGTCCCAAGAGAAGAGGAAGTGTAATTTCTGTGGCAAAGTGGGGGCACTTAGTGAAAGACTGCCGAAAAAAGAAGGCCAAGTTGAATGGTGTGTGCTTTTGTTGCGGTGAGACATGCCACATGGCTAATGATTGCCCAAAGAAGCGAGGGCAGGGACAAAAGGCTGGATCCACCTCAGGGGCACAGGTTCATGCGCTAGAAGCACCGCCTCTGCAACAGCGAGGTATAAATACTTCTGTAGAAAGTGTAGTTTATCTTTATGATCACCCAGTTCGCACCTTATTTGATTTTGGCGCATCACACTCCTTTATTTCATCTGCTTTAGTATAATATCTGCACCTAGAAACTAGTATGGTAGAGGACCCCTTAATTGTTTCAAATCCAATCGGGGGCCTAGCTCATTTGTCTATGATCTACGTGGGATTGAAAATTTCTATTCTAAGCGTAGAATTTAGATGTAGTGCCTTTGTTTTAGGCTTCTCGGGATATGGTTTGATTTTGGGCATGGACTGGCTATCCAGTAATGGTGCCATCCTTGATTGTATGAAAAGGGTGGTTAGGCTTCTGACCCAACTTGGTAACACTCTGGAAATTACTTGTAATCCCTCGTATGCGGTTATGCTTAGTTATCTTGAATCCCTAGATGCATCTGTCGAGAGTTTGCAATCAGTTAGGGTGGTCCGTGAATATCCGGATGTCTTCGAAGAGGTGAAGGGCTTACCTCCGAAGCGGGAGATAAACTTCCGTATATATCTTATAGATAATGCAAAGCCCGTTGTGTTGCCCGTTAGACACATGGCTCCACGTGAAAGGAAAGAGCTCAGTAAACAGGTTAAAGAGCTTCTAGAGAAGGGGTTCATTAGAAGGAGTATTTCAGAATGGGGTGGTCCAGTGGTGTTCGCCACAAAGGCGGATGGTTCACTCCGTCTATGTGTTGACTATAGGGAGCTCAACAAGCTAAAGAAAAAGAATAGGCACCCTCTCCCCAGAATTGACGATCTGTTTGATCAGCTTGTAGGAGCGTCAATTTTCTCCCAACTCGATTTAGCGACCGGATTTCATCAGCTAAGGGTGGCTGAAGATAGCATCGATAAGACAGCATTCAGAACCCCAAACGGCTTCTTTGAATGGCTTGTCATGCCTTTCGGCTTGACAAATGCACCCGCTTACTTCGTGGACCTGATGAGTAGGGCGTTCAGAGAATTCCTCAACAAGTTCACAGTGGTCTTCGTAGACGATATCTTGATCTTCTCAAAGAGTGAAGAAGAACATGCTCATCACCTAAGGGCAATCATGGAAACTCTGCGAATCCATCAGCTAAAAGCCAAATTCTCCAAGTGCCACTTTTGGAGAGAGGAGGTAAGGTTTCTTGGGCATGTAGTATCCAAAGAAGGGTTATATGTGGACCCCGCTAAGGTGGTAGCGGTACAGGATTGGAAGACACCTAGGAATGCAACAGAAGTCCGAAGCTTTCTCGGGCTAGCAGGCTTCTATCGGAAATTCATTAGGGACTTCGCAAAAATATCAGCTCCGCTTACTAGGTTAACAAAGAAGAATCTAGTGTTCAATTGGGACTTGGATTGCGAGTTTGCTTTCCAACGACTAAAAAGGGCTCTTACAACAGCCCCAGTTCTGACGTTGCCAGAGGGAAGCAAGATGTTCACAGTTTATACAGATGCGTGTGGGATAGGGCTAGGTGCTGTCTTAATGCAAGAAGGAAGGGTGGTAGCTTTTGGCGGGAGACAGTTGAAAGTGCACGAAAAGAACTACCCGACCCACGATCTTGAGCTAGCCGCAATCGTATTTGCACTTAAGTCTTGGCGACATTATCTCCTAGGTGAGAAGTTCGAACTTTACACTGACCATAAATCGTTGAAATATCTCTTCTTGCAGAAGGACCTTAACCTAAGGCAACAGAGGTGGATGGAGTTTCCCGCCTCGTACGATTTCGAGATCTCCTACACTCCGGGAAAAGGCAACGTAGTCGCAGATGCTTTGTGCAGAAAGAAGCTAACATTAAGCCCGCTGTTTGTTGAAAGGCAAAGCCTAGAGTTTATAGCTAGCTTTGACTTTAGGCCCTCCTCTGATTTTGTACCCGGTTTGTTAGCATCTCTCGAAGTACGCCCGACTATAGTGGACTCACTAGGGACAACACAACGCGAAGACCCTCAGCTTGTGGAGACGATTGATAAGCTAATTAGGGGTGAGACTTCAAGTCACCTCAGCAGATACTCCATCGACAATAAGGGTTGGCTAAGGCGAGACGGAAGACTGTGCGTCCCTCGGACAAGAGATTTAGTGAAGACGGTTCTCGAGGAGGCACATCACTCCAAAATGACGATACATCCAGGCGGAGATAAAATGTACAAGGACATAAAGAGAACCTTCTTTTGGAGCGGCATGAAGAAGGACGTGGCAGATTTCGTTTCTAAGTGTATGATTTGCCAACAGTGTGACGGCCCGCCCCGCACCAGTCGACATTTCACTAAAATGCGCTGTACTGATGTCCAACCAGCACGGAACGGTCGCCAAAAGAAAAGGAAAGAGATTTGAAGAATTGAATTAGCACAGAACCTGTAACGTATCTCACAGCGCATGGAATAAAATATAATAATAATATACTTGACACAAACATGCGAGACAGTGCATAAGCTGAAAACTAAATCAGAACCATTATAACAGCGGAAATCCAAAATACAGCTTATTACAACTTAAAAATACTGTCTCTAAAGCAAAAAGGAAAGGTACATTACTAATGCCCAAAGTAGTGACCAGCTGCGACACAGGGAGAATATCTATATATCATACGTAGAAGCCTCCTGCTCGTCTCCGGATCAGCTACTCGTGCATACCACCTAACCTGTCTCTAGTCTGCTCGTGTGAGCACCCAGAGTAATAAGAAGAGACATAAAACTCTGGGTCAGACAAAAGTCTGGTATGAGCGATAAGCAACTAAACAGAACAATAACAGGTATACTAAACCATACCTGAACCTGGATCTGCAACCAAAGAGTTAGCACTACATACTGTACAATACTCTAAGGTGCCTCAAAACAAGTGGTGTAAAGATACGGGGGTGGGGGTGTGCATGTCATAATGATAACAAACAAATCAATCATAGCAACCATCCTCACATCTCTCACTCAGTGCGTAAAGCATACGATGTCCACCACTGTAAATCACTAGACTCATCGAAGTAGTGACGGAGTTCGACTCTGTACAACTACTGCTACAACCAAGCTTACCCACATGGAATCATGACCAAACCCTTTCAATGATCCCACTTCATTGGTCTATAGCTACTTTTAGTCGTACCTAGGTCACTACATACTGTGACCCTGAATCCGTTCACATACTTCCCATACATAGTGATCCAAAGATACAGACATCGACAACTCCTTAGCACACGTCCCGCAGCAAAGCCCAATCATGAGGTGAAGTCATTGGTTCCCAACTGGGTCCGGTATCCTGAGCTCTAACTTCCATTTGGACTACCTTTGCATCTCGGGTTATTGGTTTCCTCCTGTTCGGGTCAGTCGGTCAAGAACCATTCATTCTGGTCGATTTCATCATCTCTACCCTGGTCGGTCGGTATTGCCCCCTGGTCGGTCGAACACTTCACCATTCCTGGTTGGTCGTACTTCACCATCCCTGGTCGGTCGAACACTTCACCATTCCTGGTCGGTCGTACTTCACCATCCCTGGTCGTTCGGTATTTCATCATCGTATGGGGACGGTCGAACATCGCATAGTGGTCGGTCTTTCCCAACCTGATCGGTCTCCCCTGGTCGGTCGAACCCTTCATACAGGGTCGGTCGTGATGTCCTCCTTCTATTGGGGTCGGTCGTGAGCTCGGGTCGGTCGGTCAAAACCCTCCCCTGGTCGGTCTAACTCGACCCGAAGAAAACCTGCACCATTTCAGCAAGCTATTTTCGCCTCTCGACGGCGTTTTCAACCATTCTAACTTTATAATGCAATCATAAATCATGTCAAACAGTCATAGCAACGTATGGGATAGACCACAAACACCAAAACATAAATCATAGCATGTGAAATAGATCAAACATACCCAAAAAACCATATTCTTCCCTTAAGCATGTTCAAGCAAACTTAATGATAGAATTAACAAAATTTAACCGAATTAGCCAATTTTTCTAACAGAGGTCTAAAATAATATTTTAGAATTTATAAATATTTTTCCAGATTTTTAACATGCATAAATTCGCTAATTTCCACTAATCACCCCTTAATCCCCCAAATTCCGGGATTTGCAAAATTAGTCGAAATTAACCCAAATTCATATCAGAGGCATAAATTGATGTTTTAGAATTTTAGGAATTTTTCTAGATTTTTCTGAGTTATAATTTCGCTAATCTTCGCTAATTACCGTAATTAGCCGTAATTAGTGTAAAACAAAGCAAATCACTCACCTTGGCAATAATAAAATCTCAAATCTGAAATAATCTACTGTATGGGTCGAATTCCAATGCCTAGCAGCAGCTCCAACTCTGATTTGATGCTATTTCCCTTTGATTTGATGTAGTTTAAGCCAAAACTGGATCAAGAAGTGATTAGGGGTGTTTTTAGATGTTGGTGGCCATTGTTGGAGCTTCTAAAATGTTTGTGGCGGCTGGAAAATGAGTGAAAAACCGAAATCCTAAACCTAGCAGCCCTCAAATACCCCAAATCCCGAAATCCCCCATTGGGCCTAGTTGCTAATCACCCGGTTAAGCCCAATTAGCTGTTTTTAACCCTCTAAACCTTAATTCAGCCATATCTCCCAAACGCTAAGTCCGTTTGGCTAATGTAACCACTCTACGGAAAGAGAAACCATCATCCGGAGCCAATGGAAGTGGTTTCAGGTCAAAATTCCTTTCCAATCAAAAGTTATGGCCAAAACAAGATCGGCTAGGGGCAAAACGGTCATTTAAAAATCGGCAAAAATCGTGAACATGGGAAATGACCCCAATAGTCGTCTCCCAAAGTTACACGACTATACGACCTCACACGAAAAAAGAAATAAATACTCTACGATCCTATGATGCGTAGAATGCGGGTCGTTACATTCTCCCCCCCCCTTAGGAAATTTCGTCCCCGAAATTCCTTAACCCAAAACATACAAAGGATCCCGCATGCCTATCAATCATTTACAAACAATAAAGCATACAAAACAAACAAAGCAAGCCTATCCTAGCATGCGGAATAACTAAATCGAAACCAAAACCTTACCAAGCAAAGAGTTCAGGATACGTCTTCCTAGTACTCTCATCTGTTTCCTAAGTACAGTCACTCTCATTCTCTCCCCACTGGAGCTTTACTAGTTTCACCGCTTTCCTTCGAAGTAGCTTCGTATCGTACTCGACAATACGCATCGGCTTGCGGTTCCCTACCTCCTCAGGTCCTTCTTCGGCATCGTCCAACTGACCAAGTGAAATAGTCATATCGGGGTCGTGCACAAACAACGAGGAGACATGAAATACATTGTGAACTCCTACCATCTTGTCTGGTAACTCTACCTTATATTCCAAATTTCCAACTTGCTCAATAACCGGGAATGGACCAACAAATCTTAGTGCCAACTTTCCTCTTTTACCAAAACGAATCACACTTTTCAACGGAGAAATCTTGACGAGTACCATGTCACCCACGGAGAACTTAAATCTCTTCGTCTCTTATCAGTATAACTCCTCTACCTATCTTGAGTGGTCTTCTAATACTCGATTCACCCTATCTGTTTGACCGTCGATACCCACCTCCCTCCTAGAGATGATTTCCAATAGGTTAGGATCGTTCCTCTGACTGGAACCAATCCACTTAACCAAAATCGATCTAATCATCAAGCTTACTAGCGTTTCTGAATCCAATTCGCTCTTAGGTCTAAAATCATATTCCGTGACATACTCTAGTTGCTTCCAACCTAGAAACATAACCCTTAGACTGACATGTCTCCAACTCAATGCACTCGATGAAAAATCACCACAACTATTTATCTCTCACGTAAACCATCCTTGTCGGACTCGAAATTCCCAAAGCACAAGCCCCAAAGGCCTAAACCAATATCAGACAAGCACCCAAGGAATATCTCCTCCGAATTCAGAAAATCTACGTGATATGATACTAGCAAAACAACCAAACAAAAGCTTGATTCTTCTTTGTCAACTGAGTCAACGGTGCTGCTATCTTGGAAAAATCTTGGATGAACTTACGATAATGTCCAGCTAATCCCAAGAAACTTCTTACGTCTGTTACATTCTTGGGCGTAAACCAATCTTTCGCCGTAGCCACTTTTGAAGGATCAACGGCCATACCATTCTCTGAAACGACATGGCCCAAGAATCTCTCTTCTCTTCTCTAGAAGTGACACTTAGAAAACTTCGCCTTCAGTTGGTGTTTTCTTAACACCTCCATCACTATCTCCAAGTGTTCCTTATGTTCTTCCTCTGTCCTCGAGTAAACCAAGATATCGTCCACGAACACAAGAACAAACTTATTCAACTAATCTCTGAATACTCTATTCATAGGATCCACAAAATATGCTAGTGCATTGGTCAGCCTGAATGGCATGACCAACCACTCATAAAATCCAGACGGTGTTCGAAAGGCCGTTTTATCTATACTATCAGCTGCCACCCTGAGTTGGTGAAATCTTGTCGCAAGGTCCGACTGGGAGAACACTCTCGCTCCTTCCAGTTGATCAAACAAATCATCTATCTGCGGTAGAGGATACTTATTCTTCCTCGTCACTTTATTCAATTCGCGGTAGTCCACACACAATCGAAGGGAACCATCGACCTTGGTAGCAAACACAACGGGCGCTCCCCACTTAGAAACACTCCTTCTGATAAATCCCTTCTCAAAAAGATTGTTGACTTGCACCCCAAGCTCTCGCTACTCCCTTGGTGCCATACGACGAAGTGGCATCACTATAGGCCTGGCATCTTTTACCAAATCAATACGGAAATCAATCTCTCGATGTGGTGGAAGTCCGGTCACTTCTTCGAAAACATCCGGATACTGGCCAACCACGGGCAAACCTGACAACTCACTATGCGGAATGTCGAGGGAGTTTAGAAAACTAGCCAATACCCCCTCACTGGGTAGACCACCAAACACTATCCTCCGCCCATCATCCGCTCTAGCTATCACCAAAAAGCCCTCACAGTCTACCACCACCCCGTATCTTCGGAGCCAATCTACTCCCAAAATAATGCCAAACCCAGTAAAACCCAAAACAAAGCAATCACAAACAAACATGCATCCATGACTCGATAAGACCACATTACGACAAATCATGCTAAGGCTAGTAGAATCACCAATCGGGTTCATCACTACTAAAGGTCTATCGACAATCTCGGGCTCCAATCCCAACCTATCTACCAGGTCACTAGATATGAAAGAACTGGAAGCTCCGGTATCAAACAAAACTCTAACAGGAACATCTTAAACAGAAAGCATACCTTGGATAACAACATTCTTTCCCTCCTCCGCCGCAGTTGGGGCATTCGACGAAGAAGGAACAACACTGATAGTATATGCTTTCACGATCTTCTTCTCTTTCAAAGGTTGTGGACACTTATCCCTTTGATGTCCGACTTGTCCACAGTTAAAGCACTTCCTTTCCCCAGGTTTTTCTTGACAATCTCTGGCGTAATGGCCCTTCTTGCCACAACTAAAGCACTCGCCATCTTTCTTATTTTTCTTTTTCTGACCATCCTTCTTGCCTTCACCACTTGCTTGCGGCTTTGGCTCCTCTGTAGATGCAATAGCAACCTCAGTCTTCGACTTAGGGAAAAGGCTCTCAGACCTTAATGCTTTTCTTACAATAGACTCAAACGTCTCGTCGATATGGTTTATAAGTCTTTCCCCCAAGTACCCATCCAAGCCAATTATAAACTTCTTGTTCTTCTTCTCGACTGTATCGATAAGGGACAATCCATATTTCGATAAAGTGTTGAATTCAGCAATATACTCCGAGACTGCCCTGCCATTCTGCTTAAGCTCTAAGAACCTCCTAAACAATTCTGATCTATGGGCAGCTGGAATGAATTTTTCGCTGAAACGAGTCATAAACTGATTCCAAGTAACTTGATTCCCTGGAGTAGCTGCCTTAATAGCGTTCCACCAATTCATAGCTCATCCTTGCAATTGACGGGATGCTAGCATTCTCTTCATCTCATCCTCGATTCCCAAATCTTCAAAGATGCGCTCACAACTATCAAGCCAATCTTGAACTTCTGTAGCCGACTCCGTTCCGTGGAACGGCTTCCCACCAAGACTAGTATAATCCTTGTTAAGCTTGGCGAAATCGGCCCTAGGCGCCTGCACCGCTGCACCACCACCATTAACAGCATTAGGGACTGCTCCTTGCACTTCCCTAAGCATCTCTCTCATGAGGTTAGTAAACATCGTCCTCATCTCAGCAGCATCCCCATTATTAGCTCCTCTACCAGTACCCCTCGTATATCGGCTCATCGTTCAATCTGTACAGAGAAAACGATTAACCCTCTTCTTTGTGGTGTCAGTGCAGTGCAACCTTATCTTTATCTATACTAGTAGTATATATATAGCTTTCTGAAAACCAAAATAATCACAAATACGCGCTCTCATATACGTGTACTATCTCTCCCTAGTGTCTTTCCCTAGGTGAACTACGCAACCTAGAGCTCTGATACCAAGTGTGACGGCCCGCCCCGCACCAGTCGACATTTCACTGAAATGCGCTGTATTGATGTCCAACCAGCACGGAACGGTCGCCAAAAGAAAAGAAAAGGAAAGGGATTTGAAGAATTGAATTAGCACAGAACCTGTAACGTATCTCACAGCGCATGGAATAAAATATAATAATAATATACTTGACATAAACATGCGAGACAGTGCATAAGATGAAAACTAAATCAGAACCATTATAACAGCGGAAATCCAAAATACAGCTTATTACAACTTAAAAATACTGTCTCTAAAGCAAAAAGGAAAGGTACACTACTAATGCCCAAAGTAGTGACCAGCTGCGACACAGGGAGAATATCTATATATCATACGTAGAAGCCTCCTGCTCGTCTCCGGATCAGCTACTCGTGCATACAACCTAACCTGTCTCTAGTCTGCTCGTGTGAGCTCCCAGAGTAATAAGAAGAGACATAAAACTCTGGGTCAGACAAAAGTCTGGTATGAGCGATAAGCAACTAAACAGAACAATAACAGGTATACTAAACCATACCTGAACCTGCAACCAAAGAGTTAGCACTACATACTGTACAATACTCTAAGGTGCCTTAAAACAAGTGGTGTAAAGATACGAGGGTGGGGGTGTGCATGTCATAATGATAGCAAACAAATCAATCATAGCAACCATCCTCACATCTCTCACTCAGTGCGTAAAGCATACGATGTCCACCACTGTAAATCACTAGACTCATCGAAGTAGTGACGGAGTTCGACTCTGTACAACTACTGCTACAACCAAGCTTACCCACATGGAATCATGACCAAACCTTTTCAATGATCCCACTTCATTGGTCTATAGCTACTTTTAGTCGTACCTAGGTCACTACATACTGTGACCCTGAATCCGTTCACATACTTCCCATACATAGTGATCCAAAGATACAGACATCGACAACTCCTTAGCACATGTCCCGCAGCAAAGCCCAATCATGAGGTGAACTCATTGGTTCCCAACTAGGTCTGGGATCCTTAGCTCTAACTTCCATTTGGACTACCTTTGCATCTCGGGTTATTGGTTTCCTCCTGTTCGGGTCGGTCGGTCAAGAACCTTTCACTCTGGTCGGTTTTCATCATCTCTACCCTGGTCGGTCGGTATTGCCCCCTGGTCGGTCGAACACTTCACCATTCCTGGTCGGTCGTACTTCACCATCCCTGGTCGGTCGAACACTTCACCATTCCTGGTCGGTCGTACTTCACCATCCCTGCTCGGTCGGTATTTCATCATCGTATGGGGACGGTCGAACATCGCATAGTGGTCGGTCTTTCCCAACCTGATCGGTCTCCCCTGGTCGGTCGAACTCTTCATACAGGGTCGGTCGTGATGTCCTCCTTCTATTGGGGTCGGTCGGGAGCTCGGGTCGGTCGGTCAAAACCCTCCCCTGGTCGATCTAACTCGACCCGTAGAAAACCTGCACCATTTCAGCAAGCTATTTTCGCCTCTCGACAGCGTTTTCAACCATTCTAACTTTATAATGCAATCATAAATCATGTCAAACAGTCATAGCAACGTATGGGATAGACCACAAACACCAAAACATAAATCATAGCATGTGAAATAGATCAAACATACCCAAAAAACCATATTCTTCCCTTAAGCATGTTCAAGCAAACTTAATGATAGAATTAACAAATTTTAACCGAATTAGCCAATTTTTCTATCAGAGGTCTAAAATAATATTTTAGAATTTATAAATATTTTTCCAGATTTTTAACATGCATAAATTCGCTAATTTCCACTAATCACCCCTTAATCCCCCAAATTCCGGGATTTGCAAAATTAGTCGAAATTAACCCAAATTCATATCAGAGGCATAAAATGATGTTTTAGAATTTTAGGAATTTTTCTAGATTTTTCTGAGTTATAATTTCGCTAATCTTCGCTAATTACCCTAATTAGCCGTAATTAGTGTAAAACAAAGCAAATCACTCACCTTGGCAATAATAAAATCTCAAATCTGAAATAATATACTGTATGGGTCGAATTCCAATGCCTAGCAGCAGCTCCAACTCTGATTTGATGCTATTTCCCTTTGATTTGATGTAGTTTAAGCCAAAACTGGATTAAGAAGTGATTAGGGGTGTTTTTAGATGTTGGAGGCCATTGTTGGAGCTTCTAAAATGTTTGTGGCGGCTGGAAAATGAGTGAAAAACCGAAATCCTAACCCTAGCAGCCCTCAAATACCCCAAATCCCGAAATCCCCCATTGGGCCTAGTTGCTAATCACCCGGTTAAGCCCAATTAGCTGTTTTTAACCCTCTAAACATTAATTCAGCCATATCTCCCAAACGGTAAGTCCGTTTGGCTCATGTAACCACTCTACGGAAAGAGAAACCATCATCCGGAGCCAATGAAAGTGGTTTCAAGTCAAAATTCCTTTCCAATCAAAAGTAATGGCCAAAACAAGATCAGCTAGGGGCAAAACGGTCATTTAAAAATCGGCAAAAATCGTGAACATGGGAAATGACCCCAATAGTCGTCTCCCAAAGTTACACGACTATACGACCTCACACGAAAAAAGAAATAAATACTCTACGATCCTATGATGCGTAGAATGCGGGTCGTTACAAACAGGTTAAAGCGGAGCAGAAGAAGCCTGGCAGTCTGCTCCATCCTCTAGAGATCCCACAGTGGAAGTGGGATAGCATTTCAATGGACTCCATTGATGGGCTGCCCAGGTCTAGAAGAGGCAACACTAGCATTTGGGTAATAGTTGATAGGCTTACTAAAAGCGCCCACATTTTACCTGTCAAGAGTAGAAGGACTGCCTCATCCCTAACATCTCTTTATCTCAAGGAAATTGTTCGACTCCATGGAATACCCTCCAGCATTATTAGTGACCGAGACCCTATCTTCACAAGTGAGTTTTGGCGGAGTCTGCAAGAAGCGGTAGGCACACAGTTATGCTTGAGTACAGCCTATCACCCCCAAACCGATGGCTAGACAGAAAGAGTGAACAGAGTTTTGGAGGACCTTTTAAGACTGTGCGTCCTTGACTTCGGAGGGACGTGGGAAGACCATCTTCCTTTGGTGTAATTTGCCTACAACAACAGCTACCAAGCCACCATCGGAATGGCGCCCTTTGAGGCTTTATATGGAAGACCGTGCCGATCGCCCACTTGTTGGTGGGAGTCTACTGACAAGCTCATACTTGGACTAGATATGATCCGAGAGACTTCAGAGAAAGTAGACTTAATACGGAGAAGAATGAAGATAGCCCAAGACAGACAAAAATCCTACGCGGACAAGAGGAGGACCGACCTTGAATTTGAGGTTGGAGACAGGGTTTTTCTTAAGGTATCTCCTTTAAGGAATGTCGTTCGTTTCGGAGCCACAGGGAAGCTAGCACCAAGGTTAGTAGGGCTGTTTCCTATTATCGAGAAAATTGGGAAAATGGCCTATAGATTAGAGCTACCAGAAAAACTAGCTGGAGTTCACAACGTCTTCCATGTTTCGCACCTTCGAAAATGTCTGCACGAATCTGCTGAAGTGGTAGAGCCAAACATCCTTGAAGAAGCTGAAGTGGAACGCGAAGAACTGTAAGGAAAGTTCCAACCCGCATATTAGGAACGGAAGTGAAAAAGCTACGCAACCGCGAAGTCAAGCTCGTCAAAGTTCAATGGAGCGACGCCGAGGAAGACGCAACTTGGGAAACTGAGGCTAGAATACGCGCAGCCTACCCTTTTCTTTTCGAGGGTACATCTTTGGTCTTTCTTTTTCCTTAAGTTGCGCTTTTATCTATCTTTTTAGGTATATCTCCTCGACCTTATCTTTTAGGTAGAAACCCTTTGGATGAAAACATGTAATTGAAACATGTTATCGATGATGGTTGCAAGTGGTTGCAAGTGATTGCTAGTGGTTGCTCGTGGTTGCATATACACACACAATCTAGGTTTTAGAATGGCTTAGTCAATTCATATTGCATATGCATATATGTATTTACATTCGTATATGGTTGAAGTTCAATGTGTTGACGTATGGATGTTGCATTTATATGAATGATTGTGCACTCATGTAGAACCATGAATAGGAAAATTTGCATACATAATGGATTCATGACACTTACAAAATTTGCATTAAGGAGGTCAACTGAATCAGTAGACCGCCTGATTTTGCATTAGATAAGTACATGTACACACACTTTGCATATGATCATGAAGCATTAGAAGTCTTTTAAGGACAATGGACGCTCGTGTTTGATGGATGAGTAGATGGACGTTTGGATGTTAGGATATACATTCTCCTAGACTTGAAGATTTCGGGGACGAAATCCTTTTAAGTGGGGGAGAATGTAACACCCCATATATTCTACAACAGTCAAATTCATAAATTAAAGTATAATTAATTTCAAATCAAAGAATTAAGGGAAACAGGATACGCCATTGCGTTCGTCTCGGAATTCTGCTTGAGATAGAGTCTGAGTTTGCATAAAACGGACTCCGTATGAGGGAGATATGGCTTCCGGAAGTTTCAGAATTCAGATTAAAATTCAAACAGACAGAAACAGTTCAGAACGAGTTCAAAATTCAAAAATTGGACCCAGATTGGGCTGGGCGGGAATTTTCCCGCCCAAGGCACCCAGGTCGACTGGGTAGTCGACTTGGGGCACCCAGGTCGACTATGTAGTCGACCTGGGGGTCAACTGGGTAGTCGACCTGGCCCCTGAGCCAGGTCGAACCCAGCACCTCCTGGCTGGCCTGGTCTGTGCTTGGCCGAATTTCTGAGCTTTGTCTTGTCACTAGGGCTAGGTTTCAGCTCCTGATTGGTCTCTCTTTAAAACGAACGGCTAATATTAATCTAAGCTCCATCGACAGCTCTAATCAATTCACAAATTCTATAAAAAGGACCTAAGACTCCACCTAATTTACACAAATAAAAATGAGAATGAGACCGTCATGCTGCTGAAGAAAGACTAGGAGTAGCCGTCAAAATTGAGAGACGATTAGGAGTCGATTCAAAAGCTTAAAGCCACGACAATTAAATCAAAACAACGCCTACAACAAAGGATAGCATCTCCAAATTCAGAATTCAGAATCCTGAATTGAAGATTCGTCATACGTTGTAAGTAGAGTGCTATTCCGATGTGAATGAATAATTGAGATTTGATTTGTGTAAAATGAGAAATGGAATTGTACTTAATCTGTGGTGATGATAATTCATAATTGTAAGTTGCTATGATTCTAATTATGAATAGATTTGGGATGTTGTGGTATAATGATGTTAGACCTATTAGATATTTGCAAGTATATGATTCATGTTGAAATTTAACGACTATATGTTTGTGGTAGTTTATTACAACAAAGTTGAGATTCATGCAAGTATATGATTCACTATTATGCCAACATGATTTTAGACCCTTCTGTGTATATTTTTATGATCATGTTTAGTCCAGTTGGATCCATTTGGGTATTATGATTCATATGAATTTATGTTGAAATAGGAATTATGATTCTAGTGCAAAAAAAGACATACTTTTGTATTAGTGACAAAAGTAAGCATTCTTGTGAACTTGTGTTAATTCTATGAACATGACTAGATTATGTTTGGTGTTATGCCTAATTGAAAATATGTTTTAGGCTTATGTTGTTATCAAAACCATATTATAATACATGTGGCACATAATTAAGTTAGATTCACATTTTAAATGCAAGTTTACATGACTAGATTAAAACCATGATTCGTGTTAGGTATGTTTCATGTCAAGATTTTATGCTATTACAATGCAAGTTTACAAGTGCCTAATTTATGTTAATTAGATCGTTATGTTGCAAGTTCATGCGTTCACACACCCCTTTTGATGTTACTTAGAATATATAAACACCATGTTCTAAGCCTCCCCTTTTTCATGTGGCTAAGTTGGGCTTAAATGTTAAGCCCAACATATGTTATAATATAGCGAACGTATAAAACGGGGGTAATGACGTTGGGTTAAAAATATAAAACATATGTGTTGGCATGTTTGACGCATGCCAACGACCTTGAGAACATTAAAGTGGTATAAATTAATTTTACCCAATAAATATGAATTTGAATAATGGGCTGCAAATATTTACATATAAAAAGAAAAGAGACAAAATATGTAAATTTAGAAAATACGATGTGTTTAACCCGATGTTGGATTGTGTTGTGACATAAACCTGCCCGAACCCGCCCGGCTGTCTATTAGTCACAACAATACCTATCCAATGTGGGTGGTTAAACATTGAGCCCAATAAAGACCCGAGGTTAGACTGAGTTGTGACGTAAGACTGCCCAGAACCAACCGGCAACAGGCAGTCACAACAATACCTGTCTAATGTGAGAGGTCGAGGCTTTAATAAGAAAATTAAGGCTGAGTCAGGATGGATAGGATTAAGTAAATTAAATTAATACTTAATCAAATTAAACATGCTAAACTATACAGACTGATTGGGGGTTAGGTTTATGCAGAACACTTAACCAACTTAGCATGTTGGCTAGAAATAGAAAACCTAGTAGCGGGGGACCCTTTTCAGCAGTAACCCTACAAAGTGTATCAGGATACCCTGAACTAGGCAAGGTGGGGCACGATTACTGGGCTGACTGTAAGAGGTCAAATCGACGGTGGTGGTGCAACAGTGTAGGTTCTAACGGGGTGCGGGTGTGCACACACTCCGGCGCAGAAAAATTAGGCACTGGGCACCAGTAGTATACCTGTGCATTCTAGAATTGTGTCGGGCCGCCACCATGGGTCTTGATACACCCCATGGTGGGACCAACATAGGTAGCTACAACATCGGGCGCCGTAAGACACATGTAACTATGCGAGTAGGAGCCGATCATTAGAAATGGATCACTTCACCCTGATTATGGGGTGCCTGTTGGGAACTAGTTTATAGGGGTGCAGAGACCAATATGAGGTACGATAGTGTATTCGACACTAGACAACTTAACTTAGTTTATGGTGCTTCCCCATTTCCAGTTTTTACTTATCTTGCTCTTTTACTTATTCATAGACTGAATAGTCCTAGACTTACTCAGGCTTAATGTCTGACTCTACTTTTCTTTCGTCCCCCCCCCCCCAGGTCCACAGGGAGGGAATACCGCAGCTTGGCCAATTTCACATCCAGCTTGAAGAGAGAGAATGAATTGCTTGGATCTCTTTCGTTTTCGACTATGGCTTTGGATAGCAATTATGGGGACTTATGCAGTTAATTTATGTTTTTATGCTTCTTTAAGTTATGAAATCAAGACAGTTATGAAAATGTAATGTTTTTGGAAGTATTGTAAGACAATTGTGGCATGGTTTGGGTAACACGTATTTTGATGAAATAAAAGTTGCTGTTGTTTCCGCTGCTCAAAAATATGTGTATTTATATCTGTCTTGTATATCTGTGACTTATACTTATAAACCTCCACCAAAATTAGGGCATTCCCTTTGAGAGTGACCCTAACGGAGGTGGGGTGTTTCACTAGTGGTCTTAGGTGGCATAAACCCTAATCGAATCTAGAAAACGTTCAAAAGGTAGTATAATCCCTAGTGTTCTTAGGTGGCATAAATCCTATTTGAACACGCGATAGTTCATGATAAGGAAACCTAGCCAGAATAAGGGTGGAAGTCCAAACGATTTCAAGAATGGTGGCACTACGTTGAAGTAGTATACAAATACGTGATGAAACCCGTACGATATACGGCAAGGGACTGTACATATACATGGAAAGGATGATACAGGTTGGGGTACTAGTACAGTTGGTGCAGAGAATTTAGGAAATCAAAGAAAATAATGGAATGGTGAAGCTTAGAAATCTTGCGATGTTATAATTAATAGAAACCTTGCAATGTGATACTTGGTAGGAACCTTGTGATGATACTCTTGATAGGAAGCATGGAAAGTTATACTTGATTCATCGTGCCTGTAGCTTACCTTGTCATCATGCTTATGTTTACTTTCAGTTTATTTATGCCTTATTATCTTTACCTGTTTTTATGCTGAAGTCACTAGGACTTACTCAGTCTTTATGACTGACCTGGTTTGTTTCGCCTTTTTTTCTCCCCCCCTCCCTCAGTTTACAGGGTGTGAATACAGCTTAGTTCGGATCTTACCAAGCTCCAAGGCTCTTTCATGTACGGCTTGGATTTCTCTTGGCTATGGCTTGCTTTACTGTTTTACTTGGGGAATGATTTATGACTATGGTTTAATTCTTCTTTACTATTGCAAGACAGATTTTGATGTAATGGATTTAATGGCATTTTGATGTAAAAGGCTTTAGACCTATCTGGATTTTAAAGAAATGAAATTTGGTTTTTCTCCCGCTGTTTTATATATGTTCTGTCTTGTAATATTTCTGTGTATGTTTACCTAGATAATGCTCCACCAAAGCTAGTGCATTCCCTTTGTGAGTGACCCTAACGGAAGTGGGGTGTTACATTTGGTATCAGAGCAGAAGGTTACCAGACTGGGAAAAAGATTTTTAAAACTTTATGAAATTATTTTCAAAGCCATTTACAAAGAAGCATTTTTCAAGAAAAGTTTTTTTTTAAAGGCTATTCCCCAAAGGCCATTAGCATTATCCTTTGTTTCCTTGTTCGAATACCTTTTCCTTTCTTTCCTCCATCTGTAGTCACATTAGTTCCATCTACGACTAATCTTATTTCAAGCTTTGTAGGGTTGCTGTGCGATGGTGGTAGTTCTCGAGAGACCTGTTAACATGTTATATAAGAGGGGATAAGAGTGGTTAAGGCGAATGAGGCTCAGAACAAGAAGGTAGAAAGGTTTCTGTAGGAAAGTCTAGTTTATCTTTCTATCCTGTTCGTACCCTTTTTGATTATGGTACATCGCATCCTTTTTATTTCTGCTTCGATAGTTGAGTCTCTGCACCTTAGTACTAGCGTAGTAAAGGATCCCATTTTATTCTCAAATCTTGTTAGGGAATCGACTCATTTATTCATGACTTGTTTGGATTTGAGAATGTCTATGCTAAGTGTTGAGTTTAGAAGTAATGCTTATGTTTTTGGGCAATGGGTTGATTTTAGGGATGGAGTGGTTTCCAAAAGTGATACCATCCTCGAGTATGAAAAGAGGGTAGTTAGATTCTTGACTTGCCTTGATAATGCCCTCGAAGTCTAGTGTAACCCTTAGGGTTCTGCCATGCTTAGTTACCTAGAATCTCTTGATACATCTATTGATCCCGAGTAGTGTTCGCCACTAAGGTTGATGGTTCATTTCGCTTATGCATGAGTTATAGGAAATCACCTTAGTAAGTACATTTGGCAACATGGTTGACATGTGTTTATTTGCAAGAGATAATCCTTCTGCGTGGAATACCCTATAAACGAGATCCAGGATTCACTAGTGAATTTTGGAGAGCTTGCATGAAACCATGAGTACGCAGTTATGTTTAAGCCGAGTATACTAGAAAAAGAATAAGTGAAAATGGGACGAGAGACAACAGTGAAATGAGTTCCAACTCATATTTTGGAAACAAAATAAATAAATTAAGAAGCTACGAAATTATGAAGCTAGAGATGGTCAAAGCACAATGGAGTTAAGCTCAAGGAAATGGGGCTTAGAAGACTGAAGGCTAGATATGCACATTATATCTCTTTATAAGAGTATATCCTTGATCCCTCTTTTCCTGTAGAGCTTACTTGCATGCTATCTTTTAAGTATATCCTCTCATTCCTATTCTCCATCCTATATTTGTTGCAAACCCCATAGGGAGTATGATTCATCTGTTAGTAATACATGTTGGGGCTTGAGGGTGTCCGTTGGGTTGACTAAACTTTTTGGGTTTTATAGGATATGGGTTGGTCTTAAGAAGGGATTTCTTGTGACCTAAAAGGAGTTTATCATGCTTGATTTCCTAGAATCATATATATTGGTTTTGGGCTGGTGTTTAGGGTACAAATTTTTTCTTTACTTGCTTCTATCATTCGGTTATACCTTTAGGTAGGAACTAATGGATGTAAACATGTGTTTGAGACATGTTATGGTTGATGGTTGCAACTGGCTGCAATTGGTTGCTAGTTGTTGCTCGTGGATGCATGAACACACATTAGGCACTAGATCGGCTCAGTCACATCTCATATTGCATATGCATGAGTGTTTATACTTGTTTATGGATGAAATTAAATGTGTTATCATGTGTATGTTGCATATGGATGAATGTTTATGTGCACATATAGTGTTTATATGGCTAGGACTATTCGCATACATGTTGGACTCATGGCACTAAAACATATTTTGCATTAAGAAGATCAATCAGGCCTGATCATTTGCATTAGACAAGGAACATATACACACACTTCTTGCATATGTTCATACAGCATTAGAAATCTTTTAAGGACAATGGTTGCATGTGAATGATGGTTGAGTAGATGGTTGATTGGATGATAGGATGCATTCTTCTTAACTTGAAGATTTCAGGGACGAAATCCTTTAAGGAGGGAAGAATGTAACAACCCTGATTTTTATAACATGTTAAAACCATAAATCAAGGCAGAATTGAATTTTAAAATAAGAATCAAGGGAAATGGGTTACGCCATTGCGTTCGTCTCAAAATTTTACATGAAATAGAGTCCGAGTTTTCGAAAATCGGAGTCCGGATGAAGAAGTTATGGCATGTACAAGTTTCAGCAGTTTTCAGGCAGCACTGGACCAGGGGGTCGACCATAGGGTCGACCTACCCCTCGTAGGTCGACTATAGCCTCGACCATAGAGTCGACCTACCCCCCAGGTTGACCATAGTGTCGACCTCCCCCCCTACAGGTCGACCTGGTCGGCCTGTTTTGACCCAGAACTCATTTTTGAAGCCTGAGACGTGTTTTGACGGTCCGGATTGATTCTAGGGTTAATCTAAGGGCCTAAACTAGTTGCTACACCTATAAAAACAAAATTAGACCTAACCTAATTCATATCAAATCATTCTTACACTATTATGCTGCTGAACTCCCTCTTGAACCATGGCCGCCGCCCCCAAATTAAAGAACAAGCATTCAAACTCAATCCAATTCGAAGATTAAAGCTTCTACAATGATTCAAGACAATAAATCAACAACGCCGCAACATTTTTACAACAAATTTAGTTCCTAATTCACTAGCCACGCTCTGTAAGTGCTAGTTACTTTTAGATTTAATCATTTAATTATAATATGGCCATGTAATAAAGTGGAATTGAATTTAAGTATGTTTATTTGATTCGGACCCATTCCTGTTGCTTCTTGAATCTTGGGTTCTTGAGACTTGTCTATCTTTATTCTCATGTCAAGTCCATGATCTATTCAGCCTGTCATAAATTAGTTTTCTTGATTCATGTTGAATTTATTATCCAGTTGTAATCTTTATGCCTGTAATGATGTTTTTCTCTCTGATCTTATTTTTATGCAAAATTCTATCTTCCCCTATTTATTTTCTTTTGATGAACCCAGGTCAATTTCGGACCTAGGCCTAAACCGCGATTTGCGTACGATTGAATACGGGGAAATATGGGAATGTTGTCTATATTGGATATATAAGTTTGGTAAAATTGATGGCATAACATGAAATTGGAAATTTGGGGTATTGTCAATATAATTGAAATTGCAAGTTTGGCCGTTGGCATAACTGAATTGGCATAAAGTGGGCATAATGAATTAGCATGTAAATCAAACCACGAGTTCAGGCCTATGTAAATTAAATCAAAGGATTAAGTTTATGATTGGACATATGTAGAATTGGGAGTTTGAATATAAAAGCGATTGTAAATTTGATAATTGGCATAAATATGTATTATGAACTTGGGTTGTTGGCGTGTGTTGTAAAAAAAATATATAGTTTGGGATAACTACATCATGAATCATGATTTGGGTTTATTTGGACATGAGACTTGATACATGTAATCTTGGCTAGAACTTGATATGGGTAAAATGGCATAAACTTTGCATATAGGCAAGAATTGGACATATGTAAACTGACTAGAATTGGGTATATATATATATATAAATTGGCAGGTAATTTTGGAACTTGGGCATATGTTTATTTATATGTAAAGTCGGGAATTTGGAACATGAAAATGATGGTGTATTGGATAATTGACTTGATCACAAACATGAACATTTTTATATGTTAAACACATGAACTGATATTGTGGTTTTGGGGAAATACGACCATTAATGAACCTTTGACACAAGGTTAGACTCGGTTTGTGGTGTAAATCTGCCTGGAACCGCCCGGCAAATCCAGTAGCCACAAAGTGTCAGTCTAATGTGAGAGGTCGAAGGCCAAATTGTAGGCGTAACAGTTTATGACACGAGGTTAGACCCAGTTTGTGGTGTAAATCTGCCCGGAACCGCCCGGCAAATCCCGTGGCCACAAAATGCACGGTCTAATGTGAGAGGTCATGATTCGTTCGTCATAATGAATGAATTAAGGAATATTAACCATAATAAGACGTGGGTATGGTTAGAAGGTTAAGTGAGATGACATGGAAATTTGACATGTAAATGTGGACCTAACCGGTATGAGTTAAGAACATGTAAAACCTACAAATGTAGGCTTAACCAACATAATAGTTAATCAGACCAATGGGTGGGTTAAGTAATATAACATGACACGTGGCAAGGTTAAGTCAACTTGAACATATAGATAATACTTAACCAACTTAGCATGATACGTGGGCGGGTTAAGCCATGAATTATTTGAATATACTTAACCAATTTGACACGATGATTTGATAGGGTTAAGTCATGAACCGCTTGAATATACTTAACCAATTTGACACGATGATTTGATAGGGTTAAGTCATGAACCGCTTGAATATACTTAACCAATTTGACACGATGATTTGATAGGGTTAAGTCATGAACTGCTTGAATATACTTAACCAATTTGACACGATGATTTGATAGGGTTAAGTCATGAACCGCTTGAATATACTTAACCAATTTGACACGATGATTTGATAGGGTTAAGTCATGAACCGCTTGAATATACTTAACCAACTTGACATGCTAGACTGATGGGGTTAAGTCTCGAATTTAAATGACAACACTTAACCTACTGAACGGAAACCCTAGTTGCGCGGTCCTTTTTAGCAGTAACCCACTAGATATATCACGGTACCCAGGAATTAGGCAGGGTGGGGCACGATTACTGGGCTGATTGTAAGCGACCAGAACGACGGCTGAGTTGGTGCGCCATTGTAGGTCCAGGCGGACTATGGTCGTGCACGTAGTCCGGAGTTGAAAAAGCAAGCATTGGGCACCAGTAGGTTTACAATGTGCGTGCTTGATTCATGTCGGTGGTTGGCACCCTAGGGCTTGATACACCCTCTGGTGGACCTAGCACAGGTGACTACATTTCGTGATTGGACCGTATGACACAGACACATGAACGAGCTAGGACTTGTAGGGAGCCGATCGATTAATAGATCGTTACGTGGAAAAAGGGTGTTGTTCGTTAGGTAGCATAATCCCTAGTGGTCCTAGGTGGCATAAACCCTAATCGAATCTAGAAAACGTTCAATAGGCAGCATAATCCCTAGTGGCCCTAGGTGGCATAAATCCTAATTGAACACGCGATAGTTCATGATAAGGAAACCTAGCCAGAACAAGGGTGGTAGTCCAAACGATTTCAGGAATGGTGGCACTACGTTGAAGTAGTATAGAAATACGTGATGAAACCCGTACGATATACGACAAGGGACTGTACATATACATGGAAAGGATGATATGGGTTGGGGTACTAGTATAGTTGGTGCAGAGAATTTAGGAAATCAAAGAAAATAATGGAATGGTGAAGCTTAGAATTCTTGCGATGTTATACTTAATAGAAACCTTGCAATGTGATACTTGGTAGGAACCTTGTGATGATACTCTTGATAGGAAGCATGGAAAGTTATGCTTGATTCATCGTGCCTATAGCTTACCTTGTCATCATGCTTATGTTTAATTTCAGTTTATTTATGCCATATTATCTTTACCTGTTTTTATGCTGAAAGTCACTAGGACTTACTCAGTCTTTATGACTGACCCGGTTTGTTTCGCCTCTTTTTCTTCCGTTCCCCCCTCCCCAGGTTCACAGGGTGGGAATACAGCTTAGTTCGGATCTTACCAAGCTCCAAGTCTCTTTCATGTACGGCTTGGATTTCTCTTGGCTATGGCTTGCTTTACTGTTTTACTTGGGGAATGATTTATGACTATGGTTTTATTCTTCTTTACTATTGCAAGACAGATTTCGATGTAATGGATTTACTGGCATTATGATGTAAAAGGCTTTAGACCTTTCTAGATTTTAAAGCAATGAAATTTGGTTCTTCTTCCGCTATTTTACAAGTTCTGTCTTGTAATATTTCTGTGTATGTTTACCTAGATAATGCTCCACCAAAGCTAGTGCATTCTCTTTGTGAGTGACCCTAGCGGAGGTGGGGTGTTACATAGGAGAATCCGACGGTTGGATATCCCGTAATATCCATACGAAGACAATGGTCGAAATTCACGAACTGTCGCAGCGCGACGCTTTCTATTCAGGCCATTTAATATATATTATATATATTTCGTCGATTTCCTTTTAAAACGTATTTTGTAAATCGTTTTAAATTCGTTTTCGAAACGATTTCAACTTCATATTCAATTTCGAATCAAAATTGAATATTCCACATCATCGATATACAAATGATAATATTTTCAAAACGTTATATTTTGAAATCACTTCCTTTTCTATAATCATTATTAAAACGAATATAATCGATATAAATATCGTTCGCGTCAAAATGGCGCATATCTAACCAACATGGCTTTATATATTTCAATAACTTCGTTATTCTATTCAACAAATGAATATTTTCTTCAACACATGAATATATATTTTTATTCTATTCAACACATGAATTTATATTTTATTCAACATATGAATTTTCTTTTATTCAACACAAGAATTTTCTTCTATTCAACACATGAATATGTAATTTTATTCAACACATGAATTTTTTTCTATTCAACACATGAATATATAATTTTATTCAACACATGAATTTTCTTCTATTCAACACATGAATATATAATTTTATTTTCCAACTTGGAATGAGGCCCAATCAATTACCATATAATGTTATTTATATGGATTTTATACAACACATGTATATAATAGCAATGATAAATAATCAACCATCATCCAAAGTGCACCACACAACTGCATAAGCATTAAATATAAATTATTAACGCTTACACAGTCTGTCAACCCATCGATTAACATACAACTAAACAATCGGGATTAGTGTACGTCAAATATCATCCCAATACCCGTGTGGGATTTCAGTCAACAAACACAGATTTTTATTTGTGCAGTTGGGCGATGTGTAAAATTTATCGTCCCAGTCAATATCAGTCAAATCGGTGTACATAAACAAATCGTTCGATTTGTAAATGAATATTTATCTTACTTCAACACATGAATATATATATTTTATTTCAACACATGAATATTTTATTTTTCAACATCACAATCAATTTTCGCAACACAACATAATCAAACAAGTTGTCCATGGTCTGTGGACGACGGGTGTCGGGTGCTACTAAGCACTATCTGCATCCTAGTATATATTTCAAACTAGAAATTAAAATAAAAGTGAGGAGTTCTCACCAAGAGCTAAACCAAACGCCGCGACTCTTCATATGTAGAAAATCTTCGCCGTGCTCGCCTTTCGTCACTTTCGTTGCCCGTATTCACTACAATTATAAAAATCACATTTTTATATTGTTGCTATGTAGATAAAAATTCTATTTTTATACCGCAACTATATAGATAAAAATTCTATTTCTATAACGGTATTCATATGATAAAGATCATATTTTTATCACGCTAACTTCCTAATAAAAGTTATATTTTTATATCGCCACTCATATATAAATCACATTTTTATATTCTCTATTATATAAAAATCATATTTTTAATTCTCTATATATATGAAAATCACATTTTTATAATATCACTTCATGTATAAAAATTATATTTTTATATCGATTTTTCTATATAAAGATTATATTTTTATAACGCTACTTTCTATATAAAGATTATATTTTTATAACACTACTTTCTATATAAAGATTATATTTTTATAACGCTACTTTCTATATAAAGATTATATTTTTATAACGCTACTATATATTGATAAAAATCTAATCTTCCTACAAGTAAAAATCATATTTTTGTGTCATAAAAAAAAATCTAACTTTTCTATCATGAAAAATCTCATTTTTTTCAATCTAAGAAATCACGTTTTCTTATCAAAGAAGTCTTATATTTCATTTAAACCAAATTCATATTTTCATTAAACTGAAAATCATAAATTCATAAAACTAATTCTAATAATTACATAAGAAGAAAATTAAAAATAAAACCTTTTCTCTGTTAAATTTCATATTTTTCATATAAGAAAAATCACGTCTTTCATTGAATACGAATCCTAGCTTTCTTGGTTAAAAGTCAAAGAAGAAGAAAGGGGAAAAAGGACTTACAGTCGGACCTAGGGTTTGCATCGGAGGTGCCATCGACTGCTGGTGGTAGCGGAGGCAGGCGGAGATGCTGAAATCGGCCAGGCGGGGCTCAAGTGGGTCGAGCGTGCTGTTCTGGCTGTGTTTTCAGATTGAAAAGGGGGAGCGGATGCTCGTGGGTCTTCGGAGGAGATGCGCCACCGCTCAAGTGGCTAGCAGGTCGGAGGCGGGGTCCCATTGCAGGCGTCGGCTTTGCTCGACAGGGGTTTGGGGGTTTCTAGGCTAGGGATTTCGCGACGGGGAGGGAAGGAAGGAGGAGAGAGCGGCGGGCCAGAGGGGGTTGTGGCGGCGGGCGCGGCGACGCCAGGGAGTGGGTGACGATGGCGAAGGCGTCGCCATTTTCCAGTTTGTGATAATTGATTTTCAGAAGGGGGTAATAGAATTAGGGCTTAAAATTTTTAGAATTATACATAAATATATAATTTAATATTATTTTATTTCGATAAAGGTTGACTTTAAATTCCAACTCGAAACGAGACCCGATGACTATCGCCCCTAGCTAATTACCCCCATTCCGACACAATGGGATATTTTTTGTGAGCCAGTTCTATCGTTTCGATCAGTTTTTTTTGAATTTAAAATATAAATCTTTATATATTCAATTTAAACGCACATTTCAATTTACCGGGGCCACATACAGACTCTAAAATTTCTAGAAAAATTATTTCTAGCGTCGTATCGACGATACGGTCCAAACAAAACTAATTTCATCAAATTCTGAGACCGTTTGAAAAATGGTCATTTTCTGGTCGATCGAAATTGACTGAAATTGTTAAAACACGTTTTCCTTCGCCACGCTCACATATTGATTTAGAAAATTAAAAATTCTGGAATCTAGCAATAATTTGACATACCGGATCCAACAAAAGTGGTTTCGTTGAAAACAGAGGTCGTTTGCAAAATGGCTATTTTCAAGGCCTTTATATATATATATTAAAATATATATAAATTCCACAACGACTTTTCTGAATTTTAAACTGGACATATCTTTCAACTTCTAAAGTGAAATCTCAGTTTTTTAACTTCGTTAGAAAGATATCATCAAACAGATTCAAGTATTTCTTATTTCGTTCAATTCTGACTTATATTGAATTCTGTATATTTAATTGAAATTCGAAATCGAAGTTTCAAACTACCGCGCCATTTCAGGCTCGAATTATAATTAAAATAAAATTATTCATTTTGACTTTGTCGAAAATAAATTTTCTGTTGTTATTATTTAAAATAAACCATTTTATATATTCAAATTTCATGAAAATTGCCAAAATAAAAATTTTAAATTTGCTCAGATTTCCGGGTTATTACAATCTCCCACACTTAAAACTTTTTGTCCCTGAAAAGGAATGAAGCTGAATGTTGTTTAATTAATCAACTCAACTTTCATTATTTTCATTATGTCTTAAGTTCTTCAACTTTTTAGTTTCTAATAACTTTTCGAATTTTTCAAAAATTTGGCTAACACCCAAAATTTTCGAAAAATTTCGCCATAACCTCCCCTGCATCGGGAGCTCCGCACCAATCCAAAAGAAAAAGAAAAAGCCAAGCGGCTAGTCAATCGGCTCATAAAATCATCCAAAACCAAAGAAATACAATAAACATGTACCTATTTGTTGGACAAACAAATTTATTCTTCTGCTCTAGCCTTCTTGCTATAACCTGTTCAATGTAAGTACATGTATATGCATGCAAATGCGACTAATTTTCAATATAATTCACTATTTGATACAATTTGGCTAAATTGTTCAAATTTTAGTTAATCAACCAATAATCAAACAACAGAATCAACAATCAATTAGTTGATTAGCTTTTCAAATTCATAACTTTGATACATAGTCCCAAGAATCACAATTTTGGTGCCAAATCACAACAATAGACCCTATCTAATTCTGATTCTCACACCAGTCAATTGGAATCATATAGAAATCTCACTTTCGTCACTCAAACATAAATATTGATGATGCCATGGTCATTATCAGCATCATCTCCGGACGACTAGAGTGTGATTCTATATCTATCCACTATATTAAAACTTCGAATACACGCGGATCAGATGTATACGCAAAATCGTTATATACTTGATTGTCCAAATCAATACAAATAAATATTCAAATACGAATAATTGAATTTAAATTTTCAAAACAAAAATCGTTTTCATTTTAAAAATATACTGTTCACACTCGTTCTAGGATACTACTGATCCCATCTCTACCGAGTCATTCTCATTGGATATTACTAATCCAATGTCTGATGAATTCATACGTTTGGTTCTAATGTGCCTTTTTCTCCGAGCTCTGTAAACCAAAGCTCTGATACCATATGTAATGATAAGGAATTTCGCTCGATCCGAATCGATCGCTAAACCGACCCAGACCGTTCGAAACCCCTGACTATTTTGAGAACATGACAAATTGGAACGCAAACAGAAGAACATTTCATTGCTTATTACAACAATTCATCAGGATATAAGAACATACAGAGTATGAACAAATATTACACATTCGATAAATATCAGAGATTTACAAATTACAATGCAGCGGAAAAATAATACAAAACATAACTGAAAGTAATACACAGATACAGAGCTTTCCGAATATCGTTCCGGCTGTAAACCAGGTTCCTGTGAACATAAATCTGCAAAACCAAAACTACTAGCTGCCCGTGTCGAAAATAGGGGCACCAAGAGTTTAGGTTAAAACAATAAACTCCAGGTCAGTCATGTGACTGGTGTGAGAGCTAAAATAGTTATTTAAAGCTTTACTTTAAATCAGATATATCAAGGGACCATGCCATGTAACACGGAACGAGTTTCCTCCCAAGAATACCAGTGCATATAACCAAACAGCGCAATGCTTTTTGGAAAAATGAAGCTATTATAAGACCCAGGTCCCATCACACAATGCAACACAAGCCGGAGGATAGGGTTTTCCCTTAAAATAGACAAACATGCTTGGTACGTTAAAAAAACAAATCATTTGATACTATTATAAGTGTATTGTGTCAAAACAATTTCAATCATAAATATCAATCATAGACGGCATGGGTACCATATATCATGTCGCCATAATAGGCTTTACAATCAAAACCGCAAATGTCACGTATTGGAAGTTGGGTTTCCATCTGTAAACCGAGGCAAAAGATAGTCCTCCCCGAATTCGAGACAGTCTAGCCCGTGTCTCAGGCAAGCACGCAGACAAGCCTTGGATCGTCAGGGCCGGTCCACCGATGTGGATTATTATGCCTAAACACTGCGTTTCCCCACCCTTTGGGACGTAAATGAGCCAAATGACTCCATCGGCTCCACACAGTCACTGATATATCTGAGGCGCCTCGCAACAGCAACAACCACACAGGTGAAAATAATATAAATGTCAGGGCTGGTAGGTCACTGACACCACCTTAGCTAGAAAGAAACGCATGCCCTCTCTGATATCCTCCCCCGTTTCTGGTTCACAACCGGGTCGCGAATCAAAGTTACAAAAAGGTATGCCACACAGGCGGTGCTTTGATCATCAACCACAGGACTCTGCTTTTCAACAAAAGCCTTGATCATTTCCCACTTAGGCATGTTACACAGGCAATTCACTCTATGCGATTGATATCCATCAATATATAACCTCTGAGCTCGTACGTCTCAGAGAAGGGCGTTAAGCAAGAGAATAAATTCTCCGTCGCCAAACAAATATATTTTAATAGAAATCAATCACACAGAATAAAATCCTATGTCAGACACACAGTCCATTTACAAGTTCGTTCTGGATCTGAACGAAACCGGAGGCACCTTGTACCTCGCATATCCATCGATCTCCAAGTACATCTGGACGATCGCCAACTGATTCCCTCCTCTTGGGTGCACAGCCCAATCAAGATCATCAATATTTATCCAAACGATGTGATGACCTCCGGTCTTCGACTACCGTCTTCATCCTTGACATATCATCGAATCAGTTATTCAGAATGGGATAAACCCGGTCTTTCTGAATAACTCGCGTATATAATAAACAAGTGTTACACAAACTCAACATACGCCTCATTCCAATTCAGTATATTCTTTTATTCAAATATTCTTACACTTTGGGAAAGGTTCCCATTAATTTTATCAAAGATAAATTTTTTAAATTTATTCTTTAATCTTCTTTTGAATATCAATTCAAATTAGTCGGGATTAGCGAACCACACCGAAGTAATCGTTTATTTTATTTCCCAATCCCAACCTATTCACCCCATGAAGTAAAACTGGTCATACTTCATATCTAACACCATGGTGTTATCGGTAAATTCAATTACCATTTCACATTTAAATCTAATTAAAGATTGTACTATCGCCTGGAGCAAAACTGGTGATACTTCATTCTCGATCATTTCAATCTAATTAAAGATTCATTAAAACTCCACTTGGTTTTAATCTTCCCAAAAATCAATATCAATGATTATTTAACTTGGGAAATCATATCTTGTCTTTAACTTAGTTAGAGAACCAATGTCATTTAAAACACGGTTCACGATAAACCCAAAAATACATTTGATATTAAATGCAAAGCTCTGAATAGAAAATATATCGGCTTATATTCAATATCAAATTCTACGACCAACAAATATCGTATTGGAAATAACGATATTAATATATCTTTCAAATTTCCATAAAAATATCTGTATAATCACAAAATCCAACATAGAAATATTCCAAAGACAATTTTGATTCACATCATTCCAATTCAATTATTGGAAATTCTGGTTATTTTCAAAACCATTCAATCCAATTTTGTTTATTTCAAAAATAAATGGATTATAATTCTAGTTCAAAACTAGTTCATTTCGATAAAAATCTATTTTTATCTTTTCAAATATGGAATTTTTCATCCCAATCCTTTCCAAATCATTTCTTATGATTTTACACAAATTATTGCTATATTTAATAATTTTATCAAGGCCCGTACAGTCGATTTCCATCAACGGCCGTCGAACTGCACTTACAGCGACCTTTTCCAAATTTGATTTGGACATAATTCCATATCCAACCGTTAGATTTCAAATCTCTATTATTCGTTTGAAAGCTTTTTTCGATACGAATCCAACGGTTCCGGTTTTAGGAGAATACGACGGTCGGATCTCCCGTAATATCCATTCGAAGACAATGGTCGAAATTCACGAACTGTCGCAGCGCGACACATTCTATTCAGGCCATTTAATATATATATAATATATGTATTTCGTCGATTTCCTTTTAAAACGTATTTTATAAATCGTTTTAAATTCGTTTTCGAAACGATTTCAACTTCATATTCAATTTCGAATCAAAATTGAATATTCCACATCATCGATATACAAATGATAATATTTTCAAAAAGTTATATTTTGAAATCACTTCCTTTTCTATAATCATTATAAAAACGAATATAATCGATATAAATATCGTTCGCATCAAAATGGCGCATATCTAACCAACACGACTTTATATATTTCAATAACTTCGTTATTCTATTCAACAAATGAATATTTTCTTCAACACATGAATATATATTTTTATTGTATTCAACACATGAATTTATATTTTATTCAATATATGAATTTTCTTTTATTCAACACATGAATTTTCTTCTATTCAACACATGAATATATAATTTTATTCAACACACGAATTTTCTTCTATGCAACACATGAATATATAATTTTATTCAACACATGAATTTTCTGCTATTCAACACATGAATATATAATTTTATTCAACACATGAATTTTCTTTTATTCAACACATGAATATATAATTTTATTTTCCAACTTGGAATGAGGCCCAATCAATTACATATAATGTTATTTATATGGATTTTATACAACACATGTATATAATAGCAATGATAAATAATCAACCACCATCCAAAGTGCACCACACAACTGCATAAGCATTAAATATAAATAATTAACGCTTACATAGTCTGTCAACCCATCGATTGACAAACAACTAAACAATCGGGATTAGTGTACGTCAAATATCATCCCAATACCCGTGTGGGGTTTCAGTCAACAAACACAGATTTTTATTTGTGCAGTTGGGCGATGTGTAAAATTTATCGTCCCAGTCAATATCAGTTAAATCGGTGTATATAAACAAATCGTTCAATTTGTAGTTGAATATTTATTTTACTTCAACACATGAATATATATTTTATTTCAACACATGAATATTTTTTTTTTCAACATCACAATCAATTTTCGCAACACAACAAAATCAAACAAGTCGTCCATGGTCTGTGGACGACGGGTGTCGGGTGCTACTAAGCACCGTCTGCATCCTAGTATATATTTCAAACTAGAAATTAAAATAAAAGTGAGGAGTTCTCACCAAGAGCTAAACCAAACACCACGACTCTTCATATGTAGAAAATCTTTGTCGTGCTCGCCATTCGTCACTTTCGTTGCCCGTATTCAGTACATACATAAAGTCACATTTTTATGTTGTTGCTATATAGATAAAAATTCTATTTTTATACCGCTACTATATAGATAAAAATTCTATTTTTATAACGGTGTTCATATGATAAAGATCATTTTTTTATCATGCTAACTTCATAATAAAAATTATATTTTTATATCGCCACTCATATAAAAATCACATTTTTATATTCTCTATTATGTAATAATCACATTTTTAATTCGCTATATATATATATATCACATTTTTATAATATCACTTCATGTATAAAAATTATATTTTTATATAAATTTTTCTATATAAAGATTATGTTTTTATAATGCTACTTTCTATATAAAGACTATATTTTTATAACGCAACTTTCTATATAAAGACTATATTTTTGTAACACTACTTTCTATATAAAGATTATATTTTTATAATGCTACTTTCTATATAAAGATTATATTTTTATAACGCTACTTTCTATATAAAGATTATATTTTTATAACGCTTCTTTCTATATAAAGAATATATTTTTATAACGCTACTTTCTATATAAAGATTATATTTTTATAACGCTACTGTATATTGATAGAAATCAAATCTTCCTACAAGTAAAAATCATATTTTTCTGTCATCAAAAATCTCTCTTTTCTATCATGAAAAATCTCATTTTTTTTCAATCCAAGAAATCATGTTTTCTTATCAAAGAAGTCTTATATTTCATTTAAACCAAACTCATATTTTCATTAAACTGAAAATCATAAATTCATAAAACTGATTTTAATAATTACATAAGTAGAAAATTAAAAATAAAACCTTTTCTCTGTTAAATTTCATATTTATCATATAAGAAAATTCACGTCTTTCATTGAATACGAATCCTAGCTTTCTTAGTTAAAAATCAAAGAAGAAGAAAGGGGAAAAAAGGACTTACAATTGGACCTAGGGTTTTAATCGGAGGCACCGTCGACTGCTGCTGGTAGTGGAGGTGGGCGGAGGTTCAGAAATCGGTCAGGCTGGGCTCAGGTGGGCCGAGGGTGCGGTTCTGGCTGTGTTTTTAGATGAAAAAGGGGGCGGATGCTCGTGGGTCTTCGGAGGAGGTGCGCCACCGCTCAGGTGGTCAGAAGGTCGGAGGCGGGGTCCCATTGCAGGCGTCGGCTTAGGGTTGCTCGACAGGGGCTTTGGGGGTTTCTAGGCTAGGGATTTCGTGACGTGGAGGGAAGGGAGGAGGAGGAGAGAGCGGTGGGCCAAACGGGGGTTGTGGCGGCGGGCGCGGCGGCGCCAGGGAGTGGGTGGCGACGGCGTCGCCATTTTCCAGTTCGTGATAATCGATTTTCAAAAGGGGGTAATAGAATTAGGGCTTAAACGTTTTAGAATTATATATAAATATATAATTTAATATTACTTTATTTCGATAAAGGTTGACTTTAAATTCGAACTCGAAACGAGTCCCGATGATTGTCGCCCCCAGCTAATTACCACATTCCGAACACAATGGAATATGTTTCGTGAGCCAATTCTATCGTTTCGATCAGTTTTTGTTGAATTTAAAATATAAATCCTTATATATTCAACTTAAACGCACATTTCAATTTACGGGGCCACATACGGACTCTAAAAATTCTAAAAAAATTATTTCTAGCTTCGTATCGACGATACAGTCCTAACAAAACTAATTTCATCAAATTCTGAGACCGTTTGAAAAATGGCCATTTTCTGATCGATCGAAATTGATTGAAACTGTTAAAACATGTTTTCCTTCACCATGCTCACATATTGATTCAGAAAATTACGAATTTTGGAATCCAGCAATAATTTGACATCTTGGATCCAACAAAAGTGGTTTCGTCGAAAACAGAGGTCATTTGCAAAATGGCCATTTTCAAGGCCTTTACATATGTTAAAATATATATAAATTCCATAACGACTTTTCTGAATTTTAAACTGGACATATCTTTCAAATTCTAAAGTGAAATCTTAGTTTTTTAACTTCGTTAGAAAGATATCATCAAACAGATTCAAGTATTTCTTGTTTCATTCAATTCTGACTTATATTGAATTCTGTATATTCAATTGAAATTCGAAATCGAATTTTCAAACTGCAGCGCCGTTTCAGGCTCGAATTATAATTAAAATAAAATTATTCGTTTTAACTTTGTCGAAAATAATTTTTCTGTCATTATTATTTAAAATAAACCATTTTAAATATTCAAATTTCATGAAAATTGCCAAAATAAATTTTTTAAATTGGCTCGGATTTTCGGGTTATTACAGAAGTGAAAACTAAGTAAGAAGCTTAGCTCAGCCTATATCATTCCGTTTCTGCTGTTAATCTGCTATTCCTGTTATGGTTATCTCTCATCCAGTTTTATTTACATGTTATGATACTATTATCTGTTTATATGCTGAAAGTCACTGGACTCACCAGGCTTATGTTTGACCTAGTTTGTTTCGCCTCCTTTCTTTCCGTTACCCCCCCCCAAAGGTTTTCAGGGTGGAAACATAGGAGCTTGATTCAGATTCTCTCTGCTTGAAGTGTTTGAAGTATTGCTTGCCTTTGGCTCTATCTTCCCATGGCAGTTTATATTGGGGATTATTGCTTTAAAAACTATGCATTCTGAAGGCTTTTGTATAAGACCGATATTTTTTGTACTTGAATTCCGATATTGTGGTTTTGAAAGATGTAACTAAACTCATTTCTGTTTCTGTTGTAATAAATTTATAAATTTTTCAAGTACTACTTTATCTATCTTGTAAATTTCTGTTTTGTCTACTAAAAACGCTCCACCGAAGTTAAGACATTCCCTTTGTGAGTGAACTTAATGGAGGTGGGGTGTTACAATACATACAGTGATGTATATCTTTAAAAATATAAAATTTTGAAACACAGATGTGTGTTTGAAAATCACATGGATATATGGTTATAGATTATGCATGAATGGATATTATTTAACCTTACTGTTGCATGAATCAACGCCCATTCGATGCATATCCCTACAATAAACTGATGTATGACTGTAATATGCCCACTGCTATGGTGACCATGCTAATGTACTCATTTAAATTTGTATGTGTAGTTGAGATAATGAATTGTAAATGAAGTATGTTATATACATGACATTTTTTTATAACATATGAAATATATAATTCTAATCAGTGGGTAGCTGAAAATTTGTTTACAACATCCTTATAAATTATATAATACATAGTTGCACACTTCTAATAACAAAATTCCCTCAAAACTACACGTTTATGTTAAGCTATAGTGATGTCTTCCAAGAATAACACTCATTAGTGCAATAATTAATGGTTGTGGATTTTGCTAAATCATAAGCACACTGTTTATTATGGCTACATGCGACAGAGTAATTGTGTTGCCAAAATTATTCATACTTGGGTCTGAATCAACTAGGTTGCCATAATAAGATTATGGGCTTAGAGCCAAAGAGCAAGAAATATACAATATCTAAAATGAACAAAAATTGTTCACCATGCTATCCAAGAATTATATATGATATAATTGACATAAGATGTCTACCTAAAAGATTGTGTTTTGGGGATTAACCAAAGCTAACTCAAGGCATGGTTAGATATGGATCTTGGATCACTTATATATATATATATATATATATATATATATATATATGTATGTATGTATGTATTAAAATAGAAGGATGTTATTTTGAGTGGGAGCAAGTTTTAATTAATTTATATACATTTATTTAAATGTGATGTTCTGTATAATTTTGATTGCCAAAATTTGTGTATATATATTGCAAAATCATTTATCATTATTTTATTATTTTATTATTTATTATCTCCTATAGATATTAAATGGAAAGCAACACCAACAATTTGTCACTAGGATCCATCGTTGAAAAAGATAAACTAAATGGAATTAATATCCTTGACTGGCATTGAAATTTGAGGATTGTCCTCAAACAAGAAAGGAATTGTATGTACTTGATGGACATGTTCTAGAGGCACCACCAAGTACAACAACTCGTGCAGAGATGAATGCTCGCAAGAAGCATCAAGATGATGCTCTTGATGTCAGTTGTCTCATGCTTGCAACCATGACTCTGGGGATTCTGAAGCAATATGAGTTTTTGGATGCATATGAGATAATCGAGCACCTTAAGAAATTATTCGAAGGGCATGCTCGACAAGAAAGGTATGATACAAGCAAGGCACCATATCACTGAAAATAGGAGAAAAGGAACCCATTGGTCCACGTGTGTTGAAAATATATGGACACATCGAGTATCATGAAAGGTTAGGGTTTCCAGTAAACCTGAAGCTCAAACCGATCTTATTATACAATCATTGAACAATCACTATTCTCCATTCGTGATGAATTATCTCATGAATGAAATAGAAAAACCCTTAACTGAGTTATTAAGCATGTTAAGAACTGCTGAAAACAATATAAAGAAAGAAGAACCTGCTGCCATGATGATGGTACAAAAGGGGGCTGCTGAAGCAAAGGGTAAAGGCAAGAAAAAGCAATGTAAGAAGACTGCTGCCATGACCAATTTAAAAAAGGCACTAAAGCCTAAAGGAGTGGTACCAAAGGGGGTGATTCCCACTACTATGGAAAGTCAGGTCATTGGAAACACAATTGTTATGCTTATTTAGAAGATCTAAAAAAGTAGATAGGAAGTATGACTTCACCCGAATTAGGTATAAATGTTATAAGTGTCAATTTATCTACTTCTACATCTTGAGTATTAGATAGTGCACGCGGATCACATATTTTTGTTAACTTGCAGGAAATGCAAAAGAGTAGAAATTTGGCAAAAGGAGAAGTGGACTTACGAGTGGGAAATGGAGCAAATGTTGATGCATTAGCCATAGGAAGTTGCTGCTTATCATTACCTACTGGCTTAGTTTTGGAATTAAAAGGTTGTTATTATGTGCCCTCTATTAGAACAAATATTATTTCTGTATCTTATTTAGACAAGCTTGGATTTTCATTTGTAATAAAGGACAGTTGATGTTCATTTTATTTCAATGAGATATTTTATGGAAATGCACAATTAGTTAATGGTCTTTATATTCTTAACTCTGATTTGTCTGTTTATAACATAAGCAGATTAAATCTAATAATTTAAATCCAGCATACCTTTGGCATTGTCATTTAGGCCATATAAATGAGAAAAACATATCTAAACTCCATAAAGATGGAATTTCAAATCATATGAAGAACGCAAATCTTGTTTATTAGGCAAAATAACTAAAGCACCTTTTACTGAACACAGTGAATGGGTTAATGGTGTATTAGGCCTTATACATAGTGACGTATGTGGAACAATGAGTACATCAGCTAGAGATAGGTTTATACTTCATCAAATTTACTAATGATTTCAGTAGATATGGTTATGTGTATCTTATGAAACACAAACCAGAATCCTTTGATAAGTTCAAAGAATTTAAGATTGAAATTCAAAATCAACTTGGAAAGAATATAATGGCTCTTTGATATATCGAGGAGGAGAATATTTATGTCAAGAATTTAACGACTATCTGAAAGGGTGTGGAATTGTATCACAACTCACTCCACCAGGAAAACCATGATGGAATGGTGTGTCCGAAAGGAGAAATCGCACACTATTAGTTATGATACGATCAATAACGAGTCATACATATTTTCCAATAAGTTTTTGGGGTTATGCCCTTGAAACGATTGCATTCATACTTAAGCATGTTCCCACTAAAATTGTTTTGAATACGCCATATGAGATATGGACTGGAAAATGCCCCACTGTTTCTTTTATGAAGGTTTGGGGATGTAAGGCATTTATTAAACGTCTTGCTTTTGACAAGCTTGGATCTAAATCAGATAATTGTTATTTTCTGGGATATCCTAAAGAAACAAAAGGATATTATTTCTATAAACCTTCTGAGAATAAAGTGTTTATTGCTCGAACTGGTATTTTTCTAGAATGAGAACTAGTCTCTAAAAGTACCGATGGGAATAAAGTAGAACTCGAAGAAATTCGGGAACCATAATATACCATTGAACCAGAACTAGAAATCGAGCAATAGCCACAAACTATTATGGAAACCAAGCTTGCTTAAATTACACAAGATATTCGTAGATCTGGTACGTAGAATACGTCGTGAGCCTGATAGATATTTTAGATTTCTTATGACTCAAACTAGAGACGTAATGCTCATAGATAAAGATGAGCCCACTTCTTACGAAGAGGCTATGAATAGACCAGAATTTACGAAATGGCTTAAAGCCATTAAATCTTAAATGGACTCTATGTATGCAAACTAAGTGTGGACTTTGGTTGATCCATCTGATGGTGTAAAACCCATTGGGTTCAAGTGGGTTTTCAAGAAGAAAACTGACATGAATGGTAAAATACAAACCTATAAAGGCCGATTGGTGGAAAAATGTTTCAAACAAGTTCAAGGAGATGAATATGATGAAATAGAAACGATCTGAACTGCCCGATCGACCTGAATCAAACAAGAATAAAGATTGCTTTGAGAATACAACTCATCAGAACACAAACATGAGAACATTTCATTGCTATTACAGCAATTTACATTATAGTACAAGATATTAGAGTTCAAATAAATAATATACAGCGGAAAAATAATATCCGAGATTTAAATTACAAAACAACGGAAAACGTAATACATGAATATAATGTGCAGTGGAAAACATCAACTACCACAACTGAAAGAAATACACGGATACAAAGCAATCCAAATATAGATCCAGCCATAATCCAGGATCCAATGAAAAGAAATATCTGCGAAAATCCAAAATACAAGCTGCCCGTGTGGAAAATATGGCACCCAGAGTTTAGGTGGGAACAATAAACTCCGAGTCAGTCATGGGACTGGTGTGAGAACTAAAACAGTTATTAACTTTATTTTAATGTTAGGTAAATCAAGGGACCACGCCGTATAACACGAAACAGGTTTTCACCTAAGAATACCATAAAACAAACAACGCAATGCTAAAAAGGAAAACTGAAGCCATTATAAGACCCAGGTCCCATTACATAATGCAAACACAAAATCGAGGATAGAGTTTTACCTTATAATGGCCAAACATGTTTGATACTCGAAATTTATCTTTTATTATTACAAGTGAAGAAATCAACTTCAAATATAAATGTATCAATTATAGATGGCATGGTACCCTATCCTACTATGTCGCCATATAGGTTTACAACTAAAACCAAAAGTCGCGTATAGGAAATTGGATTTCATCTATGAACCGGGGCAAGGGATCTTCCTCATCTGACTTGTGACACTCTAGCATATGTCGTAGGGATCACAACCTGTGTCCCTTGGAGCGGCAGTGCCGGTCAACACCTAACGTTTGTGGATTAGTTATTCCAGAACAATATGTTTCCTGTTCCTATTGGACCTATCACTTGAGCCTTTTAGTCGGCTCTATATCCAAGGTACCTCGCTATCCATTATTCACATAAGTAAAAACGTCTGGGCTCCATAACATGATGCCACTTCTAGCTAGAAAGAAACACATGCCCTCCTTACTATCCTCTCTCGTATTTGGTTCCCATGGTGTGTGAGGCTTGCGGATTGACGCTATACACAAAGCTGCACTACTTAAAGCTATGCTTTGATCATCAACCACAAAGCCCTGCTTTTCAACAAAAGCTTTGATCCATGCATCTTAGCATGCCACATTGTCAATCCATACCGTACCATTGATTTCTACCAATATATAACCCTAAGCTCGTACATTTCAGAGAAGAGTGTTAAGAAGGAGAATAAATTCTCCGCCACTAAATAGTATTTATTTTGCAGAGATCAACAAATACAGCGCGATATACAACGTCAGACATACAAGCCATTTGCAAGTCCGTTCTAGGTCTGAACGAAACCGAAGGCACCTTATTCCTCGTCCCATATGTCCAATACAAGAGAGAGGCCCTCGCATATCCAGTCGATCTCCAAGTACATCTGGACGATCACCACTTATTACCTCGTTTTGGGTGTATAGCCCAATCAAGACATCAGTAATCATCCAAATGATGTGAAGATCTCTGGTCTTCAACCATCGTCTTCCTCGATTTTAGTCGTCACATCAATTATTCAGAATGGGTTAAACCCAATCTTTCCGAATAACTCGTGTATCTTATAATCAAGTGCTATAAAAACACATCATACGCCTCATTCCAATCTAGAATATTCTTTTATTCAAATATTCATTACATTGGGAATCATTCCCATAAATCTTATCAAAGATTTGATTCATTTAAACCTTTTGTTTAAATCTTTCTTAGAAAACCATTGCAAAAAAATTGTATAACTTTTTAACAATCTTAAACCAAATTAAGGTTCATCAAACTAGTCGGGATTACCGAGCCTTACCGAAGTAATCATAATTTTATTATCCCAATCCCAACCTATTAATCCCATGGAGCAAAATTGGAAGTACTCCATATCTAACACCCATTGTGTTATCGGTAAAATTAATTACCATTTCATGTTTCAAATCTAATTAAAGATTTAACTATCGCATGGAGTAAAACTGGCTGTACTCCATTCTCGAACATATCTTGAATTCAGTAAATTTAATTAACTCATTCACATTCCAATCTAATTAATGATTCATTAAAACTCCAGTTGGGTTTAATCTCAAAAATCATTAATTAGTGATTATTTAATCTTTAAGGAAATTAATCATGTCTTTAACTGGGTTGAAGAACCAATGTCACTTAAAACACAATTCATGATAAACCCAAAATCATCTTCCATTTAATATGGAACCTTCATGGAAATCCGATCAATCGCAATCGATACAAATTTCCGTATCAGACTAATACTATGAGTGGGATAACTGCAAAGCCTTTTAAATTCCATAAATAGTAATGGCCTTCCTTTATAGAAGTCCACCTCGATTATTAAATCAAATTCCATTCAATTCCAATTTAATATATTAAATTGGAAAGCGTTACTTTGGAAATTTTCCCTAAATCTTAATTAAAAGATTTAGAAATTCCAAATCATATTTTCAATATTAACTGGGTTTAAGAACTAATGTTATTTAAAACATCGTTCACAAACTTTCACATAATTCCAATTAATAAATATAATTTGAAAACTTCATTAATCTTAATTAAATGATTTATTCTTTCCTCAAGCGGGTTTTAAGAATAGTGCTATTAAAGACACCATTCACAACAGCCCCCAAAATGCAATTTGATATTAAATACAAGGCTCTTAATAGAAATCATATCGGCTTATACTCAACATCAAAATCTGAAACCAACAGATATTGTACTGGGAATAACGATACCTACATCTTCCAAATTCCTCAATGATATTCGTATAATCATGGAATCCAATATCAAAATATTCCGAAGATTATTTCCATTCAAATCCTTTTCAGTTCATACGTTGGAAAATTCTGGTTGTATTAAAACCATATAATTTCTTTCAGTTCTTTTCTCAAGTTGATAAACAACTTATTCAAATAAAAATATTTTCTATCCGTGCGAACGTGGAATATTTCATCCAAAAATATTTCCAAAACATTTATTATGATTTAACATAATTTTTCTCTATTTTTAATTATTTTAAAAATAGACCCTTTTCGTGTCCATCCAAAATTGTACATCAAATCCAAACTTTAATATTTTTGTGTCCATCTAAAATCAGAAATCAAAATCATAATTTGATTCTTCTCTTAATATTGTATTTAAATATTTATTATTTCTAAATTGGAATCAGACTCAATCAATTACCATATAATTTTATTTATATAGAATTTGTACATCACATGTATTCAAAATAGTGATAAACAACTATTAAACATTTAATTCTCATCTAGAGTGCAAGTTACAACTGCATAAGCATTAAATAATTAAATAACGCTTATAATAGTCTATCAATCAATCGGTTGACATACAACTATACACAAGGGCGATGTGTAAATTAATTATCGTCCCCATACTCGTGTGGGATTTTCAACAATCAAACAGATATTTTTATTTGTACACTTGGGCGATGTGTAAAATTATCGTCCCAATACCCATATGGGGACAGGTGGGTAAATTGTCATTTCAAAATAATTCATGATATAAATGTATTTTTATCAATACTTGTAGTTATAGCTTAATAGCGATAATAGTAAAACCGTTAACATCCATCAATCACCAAACCAATATTGCAATCACAGGCAATCAGTATATATATTTAGTCACGGCTACAATAACTGTAAAAATAGTCTGAGTAAGAGAGTTCTCGCATTGGTTTCCACTCTGTTAGTCTTTAATTGACGATTTTAATATTGCTTGGGTTTACATCTGCCTCAAATTGTAACTTTCTCCAAATTTGACCAAATTAGTTTTGTTGCGAAGCTCTAGGCTTCACGATCGCAACGAATCATGTTTCGAGCGATTTTGAGTTCGTAGCAAAATGATATTAGCATACGAACAATGACAATCATTTAAACAATAAAATCACTATTCAACTTCTTCTCAAAACAACACCCTCAACTTTAAACACTCGCCACGGCCAAACCGTAACTTGGAATCGAACGAGACCAACGCCATTGTCTCCGACGTATCCTCCTCTATCCATGGCTGGTGGTCTTCTCCTCCAAACAGCTCGACCTTTTTCTCTGTGTAGGGCCCGCATCAACCAAAATACAAAAAATGAGATGATGCACTTCGAGCTCAATTCCGGCCAAACCACAAACCCAATCACTAACAAATTTTAGGCTTAAGTAGCTCTCATCAAGATCTACAAAATCCTTAATTTTCATAGCCTAACTCCTTACGGTTTGGGAGATATAAATTATTTAAGTTTGAGGGGCTTTTCTGTAAAATTTTCGGAGAAAGGAGGTGGCTGCCATTTTCGGTGGAGAAAAGAGGGAGTAGGGTTATGACGAGGAAGGAAAAAAGATATCATATATTTGGGTTTTGATTTTTTATTATTTCTTTAGTACACGCTCTCCTCGCTTGACATTTATCGATGCTCTGAGCACACACGAACTCCGCCGGCGATGAAAATTGACATGCAACTATGTCTTGACGATACAGTCCTGATGAAACTAGTTTCATTGAATTCCGAGTCCATTTGCTCAAAAAGTCTATTTCAGACTCAAATGATTGATCGATTCATAATTTGTTGCGCACGACCCCATACTAGCTTCAAAAATTATGAAATTTGGAATCTAGTAATAATTTATTATTCCGGAACCAACAAAATTGGTTTCATCAAAAAGGAGGTTATTTGCAAAATGACCATTTTAATTGACTATATAATTTCGATAATATATGTATAAATTCCATAGCTACTATTTTAAATTTTAATTTTCCTATAACTTACAATTTGTAATACGGAGTCTAAGTTTCTTACATTCGTTAGAAAATCACATTTCAAAATATTCCTATATTTCTTGTTTTATCAAATTCTGTTTTGAAACGAATTTTGTATCTTCAATTGAAATATAAAATCAAACTTTCAAACTACCATGCCATTTCAAGCTCGTTATATATAAATTTTAAAATTTTACGTTCAAACTTCGTTTTAAATAAATTTTATGTCTTTAATTTTCAAAATAAATTGGTAAAAATATTTAATTCTCATTAAAATCAATTAAAAATAAATTTTAAATTAGTTCCAAATTTCCGGGTTATTACAGAAACCTTCTCCCCAGTGGCAATGGTTAAGTCTATTAGGATTATGCTTGCAATTGCAACCTTTTATACAATCATAAAATCTGGCAAATGGATATCAAAATTGCATTCCTTAACAGAAATCTTATTAAGGATGTATACATGCACAACCTGAAGGTTTTGTCAATCCAAAAGATGCAATAAAAGTATGTAAATTGCAACAATCCATTTATGGATTAAAGCAAGTATCTCGGAGTGGAATCTTCATTTTGATGAAATAGTCAAAGAGTTTGGCTTCATTAAGAATGAAGATAAACCTTGTGTATACATGAAAAATTGTGGGAGTAAATTATATTCCTAGTATTATATGTTGATGACATATTACTTATTGGGAATGATGCTAGTTCTTTGCAAGAGGTACATACATGGTTGGGAAAAAGTTTCTTCATGAAAGACTTAGGCGAGGCAACCTATATCATGGGTTTCCAGATCTATGGATATATATCAAGAAAGTTGATCGGCCTAAGTCAAAGTATATACATTGACAAAGTGCTAAAAAGGTTTGGCATGCAAGAGGCAAAGAGAGGATACGTACCCATGTCACATGGTATATCACTCTCTAAGACTCAATGTCCTAAGTCACAAGATGATCAGGAACGCTTGAGGACGGCCCCTTATGCTTTGACAATGGGATCAATCATGGACACAATATTTTGTACTCGTCCAGATGTCTTGTACGCTTTAAGTATGACAAGTATATTACTGGACAATTTTCATGGAGGCAAAGATGAATTAATGGTAAAAGGTTACACAGACGCTAGTTTGCAGACTAATAGAGATGACTATAAGTCACAGTCAGGTTATGTGTTTTTCCTTAATAGTGCTGTTGTAAGCTGGAAAAGTTCAAAACAAGAAACAGTCGCTGATTCGACTACGGAGGTTGAATACATTGTTGCTAAAGGACATGCTAAGGAGGTTGTTTGGATTAAGAAGTTCATCATTGAACTTAGTGTTTTTTTCATTTGTTGTTGGTCCAAAAATACTTTTTTGTGACAACAATGAGGCCATTTCTCAGGCTAGAGAACCCAGATCACATCATCGGTGCAAACACATACTTTGGCAATACCGTTTCATTCGTGAAATTGTTGACAAATGAGATATACATATCTGCAAAATACCAGCAGATAATAATGTTGCAGACCCACTGACTAAAGCTTTGTCGCAATAGTAAAATGATAGTCACACTAGTTTCATGGGTATATGGTACATGAGTGATTAGCACTTGTGCAAGTGGGAGATTGTTAGAGTTTGCTCCCTAGAGGCAATCTATTTGATGTGATTTATAACATTGTTGTAATATGTTATTTTGAATAAAAGATTCTATTATGTTATATTTACTAGGTAATATAAATATTAACATAATAGAAGTCCTTAGAATAATAATACAGAATTATATAGTTTCAAGTAAGTGAGTTGAACATGAGATTATATATTATAATAAGTAATGTAATTCTTAAATGTCCCTAGTCAAGTTTTATTATATGTATACGACAACAATGAAACATTAAGACTAGTATGTTGATTGATTGATGATCATATATCATTGATCATTAATGTATGTGATATTAAGATCAATACATAAATATGTATTAGAGTATAGTGTATTGGCCAGACCCAACATAAGAAAAATTTCATGGAGCATGATTAATAGTGTCATTAGTGACGATGATGCAATGGTCCTTAGACCTGAAACTAATATATATTTTATTTGAGGATATTTGTGTTCTGATATCAATAAAAGTTACTTTTAACATAGTAGACGATAATGGTGATTATCGAATACATCTCAAATCGATTAAATAATATGAATGATCTGGATGGAATTTAACCCTACAATATAAGTAGTGATATCCATGGGACTCTTGATTGAGTAAAATTATAAAATATGTGGTTGGCTCAAATATTGATTCATCTTACACAATCTACTCACAGATCAAGATAAAGTGATTAAATTATAAATAGGATGATACATTCCATGCCTCAAGTTTAATCTTCGATATAATGGTTAAATGGATTTAATTACGTTGGAACACTAGTCATAGAAAAGGTTGTACCGAATCATTGATTTTATTTTAACCTGGGTGACATCGATGCATTATTAGATGCCACTTACGGTTTATAATTTTAATTATTACCAACATTGTAATAACCTATAGGGTCACACAAATAGAACTTTTAAAAGGGGGAGAACCATTCTTAAGAAAATAATATATATCAATCGAATGATTTTTATTTGCATTTGAAATGTTAGTACCATGAATATCATTTTCTTTTAATTTTTGTTTGTTTTAAAAGGGTGCCAACCCTTTCTTCCAAAAACAATAGAAAAACTCAAGATCTAAAATAAATAGAAAAGGAAATTTATTGTTGGCTAATACCTCTGTCTTTCTCCTCCTCAATTTCGTTCGACGATCTCGGTGACACTTGTGGACACTGGTAGAGACACTGTCTTCTAGCAGCGTTCGCAATCGAATTATTCCAGTTTTTATTCGAGTTTGTGAATTCACAGAGCCATAAAGGTTCCATGGCTACCCAATTCTTTGTAATATCGCTTAGATCTTGTTATTAGAGTTGTTAAAATTTGTAAATCCGCTACCGATTCGCTTGTACAAACCCTTCAAGAATTACCAAAATGTACCGCCCTACGGAGCTGTGCATTTTCATTTTTTGAGAGGCTCTTTTTGAGATTTAGTTATGTTACCAAGGCATTCATATTTTGAAGCACTCATTTAATATTATTATCATATTGTGAGCAACACGATTTTAAATCAAATAAAATTTTGTATAAGTTCAATTTATGTATAGAGAAAAATATACATAAAATTGGATTAATTTTAATATTTTGACAAGAAAACTATCATATTTTGTATTTATATATTAAGGAATTTCATTAAGATTGAGAGATATTAAGGCGGAGCTATATGCTAGCTTGATTATACTTTATGGTATCTTCTGTATCAGTATTTCTAGATTTGATGGATGGTTTATGGATATATATAATTCACTCATTTATGTTGATTGTATAATGTTTATTCTAATATGTTTCTATATGGATGATGACATCTTTCAGTTCAGTGTTGATTATTCCATACGGATATGAATTATATGCTACCTTAATCATTATTTATTACATTATACGTATGCTTAATTCATATAACACTACGTTCTTATGCATCCTTTTGGCATGTTGTCTTATCATTTGATTGTCTATGTTGGAGAAATTACTCTACTATTTTAGACAACTTCATGTACATAATGGAGGGTTCTCGCTTTTTGGTCAGTGGTGAAGCCTTGACTCTCCCTTCCCCTATATATTTAAGTTAGTTACTTTGTGTGATAGTCGAAATATTGACTGTTAAACTCGTATCATGGGTACCGACTAAGTCCACATAAGAGTATGCGCTGTTTTTTCATCCTTGTATTAGAGTTGGTTAAGAACGATACATCGTATACTATCGACACGAGTCAAAAACTTAAATGTGACTTAAAGTCCCTGACCTTTGGGAGTTTTAGTAATTTTCTTTAATAAAAAATATCTGCAAATGTGCATGTATGTGTAAATATATAGGATGACTAATGACATAAACATCAAGGGGACATATTTATGATTTGGAAAATCTGTGTAACCAAATATATAACTAATTTCTTTTCTTTTATGCTTAAAGTCTCAAATGGTTGGAATAACAATGATTAAAGGAGTTTGTCCAAAACAGGATTTCCCCGGAATTCTCCTATATATATGTATATATATGAGGGTAATATGGCACCGATCTATTGTGTCTCCCCTTTTGCATTCCAATAGTAGCCACCCATTTATAATTAAATAAGTTTGTTGGGGATAGTGTATTAATGGGAAGAGAAAGAAACTGTAACGGCCTCTAAATTCGTACCATCTGAGTGAACTAAATACAACATACGTCCAACCCAAATTGCATAGAAATACATACCATTATAGGTAAAGAAGAAAATGATAGAAGAAAAAAATAGAAGAAACAACAGAGTCTCACATCGCAGCGGAATAAAAATATATTATATGAAACATATTTAAATACAAAATTTTGTACCGTATATACATACCATCATTATAGTACAACACAATACATCACAAGAGAAATAAGCAATAGATTTCAAATGCCGAAGCCTCATGCTCCAAGCTCCTCCAAGCATATCTATAAACACATGAACTACCTGACTGCCCATACAAATTTGGGCACCCAAAAGTTTAGGGTAAAACAAAACAAAATAAACTCTAGGTCAGTCATCAGACTGATGTGAGTAAACTCCAATCACTTGATTTACTTTTAAAAAACATTTCGAAAGAAAGGATAATTGTAAGACCGATCCACACATAAATATATAAGGTTTTTACCTTATGATAACCCAAAACATTCATTTTATCAACATTATTCTGATATTATAATAGTGTCTAATCAAATCAATAGAAATCTAGTGGAACGCTTGCATCTCATGCTCAACATACATAGTATACAATCAAAAACCATGGGATCTTATTAGATAATGGATTTCCAACTATGACGCGGTATGGAACCACCTTCTGATAGTGTATCTCTAGAGAGGAATACACTGGGCTCAACAAGAACATCTTGCAACCCGGCCACACATGACTAACCACTCATTTCGCTTGAGTGTACTGAATGTATTATCACCAACGGTTGTAATCATCAACCATTTCCTAAAGCACACACCAGCGATAGAATAAGAAACAATTGAATTTTTCTCTAAATCGGGTGATAATACACGCTAATGGGTGCGACCACATAGCCATGCTGCCTACTCGATTTTGTCATTTTTCCGATTGATGAGGCATAAGGCTACGCTTACATTTTTGGTCATTTCATTTACTTTGAATGCAACATTTTCGGATTCGTTAATTACAAATTGGTTTGCACAAACACACTCTAAGTGTTGAGCTAAGAGAAGTTATCTTTTCCGCCACCATACTGGGTATATTTGTAAAAACCAACGTAAATAATCAATGGAAATACCATGTCAGACATTCGTCCGTACAAGTTCGTTCTCGGACTAAACGAAACCTAGGCACTATTTTCATTAATCCATCTTAGGCAATTTCTACCTTGGATTAACAGAAAAAGCCCTTTCACTTCTTCGATTATCTTCAGCATAATCTGGTTCGCAATGCTTATGCCAATATGGAAGGGTTTCATATAATAAATCCAACCGGTCTTTCCATATTAACAATGATAACATTTAATTGGACAACACTTCTATAGTTGGTTTTTTAACTATTGAAGAAGCAAACATTCATCCAAATACCTATATCCAAAAGGAAATACTATTGATTTGCATCAAACAACCACTGAGCACTTATTAATTAATATTTCATTAATTAAGTCATTTCCCAATTCATCTCAAATATCCTTATCGATATTTAAAAAAAAAAAAAACTGTTTTAGCCTCTCATGATACTTGTAAAACATTTTCTAATTCCTATCAAATTCTTATTTTCTATACTTCGAAAATATTCTCTTATTATGATGGGAAAACATATCAATTCAACTTATTTTTCCCACGAACCCATTCATTTTCTGTTCTTGGAAAATATTTCTCATTTTACTTGGAAAACGTGTAATGACCCGCATTTTTTAGCGATATAATAATTAATTTATTTAATTATTTAATCGTAAATGTTGGCTCGCTTTTTGACCAAGCCACCCAGGATCATTCGTAAGAGGAAAGCAGGAAACTACGTTCCCCAAGAATATGAAGGAATGGATCGCACTCTATCGACTCGCCCACGGAGGATCGCGTCTCGACGGATCGCCCACGGAGGATCGCGTCTCGACGGATCGTCCACGGAGGATCGCGTCTCGACGGATCGCCCACCGAGGATCGCGTCTCGATGGATCGCCCCCATCTCATCAGCGAACGACACATCCAGGCGATCCGATCCAAACTTATATTGTTGCCCAGAGCGAACCGATCCGATCCCTTGGTGCATGGCGAACCCTCTGACCCATTCAAGCGCGAGCTAGTCTTCAGCGATCCGAATCGCACGGATCTAGCGACACGTGTCCCTAACCGTCATCTGGACCAATTCTCCCCATCTGCACGATCCGATTTTCAAGCAGATCGCGACACCTGTCCACAACGACTAATTTGACTATTTCTTCAACGGAGGCGATGCGATCCGATGTTCTCGGGATCTGTGCCACGTGTTATCACGACCCGCCTGACAAAATCAGCTATAAATAGCCCAGAGCTTGTCATTTTTTGGGATCCTTTTGGCAATATTGAGTACTGAATCCGCCATTGTTGTCAAACTACTGAGATATTGAGAGAAATCCTTGTTGTATTAGCTTTCAAATCATAATCAATAATATATAAAGTGGACGTAGGCTCGTTAACACCGAACCACTATAAATTCTGTGTGTTATTCTCTTTTTCCTCGTTCTTCACTTGAAATTCTATAACATTCAGAACAATTTGGGTGTTAGGTCCAATTTTCGATCTAACATTTTTGGTGCTTTCATTGAGAGACTCAGTCCTAAAGTTTCACTATTCAGTTCTTTGAAGATTCCAGCGATTCAGATATCATGGCTGGAAAAAGATCTAAGGAGGTGCGAGCTTCACAGACCAACGAAACGATTGAGGAGAGTGTGCACGAACTGGGCAACGAAGAAACTCTGGATCGCGGAGCGCAGGGGGCGAACCGATCCGATGAAGACACCACGTTCCGAGTCGATGAGAACGAGACGATCCGGGCCACTGAAGGGGTTGTTACTCGATCCCGAGGTAATACCTCGCAGCCTCCGCGTACCACGACCACGAGTCGATCTCAGGGGGGCGCAGCGAATCACCATCCACGAACCGCAACTATCCGAATTGATGATCAAACTACAACTCAACCTGGAAAGGAACCTATGACCCGCTCCTATCGTCGTGGAACCTCTGCTCGACCCGGTTCGAGCTCTTTGCGCATAAGAGAGAGTGACGATGACCAATATGATCCTGCTGCTCCTGTCACTGTGGGGGATCTCTCTCGCTTCGCCGAAATGTGGGATAGATTGTTTGATGAGTTGGCTGCCCGAAGGCAGGAAAGTTCCATCCTGCGGCAAAATTTGACGACTATGGATAGAAGACTTGATGAGCTAGCAAGGAAAAGAACATCACTGGTTCGTCCACTCACCCCAGTATATTCTTCTTCGTCTGAAGAATCGCCGAGACCTCCGCGACGACCATATGAGAGAGCCGAAAACATAGAACAGCTTCGGTTCGGAACCCTGCCCTCACAGGAAGAAGAAGCGCTAGGGGCGGGGCCCTCAAACCGTAATGTGAATGATCAAGCAACGGCTCTCAGGACTCGAGATGTGAACAGTCCTGTGCATAACAGACCACCTCAGCCCCGTCGCCGCACGCATACTCATGATAACAGGGGGCAACGGAGCCCTATTCGAGCCCCGGATTTCGTGACTGTTCCCGGAAGAGAAATCAGAGAATCCCGCCGAGCCAGAGGCACTGACCCTGAACCTCCTTTGACCAGTGCAAATGTTGCAGCCATGGTCCACCAGATTCTGGCAGACAGCCGTGGACAGCGGAATGAAGATTGGGGGATTGACCGCAGTCACACCCCTTTCACTAATGATATTTTGGATGCGACTTTTCCAAGGCGTTTCAACATGCCACAAATGAACCGATATGCGGGAAGATCTGACCCTGTCCAGCACCAAATGAGATACTCTTGGTCGATGACCGCTGCCGTAGCCTTTGACGCTGTTAAGTGCAAAGCGTTTCCCATATTCCTGGAGGACGTGGCTTTGTTATGGTTTACTCGCCTGCCGGCGAGGTCGATTTCTAGCTTCAGGGAGCTGAGCGAGAAGTTCGTAGAACAATTCCGTATCTACGCACAGAAGACAAAAAGTGTGATCGATTTGTTCCTCGTCAAGCAGCGACCAGGCGAAAGTTTAAAGGTGTACCTGGATCGTTTCAATTTGGCCGCTACTGAGGTTAAAGATCCCCATGAACCGACCGTTGTCGCAGCACTGATTGACGGAGTAGATATGAACACTGAATTCGGGAGGTAGCTGGCAGGCAAACCGCCCCACACTAGAGAGTTATTCTACGAGAAAGCCAACGTACATTTACGCCGGGAAGAGGTATATGCTAACCGAAAGGCTAAAACAACTGATAAGGAGGAAATTCATAGCAATGTTGCCATCAAACAGACTGGAGACAGCTCGGGGAAAGTTGAAGTTAACGTCGGAAATCAGAATCAGAATCAGGGTGGTCGCCAGCCAGGTAACAACAATAATAATGGTAACGGCAACAACCGGAAGAGGAACCGAGGGAACGACTCCCAGAGAAGGACTCGTCCCAGGGCCTTTGAAAATTATACACCAATAAGTGATACTCTAGAAAATATTTTCATGGATGCGTACGAAGTCCTCCAGAATAAGAGGCCACCTCCCAGAGAGTCGACAGAGAAAGAGCGTGAAACAGGGAAGTTTTGTCTCTTTCATCAGATTCACGGCCATTCGACGAATGAATGTCGTCACCTAAGGGATGTAGTCGAAAGGCTGCTTCGAGAAGGAAAGTTAGATGAATAAAGAGTAACGCCCAGGGACAGGGGCAAGCAGTTCAGGCCCCAAATCAGAACCAAAATCAACTTGCTTCTAGGCCGACTGCTTAGCAAAATGGAGAGAATATTGTTATCAATACCGTGATCGGAGGACTTTATCTCGCTGGGCACAGTTCCAAAGCATTGGATCAATACGTCAATGCGGCCAAACAACACCTCGAGGTAGGGGAATGTAGCAACCCCGAGGACAATACCCCGGTGAAGCAGCAGAAGATGATGACCGATGATGTTGTTTTCCGAGAACGAGAAAGCATCGGAGTCCATGCTCCAACTGAAGATCCACTTGTAATTACAGTACCCATTGGGCCAGCCACTGTTCATAAGGTTCTGGTGGACAATGGGAGTTCCGTCAATATTCTTTTCAAAAAGGCCTTTGACCAGATGAATCTCGAAATAAAAGACTTGAGGCCCTGCCAAGGATGGATCCGTGGATTCAACGGAGCATCCACTGCTCCAATGGGTTATGTAGAGTTACCAGTTACACTTGGGGAAGGAGAACGCCAGAGAGTGAGAATCCTTCCCTTTGTGGTTTTGGATGTTGAATCGCCCTACAATGCATTCTTGGGCCGACCGGCCCTCGCAAAGTTCAGAGCTTGTATAGCCCCCTGGTGCTTGTTATTGAAATTCCCCACAGAAGCTGGCATTGGTATCGTCAGAGGGGATCAAGTTGCTGCGCGAGCGTGTTATGTTGCCGAACTAAAGTTACTTCGCAATGGAGGGGATATCGAAACTAAAGGCACCTCTCCCCCTTTGGGGGTGGAGACCTTATAGCAACCAAAGAGGATAGGCGTTGGAGAGTCGCCCAGAGAGATGCCCGAGGATATAGATCCCAGAGAGGATCAAGAACCCGGAGGCAGAATGGCGACTCCCAACAAGACAACTGTGGATGTACCGATCGATGACAGTGACCCGGAGAAGGTCCTTAAGATTGGATCCCAGTTAAGTCCGAATCTTGCTAATGAATTGACGGATTTCTTAAAAAACAATTTGGATGTATTTGCGTGGACCCACGCGGACATGTGTGGGATATCCCCATCAATCATGAGCCATTCCTTGAGCATTGACCCAAAACATCCTCCAGTAAAGCAAAAAAGGCGAATGCTGGGCCCAGAGAGGTCCGCTGCCTTGAAAGAAGAGGTTGGAAAGCTAAAGAGTAATGGATTTATCATAGATTCAACCTACCCAGACTGGATTTCGAATCCAGTCCTGGTAAAGAAGGCCAACGGGAAGTGGCGAACGTGTATCGACTTCTCGGATTTGAACAAAGCCTGTCCAAAAGATAGTTTCCCGTTACCTCGGATTGACCAGTTGGTAGACTCGACGGCAGGTCACGAGATTCTCTCATTTATGGATGCTTATTCAGGATACAACCAGATTCCGATGCATATTCCAGATCAAGAGCACACTAGTTTTATCACTGATCTGGGATTATATTGTTATGTGGTGATGCTCTTTGGCTTGAAGAATGCGGGCGCTACATATCAGCGCTTAGTCAACAGAATGTTTTATAACCAGATCGGGAGAACAATGGAAGTATACGTCGATGATATGTTGGTTAAGTCCAAGCAATCTTCTCAACACACTACTGACTTGGCAGAGATGTTCGGCATTCTTCGAAAATACGGAATGAAACTCAACCCAACCAAATGCTCGTTCGGTGTTGCTTCTGGAAAATTCTTGGGATTCATTGTCAGTTCCCGTGGTATTGAGATTAATCCAGACCAGATCGCGGCAATCAGAAACATTCAGGAACCTAGGCAGATTAGGGATGTGCAAAGCCTTGCCGGAAAAGTGGCCGCGCTAAGCAGATTTATCTCCAGGGCTACGGATAAGTGCATCCCATTCTTTGAATTAATAAAGCGAGGAAAACGCCACTTTAAATGGACACCTGACTGCGTAGAAGCGTTTCAAATTTTGCTCAGGCACTTGGAGAAACCTCCGATTTTATCTAAGCCAATAGATCACGAGGATTTATTCGTGTATTTGGCAGTGTCATCCCATGCGATCAGCTCAGCATTGGTAAGGGAAGAGGATAAGGTACAAAGACCTGTGTATTATGTGAGCAAAAAATTGACAGCAGCAGAGCGTAATTATCCACGGATAGAAAAGTTGGTGTATAGTTTACTGATCGCCTCTAGAAAACTTCGGCACTATTTTCAGGCACATCCTATCACCATATACACCGATCATCCACTCAAGCAAGTTCTACAGAGACCGGAGGCATCTGGAAGGTTACTCAAATGGAATATAGAGTTAAGTCAATTTGATTTGAACTTTCAGCCCAGACGGTCAATTCGGGGGCAAGTGATAGCCGACTTTATAGCAGAGTTCACTGTCCCTGAGGAAGATATAGCAAACGAGGAAGTTGATCCTTCAAAGTTACTTTTCGATCCTAATGCCTGGAGATTGTATACTGATGGCGCTAGGAACGACGAAAGATCCGGCGCTGGAATAGTGCTTGAAACCCCAGAGAGACGATTGATAACCTATGCAATCCGAATGGAGTTTCATGCCACTAACAACGATTCCGAATATGAAGCTCTGATAGCCGGATTAAAGATTGCAAAAGAACTAGAAGTCACAAAGCTGAACATCTTCTGCGACTCTAAGTTGGTTGTCAATCAAGTCACTAGAAGATTCCAAGCTAAAAGTGCAAGATTGATTTTATACTTAAAGAAAGTGAAAGAACTGCTGAATGATTTTGATCACTACAGCATATCTCATATTCCGCGGTCAGAGAATCAGCAGGCGGACAAGTTGGCAAAGATGGCTAGTTCTGACGATCCTGAAGTGACTGGGCTAGCCCCCGTTGAAGTACTTCAGTCCCCTAGCATAGATCAGATGGAAATCGATCTAGTACTAGAGACGGAACCAGAAATGGAGTCCTGGATGACCCCTCTAAAGAATTTCCTGATGGATGGAACGCTTCCGACCAAGAAAAGCGAGAGGCGTAAAGTGATTCGTAAAGCCTCCCGATACGTTCTGCAAGGCGGAGTTCTTTACAGACAAGGGTTTTCAATGCCCCTCCTTCGGTGTATAGCCCACGATGACATCAAACGTGTGCTGCAAGAAGTCCACGAAGGCGAATGTGGCGACCACACTGGAGGGCAAACTTTGGCAAAAAAGGTATTGCGGCATGGTTATTTCTGGCCTACCATAAACAAGGATGCAGTAAGATATGCCCGACGATGTGATGCGTGCCAGAGATTTTCAAAGATACCTAGAGCGCCCCCAAGTCAGTTAAAAACAATGATGAGTCCATGGCCTTTCGCTATGTAGGGAATTGATATCATAGGAAGTCTCCCCATAGCAAGGGGCGGAGCAAAGTTCGCTATTGTGGCCGTAGATTATTTCACTAAGTGGGTCGAGGCTGAACCACTAACTACAATCACAACCAAACGAGTGATCAACTTCATCGTGAGAAACATCATCTGTCGATTTGGGATTCCAAAGATTGTAATAACAGACAACGGAACTCAGTTCGATAGTGCCGAATTTAGAAACTTCTGCCAAAAATACCACATCGAGAATCGGTACACCTCTGTGGCGCACCCACAATCGAACGGACAAGTCGAAGCGGCAAATAAAGTAATTAAGTCCATTCTGAAAAGAAGAATGAAGCGGGCTAGAGCCATGTGGGCTGATGAATTGCCCTTGGCACTATGGGCCTACAGGACAACATATAAATCGGCAACAGGACATACCCCGTTCTCCCTTGCTTTTGGAACGGAAGCAGTCATCCCGGTTGAGATAAAGGTACCTTCTCATCGGGTGACTTATTATGATCCAATGACCAATAATGAATTGCTCCTTGAGTCCCTGGATATGATCGAAGAAAAGGGGGATGAAGCAGACCTGCGTGCCCTGAGATGCAAACAACAGGTCACCCGATATTACAACAATAAGGTCCGAGCCCGAACCTGGGAACCCGGAGACTTGGTTCTGAAACGTGTCTTTCCACCCCCAACTCATATGGGAGCGAAGTGGGAAGGACCGTACTCTATTCTGAGCAAGCTTGATAATGGAACCTTCAAGCTGGCAACCGTAGATGGAAAGGAAATCCCCAGAGTGTGGAATGCCCAACATTTACGGCCATATTTAACATGAGAGTTTCAAATTTATTCTTTTGCTTTGTTAAAAAACTATGTACAGGGCATGACTTGCCTAGAATAGTCTGATTCCTTAAAGCAAGAGATTATAAAGTGGACGTAGGTCATGATTCGATCGAACCACTATAAAAATACTGTGTGTCATTTGCCTTTATTGCATCTTTATTTATTTACCTGTTTATTTTTATGAAAATCAATGTGAATAATACAGGTACCCGAAGTCCGGTGCCAACCGTTCCTCCCGTAGACTAATCGGAGGAACCCAAAGCCTTGGCAAAGGCTCCAACTGCTTGTCCGACTAGTTTTAATCCACGGAGCATGGGTTAAAGTATACACCTAGGATGAGTTTGATGAGCATGCATGATTGCAGACTGCTTGATCCGTGACTCTAACTCTCCAGAGTAGAGAGAGAGTATAAAGGACACGAAGATGACATCCACGAATAACGGCGGTGTACCATGATCGGAGCTGCCTAAGCAAAAACTCTAACTCTCCAGAGAGAGAGAGTATAAAAGCGTCTCCGATTGAGCGCTGAGAAATAGCTCCTTCCCCGCTGAAGGATCGGGGAGCGAATGAGTCGCTGAGCATGAACTCTAACTCTCCAGAGAGAGAGAGAGAGAGAGTATAAAAGCGTCTCCGATTGAGCGCTGAGAAATAGCTCCTTCCCCGCTGAAGGATCGGGGAGCGAATGAATCGCCGGGCGCAAAACTCTAACTCTCCAGAGAGAGAGAGTATAAAAGCGTCTCCGATTGAGCGCTGAGAAAGAACTCATTCCCTGTTAAAGGAATAAGGGCCGACCGCGCCACTGTTATCCCATGAAATATCCTAAGTCCCCCCGTATTCAGAAATAAGGGGCAACCTGCCGACGGTACTGATCAATCCTAAGTAAACCCCAGTCAGATGCTACAATGACAACTGATTGGGGGGCACATACACTCGTATACATACACTGGACTTTGATACAGCAGTGTGACATAGCATGAAAATTCTTCTTCCTGTTGATTGACTGATTTATAGTTATTATTAGTTAGCTAATGACTAAACATGGAAAGTTTATCTGGATACAGGTACACAATGATGCAAGGAGAGATAAACTCTTGTTTATATACTGCGAATCAACAAAGTGAAAAACAACCTAGAAACAAAAGTGAGGACCAGTCTCACAATTACACTTCCTGGCCAGTGGAAAACCTAAAGACAAAATATCAACAAACAACAAATATCCTATTTACGCTTTGACCTCTTCTCTTGCTTCTGCCTCTCCAGCTTCGCCTTGTCGGTATCAGACGGATCCCCTTTCTTCCTCTTCCTTTTGTCGATAAGAGGAACGTCCGACTCCTCTGAAGATTCCTCTTCCACCTCTTTTCTCTTCCTCCTATCAGAAAGAGAAGCTGGGAAGTCGTCGGGGTTTGCAAAGTGAAGCTGTCGACTGATGGATTTGGGCTGAATCTTCACAATCATCCCAGTTTTGGGATCGAATTTTGCAAGAGGGACTACGTCCAAAGGCTCATCTCCCACCTTCCTCGAAGCTAACTCTTTCTCCTGCCTGGCTTTTCGGCTGGCCAAGGTTTCCTCGTCATCATCATCGGCCTTTTTGGCGCCGATAGTGTCTTCTTCGTTATCTACATGGCGCCCATCCATGTCTCTCAAGGCTTCGATAGTCTCAGCATCTTTGGGCGCATCAGTGCTAGGTGCCGGGATGCTTTTTTCTGCTGTTGTGACCTCGGCCTGCTTTGGTACGTCAATACCAGCACCTGGCAAGGCAGCCTCCTTCTCCACTTCCTTTTCTTTTTCAGCACCCATGTCGACGGGCTCGCCACCTGTATTACGAGGAGCACATGTTACTAACTCAAGTGGTTGTTCCACCAAACGACGACAATTCACAATTGCTTTGACAAATTTCGGGAGAAAAGGGAGATACCTTACGCAGACCCTCCTTCTTGAATAGTCGTAGGAGCTCCAACAATAGCGGGAGTTAGGCCCAAGGGGATTAGCGGATCATCAGGATGGTACTCCTCAACTCCGGAGGTTTTAGGCCCCATGGCGGAACTGGAACCTTCATCAATTTTTCTTTTACCTTTAGCCAAGGTTTTCTCCTTTTCCATCTCCGCCAGAATCAGGCGACGACCCTCTGCCAGGTCCTCAGGTTCATTGTCTCTTAGGATGCTCTTCATCAGTTCATCCTCATCGATTTCTTCGACTCCCAATCTATGTTTTTCACCCTCCACAATGGCATCCCATAAATTGGCCAAAGTAACATGGTAATCTGGGATCCACGAGATGTTACGAGTTTTGAGAACCTGGCCAAGGAAATCGAAAATCATCTCTTCAAACCCCTCAATCTATTTCTCTCTTTCGAGGAGCTTGTTGTTAGAAGCAGTGGCCAATTCAATGGCACTTTCAACGTTCTTTTCGGCAAGGGCTGCCCTTCTCTCCGCATCCGAGACCTGGTCGTTCAAAATCACCTTTTCCGCTTTAGCCAGAGCCAGACTTTCTTTTAAACTCGCTTTTTCTGCCTCCCAAGCAGCCTTCTCAGCTTCAAAATGACCTTGTGCTGTTTTCAACTCGATGTTGGCCATTTTGAGATCTTCAACCTCCTTCTTTAAGGCCATTTTCTCTTGGCTATTGGAGTCCAGTTCTGAATGAAAGCGCTGCTTGGCATTCTCTAATTCAGTCTTATAATTTTCAGCGTCCCTCCATGCTAAAGCAAGCTGGGACTGAGCATCTTCCAGGTCCTTCTCTAATTTTGTCCTAGCCCTTTCGTTATTTTCAAGTTTTGCTTTAGATCTGTGTGATTCTATTTCGAGTGTTCGGATAACTTCCGAAAGATTAACTGCGTGTTTTTTCATCATCTCATAGTGCCTGGCTGCGTGCTGGATGTGCCCGATAACTTCATTATCCCAATTTTTAGGGACCAGTTCCAAGGAAGGGACAAATACCATCCTGTCAAAGAATATGCCTGGAAATTGTTCCCGCAGCTTTTCCAGCCTACCTTGGATCTCGGGACCATGGACGTAATCCCGTGACCCAGGGGCAGCTAACTCTGGTTGGCTGGTGGGGACAATGTCACTTCTCTCCTTCTCAGTCTCTTTGGATGAATCTTTGTCCCTATATTTAGATTCGTGATGCCTTTTGGATGACCGACTGTGGGAAGGTGCACTCTTTGGAGGAGTCAACTCTTTTGTAAGTTTCTTTCCCTCTGTCGGAATTGTCGGATGACTTGAAGGCCTGGTAGAGGTTGATTTTGGTGGAGATCGAGGTTGCGAGGAACTCGGCCTATGAGAAGGACCACGAGAGCGCTCAGTATCCGGGCGAAGGCTAGGTGTGCCCTCACGAAGAGAACGATACGAGTAAGATTTCCTGCTGGACATCGTTCCTGCAAAAGAAGAGAAGAACATATTAAAACTTTGAATATCCACGATATAAGAGTGCCGGGTTAGATAGTGTGTGTGAGGTGTGTATCCCATATAATTCCCCCTAACAGACCCGGGCCAGAAGACAGGCTCATCTGACCAGTTTCTCGTCCTCTAGTTGGAGCACTGGTCTCTTCAGGAGCAAGGAAGAAAGGCCCCTCTTCAAAGTCCTTTTCTGTATATACAACATCGGGTAAAGGGATTTTATTCAGCTCGTCAAATAACTGCTATTCTGTCAAGTCATCGGGAGCAACGGTTTCGATTGAAGCAGAGACAGGAATTTCCTTGGACACATCATCGTGGACCTCATCCCCTCTGTATATGTTCAGGTCCTCATCGTCTTGGATGACAATCGGAGAAGGACTCTTGCGAAATCTAGTTGTTTCTATCGCTTGTGAAGTTCCCTCTCCCTCAGTTGGGGGCACGTACTTATAAGGTTTGCCGCCGGTCCCAAGTCCAAATCTTCTATCTAGAAGACGATGCTTATGAAGATTGTCGTCAGTAATGCATTTTTTGATCCTTAGAAAGTCAGACCTGCTTTGATGAAGAATAGATAACCGATGGTTGTATAACGGACCCTCCGTTTTTGGGAAGATGTGATCTGTTTAAGACAAAGGAAAAGGCGGAAGAATGTTAATACTTAGACTCCTTGAGCAAGATATTCGATTAGGTGATCAAAGTTTACTTGATTTGAGCCATCTTCGTGAGCATCCAGCCTGTTTCCTTATATAAAACCAATCGGACTTAGGATCCCCAATGTTGCTGTATCCGTCGTACAGAACTTTCCTATTCGCCACCGATTCAAAGAAAGAGAAATTTGGAGTTGCCGAAGAACGGTGCTTGAAAAGAAAGAAGAACACCAGATCTCTGAATTTAAGTTCGGCATGTAGGATCTCCGCATATGCAACATATAGAGAGTATAGAGATGCGTAGGCGTTTGGATGAAGCTGCATCGGAGCAATACCTAGTCGTCTTAAAGTTTCGATGGCGATCGGAGGAAACGGAGGAATAGCTCCTACTAGACACATTGTTCGACAGATCGCCATATACCCTTCCGGAGCTAGGTAGGGTCTATCTTCGCTTCTAGGCATCAAGACATCGTCCCAAGGAATTCCATGTCTTAAGCAGATTCTTTTAAGTTTTATCTCGTCAAGCTTGGATGCTAAAGAATCAGAAAATTTATCTATCCCGAGTGCACCTGGGATCTCGTCGGGAGCTCGCTCATCGGTCTCAGAATCGTTGCTGGATGAAGTACTTCCTGTCGGATCTGATTCTGTGGCTTCGTACTCAGATCCAGAATCTTCACCTCCCAGATTGATTGGAGGAATTTCAGGGTTGTACTGTTCAGGAATCTCGGATTCCGCTTCTGTCACGGATCTTGAAGAAGAGTGATCATTCGGCATTGCTGCTAGGACGAGAAAATATGAACAATAAGATTAACACTACCCGTCCCCCGTGTGTGCAAGTACTGGTGTGTGTACTCGTGTGTGCATTAAAAATAAAGCGTGAAAGCAATCAAGATCATCAAAACATTAGTCGTCGTATGCAGTCAAATTATGAGGTCATTTAGTCCAGGAAGTCCAACGTCAAGGCTCTATCCTAACTGTTCAGAGTTTTATGGTGACAAGGCGTTGATTAAAGTCTGAAATTTCTTCATATCGTCGGCTATGAGTCGGATCGCAAAGCAGAGGGATCGCCCCTTTCGGATCGCATGGCAGAGGGATCGCCCCTTTTGGATCGCAGGGCAGAGGAATCGCCCCCCATCGAATCGCCGGGCGAAGGGATTGCTCCTTCACGAACCGTTGCGACCCCCACGATACGTCCCTTTGCTGCCACCACGATCTTTCGTCTCGCCACTCGCTTTCGTCTTCTCTTCTTGACCACGACCCGAACTGGCCTTCCCTCTTCTTCTTCCTCCTCCGTTTTCCTCCTCTCCTTTCCATCCTCGAACTCCGAGCTCTACGTCAGTTAGCCATGGCGTTTTGATGATTTCGTCAGAAAAGCACAAATTTCCATCGTTTCTAGTCGAGAAAGTTCATGAGAGAGTGGCATTCACGAATAAGAATACTTTTTGTGGAGTTACCTTTCTAAAGATTGAGTGAATGCTCGGATTTTCGAAGGTTTGAAAAACTTGGGTTCGTTCTTCGATAGTGCAGGCGAAACGATTCGGCAGAAAGAAAGAAGAAGGAGAATGAAGAGGAGAGGGTCGGCTTATATAGGCAAAGAGGGCGACCGTTTGTCTCCCTTTCTTTGTCCTATTCGGTCCACGAAACACCATACAGGTCACGATCCAAAGCTTGTGTCGCATAGAAGCCCATGGACCGCCTCAAACGATGGCCCACCAAGCTCGAAGCCCGACACGGCTCGAAGAAAAGTCCGCCGCGTCTCGCACAAAAGCCTAAACACTCAGCTCGAGACGAGCACGTGACCACTAGGACCGTGGCGCTCTATGGCGATCCGATTCATGCATACGTTGATTTGAACCAATGCGACTGTTGATTTGCGTCCCTTCAGGAAAAGGTAGATCAGAATCTTCGAAGCATGTTCCATCATCGATAAAACATACTTCGAGGGGGCAAAATGTTGGCTCGCTTTTTGACCAAGCCACCCAGAATCATTCGTAAGAGAAAAGCAGGAAACCACGTTCCCCAAGAATATGAAGGAACGGATCGCACTCTATCGACTCGCCCACGGAGGATCGCATCTCGACGGAACGCCCACGGAGGATCGCGTCTCGACGGATCGTCCACGGAGGATCGCGTCTCGATGGATCGCCCACCGAGGATCGCGTCTCGACGGATCGCCCCCATCTCATCAGCGAACGACACATCCAGGCGATCCGATCCAAACTTATATTGTTGCCCAGAGCGAACCGATCCGATCCCTTGGTGCATGGCGAACCCTCTGACCCATTCAAGCGCGAGCTAGTCTTCAGCGATCCGAATCGCATGGATCTGGCGACACGTGTCCCTAACCGTCATCTGGACCAATTCTCCCCATCTCCACAATCCGATTTTCAAGCAGATCGCGACACCTGTCCACAACGGCTAATTTGACTATTTCTTCAACGGAGGCGATGCGATCCGATGTTCTCGGGATCTGTGCCACATGTTATCACGACCCGCCTGACAAAATCAGCTATAAATAGCCCAGAGCTTGTCATTTTTTGGGATCCTTTTGGCAATATTGAGTACTGAATCCGCCATTGTTGTCAAACTACTGAGATATTGAGAGAAATCCTTGTTGTATTAGCTTTCAAATCATAATCAATAATATATAAAGTGGACGTAGGCTCGTTAACGCCGAACCACTATAAATTCTGTGTGTTATTCTCTTTTTCCTCGTTCTTCACTTGAAATTCTATAACATTCAGAACAATTTGGGTGTTAGGTCCAATTTTCGATCTAACAGTAAATTAGAGAATTTAATTGTTAAAATTAAATAACTTTGAATATTTAATTAAAATAATAATTAAATAATATATTTAATTCTGAAATAATCAAAATTGGCTGAAATGGCGATATGGTGTGAATGGGATCATTTGTGATATTTAATTCAGTTTAGAATTGAATTAAAATAACGAATATATTATTTGAACGACGGTTTGAACGTATAATTATATTATAATTAAAATCGAGCTCGAAATGGCGCTGCAGTTCACGATTTGGCGATTTGAACTTCAACTGAATGTACAGGATTCGTTTTAAGCCGGATTTCTGTGAAACCAGAAACATGTGGAGCTGGTGAAGTATATTTTTCTAATGGAAGAGAAAAATCAGGATTTCGTCGTGTAGATTTTGATTTATGTCCAAATCAAATTTTAGAAAAGTCGCTGTGGAATAATTTATAAAGGAATTATTTATATTTTAAAAAGGAATTTCAATATAAATCGAATATCGGGTTGACCCAGATTTGAAATATCGAGTTAGAAATGCATATAAGATTTTTCTGAAGCTGTATGGTATTCCACTCTGAATATATACGATAGTATTTATTTGTTTAAATATTAAATTTAATTGTTTTAAAATGTATTTATATATTTAAAAAGGGTTATTTAGAGCTTTAAAAATAGCCAGTTTTGCAAATGACCTCAGAATTCGACGAAACTAATTTTGTTGGATCTGCAATATTAAGTTATTGCTAGATTTCAATTTCTGTGATTTTTGAAGTCAGTATGTGGCCGTACGGGATTTTAATGTGAAATACAGTCGATAATTTGACCTTTAAAAATACGCTGTGTGAGCAAACGGAGTCGGAATTCGACGAAACCAGTTTCGTTAGGACCTAATACTGAACTGTAGCTGTATGTCCATTTTCATGATTTTTGGGTATCGTATGTGGTCACAGGAATTTCAATTGACAAGAACAAACAATGGTTGGTTAAAATTGAATATAAAATTGAATAGAAAAATATCTAAACCCATACTATAAATACCCTCGTGCCCTTAAACCTAATTCACAAATTCCTTTTCTCGATTAGAAACAATCGACGTATCCTTTTCTAAGACGTCACTCTCCATTCAAGGAAAAGCCTTCTTTCAAAAAACTTTGTAAAATCAAATAAAAATCTATAAAAATCTAAAACCCTTTCTATGAAGTCGCACTGATGAGAAGTACCCATATATGGGCGGTTCATTGGGTTCGATGCACAATTTCTTCGCTGCGATTTTTACCATGAGAATTAGGGTTAATGACTGAGGGAGTTCGGGGCTTTAATTTGGATGTTTAAGAGTGTATTTGGGTTCGTAGGTCACTATGGAGTTTACAGGCGTTTTCTGGTGAAGTACGGTTGATATAAGTGACGCATTGTCACTGCATTGGTTGCGAGAAGTTGATGAACGAACCTGGGTTCTTACGTGCGAGTTTGGTTATATTGGGATAGAGATTAAGTAGATTAGAAGAGTGAAATTTTCATAGTTTTAGTTTGATTTTTAAGGGTAGCAACGAAGGAGGGAGCTTGGAAGAAGTATGGTATTTGTATTTGGAGAAGATGGGTTTGCTCCAGATCGATGGGAAAAGGAAGAAGGAATTGGATGCGGGTGGGAGATTTGGTATTGGGCTAACGAAATTCAAAGGTTAAGGCCCGAATAATAGTAGGATTTTAAGTTTTAATTTACATTAAATATTTGTACGAACTTGTGTAAGTCATAACTTTGTCTTACGAAATCGAAATTCAGCGAAACAAGATCCACTGGGATCGTATGGACGGCCAATTCCCAATGGAATGTCTGGGAGTGGATTGGAGCCCGTTACAATTTATAGCAAAATAAATTGTCCATCTGAATCAAACGATGATTATCGTTAATAACGATGATCGTCCAATGTGAGTAAATCTCACTAACTCTGAACAGTTTATAATTTCATGTTGTATTTTTAGAACTGTTAAATATTGGCGAATTGACTGTGTATTGAACGTTTGATTGAACTGCTTGTGTAATAACTCGGAAATCCGAGCCAATTTAAATTTTTTATTTTGGCCATTTTAGCGAATTTTGATTATTTCAAATGAATTATTTTAAATAATAACGACGAGAAATTTATTTTGAATAGAATTCGAAGTATATATTTATACAGATCGTCGTTAGAATATAAATAATTATTTATAATTATATAAGGAATTGAAAATGGTGTGGTAGTTCGAAAATTCGATTTCAAAGTTCAAATGAATGTGCAGGATTCAAAATAAACCGGATTTTAGCAAAACAAAAAATATTTGAATCTAATTGAGAATATATTTCCAACGAATCCGAAAAATTGAAATTTCATAGTGGGGATAAAAAGTTATGCCCAGTTGAAAATTCAGAATAGTCGCTATGGAATTCTAGCCCTTAAAAATGGGAATTTTGCAAATGACCTCGGTTTTCAACGAAACTACTTTTGTTGGATCCATGATGTCAGGTTATTGCTAGATTTCAAAATTCGGAGTTTTCTGAATCAATATGTGAGCGTGGCAAAGGAAAACGCATTTGACTAGTTTTAGTTGATTTTAATCGACTGGAAAATGGCCATTTTTCAAACGGTCTCAGAATTCAACGAAATTAGTTTCGTTAGGACTGTATCATCAATACGCAGCTAGAAAATATTTTTCTGGAATTTTTAGAGGCTGTATGTGGCCCCAGTAAATTGAAATGTGCGTTCAAAATCAATATATAGAGTTATATTTTGATTTTGATGGAAACTGATCAAATCGATCGAATCAACTTACGATACATATCCCATTGTGTTCGGAATGGAGGTAATTAGTTAAGGACGACAGTAGGTGGGCCACGTTTGGAGGTCGAAATAAAAAGTTACTTTTTGAAAATTAAAATAATAAATTAAATAAAAAAGGAGTCAACGCCCCTTTTCTCCTTTACCCCCCCCCCCCTCTCGTTAATTCTCACAAAAAGAAAAAAAAAACAAAAAAAAAAACAAACCCACGATCGAACCCCCCTAGACCCCGTCGATCATCACCGCCGCCCTTCCCCTTGACCTCCGACCGACGCCCCCCTACCTCCTCTTTCCCTCCTCTCTTTCCCCCTCACCTCTGCTTTAAAACCGAACCGAAACCCCCCTTGAAGCCATAACCCACCAGTCGCCGACCGCCGCACCACCACCGCCCTTCCTCCTCCGTACCCATTGCTCCTCTCTCCTCCTTCCTCATCTGAAACAAGCCACCAACCCCTTTTCCTCCTCCGATTAGGTGTAAGTCCTTTTTCTTTTTTGATTTTGTTTTATTTTAATTTGTGAAATCAGTTTTCCTTTATAATATAGTAAATGGATAGAGTTTAGATTATTATCGTTTAAAAGGTTTAGATTCTTATCGTTTAGAAGTTTAGATTTTTTTTATCGTTCAAAGATTTGATTTTTTAGAAAAGATAGGATATTTTTTTTGTATTATAGAAAGAATAAAAATATGGTTTTTATATTATAGAAAGAATAAAAATATGATTTTTATATTATAGAAAGAATAAAAATATGATTTTTATATATAGAAAGAAGTGATTTTTATTGTGTAGATCATTACGAATAAAAAGAAGTGAATAGCTATATAAAAATAGAAATTTTATCTATATAGTAGTGGTGTAAAAATAAAATTTTATCTATATAGTAGCGGTGAAAAATATGGTTTTTATATATAGAAAGAAGTTATTTTTATTGTGTAGATCATTATGAATAAAAAGAAGTGAATAGCTATATAAAAATAGAAATTTTATCTATATAGTAGCGGTGTAAAAATAAATTTTTATCTATATAGTAGCGGTGTAAAAATAGAATTTTTATCCATACAGTAGCGGTGTAAAAATAGAATTTTTATCTATATAGTAGCAGTGTAAAAATAGAATTTTTATCCATATAGAGTGATTATAAAAATGTGATTTTTATATACATAGCAACAATATAAAAATATGATTTTTATATATGTAATGGCTACGGGCAATGAAATTGACAAAAGGCGAGCACGGTGAAGATTTCCTACATATGAAGAGTCGTGGTGTTTGGTTTAGCTAGTCGCTGAGAACTTCTCACCTTTAATTTAATTTTCTAGTTAAAATATAAAATAGGATGCAGACGGTGTTTAGTAGCACCCGACACCCGTCGTCCACAGACCATGGACGGCTTGTTTGTTTGTTATATTTTGATGTGTAGTTGATTGTGCGATGTGGAATGGAATAAAATATTTATATAGTTAAAAATAGAATTTTTAACATGTATATAAAAGGAAATAAATAAATATAAACAAATCGGACGATTTGTTTATATACACACATTTGGCTGATATTGATTGGGACGATAAATTTTACACATCGCCCAACTGCACAAATAAAATCTGTGTTTGATTGTTTAAAACCCCACATGGGTATTGGGATAATATATGACATACACTAATCATAATAATTAGCTGTATGTCGATCGATTGATTGACAGACAGTTATATGCGTTGAATATTTATATTTGATGCCTATACAGTGTAGAACGCATTTTGGATGATGGTTGATTGTTTATCGTCATTATTGTATATATGACTTGGATGAAATCCATATAACTAAAATTATATGGTAGTTGACTGTGTCTGATTCCAGTTTAAAATTATCGAATAATTTAAAATAATATTCAATGAAATTGAATTGGGAAGCCGTGTTAAGTAGTTAAACGCCATTTCAACGCGAACGTGAATTTTGTCGATTTTATAATGAATATCGAGAAGTGGTTTCAAAATTAAATATTTTGAAACGAATTCAAATTAAATCGAATATTTTGAAATGAATTTGAATTGAATTTGAATAGAAAATGAATTTGAATAGAATGGAAAATAAAATGAATTCAAATTGAAATGAATTTGAAATTTGAATTGAACCGAAATGAAATCAAAACGAATTTATAAGGAAAAATTCAATTTTGATTTAAAAATGAATATGAAGTTGAAACTGTTTTGAAACAAATTTAAAACGATTTATGAAATACATTTTGAATGGAAATCGACGAAATATATATAATATATATATATTATATATATAGAAAGGCCTGAATAGAACGCACTGCGGTAATTCGTGAATTTCGACCATTGACTTCGAATGGACATTGCGGGAGATCCGACCATCGGATTCTCCTAAAACCGGAACCGTTGGGTTCGTATCGAAAAGAGCTTTCTAACGAATATTAGAAATTAGAAATCTAACAGTTGGATTTGGAATTATGTCCAAATCAAATTTGGAAAAGGTCGTTGTAAGTACAGTTTGATGGCCGTTGATGGAAATCGGCTGTACGGGCCTTGATAAAATTATTAAAAATAGTAATAATTTGTGCAAAATCATAAGAAATGATTTGAGAAGAATTGGGATGAAATTTCCATATTTGAAAAGATAAAAATATGTTTTTATCGAAATGAACTTGTTTTGAAATAGAATAATAATTTATTTATTTTTAAAATAAATAAATTGGATTTGAAATGGTTTTAAAATAACCAGAAGTTTCCAATATATGAATTGGAATGGATTTGAATCGAAATCATCTTCGGAATAGTTCGATGTTGGATTTCGTGATTATACAGATGTTGTTATGGAGATTTGAAAGATATATTTATATCGTTATTTCCAATACGATATTTGTTGGTTTCAGAGTTTGATTTTGAATATAAGCTGATAAATTTTCTATTCAGGGCCTTGTGTTTAATATCAAATGGGATTTTGGGTTGTCGTGAGCGGTATCTTTAATAATACTGTTCTTAAACCAAAATGGAGTTAATAAAATTAAGAACTAACTGGGGATCAGTTAAGTTGGATGGTTTCTTGGATATTGATCTGATGTTGGTTTCGGCCTTCGGGGTTAATATTTAGGGAACTGTCCTCTTACTAATTTACGGTTAGGGACTGATTGAAATGTGATGTGATTTTGGGGTTTATCGTGAACCGTGTTTTAAAGGACATCGGTTTTTTAACCCAGTTAAAGATTAAAACTAATTGCAGTTTTAATGAATCTTTAATTAGATTGAAATGATCGAGAATGGAGTATCACCAGTTTTGCTCCAAGCGATAGTTAAATCTTTAACTAGATTTGAACGTGAAATGGTAATTAACTTTACCGATAACACCGTGGTGTTAGATATGAAGTATTACTAGTTTTACTTCATAGGATGAATAGGGTGGGATTGGGAAATAAGACAAATATCTACTTTGGTGTGGTTCGCTAATCTCGACTAGTTTGAAGTGATATTCAAAGGAAGATTAAAGAATAAATTTAAAAGAATTTATCTTTGATAAAATTAATGGGAACCTTTCCCTAAGATTGTGAAATTTAGAAACTAACTGCAGGTTAGCTAAGAAGAATGGTTTCCTGGGTATTGATCTGATGTTGGTTTCGGCCTTCGGGGTTTAATGTTTTGGGGAATTATTCCCTTGCTAATTTACGGTTAGTGACTGATGAATTGGAATGAGGCGTATGTTGTGTTTGTGTAACACTTGTTTATTATATACGCGAGTTATTCAGAAAGGCCGAGTTTATCCCATTCTGAATAACTGATACGACGATAAGTCGAAGATGAAGACGTTGGTTGAAGACCGGAGGTCTTCACGTCGTTTGGGTGATTACTGATGATCTTGATTGGGCCGTACACCAAAGAGGAGGGAATCAGTTAGTGGTCGTCCAGACGTACTTGTAGATCGATGGATATGCGAGGTACAAGGTGCCTCCGGTTTCGTTCAGACCCTGAACAGACTTGTAAATGTAATGTGTGTCTGGCATTGGATATCATTCTGTGTGATTGATGGATATCGGTTGCATGGAGTGGTTTGCCTGTGTGGCATGCTAAGATGCAAATGATCAAGGCTTCTGTTGAAAAGCAGAGTCTTGTGGTTGATGATCAAATCACGGCCTGTGTGGTATAGCTTTGTGTAGCTTTGATTCGCGATGTACAGTCTTGTGGTTGTTTGAAACCCCAGGAAACCACCTATCTTTGCCGTGATTTTAATCCACATCGGTGGACCAGCCCTGACGATCCAAGGGCTCACTTGTGTCTGGGTCTTGAGGCTCGGGCTAGACAGTCTCGAATCGGTAGAGCTATCTTTTGCCTCGGTTCACAGAAGGAAACCCAATTTCCAATACATGACAATTGCGGTTTTGATTGTATACTTATATATGGCGACATAATGGCATAGGACGCTCATGTCGCCTATGATTGATATTTCTGATTGTATATAAAATCAGAAACTAACTGGAAACGAGCTAAGATAGGTGGTTTCCTGGGTATTGGTTCTGATGTTGGTTTTGGCCTTCGGGGTTAATACTTAGGGAATCGTTTTCTTACTAATTTACGGTTGGAGTTTGATTAAGAATCAAAAGATAAAATTTCGCATATCAAGCATTCTTTGGCTATTATAAGGTAAAATCCTATCCTTCGGCTTGCGTTGCATTGTGTGTTGGGACCTGGGTCTTATAACAGCTTCATTTTTCTTAATTTAGCATTGCGCTATTTGTTTTATGCACTGGTATTCTTGGGAGGAAACCCGTTCCGTGTTATACGGCGTGGTCCCTTGATTTACCTTAATTTAAAAAACAATATTAATAACTGTTTTAGTTCTCACACCAGTCACATGACTGACCTGGAGTTTATTGTTTTAACCTAAACTCTGGGTGCCCCTATTTTTCGCACGGGCGGCTAATAGTTTTGGTTTTGCAGATTTATATTCACAGGATCCTGGTTTACAGCTAGAACGATACTCGGAAAGCTCTGTATCCGTGTATTACTTTCAGTTGTGTCTTGTATTGTTTTTCCGTTGCAATGTATTTAAATGTAATTTAAATCTCTGATATTTTTTTGATGTATTTTATTTGTTTATACTCTATATATTCTTGTATTCTGATGAATTGTTGTAATTAACAATGAAATGTTCTTCTGTCTGCTTTCTGGTTTGTCATGTTCTCAAAACAATCAGGCGTTTCGAACGGTCTTGGTCGGTTTAGCGACTGATTCGGATCGAGCGAAATTCCTGGTCGTTACATTTGGTATCAGAGCTTTGGTTTACAGAGCTTAGAGAACAAGACACGTTAGAACCATACGAAAGAATTCATCAGAGATTGGATTAGTAATATCCAATGAGAATGACTCGTTAGAGATAGGATCAGTAGTATCCTAGAACGAGTGTGAAGAGTATATTTTTAAAATGAAAACAAATTTTGTTTTGAAAATTTAAATCACTTATTCGTATTTGATTATTTTATATTGAATTTGGACAATCTAGTATATAAAGATTTTGCATATACGCCTTGCAAACGTGTATTCAAAGTTTTAATATGCTGGATAGATATAGAATCGCGCTCTAGTCGCCCGGAGATGATTCTGATGATTGACTAGTCATCATCAGTATTCATGTTCGAGTGACGAAAGTGGGATTTCAATATATTTCCAATTGACTGGTGTGAGAACCGAAACAAGACAGGGCTTATTGTAGTGATTTGGCATCAAAAATCTGATTTTTGAATATATATCAAAATTATGAATTTGAAAAGCTAATCAACTAATTGATTGATGGTTGTGTTGTTTGATTATTGTTTGATTAATTAAATATTGAACCTTTAGCCTAATTGAACCGAATATTGAGTTGTATTGAAAATTAGTCGCATTTGCATGCATATACATGTACTTACATTGAACAGGTCATAGCAAGGAGGCTAGAGCAGATGAATAAAATTGTTTGCCCGACAAATAGGTACATGTTTATTGTATTTCTTTAGGTTTGGATGATTTTATGAGCCGATTGGCTAGCTGCTTGGCTTTTTCTTTTTATTTTGGATTGAAGAAGGCCATGGGAGGCTATATGAAATATCCCGAAGTCCCCGGTGCAGGGGAGGTTATGGCGAAATTTTTCGAAAATTTAGGGTGTTAGCCAAATTTTTGAAAAATTTGAGAAGTTCTTAAAACTGAAAAGTTGAAGAACTTAAGCCGTAGTAAAAATACGGAAGTTGAGTTGATTTGTGGAACAACTTTCGGCTTCGTTCCTGTTCGAGGACGAAAAGTTTTAAGTGGGGGAGATTGTAATAACCCGGAAATCCAAGCCAATTTAAAATTTTTATTTTGGCCATTTTAGCGAATTTTTATTATTTAAAATGAATTATTTTAAATACTAACGACGAGAAATTTACTTTGAATAGAATTCGAATGTATATACTTATATAGATCATCATTAGAATATAAATTATTCTTTATAATTATAAAAGGAGGCGCGGTAGTTCGAAAATTCGATTTGTTCAAATGAATGCGCAGGATTCAAAATAAACCGGATTTTAGCAAAACCAAAAATATTTGAATCTAATTGAGAATATCTTTCCAACGAATCCGAAAAATTGAAATTTCATAGCGGGGATAAAAAGTTATGCCTAGTTGAAAATTCAGAATAGTCGCTATGGAATTCTGGCCCTTAAAAATGGGAATTTTGCAAACGACCTCGGTTTTCGACAAAACCACTTTTGTCGGATCCGTGATGTCAGGTTATTGCTAGGTTTCAAAATTCGTAGTTTTCTGAATCAATATGTGAGCGTGGCAAAGGAAAACGCGTTTGACCAGTTTAAGTTGATTTTAATCGACTGGAAAATGGCCATTTTTCAAATGGTCTCAGAATTCGACGAAATTCGTTTTGTTAGGACTGTATCATCAATACGAAGCTAGAAAATATTTTTCTGGAATTTTTAGAGGCCGTACGTGGCCCTAGAAAATTGAAATGCGCGTTCAAAATCAATATATAGAGTTATATTTTGATTTTGATGGAAACTGATCAAAACGATCGAATCAGCTTACGATACATATCCCATTGTGTTTGAAATGGGGGTAATTAGTTAAGGACGATAGTAGGTGGGCCTCGTTTGGAGGTCAAAATAAAAAGTTACTTTTTGAAAATTAAAATAATAAATTAACAAAAAAGAAGTCAACACCCCTTTTCTCTTTTACCCCCCCCCCCGTTAATTCTCAGAAAAAGAAAAAAAACCAAAAACAAAACCAAACCCACGATCGAACTCCCCCCCCCCCCCCCCGACCCCGTCGATCATCACCGCCGCCCTTCCCCTTGACCTCCGACCGACTCCCCCACCTCCTCCTCCCCTCCTCTCTTTCGCCCTCCCCTCTTCTATTAAACCGAACCGCAACCCGCTTTGAAGCCCTAGCCCACCAGCCTCACCACCACCGCCCTTCCTCCTCCGTACCCCCTTGCTCCTCTCTCCTCCTTCCTCATCTGAAACGCGCCACCAACCCCTTTTCCTCCTCCGATTAGCTGTAAGTCCTTTTTCTTTTCTGATTTTGTTTTATTTTAATTTGTGAAATTAGTTTTCCTTTATAACATAGTAAATGGATAGAGTTTAGATATTTATCGTTTAAAAGGTTTAGATTCTTATCGCTTAAAAGTTTAGATTTTTTTTATCGTTCAAAGATTTGATTTTTAGAAAAGATAGGATATTTTTTTATATTATAGAAAGAATAAAAATATGTTTTTTATATTATAGAAAGAATAAAAATATGATTTTTATATTATAGAAATAATAAACTTATGATTTTTCTATTATAGAAAGAATAAAAATATGATTTTTATATATAGAAAGAAGTGATTTTTATTGTGTAGATCATTATGAATAAAAAGAAGTGAATAGCTATATAAAAATAGAATTTTTATCTATATAGTAGCAGTGTAAAAATAGAATTTTTATCTATATAGTAGCGGTGTAAAAATAGAATTTTTATCTATATAGTAGCGGTGTAAAACTAGAATTTTTGTCTATATAGTAGCGGTGTAAAAATAGAATTTTTATCCATATAGATTGATTATAAAAATGTGATTTTTATATACATAGCAACAATATAAAAATATGATTTTTATATATGTAGTGGCTACGGACAATGAAATTGACAAAAGGCGAGCACGGTGAAGATTTCCTACATATGAAGAGTCGTGGTGTTTGGTTTAGCTAGTCGGTGAGAACTTCTCACCTTTAATTTAATTTTCTAGTTAAAATATATACTAGGATGCAGACAATGTTTAGTAGCACCCGACACCCGTCGTCCACAGACATTGGACGGCTTGTTTGTTTGTTTGATTTTGATGTGTAGTTGATTGTGTGATGTGGAATGGAATAAAATATTTATATAGTTAAAAATAGATTTTTTTAACGTGTATATAAAAGGAAATAAATAAATATAAACAAATCGGATGATTTTTTTATGTACACACATTTGGCTAATATTGATTGGGACGATAAATTTTACACATCGCCCAACTGCACAAATAAAATATGTGTTTGATTGTTTGAAACCCCACACGGGTATTGGGATAATATATGACATACACAAATCCCAATAATTAGCTGTATGTCGATCGATTGATTGACAGACTGTTAAAAGCATTGAATATTTTTATTTGATGCTTATACAGTGTAGAACGCACTTTGGATGATGGTTGATTGTTTATCGTCATTGTTCTATATATGAATTGGATGAAATCCATATAACTGAAATTAAATGGTAATTGACCGTGTCTGATTCCAGTTCAAAATTATCAAATAATTTAAAATAATATTCAATGAAAATTGAATTGGGAATCTGTGTTAAGTAGTTAAACACCATTTCAACTCGAACGTGAATTTTGCCGATTTTATAATGAATATCGAGAAGTGGTTTCAAAATCGAATATTTTGAAACGAACTCGAATTAAATCAAATATTTTGAAATGAATTTGAATTGAAAATAAAATGAATTCGAATTGAAATTGAATAGAAAATGAATTCGAATTGAATTGAAAATAAAATGAATTAGAATTGAAATGAATTTGAAATTTGAATTGAACCGAAATGAATTTAAAACGAATTTATAAGGAAAAATTCAATTTTGATTTAAAATTGAATATGAAGTTGAAACTATTTTGAAACGAAATTAAAACGATTTATAAAATACATTTTGAAAGGAAATCGGTGGAATATATATAATATATATATTATATATATAGAATGGCCTGAATAAAACGCGCTGCGCTGCGGCAGTTCGTGAATTTCGACCATTGACTTTGAATGGACATTGCGGGAGATCCGACCGTCGGATTCTCCTAAAACAGAAACCGTTGGGTTCGTATCGAAAAGAGCTTTCCAACGAATATTAGAAATTAGAAATCTAACAATTGGATTTGGAATTATGTCCAAATAAAATTTGGAAAAGGTCGTTGTAAGTGCAGTTCGATGGCCGTTGATGGAAATCGACTGTACGGGCCTTGATAAAATTATTAAAAATAGTAATAATTTCTGTAAAATCATAAGAAATGATTTGAGAAAAATTGGGATGAAAATTTCCATATTTGAAAAGATAAAAATATTTTTTTTATCAAAATGAACTAGTTTTGAACTAGAATAATAATTTATCTATTTTTAAAATAAATAAATTGGATTTGAAATGGTTTTAAAATAACCAGAAGTTTCCAATATATGAATTGGAATGGATTTGAATCGAAATCATTTTCGGAATAATTCGATGTTGGATTTCGTGATTATACAGATGTTGTTATGGAGATTTGAAAGATATATTTATATCGTTATTTCCAATACGATATTTTTTGGTTTCAGAGTTTGATATTGAATATAAGCCGATATATTTTCTATTCAGAGCCTTATGTTTAATATCAAATGGGATTTTGGGTTGTCGTGAACGATATCTTTAATAATACTGTTCTTAAACCCAAATGGAGTTAAGAAAATTAAGAACTAACTGGGGATCAGTTAATTTGGATGGTTTCTTGGATATTGATCTGATGTTGGTTTCGGCCTTCGGGGTTAATATTTAGGGAACTGTCCTCTTACTAACTTACGGTTAGGGACTGATTGAAATATGATGTGATTTTGGGGTTTATCGTGAACTGTGTTTTAAAGGATATCGGTTCTTTAACCCAGTTAAAGATTAAAACTAAGTGGAGTTTTAATGAATCTTTAATTAGATTGAAATGATCGAGAATGGAGTATCACCAGTTTTGCTCCAAGCGATAGTTAAATCTTTAACTAGATTTGAATGTGAAATGGAAATTAACTTTACCGATAACACCGTGGTGTTAGATATGAAGTATTACCAGTTTTACTTCATCGGATGAATAGGGTGGGATTGGGAAATAAGATGAATATTTACTTTGGTGTGGTTCGCAAATCCCGACTAGTTTGAAGTGATATTCAAAGGAGGATTAAAGAATAAATTTAAAAGAATTTATCTTTGATGAAATTTATGGGAACCTTTCCCTAAGAATGTGAAATTTAGAAACTAACTGCAGGTTAGCTAAGAAGAATGGTTTCCTGGGTATTGATCTGATGTTGGTTTCGGCCTTCGGGGTTAATGTTTTGGGGAGTTATTCTCTTGCTAATTTACGATTAGTGACTGATGAATTGGAATGAGTCGCATGTTGTGTTTGTGTAACACTTGTTTATTATATATGCGAGTTATTCAGAAAGGTCGGGTTTATCCCATTCTGAATAACTGATACGATGATTAGTCGAGGATGAAGACGTTGGTTGAAGACCAGAGGTCTTAACATCGTTTGGGTGATTACTGATGATCTTGATTGGGTCGTACACCCAAGAGGAGGGAATCAATTAGTGGTCGTCCGGACGTACTTGGAGATTGATGGATATGCGAGGTACAAGGTGCCTCCGGTTTTGTTCAGACCGAGAACGGACTTGTAAATGGACTGTGTGTCTGACATTGGATATCATTCTGTGTGATTGATGGATATCGGTTGCATGGAGTGGTTTGCCTGTGTGGCATGCTAAGATGCAAATGATCAAGGCTTCTGTTGAAAAGCAGAGTCTTGTGGTTGATGATCAAAGCATGGCCTGTGTGGCATAGCTTTGTGTAGCTTTGATTCGCGAGCCTCACACCCCGGTGGTGATCCAAAAACGGGAGAGGACCCCAGGGAGGACATGCGTTTCTTTCTAGTTAGAAGTGGCGTCAGTGGTTTAACACGCCCTGCCGAGTTTGACTTATGTGGTTGTTGGTTTACGAGGCGCCTCAGATATGTCGGTGACTATGTGGAGCCGATGGAGTCATTCGTTGGCTCATTTGCGCCCCAAAGGGCGGGGAAACGCAGTGTTCAGGCATTTTAATCCACATCGGTGGACTGGCCCTGACGATCCAAGGGCTCATCTATGACTGGTTCCTGAGGCTCGGGCTTGACAGTCTCGAATCGATAGAGGACTATCTTTTGCCTCTGTTCACAGAAGGAAACCCAATTTCCAATACGTGACAATTGCGGTTTTGATTGTATACTTATATATGGCGACATAGTGGCATGGGACGCTCATGTCGCCTTCGATTGATATTTAGGATTGTATATAAAATCAGAAACTAACTGGAAACGAGCTAAGATGGGTGGTTTCCTGGGTATTGGTCTGATGTTGGTTTCGGCCTTCGGGGTTAATACTTGGGGAATCGTTCTCTTACTAATTTACGGTTGGAGTCTGATTAAGAATCAAAAGATATAATTTCACGTATCAAGCATTCTTTGGCTGTTATAAGGTAAAACCCTATCCTCCGGCTTGCGTTGCATTGTATGATGGGACATGGGTTTTATAACAGCTTCATTTTTCTTTACTAAGCATTGCGCTGTTTGTTTTATGCACTGGTATTCTTGGGAGGAAACCCGTTCCGTGTTATACGGCGTGGTCCCTTGATTTACCAAACTTTAAAAACCAATATTAATAACTGTTTTAGTTCTCACACCAGTCGCATGACTGACCTGGAGTTTATTGTTTTAACCTAAACTCTTGGTGCCCCTATTTTCCGCAGGGCAGCTAGTAGTTTTGGTTTTGCAGATTTATATTCACAGGATCCTGGTTTACAGCTGGAATGATACTCGGAAAGCTCTGTATCCGTGTATTACTTTCAGTTGTGTCTTGTATTGTTTTCCATTGCAATGTATTTAAATGTAATTTAAATCTCTGATATTTTTTGATGTATATTATTTGTTTATACTCTGTATATTCTTGTATTCTGATGAATTATTGTAATTAAGAATGAAATGTTCTTCTGTCTGCGTCCTGGTTTGTCGTGTTCTCAAAACAATCAGGCGTTTTGAACGGTCTTGGTCGGTTTAGCGACTGATTCGGATCGAGCGAAATTCCTGGTCGTTACAGCTAGTCAGTTAATTGAATTTCTATATTGATTCTGTTTATCAGAATATATCATATGGAACTGAAAGTGATGTTAATTTTATTGTATAACATCTGTGGATGCAGCGAAACAGATTGGAGGAATCTGACTGGATTCCTCAACAGCTATTTTATTATTTTCATATATTGTGATATATGACGTGGTTTATAATCTGTTGTTGAATATATGTGTATGAACGATATTTGATATGTTAAACACCATAACACACCGGAATGTGAAAAAGGGGAATTTTCAAATGGTATTCGAAAATAAAATATTTATAAAATCAAAAGGGTTTTGTAAATGAAATGTTTATAAATAAAATATTTATAAATGAAATATTTATAAATAGAAATCTTTATAGGTGAAATTATATAGAAAGGGGAAATCTTTATAAATGAAATATTTATAAAGAAAAGGGAATATTTATAAAATCATAAGATTTTATAAATGAGGTATTTATTGGTTAAATAAATAGGAGATGTTAAATGAGATACTTATTTGTTAAGTAAATAAGTTATAAAAGAGATATTAACTTAGGAAACAGAATAAGTTATTAAAAGGATTATTTATTTGTTAAATAAATAGAATAAGAAAAGGAGATATTTATTTGTTAAATAAATAAGATCAGATATAAGGAATATTTATTTAGAAAATAAATAAGATATTAATAAAGGAAATACTTAATAAAGGGAATACTTGGAAATAGAACCCTAAAAGCAAATATTTGCAAACCATTTGCAAATAGAATTTGAAAAGGAAATATTTGTAAACCATTTACAAATAGGATTGAAAAGGAAATATTGGTAAAGGCATTTAGAAATAAATAGATTATAAAGGAAATATTTATCTTTGGATATATATATATATATATAAGTCAGGACTTATATACGGAGAAAACAGATAAATGGAGTAGATTAATTTATAAATGATATTTATAAATTAATTTAAATATTTATCATTTGGACAAATAGAAAATATAAGTCAGGACTTATATAAAGAAGTAAAAATCGATTTCAACATCGATGTTTGAAACTGAATAAGTTATTCAAATAAGAGTAAATCAGTTAGGGTTAACCAGTTAGAGTAAAACCATTAGGGTTAACCAGTTAGGTTAAACCGTAGAGTTAAATTAGTTAGAGTTAAACCAGTTAGAGTTAATCAGTTAGAGTTAATCGATAGAGTTAAATCGAACTAGAGTTATTGAATAGAGTTAAATCAAACTAGAGTTATTCAAATGGGGTTAATCGAATTTAGTTTATTCGAATAAAGTTGAAGTGAGTTAATGGAATTTAGATATTCGAAGAAGTGAATCGAATCAGAGATATTCGAAGTGAGATAATCGAATAGTAGATACTCGAAGTGAGATAATCGAATCAGAGATATTCTCATAAAGATAAATTTGGATTCTCATAAGGGAAAAACCCGTTCCGTTATACAGCGTGGTCTTACAAGATATCGTTTAATGGCTCAAACTGTTTAATCTGTTTTACTCATACCAGTCCCATGACTGACCCGGAGTTTATTTTATTTTGTTTTCCCTAAACTCTTGGGTGCCCAATTTTGTACGGGTAGTCAAGTAGTCGGGATTTACAGATACTTGAAGAGCTGGAGCAGGAGGCTTCAGAATCATCTAGCTATAGTTTATTTCCGTTGTGTTGTAAGTGTTGTACTTTGATAATGATGTGTATTCAAGTACATATTTATATTTCAAAGTTATATTATATATATTATATGTTATTCGTTCCGCTGTGAGATTCGTGTTACTCTGATGTTGTATCTTCTTCTTCTTCTATTCTAAGTTTCTATCTTATCTATTCTCACCCTCTAATTTCTTTCGTTAACTTTCTGGTATTTTTCGATGTTTGTTTATTCATCATTGAGTTTATGGCGATAACCAAAGTCGACAAAATCCGGGTTGGTATAGTTTGTATCAGAGCTTAAGGTTAAGTGAATTACCTTGGCTCTTTGGCGTGACTCAGTAGAGATGGGGTTAGTAATACCCTAGATTGAGTTGAGTGTATATATACGAGAGAGCGTATTTGTTATTTGATATAAAATTATTTTATATTGTGGAGATTTATTGGTTGAGTGGCTTATGAACTCTGGTCGATTAGTTTGATCCACTGTATCGGTAGGAGTTTATAAACACTCAAATACGATGGGTCGGCACGATATGTTTTGAAAAGAGGGTAAATGAACATAATTTTACCCAAAGTATATTTTGATATATATTGGATATATTGGTTGTTATTATAATCGAGTAAGATTATAAATTAAATGGTTATGTAAATAACCAATCAGAATTCAGATAAGTATAATGAATTGAATTAAATCTGAAATTTTAAATCAGAATTGAAATTGAAACCTTGGAAATTTGGAACAGAGTTTGTAAATAAGACTTGGATTAAATATATATATATATTTTAAGATCCTGGGAGATTTTAAGTAGTATTCCAAGAAATTATGAATGATATTTTGAACTGATTTCAAAATAAAAATGTTTAAGAATGATTTTGAAAATGATATAGTATTGAACTCACTTCGATAGTTGGAAATAGATTCCGATGATGATCTAGACATCATGGGTGTTCATTTTCGAGTTATAAGTGACGGATTACTACAAAAGAGATTGTTTTTGAAATTGTTTAGAAAAACAAGTTGTTTGAATCCTACAAAGGAAAGTTTGGTTTTTGAGAAAAACAAAGCTGTTTAAAACTCCCAGGAAAAAGATTGTTTGATTTTAAACCAAATTGAATTGGAATTTGCAAAAGCAAATTGGAGTTGAATTGGTTTAGAAGGATATCAAGAAATTTGGATTTGTGGGATAGAAATTCGAAATGAGATTCGGTTTGGATAAAAGCGAATGGTTGTGTTGAAAATAAAAATTGATTGGAAATTGGTTAAGACAACGTTGGCATATGTGGACTGATAGCGGCAGATGGAAAGGATATATTGATATGACCGACAAAAAGGTACCAGTTTATATTATTTATGGGTTTGAGATTTTTATGAGCCGAATTGGCAAGCCGCTTGGCTTTTTGATTTTCTTTTGGTTAATGAAGGACTAGATAGGCGAGTTGGAGTTTGAGTTATTGACCAGTACAAAGGAGGTGCTAGCGAAATTTTTCGAAAAGTTAAGGAGTTAGAAAATTTTCAGGATTTTTAAAATTTTTCGTTAATAGAATTGAACTAATAATTTAATTGAAATTAAATTGGTTAAGTTGAAACTGAGGTTAAAATGTGAACAAATAAGTTCTAACTAGTTAATAGGGTTTGTTTCCTAGCTTAGCAATTTCGAGGACGAAATTATTTTAAGTGGGGAAGAATGTAATGGCCCGCATTTTTCAGCAATATAATAATTAATTTATTTAATTATTTAATCGTGAATTAGAGAATTTAATGGTTTAAATTAAATAACTTTGAATATTTAATTAAAATAATAATTAAATAATATATTTAATTCTGAAATAATCAGAATTGGCTGAAATGGCGATATGGTGTGAACGGGATCATCTGTGATATTTACTTCAGTTTAGAATTGAATTAAAGTAACGAATATATTATCTGAACGACAGTTTGAACATATAATTATATTATAATTAAAATCGAGCTCGAAATGGTGCTGTAGTTCGCGATTTGGCGATTTGAACTTCAACTGAATGTACAGGATTCGTTTTAAGCCGGATTTCTGTGAAACAAGAAACATGTGGACCTGGTGAAGTATATTTTTCTAATGGAAGAGAAAAATCAGGATTTCGTCGTGTAGATTTTGATTTATGTCCAAATCAAATTTTAGAAAAGTCGCTGTGGAATTCCTTTATAATTTATAAAGGAATTATTTATATTTTAAAAAGGAATTTCAACATAAATTGAATATCGGGTTGACCCAGATTTGAAATATCGAGTTAGAAATCCATATAAGATTTTTCTGAAGCTGTATGGTATTCCACTGTGAATATATACGATAATATTTATTTGTTTAAATATTAAATTTAATTGTTTTTAAATATATTTATATATTTAAAAAGGGTTATTTAGAGCTTTAAACATAGCCAGTTTTGCAAACGACCTCAGAATTCGATGAAATTAATTTTGTTGGATCCGCAATATTAAGTTATTGCTAGATTTCAATTTCCGTGATTTTTGAAGTCAGTATGTGTAAGAACCCGTAACTTCCCCGTGAAGGAAAGCGCGGATACTTTGAGAACAACACACATCGGAACACAGACGGAAGAACATCTCATTGTTATTACAACAATTCCATCAGATACAAGAATATACAGAGTATAAATGAATAAATTACATTCGATAAATATCAGAGATTACAATAAATTACATAGCAGCGGAAAATAATACAAAATCACAACTAGAAGTGATACACGGATACAGAGCTTTCCGAGCATCGTTCCAGCTGTAAATCAGGACCCTGTGAATATAAATCTGCAAAACCAAAACTACTAGCTGCCCGGGCGGAAAATAGGGGCACCCAGAGTTTAGGTTAAAACAATAAACTCTAGGTCAGTCATGGGACTGGTGTGAGAACTAAAACAGTTATTAATCTTTATTTTTAAAGTAAGTTAAATCAAGGGACCACGCCGTATAACACGGAACGGGTTTCCTCCCAAGAATACTAGTGCATAAAACAACAGCGCAATGCTAAATAAAGAAAAATGAAGCTGTTATAAGACCCAGGTCCCATCACACAATGCAACGCAAGCCGGAGGATAGGGTTTTTACCTTATAACAGCTAAAGCATGCTTGATACGTTTAAAACACATTATTTGATACTATTATAAGTATATAGTGTCAAAACAATTTCAATCATAAATATCAATCATAGGCTGCATGGGTACCATCTATCATGTCGCCATACTAGTTCTACAATTAAAACCGAATTATCACGTATTGGAAATTGGATTCCGTCATGAGCCGAGGCAAGGGGCAAGCTCCTCTCCGCGTTCGAGACACTCTAGCAATGCCTCAGGACCCCACTCTGATCCTTTGGAACCTCCAAGGCCGGTCCTCTCTTACTTTTGAGGATTAGTTATTCCTGAACACACGTTTCCCGGTCCTTACAGACCTATATCCGAGGCGCCTCGTATCCAACAACCACACAGGTGAAAAGTATATAAATGTCAGGGCTGGTAGGTCACTGACACCACCCTAGCTAGAAAGAAACGTCGAGCACTCCTTGGGTCCGTATCCCGTTTTTGACTCATACCGAGGTGTGAGGCTCGCGAATTCACGTTATACACAAAGCTATGCCACACAGGCCGTGCTTTGATCATCAACCACAAGACTTTGCTTTTCAACAGAAGCCTTGATCAATTGCCACTTACTTGTGCCACATTGGCAATTCACTCCATGCGACTGATGTCCATCGATATACAACCTCTGAGCTCGTACGTCTCAGAGAAGGGCGTTAAGAAAGAGAATAAATTCTCTGCCGCCAAACAGATGTATATTTAATAGAGATCAATCAACACAGAATAAAATCCGATGTCAGACACACAATCCATTTACAAGTTCATTCTGGGTCTGAACGAAACCGGAGGCACTTTCCTCGCATATCCATCCATCTCCAAGTACGTCTGGACGATCACCAACTGATTCCCTCATCCTGGGTGTACAGCCCAATCAAGATCATCAGTAATCACCCAAACAATGTGAAGACTTCCGGTCTTCAACCACCGTCTTCATCTTCGACATCTCGTCGAATCGGTTATTCAGAATGGGTATAAACCCGGCCTTTCTGAATAACCCACGTATATAATAAATGAATGTTACACAAGCACAACAAACGCCTCATTCCAATTCAGAATATTCTTTTATTCACAAAATCACATTCTTAGGGAAATGTTCCCATTAATTTTATCCAAGATAAATTCTTCTAAATTCATTCTTTAATCCTCCTTTGGATATCATTTCAAACAAGTCGGGATTAACGAACCACACCGAAGTAATTATTTAGTTTATTTCCCAATCCCAACCTATATATCCCATGGAGAAAAACTGGTAATACTCCATATCTAACACCACGGTGTTATCGGTAAAATTAATTACCATCTCCCGTTCAAATCTAATTAAAGATTTAACTATCGCTTTGGAGCAAAACTGGTGGTACTCCATGCTCGATCACCTTTCAAATTTGATAATTTAAATTATCAATTCGCATTTTTAATCTAATTAAAGATTCATTAAAACTCCACTTAGTTTTAATCTTTTCAAAAATCAACATCTTGCCTTTAACTGGGTTAAAGAACCAATGTTATCTAAAACACGATTCACGATAAACCCAAATCACATTCTATTGTTAATTGGGTTAAAGAACATGTGTTGTTCAAAACACCGCTCACGATAAACCTAAAAACCAATTCAAATTCAATTTCAATTAAATATTATTTAATTGATACACTTCATTAAATCTAAATAGAAAGATTTAATCTTTTTCCCTATTGGGCTTAAGAACAGTGTTAATGAAGACACCATTCACGACAAACCCAATTCACATTTGATATTAAATATAAGGCTCTGAATAGAAAGTATACCGGATTATATTCAATATCAAATTCTGAAACCAACATATATCGTATTGGAAATAACGATATAAAATATATCTTTCAAACTCCCATAACAATATCTGTATAGTCACGAAATCCAACATCGAAATATCCCGAAGATAATTTCGATTCAACTCCAGTCCAATCCACGTATTGGGAATATTGATTATTTTTAAAATCACTTTCAAATTCAATTTATTTATTTCACAAATAAATTGATTTTAATTCTAGTTCAAAACTAGTTCATTTCGACAAAAATCTATTTTTATCTTTTCAAATGTGGAGTTTTCCAGCCCAATTCTTCCCAAATCATATATTATGATTTTACACAAATTATAGATATTTTTAATAATTTTATCAAGGCCCGTACAGTCGATTTCCAACAACGGCCATCGAACTGCACTTACACCGACCTTTTCTGAAATTGATTTGGACATAATTCCAAATCCAACCGTTAGATTTCAAATTCCTAATATTCGTTGGAAAGCTCTTTTCGATACGAACCCAACGGTTCCGGTTTTAGGAGAATCCGACGGTCGGATCTCCCTCAATGTCCGTTTGAAATAAATGGTCGAAATTCACGAACTGCCGCGGCGCGGCGCGTTCTATTCAGGCCATTATATTATATATATAATATATATAATATATATTTCGTCGATTTCCATTTAAAACGAATTTTATAAATCGTTTTAAATTCGTTTCTAAAACAATTCAACTTCTATATTCAATTTCAAATCGATTTGATTTCAATTCAACTCGAATTCATTTCCATTTTATTTGATTCGAATTCAAATTCGTTTCAATTCAATTCAAATTCAAATTCGTTTCAATTCAAATTGATTTCAATTTAACTTCGATTCGAATTCAATTAAATTTCAGTTCGTTTTCAATTCAACTTGAATTTGTTTTATATTCAATTCCATTCGAAGTCCTTTTATATTCAATTCAAATTCGTTTTCTTTTCAATTCGAATTTGCTATAATATTCATTTCAATTTGAATAAAATCGATATAAATATCGTTCACGTCAAAATGGCGCAAAACTAATCAACACGGCTTTATATTTTCCACAACTTCTTTATTCTATTCAACAAATGAATATTTATCCCATTCAACACATGAATCTATATTTCTTTCAACACACGACTAATCTCAACACATGAGTACTGTCAACACATCACTATTTTTGTTATGTAAAATATTTTATAAAACTATGGTATCTATCGTTTGATTTTAATTAAACTCCACCGTGAAGTAGATTCTAATTGTAAATATGATAAAGATGTAATTTCATTGTATAAAATATTTCACTCAACACATGAACATCGTCAACACCTGACTATTTTTATACTCAACACATGAATTTTCTTTTATAATATTCATTATTTTCCCGATTGGAATGAGGCCCAATCAATCACCATATAATGTTAATTATATGGATTCCATACAACACATGTATATAATAGCATTGAAAAATAATCAATCATCAACCAAAGTGTACCACACAACTGCATAAGCATCAAATATAAACAATCGACGCTTACACAGTCTGTCGACCAATCGATCGACAATAATTAAATAATTGGGATTAGTGTACGCCAAATATCATCCCAACACCCGTGTGGGGTTTCAAATCAACAAACACATATTTTTGTTTGTGCAGTTGGGCGATGTGTAAAATTTATCGACCCAATCAATATCAGTCAAATCAGTGTATATAAACAAATCGGTCGATTTGTTTATAAATATTTATTTATTCACTTTCACGTTAAAAATTATATTTTTAACGATAAAAATATTTTATCCAAAATATGAATATTCTATTCGGTTCACTTACACAATAAAAATGATATTTTCATTTTTCTAACATATTTTAGAAAATTTCGGCGGCATAACGGCACGATACTAGAAACGGGACGAGGCCTAGCCTTATCCCCGGTCTAGTGAAGGCCCACGCCATTCACACATCAATCAAATCCATTCCATTTCACCAAACAATTCAATTCAAACCAATTAGACTAACCAATTTATGCAACCAAACAATTAAACAAACAAGCCATCCATGGTCTGTGGATGACGGGTGTCGGGTGCTGCTAAGCACCGTCTACATCCTAGTATATATATATATATATATATATATATATATATATATATAACTAGAAAAAGAAGTTTAGAGTGAGAAGTTCTCACCAATAGCTATCCAACTTCACGACACTTCTATTGTAGAGATCTTCATCGTTCTCGCCTTTTCATCTCCTTTGTTGCCCGTAGCCACTACATATATAAAAATCACACATTTTTATATTTTGATGTCTTTAAAATAAAAGTCACATTTTTATCTAATATATAAAAATCGAATTTTTACTTCGATGTTCAATATATAAAAATCATATTTTTATTATGCTATTCTTCATAAAAAGATTTCGCCTTTTCAAAAATAAAGTTTTCGCCTTTCATCACTATAAAAATTCCCTCTTTATTTCAACATATATAAAATAAAAATCAGATTTTTATTTCGCTACTATATACAAAGATGATATTTTTACATTCTATATCTCATAAAGATTATATTTTTTATAGTTCCTACTATGCAAAGATTATATTTTTATCTTTCCACAATATAAAAGATTATATTTTTACTACTTTAAAAATATAAAAATCCAATTTTTAATTCTTTAAAAATATAAAAATCATATCTTTAAATTTTCCTGTCGAATAAAATTCAGTTTTTAAATTTAGAAAAATAAATAAACTTGAATTTAAAATTTACATTGTTTTCAAATGGAGAGGAGGGGTCCTTGCGCTCGGTAGAGGGCTGTCGGGGTTGTCGGCTAGGGTTTCAGGAGGGAGGGAGGTGCGGTGGGGGTGAGGCGGTGGTCCAGGCGGCGGAAGGGGGGACTGGAGCGTCGGAGATGAGGAGGGGAGGTGGCGCATTCGATTTGGGAAAAGGGGGGGCTCCTGCTTGCGGCGGCGCGCCAGGGGAAGGGGAGGAGGAGATGAAGCGGCGGCGGCGGTTGCTGGGGGGGCGCGCCACGTCGATCGAGGGGAAGAACGTGGGGGGGGGGGGCTTGGTGGTAGCGGCGCCGCCCATAGCGCGGTGGCGGCTCCATCGGAGGAGCGACGAGCTCCTCTGTCCTTTCTCTCTCTGTTTTTTTTCTGTTGAATGAAAACGAGAAGGGGGGTTTATATATTTTAAATTTTATTTAATTTAATTTTCAAAAAGTTGACTTTTACTTGCGACCTCGAAACGAGGCCCACCGCCTGTCATCCATAGCGTTTCACCCCCATTCCGAACACAATGGGATATGTATCGCAAGCTGATTCGATCGCTTTGATCAGTTTCCGTTGAATTTACATTTAAATCATTATATTAAATTTTAAACGTACATTTCAAATTACCGGGGTCACATACTAACTCTAAAAATTGCAGAAAAATATTTTCTAGCTTCGTATTGACGATACGGTCCTAACAAAACTAGTTTCGTCGAATTCTGAGACCGTTGGAAAAATGGCCAATTTCCAGTCGATTAAAATCAACTGAAACTGGTCAAACGCGTTTTCCTTTACCACGCTCACATATTGATTCGAAAAATTATGAAATTTGGAACCTAACCATAATTTGACACTGCGGACCCAACAAAAGTGGTTTCGTCGAAATCCGAGGTCGTTTGCAAAATGTCTATTTTTAAGGGCCTGAATTCTATAGCGACTATTCATAATTTTCAACTGGACATATCTTTTGATTCCTGCTATGAAATTTTGATTTGTCGGATTCGTTGGAAAGATATTATCAATTAGATCCTAATATTTTTGGTTTCACTAAAATCCGGATTGTTTTGCACCCGGTACATTCAATTGAAGTTTGAAATCGAATTATCGAACTACCGCGCCATTTTCAATTCTATTTATAATTATATATAATTATTTATATTCTAACAACGACGCGTATAATATATACGTCGAATTCTATTCAAAATAAATTTCTCGTCGATTTTATTTAAAATAATTCATTTTAAATAATCAAAATTCGTTAAAATTGCTAAATTAAAAATTCTAAACTGGCTCAGATTTTGCGGGTTATTACAATCTCCCCCACTTAAATCTTTTCGTCCCCGAAAAGGAACAAAGTCGAAAATGGTTTGATTAATCAGCTCCACGTTCGATCTGGCTTCCATTCTCCAACTTTTTAGTTTCTGAGAATTTTCAAATTTTCAAAAATTTGGCTAACACCCTAAATTTTCGAAAAATTTCGCCATAACCTCCCCTGCACCGGGAGCATCGGGGAATTTCAAATAGCTTCCCCGGTCCTTCAGATCTCAAAAAGAAAAAGAAAAAGCCAAGCGGCTAGCCAATAGGCTCATAAAATCATCATCACCCAAACAAAATAGTAAATTATGTAGTAAACATGTACCTATTTGTCGGGCAAACAAATTTTATTCTTCGGCTCTAGCCTCCTTGCTATGACCTGTTCAATGTAAGTATATGCATATGCAAGCAAATGCGACCAATTTTCAATACAATCCAATATTCGATTCAATTAGGCTAAATGGTTCAAAATTATCAAACAAATAAACAAACAACACAAACATCAATCAATTAGTAGATTAGAGTTTTCAAATTCATAATTTTGATATATATACTGAAAATCATGTTTTTGATGCCAATTCACAACAATGTGTTCTAACTATATTAGTTTTGGTTCTCACACCAGTCTAATGGAAATATATAGAAAATCACACCTTCGAAACACGAACATAAATACTGATGATGTGGCCACATCACCAGAATTATCCCCGGGTGTCTAGAATGTGACTATATATCTATCCAGTATATTAAAACTTCGACTATACGTTCATGACGCGTATACGCGAAATCTATATATACTCGATTGTCCATATTCAAAATAAATATATAATCAAATACGTATAAAGAGATTTAAATTTTCAAAACAAAATTGTTTTCATTTGAAAAATATACTCTTCACACTCGTTCTAGGACACTACTGATCCTATCTCTAACGAGTCAATCTAATTGGATATTACTAATCCAATATCTGATGAATTCTTTCGTATGGTTCTAATGTGTCTTGTTCTCGAACTCTGTAAACCAAAGCTCTGATACCAACTGTAAGAACCCGTAACTTCCCCGTGAAGGAAAGCGCGGATACTTTGAGAACAACACACATCGGAACACAGACGGAAGAACATCTCATTGTTATTACAACAATTCCATCAAATACAAGAATATACAGAGTATAAATGAATAAATTACATTCGATAAATATCAGAGATTACAATAAATTACATAGCAGCAGAAAATAATACAAAATCACAACTAGAAGTGATACACGGATACAGAGCTTTCCGAGCATCGTTCCAGCTGTAAATCAGGACCCTGTGAATATAAATCTGCAAAACCAAAACTACTAGCTGCCCGGGCGGAAAATAGGGGCACCCAGAGTTTAGGTTAAAACAATAAACTCTAGGTCAGTCATGGGACTGGTGTGAGAACTAAAACAGTTATTAATCTTTATTTTTAAAGTAAGTTAAATCAAGGGACCACGCCGTATAACACGGAATGGGTTTCCTCCCAAGAATACTAGTGCATAAAACAACAGCGCAATGCTAAATAAAGAAAAATGAAGCTGTTATAAGACCCAGGTCCCATCACACAATGCAACGCAAGCCGGAGGATAGGGTTTTTACCTTATAACAGCTAAACCATGCTTGATACGTTTAAAACACATTATTTGATACTATTATAAGTATATAGTGTCAAAACAATTTCAATCATAAATATCAATCATAGGCGGCATGGGTACCATCTATCATGTCGCCATACTAGTTCTACAATTAAAACCGAATTATCACGTATTGGAAATTGGATTCCGTCATGAGCCGAGGCAAGGGTCAAGCTCCTCTCCGTGTTCGAGACACTCTAGCAATGCCTCAGGACCCCACTCTGATCCTTTGGAACCTCCAAGGCCGGTCCTCTCTTACTTTTGAGGATTAGTTATTCCTGAACACACGTTTCCCGGTCCTTACAGACCTATATCCGAGGCGCCTCGTATCCAACAACAACACAGGTGAAAAGTATATAAATGTCAGGGCTGGTAGGTCACTGACACCACCCTAGCTAGAAAGAAACGTCGTGCACTCCTTGGGTCCGTATCCCGTTTTTGACTCATACCGAGGTGTGAGGCTCGCGAATTCACGTTATACACAAAGCTATGCCACACAGGCCGTGCTTTGATCATCAACCACAAGACTTTGCTTTTCAACAGAAGCCTTGATCAATTGCCACTTACGTGTGCCACATTGGCAATTCACTCCATGCGACTGATGTCCATCGATATACAACCTCTGAGCTCGTACGTCTCAGAGAAGGGCGTTAAGAAAGAGAATAAATTCTCTGCCGCCAAACAGATGTATATTTAATAGAGATCAATCAACACAAAACAAAATCCGATGTCAGACACACAATCCATTTACAAGTTCGTTCTGGGTCTGAACGAAACCGGAGGCACTTTCCTCGCATATCCATCCATCTCCAAGTACGTCTGGACGATCACCAACTGATTCCCTCATCCTGGGTGTACAGCCCAATCAAGATCATCAGTAATCACCCAAACGATGTGAAGACTTCCGGTCTTCAACCACCGTCTTCATCTTCGACATCTCGTCGAATCGGTTATTCAGAATGGGTATAAACCCGGCCTTTCTGAATAACCCACGTATATAATAAATGAATGTTACACAAGCACAACAAACGCCTCATTCCAATTCAGAATATTCTTTTATTCACAAAATCACATTCTTAGGGAAATGTTCCCATTAATTTTATCCAAGATAAATTCTTCTAAATTCATTCTTTAATCCTCCTTTGGATATCATTTCAAACTAGTCGGGATTAACGAACCACACCGAAGTAATTATTTAGTTTATTTCCCATTCCCAACCTATATATCCCATGGAGAAAAACTGGTAATACTCCATATCTAACACCACGGTGTTATCGGTAAAATTAATTACCATCTCCCGTTCAAATCTAATTAAAGATTTAACTATCGCTTTGGAGCAAAATTGGTGGTACTCCATGCTCGATCACCTTTCAAATTTGATAATTTAAATTATCAATTCGCATTTTTAATCTAATTAAAGATTCATTAAAACTCCACTTAGTTTTAATCTTTTCAAAAATCAACATCTTGCCTTTAACTGGGTTAAAGAACCAATGTTATCTAAAACACGATTCACGATAAACCCAAATCACATTCTATTGTTAATTGGGTTAAAGAACAGGTGTTGTTCAAAACACCGCTCATGATAAACCTAAAAACCAATTCAAATTCAATTTCAATTAAATATTATTTAATTGATACACTTCATTAAATCTAAATAGAAAGATTTAATCTTTTTCCCTATTGGGCTTAAGAACAGTGTTAATGAAGACACCATTCACGACAAACCCAAATCACATTTGATATTAAATATAAGGCTCTGAATAGAAAGTATACCGGCTTATATTCAATATCAAATTCTGAAACCAACATATATCGTATTGGAAATAACGATATAAAATATATCTTTCAAACTCCCATAACAATATCTGTATAGTCACGAAATCCAACATCGAAATATCCCGAAGATTATTTCGATTCAACTCCAGTCCAATCCACGTATTGGGAATATTGATTATTTTTAAAATCACTTTCAAATTCAATTTATTTCTAGTTCATTTCGACAAAAATCTATTTTTATCTTTTCAAATGTGGAGTTTTCCAGCCCAATTCTTCCCAAATCATATATTATGATTTTACACAAATTATAGATATTTTTAATAATTTTATCAAGGCCCGTATAGTCGATTTCCAACAACGGCCATCGAACTGCACTTACAACGACCTTTTCTGAAATTGATTTGGACATAATTCCAAATCCAACCGTTAGATTTCAAATTCCTAATATTCGTTGGAAAGCTCTTTTCGATACGAACCCAACGGTTCCGGTTTTAGGAGAATCCGACGGTCGGATCTCCCTCAATGTCCGTTTGAAATAAATGGTCGAAATTCACGAACTGCCGCGGCGCGGCGCGTTCTATTCAGGCCATTATATTATATATATAATATATATAATATATATTTCGTCGATTTCCATTTAAAACGAATTTTATAAATCGTTTTAAATTCGTTTCTAAAACAATTCAACTTCTATATTCAATTTCAAATCGATTTGATTTCAATTCAACTCGAATTCATTTCCATTTTATTTAATTCGAATTCAAATTCGTTTCAATTCAAATTCAAATTCGTTTCAATTCAAATTGATTTCAATTTAACTTCGATTCGAATTCAATTAAATTTCAGTTCGTTTTCAATTCAACTTGAATTTGTTTTATATTCAATTCCATTCGAAGTCCTTTTATATTCAATTCAAATTCGTTTTCTTTTCAATTCGAATTTGCTATAATATTCATTTCAATTTGAATAAAATCGATATAAATATCGTTCACGTCAAAATGGCGCAAAACTAATCAACACGGCTTTATATTTTCCACAACTTCTTTATTCTATTCAACAAATGAATATTTATCCCATTCAACACATGAATCTATATTTCTTTCAACACACGACTAATCTCAACACATGAGTACTGTCAACACATCACTATTTTTGTTATGTAAAATATTTTATAAAACTATGGTATCTATCGTTTGATTTTAATTAAACTCCACCGTGAAGTAGATTCTAATTGTAAATATGATAAAGATGTAATTTCATTGTATAAAATATTTCACTCAACACATGAACATCGTCAACACCTGACTATTTTTATATTCAACACATGAATTTTCTTTTATAATATTCATTATTTTCCCGATTGGAATGAGGCCCAATCAATCACCATATAATGTTAATTATATGGATTCCATACAACACATGTATATAATAGCATTGAAAAATAATCAATCATCAACCAAAGTGTACCACACAACTGCATAAGCATCAAATATAAACAATCGACGCTTACACAGTCTGTCGACCAATCGATCGACAATAATTAAATAATTGGGATTAGTGTACGCCAAATATCATCCCAACACCCGTGTGGGGTTTCAAATCAACAAACACATATTTTTGTTTGTGCAGTTGGGCGATGTGTAAAATTTATCGACCCAACCAATATCAGTCAAATCAGTGTATATAAACAAATCGGTCGATTTGTTTATAAATATTTATTTATTCACTTTCACGTTAAAAATTATATTTTTAACGATAAAAATATTTTATCCAAAATATGAATATTCTATTCGGTTCACTTACACAATAAAAATGATATTTTCATTTTTCTAACATATTTTAGAAAATTTCGGCGGCATAACGGCACGATACTAGAAACGGGACGAGGCCTAGCCTTATCCCCGGTCTAGTGAAGGCCCACGCCATTCACACATCAATCAAATCCATTCCATTTCACCAAACAATTCAATTCAAACCAATTAGACTAACCAATTTATGCAACCAAACAATTAAACAAACAAGCCATCCATGGTCTGTGGATGACGGGTGTCGGGTGCTGCTAAGCACCGTCTACATCCTAGTATATATATATATATATAACTAGAAAAAGAAGTTTAGAGTGAGAAGTTCTCACCAATAGCTATCCAACTTCACGACACTTCTATTGTAGAGATCTTCATCGTTCTCGCCTTTTCATCTCCTTTGTTTCCCGTAGCCACTACATATATAAAAATCACACATTTTTATATTTTGATGTCTTTAAAATAAAAGTCACATTTTTATCTAATATATAAAAATCGAATTTTTACTTCGATGTTCAATATATAAAAATCATATTTTTATTATGCTGTTCTTCATAAAAAGATTTCGCCTTTTCAAAAATAAAGTTTTCGCCTTTCATCACTATAAAAATTCCCTCTTTATTTCAACATATATAAAATAAAAATCAGATTTTTATTTCGCTACTATATACAAAGATGATATTTTTACATTCTATATCTCATAAAGATTATATTTTTTATAGTTCCTACTATGCAAAGATTATATTTTTATCTTTCCACAATATAAAAGATTATATTTTTACTACTTTAAAAATATAAAAATCCAATTTTTAATTCTTTAAAAATATAAAAATCATATCTTTAAATTTTCCTGTCGAATAAAATTCAGTTTTTAAATTTAGAAAAATAAATAAACTTGAATTTAAAACTTACATTGTTTTCAAATGGAGAGGAGGGGTCCTTGCGCTCGGTAGAGGGCTGTCGGGGTTGTCGGCTAGGGTTTCAGGAGGGAGGGAGGTGCGGTGGGGGTGAGGCGGTGGTCCAGGCGGCGGAAGGGGGGACTGGAGCGTCGGAGATGAGGAGGGGAGGTGGCGCATTCGATTTGGGGAAAGGGGGGGCTCCTGCTTGTGGCGGCGCGCCAGGGGAAGGGGAGGAGGAGATGAAGCAGCGGCGGCGGTTGCTGGGGGGGGCGCGCCACGTCGATCGAGGGGAAGAACGGGGGGGGGGGGGCTTGGTGGTAGCGGCGCCGCCCATGGCGCGGTGGCGGCTCCATCGGAGGAGCGACGAGCTCCTCCGTCCTTTCTCTCTCTTTTTTTTTTCTGTTGAAGGAAAACGAGAAGGGGGGAGGGTTTATATATTTTAAATTTCATTTAATTTAATTTTCAAAAAGTTGACTTTTACTTGCGACCTCGAAACGAGGCCCACCGCCTGTCATCCATAGCATTTCACCCCCATTCCGAACACAATGGGATATGTATCGCAAGCTGATTCGATCGCTTTGATCAGTTTCCGTTGAATTTACATTTAAATCATTATATTAAATTTTGAACGTACATTTCAAATTACCGGGGTCACATACTAACTCTAAAAATTGCAGAGAAATATTTTCTAGCTTCATATTGACGATACGGTCCTAAGAAAACTAGTTTCGTCGAATTCTGAGACCGTTGGAAAAATGGCCAATTTCCAGTCGATTAAAATCAACTGAAACTGGTCAAACGCGTTTTCCTTTACCACGCTCACATATTGATTCGAAAAATTATGAAATTTGGAACCTAACCATAATTTGACACTGCGGACCCAACAAAAGTGGTTTCGTCGAAATCCGAGGTCGTTTGCAAAATGTCTATTTTTAAGGGCCTGAATTCTATAGCGACTATTCAGAATTTTCAACTGGACATATCTTTTGATTCCTGCTATGAAATTTTGATTTGTCGGATTCGTTGGAAAGATATTATCAATTAGATCCTAATGTTTTTGGTTTCACTAAAATCCGGATTGTTTTGCACCCGGTACATTCAATTGAAGTTTGAAATCGAATTATCGAACTACCGCGCCATTTTCAATTCTATTTATAATTATATATAATTATTTATATTCTAACGACGACGCGTATAATATATACGTCGAATTCTATTCAAAATAAATTTCTCGTCGATTTTATTTAAAATAATTCATTTTAAATAATCAAAATTCGTTAAAATTGCTAAATTAAAAATTCTAAACTGGCTCAGATTTTGCGGGTTATTACAGTATGTGGCCGTACGGGATTTTAATGTTAAATACAGTCGATAATTTGACCTTTAAAAATATGTTGTGTGAGCAAACGGAGTCGGAATTCGACGAAACCAGTTTCGTTGGGACCGTAATGTCGAACTATAGCTGTATGTCCATTTTCTTGATTTTTGGGTATCGTATGTGGTCACAGGAATTTCATTTGACAAGAACAAACAATGGTTGGTTAAAATTGATTAGAAAATTGAGTAGAAAAATATCTAAACCCTTACTATAAATACCCTAATACCCTTAAACCTAATTCATAAATTTCTTTTCTCGATCAGAAACAATCCATGTATCCTTTTCTAATCCGTCACTCTCTATTCAAGGAAAAGCCTTCTTTCAAAAATCTTTGTTAAATCAAATAAAAATCTATAAAATTCTAAAACCCTTTCTATGAATTCGCACTGATGAGAAGTACCCATATATGGGCGGTTCATTGGGTTCGATGCACTATTTATTCGCTGCGATTTTTACCGTGAGAATTAGGGTTAATAACTGAGGGAGTTCGGGGCTTTAATTTGGATGTTTAAGAGTGTATTTGGGTTCGTGGGTCACTGTGGAGTTTACAGGCGTTTTCTGGTGAAGTATGGTCGATATAAGTGATGCACTGTCACCGCGTTGGTTGCGAGAAGCTGATGAACAGACCTGGGTTCTTACGTGCGAGTTTGGTCATATTGGGATAGAGATGAAGTAGATTAGAAAAGGGAAATTTTCATAGTTTTAGTTTGATTTTTAAGGGTAGCAGCGAAGGAGGGAGCTTGGAAGAAGTACGAAATTTGTATTTGGGGAAGATGGGTTTGCTCCAGATCGCTGGGAAAAGGAAGAAGGAATTGGATGCGGGTGGGAGATTTGGTAATGGGCCGACGAAATTCAAAGGTTAAGGCCCGAATAATAGTAGGATTTTAAGTTTTAATTTATTTTAAATATTTGTACGAACTTGTGTAAGTCATAACTTTGTCTTACGAAATCGAAATTCAGCGAAACAAGATCCATTGGGATCCTATGGACGGACACTACCCAATGGAACTAACTGGGAGTGGATTGGAGCCCGTTACAATTTATTGCAAAATAAATTGTCCGTCTGAATCAAGCGATGATTATCGTTATTAACGATGATCGTCCAATGTGAGTAAATCTCACTAACTCTGAACAGTTTATAATTTCATGTTTTATTTTTAGAACTCATAAATATTGGCTGATTGACTGTGTGTTGACCATTTGACTGAACTGCTAGTCATTTAATTGAATTTCTATATTGATTCTTTTTATCAGAATATATCATATGGAACTGAAAGTGATGTTGATTTTATTGTATAACATCTGTGGATGCAGGGAAACATTGGAGGAATTCGACTGGATTCCTCAAAAGCTATTTTACTATTTTCATATATTGTGATATATGACGCGGTTTATAATCTGTTGTTGATTATATGTGTATGAACGATATTTGACATCATGACATGATATGTTAAACACCATAACACACCGGAATGTGAAAAAGGGGAATTTTCAAATGGTATTTGAAAATAAAATATTTATAAAATCAAAAGGGTTTTGTAAATGAAATGTTTAGAAATGAAATATTTAGAAATGAAATATTTATAAATAGAAATCTTTATAGGTGAAATTATATAGAAAGGGGAAATCTTTATAAATGAAATATTTATAAAGAAAAGGGAATATTTGTAAAATCATAAGATTTTATAAATGAGATATTCATTGGTTAAATAAATAGGAGATTTTAAACGAGATACTTATTTGTTAAGTAAATAAGTTATAAAAGAGATATTGACTTAGGAAACAAAATAAGTTATTAAAAGGATTATTTATTTGATAGAATAAGAAAAGGAGATATTTATTTGTTAAATAAATAAGATAAGATATAAGGAATATTTATGTAGAAAATAAATAAGATATTAATAAAGGAAATACTTAATAAAGGGAATACTTGGAAATAGAACCCTAAAAGGAAATATTTGCAAACCATTTGCAAATAGAATTTGAAAAGGAAATATTTGTAAACCATTTACAAATAGGATTGAAAAGGAAATATTGGTAAAGGCATTTAGAAATAAATAGATTATAAAGGAAATATTTATCTTTGGATAAATATATATATATATATATATATATAAGTCAGGACTTATATATGGAGAAAACAGATAAATGGAGTAGATTAATTTATGAATGATATTTATAAATTAAGTTAAATATTTATCATTTGAATAAATAGAATATATAAGTCAGGACTTATATAAAGAAGTAAATCGATTTCAACATTAATGTTTGAAACTGAATAAGTTATTCGAATAAGAGTTAATCAGTTAGGGTTAACCAGTTAGAGTAAAACCATTAGGGTTAACCAGTTAGGTTAAACCGTAGAGTTAAATCAGTTAGAGTTAAACAATTAGAGTTATTCAGTTAAAGTTAATCGATAGAGTTAAATCGAACTAGAGTTATTGAATAGAGTTAAATCGAACTAGAGTTATTCAAATGGAGTTATTCGAATTTAGTTTATTCAAATAAAGTTGAAGTGAGTTAATGTAATTTAGTTATTCGAAGAAGTGAATCGAATCAGAGATATTCGAAGTGAGATAATCGAATAGTAGATATTTGAAGTGAGATAATCAATCAGAGATATTTGAAGTGTGATAATCGAATCAGAAATATTCGAAGTGAGTTGATCGAATCTATTTATTCGATAGGAGTTAAATCGAATAAGATTTATTAGAAGAAAGAGATTTTCGAATACTTACTTATTCAAAGAAAGAGATTTTCGAATATAAGTATTAGAAAGTAAGCAAATCGAATATAAGTTATTCGAATATGTTATTCGAATAAGTTATTCGAATAAGAGTTAATCCAGTAAGAGTTATTAGGTTGAAGTTATTCAAATAAGAATTATAGATTAGAGTTAACCGAATAGGAGTAAATAAATTAGTCGTCGTTATATTATTCGAGTTAGGAAATAAGAGTTAGATTAAAGTTATTATATTTCAGAACCAGGAAATTATAACACCACTGTTGTAATCAAAAGATTCTGTAAAGGAGTTAGAGTCGTAAATTATATTCAGAAGTTACGTAAGGAAGTGTTAAAGAGTTAAAAGATGAACTTACCCTATTTCGAGATTTGAAATGTTGTTCAGTTAAGGTCTGAGAGGTAGTTATACCCCAACTTGATTGACCTCATTTTTAATTTAGAAATGGTTAAGGTTTGAGATTGAAAGTGGTTAAGTGTTTTTAGTAAATAAATATAGTGGTTTGAGTTGTTGTAGCGATGTTGATTTAAACATCTGTTTAAATCCAAGTAAAGAAGATTTGGAAATGTTTTCCAAATAGAATCAGAAACGTAATCAAATATTGAAATTTGAAATATGAATTAGAAAAGGAAGTGTTCATGTATAAGGAGTTAAGAAATGGAGTTAAGCTAAATCAGAATATGACTGGAGACTTGTTAAGTTGAATGGTTTCCTAAGTGTCTATCTGATGTTGGTTTCGACCTTCGGGATTCGTACTTAGGGAATGGTTCTTATACTAGTTTACAATCAGAGACTGATAGTTGTAGAAGAATAGTGATACATAAATAAGTTATGGAAATGTTTTCCAGTGTTAACGTATATTTTCTAAACATAGAAAATAAGGAAAATATGAATATATATATTTAGATATATATATATATATATATATGATTGATGATTGATTGATAGAATTTCCATCTGGAAATAATATCGTTGTTTGCACACCTGTTTTTCTTTGATGGTTAAATCACAGACTATCGAAGTTTTGACCATTTTAACGTTGTTAATATGGAGAGACCGGTTGGATTATTATCCAAAGAACCACTCTGTATTGGCATAAGTGTTGCGAAACATATATGCCAAAGATAATTAAAGACGGAGTAAAAGGGCTATTGTATAAGTCTTAGATAACAGTGCCTAAGATGGATGTACTGAATAGTGCCTTCGGTTCATCCTGTTCCTGGATGACTTGTATGGATGAATGTCTGACAGAGTATTCCCAGAAAGGTCACGTACATTGATTTCTTCAAACGTACCAAGAGTGGAAGCGGAGAAGGAAACTTCTTTAGCTAACACGTAATGTACTGTTGTAGAGGTCAATTAGTGATTTTCGATGGATCTGACAATGTGGCATTCGAAGTGAATCTGATGTGATGATAAAGCGTAACCTCAAGCCTCATCAACCGGCAAATGACAGAAATCGGGCAGGTAGCATGGCTATGTAGGTCGCACCTATTAGGGTGTATAATCACCCGATCTAGAGTTTCATTTACTTCAAAAAAATCTATTGTTGATACTGTCCCATTTGGGAAACGGTTGTTGATCCCAACCATTGGTAATATACATTTGATACACTCAAGCGAAATGAGTGGTCGGTCATGTGTGGATGGGTTGCAAGATGTTCTTGTTGAACCCAGTGTATTCCTCTCTAGAGGTACACTAGCGAAAGGTGGTTCCATACCTTGTCATAGTTGGAAATCCATTATCCAATAAGTGCCCGCGATTTTGATTGTATACTATATATGTAGAACGTGAGATGAAAGCGTTTCTGCTAGATGATTATTATATTGTGGTTGATAGACATTACTATAATATCAAAAGGTTTTTGATATAAAGATAAATTTGGATTCTCATGAGGGAAAAACCCATTCCGTTATACGGTGTGGTCTTATGAGATATCATTTAATGGCTCAAACTGTTTAAACTGTTTTACTCATACCAGTCCCATGACTGACCCGGAGTTTATTTTTTTTTTGTTTTCCCTAAACTCTTGGGTGCCCAATTTTGTACGGGCAGTCAAGTAGTCAGGATTTACAGATACTTGAAGAGCTGGAGCAGGAGGCTTCAGAATCATCTAGCTATAGTTTATTTCCGCTGTGTTGTAAGTGCTGTACTTTGATAATGATGTGTATTCAAGTACAGATTTATATTTCAAAGTTATGTTATATATATTACATGTTATTCGTTCCGCTGTGAGATTCATATTACTCTAATGTTGTATCTTCTTCTTCTTCTTCTATTCTAAGTTTCTATCTTATCTATTCTCACCCTCTAATTTCTTTCGTTAACTTTCTAGTATTTTTCGATGATTGGTTAGTCATCATTGAGTTTATGGTGATAACCAAAGTCGACAAAATCCGGGTCGTTACAAAACGTTTCCAAATCACATTTACTTGATTTAAAGCAAATGTTGTATAAAATATCGTTACAACAGTCCAAAATACTGCATTTAACTGATTATATTTTAAATATCGTGTTAAATCTTAATCGTTTCCTTTTTGGAAATCATTTGCTGTAATAATAGTGTTATTGTCCATGCATTTCTATTTTTAACGAAAATGTCTATCACAACACTTTATATTTCATTAACAAATTTGGTTCCAAATTCTATATATAATCGATAAATCGATTTTAGTTATCAAAATTTTCTATGTCATCAAATTTTTGAAAAATTTCGCCAATGTCTCATTTGTAGGGATTAATCGTTGCAACTACAAATCGCCTTTCTTAGCCCTTTCCATTCAAAAGGAAAATAAAAAAGCAAAGCAACTTAGGCTCATAAAATCTCATATTGAATTAAATATGTACCTTTTCGACGAGCATTCAATTTATTTCTTCCATTCACTTCATTCTATACCTGTTTAACATATATTCAACCGTTTCCAATTTATTCCAACTCAGTCCGATCATTTTTAACTCAATTTGCTAACTTATTCTCTAATTTGCTCTTTTTCCTAGTTCATTTTTAGTTTTAACATATCATATTCAAATATATTTTAATTCGCTTATACATAAGTCGAACTCCATTTCTAACTCGAGTTCCATATTCAACTTCAAGTTTAAATTTACAAATCCAATTTACTTAATCAAAGTTAAGTTTGATCCAAAAATCCCATTAACTAATTTCTTTTTCGACTAGTTTATTTCATTCAATGATTAAAATCTGATTTTTGTCCAAAAATTGGTTTGTCTACTCCACTTGTGTAACGACCCGGTTTCTAGCGACTTTGGTTATCGACATAAACTCAATGACGACTAACCAAACATCAATTAATACCGATAGTTAATGAAATAAATTAGAGGGTGAGGAAAGATAAGATAGAAACTTAGAATAGAAGAAGAAGAAGAACATACAACATCAGAGTACACACGAATCTCACAGCGGAACGAATAAAAAATAACATAACCTTGAAATAAAAGATTGTACTTGAATATACATATCATTATCAAGTACAATACTTACAACACAGCGGAATGACAATAGCTATATAAAATCCTGAAGCCTCTTGCTCCAGCTCTTCAAGTATCTGTAAATCCCGACTACTTGACTACCCATACAAAATTGGGCACCCAAGAGTTTAGGGAAAACAAAACAAAATTAACTCCGGGTCAGTCATGGGACTGGTATGAGTTAAACAGTTTAAAATAGTTTGAGCCATTAAACGATATCTCATAAGACCACGCCGTATAAAGGAACGGGTTTTTCCCTTATGAGAATCCAAAATAAACTTTATATCAAAACTCATTTGATATTATAATAATGTCTATTAACCACAATATATTAATCATCTAGCAGAAACGCTTTCATCTCACGTTCTACATATATAGTATACAATCAAAACCGCAAGCACGTATTGGGTAATGGATTTCCAACTATGAAAAGGTATGGAACCATCTTTCGCTAGTGTACCTCTAGAGAGGAATGCACTGGGTTTAACAAGAACATCTTGCAACCCGACCACACATGACCGACCACTTATTTCGCTAAGTGTATCGAATGTATATCACCAACGGTTGGGATCAACAACCATTTCCCGAATGGGACAGCATCGACAATATATTTTTAGAAGTAAATGAAATCTCTAGTTCAGGTGATTATACACCCTAACAGGTGCGACCTATATAGCCATGCTGCCTGACCGATTTTTGTCATTTCCCGGTTGTGAGGCGAGAGGGCACGCTTATCTCTGACAGATCACACATTTATTAACTTTGAATGTCACATCGTCATACCTGCCAAATCACAAATTGATTTCCCCAAAAATACCACGGGTATACAGTTAAGAGAAACGAATTCCACCGCCACCAAACGTAAATACGTTTGAAGAGATCAACTTATGTGATCAATTAAATATACTTTGTCAGACATTCTTCCATACAAGTCGTCCTGAGACTGGACAAACCGAAGGCACTATTCAGTATATCCATCTTAGGCAATTGTTATCTAAGATTGATACAATAGCCCTTGCACTTTACTTCGTCTTCAATTATCTTTTGCATATATGATTCGCAACGCTTATGCCAATACAGAGTGGTTCTTCAGATAATAATCCAACCGATCTCTCCAAATTAACAACATTAAAATGGTCAAAAACTTCGATAGTCGATGAGTTAACTAACAAAGGAAAACACATGTGCAAACAATGATATTATTTCCAAATGGAAATTATATCGTTCAATCATCATTTAACATTTATCTCTTTTGTTCATTAATTTACTTATCTCCCGTTTCCAGATATTCAACATTTCTTATTTTCTAATATCAGAAAACATTTCTGATTCTTATTTGGATAACATTTCCAAAACTCCTCCACTAGCAAGCCTTACCATTTCTTAGTTAAGAAGGAAGTCAATCAAGTTGGGGTATAATTACCTCTCAGACCTTAACTGAACAGCGTTTTAACTTCGAAATAGTCAAAGTTTATCTTTTAAACCTTTAACAAACTTTCTTACATAACTCTCATTCGAATAAATCTCTATTCGATAACTCCCTTCAAATAACTATATTCGATAATTTCTCTTACGAATAACTAGATTCGAAAACCTCTCTTTGAATAAACTATATTATATTAACTCTACTGATTTAACTCTAATCGATTAACTCTTTTCACTTAACTCCTTTCGAATAAACTATATTCGATAGCTCCTTTAACTCTGTTAGAATAAACTATATTCGATTAACTCCTTTAATTCTATTCGAATAACTAATATTCGATAACTCCTTTTAACTCGATTCGAATAACTAGTACTCGATAACTCCTTTTAACTCGATTCGTAAAACTAATATTCGATAACTCCTTTTAACTCGATTCGAATAACTAATATTCGATAACTCACTTCGAATAACCAATATTTGATAACTCCTTTTCGAATAACTAGATTCGATACTCTTTTCGAATGAACTATATTCGATTACTCTTCTCTCGAATATACTATATTCGATTTCTCTTCTCTCGAATAAACTATATTCGATTACCCTTCTCTTGAATACACTATATTCGATAACTCTACTTCGAATAAGCGATATTCGATAACTCTACTCGATTTACTACATTTGAATAACTATAACTGGTTAACCCTAACTGGTTAACTCTAACTCTAACTGGTTAACTCTAACTCTAACTGGTTAACTCTAACTCTAACTGATTAATTTTAACTGATTAACTCCTCTAACTCATTTTGATTAACACATTTTGATTAACTTTATTCGAATAACTAATATTCAATTAACTTCTTTCGATTAACTCGACTAGACTAACCATATTTGATTAACTCGGTTCGATTAACTACTTTTTATTAACTTTATTATTTTCCCCAATAAATATTGATTTATTCTATTTATTTTCTAAATAAATATTCCTTTATTCTATTTATTTTCTAAATAAATATTCTTTTATTCTATTTATTTTCTAAATAAATATTCCTTTATTCTATTTATTTTCTAAATAAATATTCCTTTATTCTATTTATTTTCTAAATAAATATTCTTTTATTCTATTTATTTTCTAAATAAATATTCCTTTATTCTATTTATTTTCTAAATAAATATTCCTTTATTCTATTTATTTTCTACATAAATATTCCTTTATTCTATTTATTTTAATTTTTCTATTTACTTACTAAGTAAATATCCCTTTTATAAAACCTTTTTCGTTTTATAAATATTTCGCTTTATAAAATCCTATGATTTTATAAATACTTTATTTTCAAAATATTTCCTTTTATAAAATCGGTTGATTTTATAAAATTTCTTTATTCAATATACATTGAAATATTTCTTTTTACATCCCAGAGTTTCTTATGATATTAAAAATGTCGAATAACAATGATCAACATCATTCTAACACACATAATCCATAACAGATTATATATCACGTCATATACCAAAATATATGAAAACAGTAAAATAAATGTTGAGTAATCCAGTCTGATTCCTCCTACCTGTTTCCCTGCATACACAGATGTTATACAATATAGATACATCACTTTCATTTCAAGAAGAAATATTCTGATCGCCAGAATTAATATTTAATAACGATATATATATATATAACCATAACTGTGTTTTCAACCAATTATTTAACAGTCCATCTAAACAGTCCATACACAGCAATCAACCAATATTTATCAAAAATGAAGTACATTTTATAAAAATATAAACTGAACAGAGTTAGTGAGATTTACTTACATTGTTTTGCAGTTGACGATTATGCTTTTGTTTTGTTTACAATCAAACAGGCGTTTGATTCTATCATGAAATTCCAGTTGCTCCATTCTTAACCACAATAGTTTCATAACGTAAATCGCGTCACTACAATTTCAATGTGTCATGTTTCATTAAATTCTGTTGATATATGAAATAATTATCAGCGTTATGAGATTTAATCGATTTAAAATAATAATTAACTCATCATTATATAAAATTTTCATTAATTACCCTTAACTGTTCGTCATGCCGCTAACCACTCTGCTGAGTATTTCTTTTTCCGACATCAGCTTCTTTCCAGTACCCCATTTCATGGACTTCAATATGAACACCCCCAAAACAAAACACTTCTTTTTCTTCGACTGGGCCTCACTTCTGAAACAACAAATGAATTAATTAACCTGCTGAACCCTTCTATGTTGGGCCCAACTCCCCAATATTTTTTCCTTATTTTCTTCAAACGGGCCTCAACTCTAGACCCAGCCCACTCCCGTATATACCAGACCTGCTTCCTTCTGGCCCGCTCCACTTACCCCATTCCTTCTTCCCAACAATATTTTCATTCCATAATATGTCGAACACCATTTCTTCCTCCAGGCTGCTTCAATCCCCAACTCTAGTATGAAACACGCACCGAGCCTCCTACCAGAAACTCCTCCATTCTTCATTTACATTCAAACATTACATTTCTTTAAACTCCTCATCAACAACTCGTTCGGTTTTGTAAAACTCGACCTCCTCCCAGCGATTTACAGAAAACTGTGAACCTTCCTGAAGAAAAATCGTGACCTACCCCATCACCGTAAATGCTAAAAATCCCACAAATGATGTTAAACTCTTTCAACATCTCAATTGCAAGCTTGAATCCACGAATCTGTGATCCCATCCCAACTTAATTTGAACATTAGAACACTGTGAAGAAAAACCAGTGAAAGTGAATATCACCGAACCCCTCAAGACTCCTCAGATCGAAGAGCTTGCTTTGGGGATTTCAAAAACATATGTATATTGATTTATTGAGACGACCCGAACTTCCCCGTGAAGGAAAGCACGGATAGAATTGAGGACAAGACAAAATGGAACGCATACAGAAGAACATTTCATTGTTATTACAACAATTCCATCAGATACAAGAATATACAGAGTATAAATGAATAAATTACATTCGATAAATATCAGAGATTACAATAAATTACATAGCAGCGGAAAAATATACAAAACACAACTGAAAATAATATACGGATACAGAGCTTTCCGAGCATCGTTCCAGCTGTAAATCAGGACCCTGTGAATATAAATCTGCAAAACCAAAACTACTAGCTGCCCATGTGGAAAATAGGGGCACCCAGAGTTTAGGTTAAAACAATAAACTCCAGGTCAGTCATGGGACTGGTGTGAGAACTAAAACAGTTATTAATATTGGTTTTAAAGTTAGGTAAATCAAGGGACCACGCCGTATAACACGGAACGGGTTTCCTCCCAAGAATACCAGTGCATAGAACAAACAGCGCAATGCTAAATAAAGAAAAATGAAGCTGTTATAAGACCCAGGTCCCATCACACAATGCAACGCAAGCCGGAGGATAGGGTTTTTACCTTATAACAGCCAAAGCATGCTTGATACGTTTAAAACACATTATTTGATACTATTATAGGTGTATAGTGTCAAAACAATTTCAATCATAAGTATCAATCATAGGCGGCATAGCTACCATCTACTATGTCGCCATACTAGGCTCTACAAATAAAACCAAAATACACGTATTGGAAATTGGATTCCATCATGAGCCGAGGCAAGGGGCAAGCTCCTCTCCGATTCGAGACACTCTAGCAAATGCCTCAGGACCCCACTCTGATCCTTTGGGACCTCCAAGGCTGGTCCTCTCTTACTTTTGAGGATTAGTTATTCCTGAACACACGTTTCCCGGTCCTTACAGACCTATATCCGAGGCGCCTCGTATCCAACAACCACACAGGTGAAAAGTATATAAATGTCAGGGCTGGTAGGTCACTGACACCACCATAGCTAGAAAGAAACGTCGTGCACTCCTTGGGTCCGTATCCCGTTTTTGACTCATACCGAGGTGTGAGGCTCGCGAATTCACGTTACACAAAAAGCTACGCCACACAGGCCGTGCTTTGATCATCAACCACAAGACTTTGCTTTTCAACAGAAGCCTTGATCAATTGCCACTTACGCGTGCCACATTGGCAATTCACTCCATGCGACTGATGTCCATCGATATACAACCTCTGAGCTCGTACGTCTCAGAGAAGGGCGTTAAGCAAGAGAATAAATTCTCCGCCACCAAACAGATGTATATTTAATAGAGATCAATCAACATAGAATAAAATCCACTGTCAGACACACAATCCATTTACAAGTTCGTTCTGGGTCTGAACGAAACCGGAGGCACTTTCCTCGCATATCCGTCCATCTCCAAGTACGTCTGGACGATCACCAACTGATTCCCTCATCCTGGGTGTACAGCCCAATCAAGATCATCAGTAATCACCCAAACGATGTGAAGACTTCCGGTCTTCAACCACTGTCTTCATCTTCGACATCTCGTCGAATCGGTTATTCAGAATGGGTATAAACCCGGCCTTTCTGAATAACCCACGTATATAATAAACGAATGTTACACAAACACAACAAACGCCTCATTCCAATTCAGAATATTCTTTTATTCACAAAATCACATTCTTAGGGAAAGATTCCCATTAATTTTATCCAAGATAAATTCTTCTAAATTTATCCTATAATCTTCCTTTGGATATCATTTCAAACTAGTCGGGATTAGCGAACCACACCGAAGTAATTATTTGTTTTATTTCCCAATCCCAACCTATATATCCCATGGAGCAAAACTGGTGATACTCCATATCTAACACCACGGTGTTATCGGTAAAATTAATTACCATTTCACGTTCAAATCTAATTAAAGATTTAACTATCGCTTTGGAGCAAAACTGGTGATACTCCACTCTCGATCACTTTTCAGATTTGATAATTTAAATTATCAATTCACTTTTTAATCTAATTAAAGATTCATTAAAACTCCATTTAGTTTTAATCTTCTCAAAAATCAATATTATGTCTTTAACTGGGTTAAAGAACCAATGTCTTCTAAAACACGATTCACGACAAACCCAAATCACATTTGATATTAAATACAAGGCTCTGAACATAAAATATATCGGCTTATATTCAATATCAAATTCTGAAACCAACATATATCGTATTGGAAATAACGATATAAAATATATCTTTCAAATTCCCATAACAATATTTGTATAGTCACGAAATCCAACATCGAAATATCCCGAAGATAATTTCGATTCAACTCCAGTCCAATCCACGTATTGGAAATATCGATTATTTTTAAAATCACTTTCAAATTCAATTTATTTATTTCAAAAATAAATTGATTTTAATTCTAGCTCAAAACTAGTTCATTTCGATAGAAATCTATTTTTATCCTTTCAAATGTGGAATTCTCCAGCTCAATTTTTCCCAAATCATATCTTATGATTTTACACAAATTATAGATATTTTTAATAATTTTATCAAGGCCCGTACAGTCGATTTCCATCAACGGCCATCGAACTGCACTTACAGCGACCTTTTCTGAAATTGATTTGGACATAATTCCAAATCCAACCGTTAGATTTCAAATTTCTAATATTCATTGGAAAGCTCTTTTCGATACGAACCCAACGGTTCCGGTTTTAGGAGAATCCGACGGTCAGATCTCCCGCAATGTCTGTTTGAAATAAATGGTCGAAATTCACGAACTGCCGCGGCGCGGCGCGTTCTATTCAGGCCATTATATTATATATATAATATATATAATATATATTTCGTCGATTTCTATTTAAAACGAATTTTATAAATCGTTTTAAATTCGTTTCTAAAACAATCCAACTTCTATATTCAATTTCAAATCGATTTGATTCAATTCAACTCGAATTCATTTCCATTTTATTAATTCGAATTCAAATTCGTTTCAATTCAATTCAAATTCAAATTCGTTTCAATTCAATTCAAATTGATTTCAATTTAATTTTGATTCGAATTTAATTAAATTTCAGTTCGTTTTCAATTCAACTTGAATTTGTTTTATATTCAATTCCATTTGAAGTCCTTTTATATTCAATTCAAATTCGTTTTCTTTTCAATTCAAATTTGCTATAATATTCATTTCAATTTGAATAAAATCGATATAAATATCGTTCACGTCAAAATGGCGCAAAACTAATCAACACAGCTTTATATTTTTCACAACTTCTTTATTCTATTCAACAAATGAATATTTTTCCCATTCAACACATGAATCTATATTTCTTTCAACACACGACTACTCTCAACACATGAGTGCTGTCAACACATCACCATTGTTGTTATGTAAAATATTTTATAAAACTATGGTATCTATCGTTTGATTTTAATTAGACTCCACCGTGAAGTAGATTCTAATTGTAAATATGATAAAGATGTAAATTTGATTATTAAAATATTCCACTCAACACATGAATTTTCCTTTATAATATTCATTATTTTCCCGATTGGAATGAGGCCCAATCAATCACCATATAACGTTGATTATATGGATTCCATACAACACATGTATATAATAGCATTGATAAACAATCAACCATCAACCAAAGTGCACTACACTGTATAAGCATCAAATATAGATATCTAACGCTTATAACAGCCTGTCAATCAATCGATCGACATATTTAATCAATCAGGATGAGTGAACTTCAAATTTCATCCCAACACCCGTGTGGGGTTTCAAACAATCAAACACAGATTTTAATTGTGCAGTTGGGTGATGTGTAAAATTTATCATCCCAATCAATTTCAGTCAAATCAGTGTATATAAACAAATCGGCCGATTTGTTTATAAATATTTATTTATTCGCTTTCACGTTAAATTATATTTTTAACGATAAAACAATTTATTTTAACACATGAATTTCTACTCATTTCATTTATCAAATAAAATGATATCTTTTATTTTTCTAACTTATTTTGGGAAATTTCGGCGGCATAACGGCACGATACTAGAAACGGGACGAGGCCTAGCCTTATCTACGGTCTAGTGAAGGCCCACGCCATTCACACATCAATCAAACCATTCAATTTCACCAAACAATTCAATTCAATCAAATAATCTAATTAATTTATGCAATCAAACAAACAAGTCCATGGTCTGTGGACGATTGTGTCGGGTGCTACTAAGCACCGTCTGCATCCTAGTATATTTATATAACTAGAAAAATTAAATTGAGAGGTGAGAAGTTCTCACCAATAGCTATCCAATACCACGACTCTTTATTGACAGAAATCTTCCTCGTTCTTGCCTTTTTCATCTTCGTTGCCCGTAGCCACTACATATATAAAAATCACAGATTTATATATTTTGATGTCTTTAAAATAAAAGTCACGTTTTTATTTGTTTACTTTCAATTTTAAAAATCATATTTCTATAATCACTTCATATATTTAAAAATCGAATTTTTTTACTATGCTATTCAATATATAAAAATCCCATTTTTACTTTCACGCTATATGGATAAAATTTCTATTTTCACACCGCTAATATATAGATAAAAATTCTATTTTTACATCGTTATCATCTATATAAAGATCTCGCCTTTTCAACTATAAAGATTTCTCCTTTTCAAATATAAAGACTTTATCTTTTCAAAAATATAGATTTCATCGTTATGAAAATCACCACTTTATTTCAATGTATATAAAATAAAAATCAGATTTTTATTTCGCTACATATACAAAGATGATACTTTTATATTCTCTATCCCATAAAGATTATATTTTTAATACTTTAAAAATATAAAAATCATATTTTTATCACTTTAAAAATACAAAGATCATACCTTTTACCAAATTAAATCTTTTTCTAAAATCAGAATTAAATCTTTTTCTAATCAGTTTCTTTTTAAAATCGAAATCAGTTTTAAATCTTTTAAAATCGAAATCAGTTTTAAATCTTTAATCGCAATTTTCAGATTAAAATAAAAATAAAATAAAGTAAAAAAACTTACTGTATCTCGAAGAAGGGGGGGCGTCGATGTCGGCGGAAGGAGGAGGAGAAGAAGAGGAAGGCGGCGCGGCACGTTGTAGGGGAGGCGGCGGCGGGGCTTTGGGCGGAGGCTGGAGGAAGAAGGAGGAGAGGAAGAAGGTGGAGCGGAGTCGCCTGGGGGCGCTGCGACATCGGCGAAGGTGGGGGTTCGGAGGTGCGTCGATCGAAGGGAGGGAGAAACGAGGGCGGTGGCCCTAGGCGGCGGCGAACGCCAGGGAGGGGGCGCGCGCGATGAAGGCGGCGGCGGTTCCCCCCCGTCGATCGATTAGGTTTTAGTCTTTTTTTTTCTTTTCCTTTTCCGCTCGAAATGAAATCGGGGGGGGGGGGGGTATATGCAAAAGAAGATTTTAATTTATTTAATTATTTAATTTGGCAAAAAGTTGACTTTCACATACGACCTCGAAACGAGGCCCACCGCCTGTCGTCCATAGCTAATTACCCCCATTCCGAACACAATGGGATATGTATCGTAAGTTGATTTGATCGTTTGAATCAGTTCCCGTTTAATTTACATTTAAATCACTATATTGAATTTTAAACGTACATTTCAAATTACCGGGGTCACATACTAACTCTAAAAATTCCCGAAAAATATTTTCTAGCTTCGTATTGATGATACGGTCTTAACAAAACTAGTTTCGTCGAATTCTGAGACCGTTGGAAAAATGGCCATTTTCCAGTCGATTAAAATCAACTGAAACTGGTCAAACGCGTTTTCCTTTGCCACGCTCACATATTGATTCGAAAAATTATGAAATTTGAAACCTAGCAATAATTTAACATCACGGATCTAACAAAACTGGTTTCGTCGAAATCCGAGGTCATTTGCAAAATGTCCATTTTTAAGGGCCTGAATTCCATAGCGACTATTCAAAATTTTCAACTGGACATATCTTTTGATTCCCGCTATGAAATCTCGATTTGTCGGATTCGTTGGAAAGGTATCATCAATTAGATCCTAATGTTTTTGGTTTCACTAAAATCCGGGTTGTTTTGCACCCGGTATGTTCAATTGAAGTTTGAAATCGAATTATCGAACTACCGCGCCATTTTCAATTCCTTTTATAATTATATATAATTATTTATATTCTATCGACGACGTATATAAATATATACGTCGAATTCTATTCAAAATAAATTTCTCGTCGATATTATTTAAAATAATTCATTTTAAATATTCAAATTCAGCTAAAATTGCCAAAATAAAAATTTTAAACTGGCCCAGATTTTCGGGTTATTACAATCTCCCCCACTTAAAACTTTTCGTCCCTGAAAAGGAACAAAGTCGAAAGTGGTTTGATTATTATGCTCTACATTCGATCTGGCTTCCATTCTCCAACTTTTCAGTTTCTGAGAATTTCCAAAATTTCAAAAATTTGGCTAACACCCTAAATTTTCGAAAAATTTCGCCATAACCTCCCCTGCACCAGGAGCATCGGGGAATTTCAAATAGCTTCCCCGGTCCTTCAGATCTCAAAAAGAAAAAGAAAAAGCCAAGCGGCTAGCCAATAGGCTCACAAAATCATCATCACCCAAACAAAACAGGAAATTATGTAGTAAACATGTACCTATTCGTCGGGCAAACAAATTTTATTCTCTGGCTCTAGCCTCCTTGCTATGACCTGTTCAATGTAAATATATACATATGCAAGCAAATGCAACCAATTTTCAATACAATTCAATTATTAGTTTAATTAGGCATAAATGGTTAAAAATTAGCAAACAATTAAACAAACAACACAAACATCAATCAATTAGTGGATTAGAGTTTCAAATTCTTAATTTTGATATGTATACAAAAAATCATGTTTTTGATGCCAATTCACAACAATGTGTTCTAACTATACAAGTTTTGGTTCTCACACCAGTCTAATGGAAATATATAGGTATCACACCTTCGAAACACGAATATGAATACTGATGATGATGCACCATCATCAGAATCATCCCCGGATATCTAGAATGTGATTCTATATCTATCCAGTATATTAAAACTTCGAATATACGTTCATGACGCGTATACGCGAAATCTATATATACTCGATTGTCCATATTCAAAATAATTAAATAATCAAATACGTATAAAGCAATTTAAATTTTCAAAACAAAATTGTTTTCATTTAAAAAAATATACTCTTCACACTCGTTCTAGGATACTACTGATCCTATCTCTAACGAGTCATTCGAATTGGATATTACTAACCCAATATCTGATGAATTCTTTCGTATGGTTCTAATGTGTCTTGTTCTCGAGCTCTGTAAACCAAAGCTCTGATACCAAACTGACACGACCCGAAATTCCCCGTGAAGGAAAGCACAGATAGAATTGAGGACAAGACAAAATGGAACGCATACAGAAGAACATTTCATTGTTATTACAACAATTCCATCAGATACAAGAATATACAGAGTATAAATGAATAAATTACATTCGATAAATATCAGAGATTACAATAAATTACATAGCAGCGGAAAAATATACAAAACACAACTGAAAATAATACACGGATACAGAGCTTTCCGAGCATCGTTCCAGCTGTAAATCAGGACCCTGTGAATATAAATCTGCAAAACCAAAACTACTAGCTGCCCGTGTGGAAAATAGGGGCACCCAGAGTTTAGGTTAAAACAATAAACTCCAGGTCAGTCATGGGACTGGTGTGAGAACTAAAACAGTTATTAATATTGGTTTTAAAGTTAGGTAAATCAAGGGACCACGCCGTATAACACGGAACGGGTTTCCTCCCAAGAATACCAGTGCATAGAACAAACAGCGCAATGCTAAATAAAGAAAAATGAAGCTGTTATAAGACCCAGGTCCCATCACACAATGCAACGCAAGCCGGATGATAGGGTTTTTACCTTATAACAGCCAAAGCATGCTTGATACGTTTAAAACACATTATTTGATACTATTATAGGTGTATAGTGTCAAAACAATTTCAATCATAAGTATCAATCATAGGCGGCATAGCTACCATCTACTATGTCGCCATACTAGGCTCTACAAATAAAACCGAAATACACGTATTGGAAATTGGATTCCATCATGAGCCGAGGCAAGGGGCAAGCTCCTCTCCGATTCGAGACACTCTAGCAAATGCCTTAGGACCCCACTCTGATCCTTTGGAACCTCCAAGGCCAGTCCTCTCTTACTTTTGAGGATTAGTTATTCCTGAACACACGTTTCCCGGTCCTTACAGACCTATATCCGAGGCGCCTCATATCCAACAACCACACAGGTGAAAAGTATACAAATGTCAGGGCTGGTAGGTCACTGACACCACCATAGCTAGAAAGAAACGTCGTGCACTCCTTGGGTCCGTATCCCGTTTTTGACTCATACCGAGGTGTGAGGCTCGCGAATTCACGTTACACACAAAGCTACGCCACACAGGCCGTGCTTTGATCATCAACCACAAGACTTTGCTTTTCAACAGAAGCCTTGATCAATTGCCACTTACGCGTGCCACATTGGCAATTCACTCCATGCGACTGATGTCCATCGATATACAACCTCTGAGCTCGTACGTCTCAGAGAAGGGCGTTAAGCAAGAGAATAAATTCTCCGCCGCCAAACAGATGTATATTTAATAGAGATCAATCAACATAGAATAAAATCCACTGTCAGACACACAATCCATTTACAAGTTCGTTCTGGGTCTGAACGAAACCGGAGGCACTTTCCTCGCATATCCGTCCATCTCCAAGTACGTCTGGACGATCACCAACTGATTCCCTCATCCTGGGTGTACAGCCCAATCAAGATCATCAGTAATCACCCAAACGATGTGAAGACTTCCGGTCTTCAACCACCGTCTTCATCTTCGACATCTCGTCGAATCGGTTATTCAGAATGGGTATAAACCCGGCCTTTCTGAATAACCCACGTATATAATAAACGAATGTTACACAAACACAACAAACGCCTCATTCCAATTCAGAATATTCTTTTATTCACAAAATCACATTCTTAGGGAAAGATTCCCATTAATTTTATCAAAGATAAATTCTTCTAAATTTATCCTATAATCTTCCTTTGGATATCATTTCAAACTAGTCGGGATTAGCGAACCACACCGAAGTAATTATTTGTTTTATTTCCCAATCCCAACCTATATATCCCATGGAGCAAAACTGGTGATACTCCATATCTAACACCACGGTGTTATCGGTAAAATTAATTACCATTTCACGTTCAAATCTAATTAAAGATTTAACTATCGCTTTGGAGCAAAACTGGTGATACTCCACTCTCGATCACTTTTCAGATTTGATAATTTAAATTATCAATTCACTTTTTAATCTAATTAAAGATTCATTAAAACTCCATTTAGTTTTAATCTTCTCAAAAATCAATATTATGTCTTTAACTGGGTTAAAGAACCAATGTCTTCTAAAACACGATTCACGACAAACCCAAATCACATTTGATATTAAATACAAGGCTCTGAACATAAAATATATCGGCTTATATTCAATATCAAATTCTGAAACCAACATATATCGTATTGGAAATAACGATATAAAATATATCTTTCAAATTCCCATAACAATATTTGTATAGTCACGAAATCCAACATCGAAATATCCCGAAGATAATTTCGATTCAACTCCAGTCCAATCCACGTATTGGAAATATCGATTATTTTTAAAATCACTTTCAAATTCAATTTATTTATTTCAAAAATAAATTGATTTTAATTCTAGCTCAAAACTAGTTCATTTCGATAGAAATCTATTTTTATCCTTTCAAATGTGGAATTCTCCAGCTCAATTTTTCCCAAATCATATCTTATGATTTTACACAAATTATAGATATTTTTAATAATTTTATCAAGGCCCGTACAGTCGATTTCCATCAATGGCCATCGAACTGCACTTACAGCGACCTTTTCTGAAATTGATTTGGACATAATTCCAAATCCAACCGTTAGATTTCAAATTTCTAATATTCATTGGAAAGCTCTTTTCGATACGAACCCAACGGTTCCGGTTTTAGGAGAATCCGACGGTCGGATCTCCCGCAATGTCCGTTTGAAATAAATGGTCGAAATTCACGAACTGCCGCGGCGCGTTTTATTCAGGCCATTATATTATATATATAATATATATAATATATATTTCGTCGATTTCTATTTAAAACGAATTTTATAAATCGTTTTAAATTCGTTTCTAAAACAATTCAACTTCTATATTCAATTTCAAATCGATTTGATTTCAATTCAACTCGAATTCATTTCCATTTTATTTAATTCGAATTCAAATTCGTTTCAATTCAATTCAAATTCAAATTCGTTTCAATTCAATTCAAATTGATTTCAATTTAATTTTGATTCGAATTTAATTAAATTTCAGTTCGTTTTCAATTCAACTTGAATTTGTTTTATATTCAATTCCATTCGAAGTCCTTTTATATTCAATTCAAATTCGTTTTCTTTTCAATTCAAATTTGCTATAATATTCATTTCAATTTGAATAAAATCGATATAAATATCGTTCACGTCAAAATAGCGCAAAACTAATCAACACGGCTTTATATTTTTCACAACTTCTTTATTCTATTCAACAAATGAATATTTTTCCCATTCAACACATGAATCTATATTTCTTTCAACACACGACTACTCTCAACACATGAGTGCTATCAACACATCACTATTGTTGTTATGTAAAATATTTTATAAAACTATGGTATCTATCGTTTGATTTTAATTAGACTCCACCGTGAAGTAGATTCTAATTGTAAATATGATAAAGATGTAAATTTGATTATTAAAATATTCCACTCAACACATGAATTTTCCTTTATAATATTCATTATTTTCCCGATTGGAATGAGGCCCAATCAATCACCATATAACGTTGATTATATGGATTCCATACAACACATGTATATAATAGCATTGATAAACAATCAACCATCAACCAAAGTGCACTACACTGTATAAGCATCAAATATAGATATCTAACGCTTATAACAGCCTGTCAATCAATCGATCGACATATTTAATCAATCAGGATGAGTGAACTTCAAATTTCATCCCAACACCCGTGTGGGGTTTCAAACAATCAAACACAGATTTTAATTGTGCAGTTGGGTGATGTGTAAAATTTATCATCCCAATCAATTTCAGTCAAATCAGCGTATATAAACAAATCGGCCGATTTGTTTATAAATATTCATTTATTCGCTTTCACGTTAAATTATATTTTTAACGATAAAACAATTTATTTTAACACATGAATTTCTACTCATTTCATTTATCAAATAAAATGATATCTTTTATTTTTCTAACTTATTTTGGGAAATTTCGGCGGCATAACGGCACGATACTAGAAACGGGACGAGGCCTAGCCTTATCCCCGGTCTAGTGAAGGCCCACGCCATTCACACATCAATCAAACCATTCAATTTCACCAAACAATTCAATTCAATCAAATAATCTAATTAATTTATGCAATCAAACAAACAAGTCCATGGTCTGTGGACGATTGTGTCGGGTGCTACTAAGCACCGTCTGCATCCTAGTATATATATATAACTAGAAAAATTAAATTGAGAGGTGAGAAGTTCTCACCAATAGCTATCCAATACCACGACTCTTTATTGACAGAAATCTTCCTCGTTCTTGCCTTTTTCATCTTCGTTGCCCGTAGCCACTACATATATAAAAATCACACATTTTTATATTTTGATGTCTTTAAAATAAAAGTCACGTTTTTATTTGTTTACTTTCAATTTTAAAAATCATATTTCTATAATCACTTCATATATTTAAAAATCGAATTTTTTTACTATGCTATTCAATATATAAAAATCCCATTTTTACTTTCACGCTATATGGATAAAATTTCTATTTTCACACCGCTAATATATAGATAAAAATTCTATTTTTACATCGTTATCATCTATATAAAGATCTCGCCTTTTCAACTATAAAGATTTCTCCTTTTCAAATATAAAGACTTTATCTTTTCAAAAATATAGATTTCATCGTTATGAAAATCACCACTTTATTTCAACGTATATAAAATAAAAATCAGATTTTTATTTCGCTACATATACAAAGACGATATTTTTATATTCTCTATCCCATAAAGATTATATTTTTAATACTTTAAAAATATAAAAATCATATTTTTATCACTTTAAAAATACAAAGATCATACCTTTTACCAAACTAAATCTTTTTCTAAAATCAGAATTAAATCGTTTTCTAATCAGTTTCTTTTTAAAATCGAAATCAGTTTTAAATCTTTTAAAATCGAAATCAGTTTTAAATCTTTAATCGCAATTTTCAGATTAAAATAAAAATAAAATAAAGTAAAAAAACTTACTGTATCTCGAAGAAGGGGGGGCGTCGATGTCGGCGGCAGGAGGAGGAGAAGAAGAGGAAGGCGGCGCGGCACGTTGTAGGGGAGGCGGCGGCGGGGCTCTGGGCGGAGGCTGGAGGAAGAAGGAGGAGAGGAAGAAGGTGGAGCGGGGTCGCCTGGGGGCACTGCGACATCCGCGAAGGTGGGGGTTCGGAGGTGCGTCGATCGAAGGGAGGGAGAAACGAGGGCGGTGGCCCTAGGTGGCGGCGAACGCCAGGGAGAGGGCGGCGCGATGAAGGCGGCGGCGGTTCCCCCCCGTCGATCGATTAGGTTTTAGTCTTTTTTTTTCTTTTCCTTTTCCGCTCGAAATGAAATCGGGGGGGGGGGGTATATGCAAAAGAAGATTTTAATTTATTTAATTATTTAATTTGGCAAAAAGTTGACTTTCACATACGACCTCGAAACGAGGCCCACCGCCTGTCGTCCATAGCTAATTACCCCCATTCCGAACACAATGGGATATGTATCGTAAGTTGATTTGATCGTTTGAATCAGTTCCCGTTTAATTTACATTTAAATCACTATATTGAATTTTAAACGTACATTTCAAATTACCGGGGTCACATACTAACTCTAAAAATTCCCGAAAAATATTTTCTAGCTTCGTATTGATGATACGGTCTTAACAAAACTAGTTTCGTCGAATTCTGAGACCGTTGGAAAAATGGCCATTTTCCAGTCGATTAAAATCAACTGAAACTGGTCAAACGCGTTTTCCTTTGCCACGCTCACATATTGATTCGAAAAATTATGAAATTTGAAACCTAGCAATAATTTAACATCACGGATCTAACAAAACTGGTTTCGTCGAAATCCGAGGTCATTTGCAAAATGTCCATTTTTAAGGGCCTGAATTCCATAGCGACTATTCAAAATTTTCAACTGGACATATCTTTTGATTCCCGCTATGAAATCTCGATTTGTCGGATTCGTTGGAAAGGTATCATTAATTAGATCCTAATGTTTTTGGTTTCACTAAAATCTGGATTGTTTTGCACCCGGTATGTTTAATTGAAGTTTGAAATCGAATTATCGAACTACCGCGCCATTTTCAATTCCTTTTATAATTATATATAATTATTTATATTCTATCGACGACGTATATAAATATATACGTCGAATTCTATTCAAAATAAATTTCTCGTCGATATTATTTAAAATAATTCATTTTAAATATTCAAATTCAGCTAAAATTGCCAAAATAAAAATTTTAAACTGGCCCAGATTTTCGGGTTATTACATTTATGCTATTTTATTTGAATTTGTATAATTTTCTAAAGGATGTGTTTTGTGTTAGAGGAGTGAAACAAGCAGTGGCTGTTTCTGATCATGGAAAACTGAAATGAATTAGGTTTTGAAAGGGAATAGTGAAGGAGTATTTATATAGAGATTATATTTTGATTAGGAGGATGAGTTCAATCCACGTTTTCCCCTTGTTTGCATTGCAAGACCCACACATTGATCCTCTTACTGTATGTAAACATCCATAAGGTATATACCTTTATTTGTTGCAAATAACAACTGTTAATGTTGATCGTTCACATAACCATAATCTTATATTTTGCAAAAAGATCTCTACCCAAATACGTTGTTGTGTAAGTGCATTATATTTTTATTTAGAAAACTAATATTTAAGGGTACCCTACTTTCATTCATTACGAATTGCTATCGACCGAGATAAGAATACCGTTATACTAAGCAAGGTATCGCGATCCCAAAAATATAATAATATAGGTCCGTTAGCTTATTCTGAGAAACCACGAAATGTTGATTACAAGGTGCAAAAATGCCCCAAATAAAAAGTTTCTTATTTAATTAATTAAAAATTTCCATAAAATTCTAAAAATTAAATTATCACTATGTCTCAAAAGAACCTTGTCTAAATTCGAAACCGGTAACTAGTTATATCGAATAAACCGTTACGGTCGATAAATGATTCTATAGCGACTATTTTAAAATTTGATTCAGACATAAATTAAAATCTACACGACGAAATCCTGATTTTTCTCTTCCATTAGAAAAATATACTTCACCAGCTCCATACATTTCTTGTTTCATAGAAATCTGATTTAAAACGAACCCTGTACATTCAGTTGAAGTTCAAATCACCAAATAGCGAACTGCCGCGCCATTTCGAGCTCGATTTTAATTATAATATAATTATATGTTCAAGCTAACGTTATTTAAATATCTTCATTATTCTAATTCAACTCTATGCTGAATTAAATATTTTAAATCGCCCAGTTCACATTAAAATGTCAATTCACTATTTCTGATTATTTCAGAAATTAAATATATTATTTAATTATTAAATTTAATTAAATATTCCATATAATTTAATTAAACAACCTTATGTTCTCTAATTAATTATATAAATAATTAAATAAATTTATTATTGTATAGCTAAAATATGCGGGTCGTTACATTCTTCCTCACTTAAAATAATTTCGTCCTCGAAATTGCTAAGGTAGAAAACAAACCCTATTAACTGGTTAGAACTTATTCGTTCACTTCTTAACTTCAGTTTCCACTGGACTAATTTAATTCAATTAAAATATTAATTTATTCTTATCAACGAAAATTTCCAAGAATCCTGAAAATTTTCTAACGCCTTAACTTTTCGAAAAATTTCGCCAGCACCTCCTTTGTACTGGTCAATAGCTCAAACTCCAACTCGCCTATCTAGGACTTCTCTAACCCAAAAGAAAAATCAAACCACCAAGCGGCTTGCCAATTTGGCTCATAAATCTCATGCTAATATCAAATATAAACTTGTACCTTTTTGTCGGGCATATCAACTCTATCACTTTCAACTGTTATCAGTCCAAATATGCCAACGTCGTCTCAACCAATTTCCAATCAGTTTTTATTTTTAACACAACCATTCACTTATTTCCAACCCGAATCTCATTTCGAATTTCTATCCCATAAATCCAAATTTCTCGATATCCTTCTAATCCAATTCAATTCTAATTTGCTTTTGCAAATTCCAATTCAATTTTGTTTTAAATCAAACAACCTTTTTCTGGGAGTTTTAAACAGCTTTGTTTTTCTCAAAAACCAAACTTCCCTTTGCAGGATTCAAACAACTTGTTTTTCTAAAAAAATTTAAAAACAATCTCTTTGGCAGTAATCCGTCACTTGCAATTTGAAAATGAACACTGATGATGTCCGAATCAACATCGGAATTTATTTACCATCGATCGAAGTGAGTTCAATACTATATCACTTTCAAAACCATTTCTAAACATTTCCACTTTGATATATATTTCAAAATACCATGCTCAAAACAATTTAAAATCTCCCAGGATTTTAAAATTTTCATATATTTATCCCAAATCCATTTACAACACTTTTCCAAATTTCCAGGGTTTGAAATTTCAATTCTGATTTAACTTTCAGATTTAATTCACTTCATTTCACGTATTTCACTTATATGAATTCTGATTGGTTGTTTACATAACCATTTAATTTATAATCTTACTCGAATATAATAATGACCAACACATAAAATATAATAATCACTTCGATATAAATCCTTTATATTAAATATAATTTGGGTAAAATTATTTCGTTTACCCTCTTTTCAAAACATACCATGTCGGTTCATCGTATTCAAGTGTTTAGTAACTCTTATCGATACAGTGGATCAAACTGATCGACCAGAATTTCGTAAGCCACCCAATCAATAAATCTCCATAATATAAAACAAATTTTCATATCTAATAACAAATACGCGCTCGTATATATACACTCAAACTCAATCTAGGGTATTACTAGCCACATCTCTACCGAGTCACGCCACAAAGCCAAGGTAGTTCACTTAACCTTATGCTCTGATACCAACTGTAACGACCCGGTTTTTAGGTTCAAGTGGGCTTTGCAACCATCCTCTCCCCCAATCCCCAAAGCAGCAAGGTAATACCCCACTGTGGCTTACATTGGTACCCCAGCACCACGTTTTACGGCCAGCCTTTCGACTTCACAACCAACCCACTACTAGGGACATGTAGGAGTAAGAGTCTCTCGTTCTCCACCTAACGAAAGCGAGAACCCCCTATCATGCGACACATCCACTAAGCACGCAACATGGACTGGTATGAGTAAAACAATTTAAAACAGTTTGAGCTATTAAACGATATCTCATAAGACCACGCCGTATAACGGAACGGGTTTTTCCCTTATGAGAATCCAAAATAAACTTTATATCAAAACTCATTTGATATTATAATAATGTCTATCAACCACAATATATTAATCATCTAGCAGAAACGCTTTCATCTCACGTTCTACATATATAGTATACAATCAAAACCGCACGCACGTATAGGGTAATGGATTTCCAACTATGAAAAGGTATGGAACCACCTTTCACTAGTGTACCTCTAGAGAGGAATACACTGGGTTCAACAAGAGCATCTTGCAACCCGGCCACACATGACCGACCACTCATTTCGCTGAGTGTATCGAATGTATATCACCAACGATTGGGATCAACAACCGTTTCCAGAATGGGACAACATTGACAATAGATTTTTAGAAGTAAATTAAATCTCTAGATCAGGTGATTATACACCCTAACAGGTGTGACATACATAGCCACGCTGCCTGCCGGATTTTTGTCATTTCCCGGTTGTGAGGCTAGAGGCCACGCTTATCTCTGACAGATCACACATTTATTCACTTTGAATGTCACATCATCATACCCGCCAAATCACAAATTGATTTCCCCAAAAATACCACGGGTACACAGCTAAGAGAAACGAATTCCTCCACCACCAAACGTAAATACGTTTGAAGAGATCAACTTACGCGATCTATTAAATATACTCTGTTAGTAATTCTTCCATACAGGTCGTCCTGGGACTGGACAAACCGAAGGCACTATTCCATATGTCCACCTTAGGCAATTGTAATCTAAGATTTATACAACAGCCCTTGCACTTTACACTGTCTTCAATTATCTTTGGCATATATGATTCGCAATGCTTATGCCAATACAGAGTGGTTCTTCGGATAATAATACAACCGGTCTCTCCATATTAACAACATTAAAATGGTCAAAAACTTTGATAGTCGGTGATATCAAAGGAAAAAACGTGTGCAAACAACGATATTATTTCTAAATAGAAATTATATCGATCAATCATCATTTAACATTTATCTCTTTAGTTCATTAATTTACTTATCTCATGTTTCCATATATTCAACATTTCTTATTTTCTAATACCAGAAAACATTTCTGATTCTTATTTGGAAAACATTTCCAAAACTTCCCCACTAGCAAACCTTACCATTTCTTAGTTAAGAAGGAAGTCAATCAAGTTGGGGTATAATTACCTCTCAGACCTTAACTGAACAACGTTTTAACTTTGAAATAGTCAAAGTTTATCTTTTAAACCTTTAACAAACTTTCTTACGTAACTCTCGTTCGAATAAATCTCTATTCGATAACTCCTTCCTTCGAATAACTATATTCGATAATCTCTCTTACAAATAACTAGATTCGAAAACCTCTCTTCGAATATACTATATTCGATTAACTCTATTGATTTAACTCTAATCAATTAACTCTTTCCACTTAACTCCTTACTTAACTCCTTTCGAATAACCTATATTCGATAACTCCTTTAACTATATTCAAATAAACTATATTCGATTAACTCCTTTAATTATATTCGAATAACTAATATTCGATAACTCCTTTTAACTCGATTCGAATAATTGATATTCAATAACTCCTTTTAACTCGATTCGAATAACTAATATTCGATAACTCCTTTTAACTCGATTCGAATAACTAATATTCGATAACTCACTTCGAATAACCAATATTTGATAACTCCTTTTCGAATAACTAGATTCGATACTTTTCTTGAATGAACTATATTCGATTACTCTTCTCTCGAATATACTATATTCGATTTCTCTTCTCTCGAATAAACTATATTCGATTACCCTTCTTGTAACAACCCGGAAAATCCGAACCAATTTAAAAATTTTATTTTTAATAAATTGGTTAGAAAATGTGCCCAAATTTAAAAATTCTATTTTTAAATAATATTAAAGCCAGTGAAAATAGTCAATTTTCAAACGACCTCCGTTTCCGACGAAACCACTTTTGTTGGAACCGGAATGTCAAATTATTGCTAGGTTTCAATATTTAGAATTTTCCGATTTAGTATGTGAGTGTGGCAAAAGAAACCGTGTTTGGTCAAATACAGTCAAAATTGAACGACTTGAAAATAGCCATTTTTCAAACAGTCTAAGATTCGACGAAAATAATGTTGTTGGATTCGTATCGTCAAGACATAGCCAAAAATATTTTTTTGGGATTTTTCGGAGTTCGTTTGTAGCTCCAGTGGATTTTTGAATATTTCAGAATATAATAATAAAAGAATTATTTTTAAATTTGAAAAACGGGGGCTGAGATGACCTCTTGAGCCTGTGGGACATGGTTAGATGGATCCGGAATAGGGGTTATTGGGTGGGGTAGCTTCTTGTTGGACTGAATTCTGAATATCTTAAGAGATTTGGTTTTTTTTGTAAAAATAATATTTAAATATTATAAAAAGATTGGAAAACCCTAAATTGAAAACCAGCATTCACCATCTCCTACAGCCGCCGCCCCCCCTATCCATGCAATCTCCCCCTCTCCTCAGCGAATTAGAACGCAAATCCTATACCACTTCGAAGAGATTCTTCTTCTCTTCGTTTTCATACGATCTGATCTCCTCTGGTGCCACCGTTACCTCGAACGGCGCACCCAAAACCGCCGCACAAAAGGCACGTCGGCCTCCCCTAGCCCCAGCCAAGCTCCACCATTCCGGGCCCCACACGTGCACCTCTCCGTCCTCTTCGCTGTAGCATCTTCTGGTCGATCACTGGTGGCTTGGATTGGAAAATAGGGTCAACCCTAGTTTTAAACAAAAAGAAAAGTTGTCGGCCGTGAATACTGTAAGGAGGAAGAAGAATTAATCTACTTATTTTTACTTAATTTAATGATTAAATTAATCCCTAATCTTATTTTACCCATAACTTTGTCAAATAAACTCAGAATTACACAATTTCTGAAGCGTTGGACTCGTACAATCCTGAACTACAGTTCTAGACTGAAACGGGGAATTTCCGAGCTGTTGGAATTTTGGACAAAATCACGAATGACTATGAGATATCTCTTGTTTTTAATTAATTAATTAATTATTTATTATTTTATTTATAGTTATTCATTTCAGATATGATTGTGTGGATTTTGTATAATGATTGTCTGTTGGATATTATGGATTACTATGTAGAGTGTCATGTGTTATTTAAATATTTTAATCGTTTATTTTATTTTATTGGATTGAGTTAGATAATCAATTCAATATTCATTTATACAATGAATAATCATAGATCTACATGTGATAGGAAAAATATAATAATAATTATAATAATATTGAATTGATTTAGATCATCGATTCAATATCAAATCATAGAATTTGCTTCTTAAAGGGATTTATCTAGATTATCAATTCAACATATGGAAAATAGATATTGTTTTTTTTTGAATTGATCTAGTTAATCAATTTAATATAGAGAAAATAAAATTGTCTTTTTATTTGAATTGATTTGATTGGAAGAGAAAAATAGAATTTGCCTTTTTTTGAATTGATTTAGTTTCTCAATTCAACTTAAAAAATAAATTTGTCACTTTAGGTAAATTATCAATTCAATGATTAAACTATACTTTATCATTATTATTGGATTGAAATAGAATTGTCAATCCAATATAGAACACACTTTATCACCTCATTGGGTTGAAATAAGTTATTCTTTTTATTTGTGTTTCAACACAAATATATACATAGAAAAATAAATTATTCATTTTATTTATGTCTTTAAACACAAATATACACATCTTATATTGAATAACATTTTATTTGTGTTCTTAAACACAAATATTACATAGAACATTGGATTACATTTTTATTTGTGTTTTTAAACACAAATATTACGTAAACATTGAATTGCATTTTATTTGTGTCCATAAACACAAATACCACATAGAAAATGGAATGGAATTTTAGTGTGTCCTTGAACACAAACATTACTTATACAAAAGGGACTATTTTATTTTATTTATATTATTTGTGTTCTCAAATACAAATAAAATATTAAGAATAAAAAGTGTATTTTTGTTTGTGTTCTCCAACGCAAATAAAATATGGATTTAAAAGTAGCACATTTTTATTTACCTTTTCAATGTAAAAATGACATGAGAAAAATAAAATATCACTTTTGTTGCATTTCTTGATGCAAACAAAATGTAGAAAAATAAAATATCGTTTTTTTTGTATTCCTTAATGCAAACGAGAGAAAAGAAAAAATTTATTTTATGTTTGCATTCTACAATGCAAACAATACGTGTAAATTAAAAATTCACATTTTCATTTGCATTCTACTATGCAAATGAAGCACAGAGTATAGAAAATATATCTTTATTTGCAATTTTAGATGCAAACAAATTATAAAATAAAAAGATACATTTTTATTTGCAATTTTAGATGCAAACAAATTATAAAACAAAAGGATACATTTTTATTTGCAATTTTAGATGCAAACAAATTATAAAATAAAAAGACACATTTTTGTTTGCAATTTTAGATGCAAACAAATTAGTAGAAGAAAAATCCACATTTTGTTGGCAAATCTAGATGCGAACAAAATATTAAAAGAAAGATTACATTTTTATTTATTTACATCCCTTGATATAAATAAACATGAAATAAAAAGTTGTCCTTTTATTTACATTCCTTGTTGTAAATAAAATTAGAAATTTAAATATACATTTTTATTTGCGTTCCTCAACGCAAATAAATCATGAATAGGATAATATCCATTTTTATTTGCAGTCCAGAATGCAAATAAAATATGAGAATTAAAAGTTACATTTTAATGTAAATTTTAAAAGGAAGAGAAAAGAATCATATTTCATTTAGAAATATGTTTTGTATTAAAAATACAATGTTAATGTAATGTTAGAAGCATAGGAAGAAATTCACATTTTGTTCATAAAAATGGATTGAACAAAAATATTCATTTTCGTTCATTGGATGGAAATCAACAATTTCATTCCTCAAAATAAAATGAACAATAATATGCATTTTGTTCATTATAAAGGAATTTACACTTGGTATAGGTAAGGAAGAAGAAAACATGAATTAAACATTAAAAATTATGAATGAACGGAGGATACAATTTATAGTCAATATACTATAAAATTGGTGTATGTAAAAAAACATGTTTTAGCTAACGTAATAAACATGAATATATGATTTGTATATAATTCACTCCTTATTTGGTGTGATATTCACATGGATGTAATCGCTTAAGAATTTATATTTATATATATAAATATAAATAGAAATTAAACGAATCGCGCGCGGTAGTTTGTGTTTCGACAATCGTGACTTTAAACGATTATATCGAAAGATCCAACCGTCGGATTATCCAAAAATTGGAGCCGTTAGGACCGCTTTGGGAAGATCATTTTAATAAGATGATTTTTTTTCAAAATCCAACTGTTAGATTTCAAGATATGTGTAAATCAAATTTTGAGAAAAACAGCGCCAAAGCCACACTTGACCCGAAGCGTCATTTGATTATATTGAGCTATTTTTTTTTAATAAATAAAAATAGCGATGAATCGTTATAAATAAATATTAACGATATGAAATGATTTAATTAATAATTATTCAATAATTATTTGAGAAGTCCGAGTTCTACTCATTTCAAATAATTATACGTCGATGAAGAGACGAAGACGGTGTTGAAGACCAGCTGTCTTCACATCGAATGGATGTATTGCTACTGAGGTCCTCGATTGTAGTAGCTACCCTGAAGGGACTTCGGCGGTAGTCACCCGGACGTATGCGATGATTGTCCCGATATACGAGAGCCTCTCAGGTGTCTCCGGTTCCGTTCAGACCCAGAACGGGCTTGTAAATAGATGCATGTCTGATGTTGAACTTCGTACCATGTAAATTGATTTATGTTTAATATACAACCGTTGGTGGCAAAGGAATTTATTCTTTCGCTTAACACCCTCAGAGGTTGTGTATTGATAGTTGTTGATTTCATGGCATGGACTGTCAACTGGGCATGCCAAGATGCAAATGATCAAGGTTTTGTTGAAAAGCAGGCCTTGTAATTGATGATCAAAGCATAGTCTGTTTGGACCCAGCTTTGTGTATAGCGTTACTTCGCGAGCCTCACACCCCGGTAGAGTCTAAAACGGAGCAAGGGAACGCAAGGAGTGCACACGTTTCTTTCTAGCTAGAAGTGGTGTCAATGCTTTAAACTGGCTGACATTTTACTTATGTGGTTGATGGATTTTGAGGAGCCTCGGATTTTTATTGGCCGCCCTAGGCCAATTTATAGGTCCAATAGGATCGAGAAGCGTGTGTTCTGGCATAACTAATCCACTAAAGTATTTGTGGATCGGCCTTGCTGTATCCAAGGGTTCGCCAGCGTCCGAGTCCTGAGGCATTGCTAGAGTGTCTCGAATCGGTCAGGAGTTCGTTCCTAGCCTTGACTCATGATGGAAACCCAACTTCCAATACGTCCCATGCGGTTTTGATTGCATAACTACTATGGCGACATAGTACATGGTAGCTATGCCGTCTAGGATTAATATTATAATTGAAATATTTTCTTAAAACATATACCCACTAATAATAATATCGTATTTTGCGTATTTATCATCTTTTGACCATTATATGGTAAAACCCTATCCTCCGGTTTGTGTTGCATTGTGTGATGTGACTTGGGTCTTATAATGGTTTCATTTTTCTAAAAAGCATTGCGTTATTTAACGTTTTACTTTATTTATTGCACTGATAATCCCGTGGAGTAAACCCGTTCCGCGATAGCGGCGTGGTCCTCGTGATTGTCAAACCCGTTAGTTAATTAAGATATCTCATACCAGTCCTATGAGTGTCTCGTAGTTTGTTTCACCTTTTGCAAACTCGGGTGCCCTCTTTCTACATGGGCAGCCAAGTGACAGGTTAGGCTTGGATATTCACTGGATGGAAGCTTGCTGATGGAGATGCTGAAGAAACTTTCTTTTTATCTTTTATTTTCTGCTTAAGACTTTGAGACAGTACTTTGTATTGATGTAATTTGAGAGATTGAGACTCTATTTCTTTTCCTTTGAGACATCTATTTTGCTAAATGTAATTCTATGTTGCATACTCTGATGTTTCGATGATGATGTTTGTGATGACATTTCTTTCCTCTGCAATGATTTATATGTTCTGCTATATACTGAGATCTGTTATTGCTCTAATTCTGTTATATTCCATACGATTTTCCTTACTTTCGTTACACGGAAGTTTGGGGTCGTCACATTTGGTATCAGAGCTTTGGTTAACCTTAGCTTTGGAATATAACATTTTTAGAACAATTCGTCTAGATAGAAGACGAGTGGTTCATTAGAGATAGGATTAACAATATCCTAGAATGAATTTCAACAGAATATCACATATTTATCAGTCATTACTTCATTATCACCTTAATATATCTCTACTTTTAACCTTCTCTTTGAATTTGTCATTTCCGTTGGTCTGACTCTTTCCTTGATGGTACAGACTAATTGAAAGATGAGTACAAGAGCTAGGACAAGAGGAAGAGGTCGTGGCGGAGTAGCTGGTAGGGGCGCAGAGAGAGATACACCCCCAACTGAGCAAGACCAACCCAATTCTGATGTCGAACTGCCACCACCACCACCACCCCCAGTTGTTTTTGAACTTGATAAAGTGGCGAAGAGAATCAAGAATCTTGGAGGAGTACATTTCACTGGTAGAGAGACGGTGGTAGAAGCGCAAGAATGTCTTAAAACGATGGAAAAGATCTTGGGAGGTTTGAAGCTTGAGGATCATAGGAAGCGTTTTATGGCAGTATGGTTCATGCAAGGACAGGCTCAAACTTGGTGGGAAATAGCTATGATAGGGAGAGACGTTGCAGAGATAACTTCGGCAAGATTTAAAGAGCTTTTTAATGAAAAGTTTATCCCGCCTCATGAAGTAGAATGTCTACACGATGAATTTGCTAACCTGCAGCAAGGCACCATGACCATTGCAGAGTACGTGAAGAAATTTGAGGAGCTTTCTAGGTATGCCCCTGAGCCAGTGCAAGACGCCTTACAAAAAAATAAGAGGTTCATAAATGGGCTTGCAAGGCGATACCATAATAGATTGACAACCCATATTGAGTGCCCATTTGCCAAGGTGATAGAGATGGCATGCAGATATGAAGAAATTGATCAGAAGGGTGCCTAGCTAGAAAAGGACAGGAATCAAGCTAATAAGAAGGAGGTGGATAAGAAAACAGGGGAAGGCAGTTCTTCGACCACAAAACCTCAGGGAAACAAGAAGAGAGACAAGTCTAAAGTCAAATGCTTCAACTGCAAGAAGATGGGACATTACGACTACGAGTGCAGGGCCCCGAAGAAGCCAAAGAGGAACGAGTCTGGGCCGAGCCAAAGCAATGGACAGAATCCCCGTGGTCCAACAGAGTGCTACAACTGCCACAAGCCTGGACACCTTAACAAGAATTGCCCTCTGCTCAAGAAATCTGAAGTAGCACACGTCTATGAAGGTACGGCTGCACTGGCTTCTTCTGAAGGAGCAGGTAAGCCTGATGTTTTAAGCGGTACTCTTAACATTAAGGATATTCCCATTACTGTTTTGTTTGATACTGGTGCATCTAGAAGTTTCATATCAAGCAACACTATTAAGAAGCTTAAATTGAAACCAAGAAAACTTAAAGAACTGATTAAAGCCCATAGCCCGATAGGAGGTTCACTTATTCTTGATCAGTACTGTAGAGTGCCCGTTTCTTACTCTCACTTCCTATTTCCTTTCAATTTAATCATCATGAACTTTTCTGGATATGATGTCATACTTGGGCTAGATTGGCCAACGAAGTATGAGGCTGAGTTGCTGTGTGCTGTAAGGGTAGTTAAAATTAAAACGAAATTTGGAAATATAATGACTATACCATGCCACGGCTTAGCCACAGATAGAAAAGAATTCTGGTCTTCTTTAGAAGTCACCCCTCCTTCTATTGAAACTATTCCCATCGTCAAAGACTATGCTGATGGATTTGAAGAAGTAGACAGCTTACCTCCCCGCAGAGAGATCGATTTCAGATTTGATTTGGTTCCTAATGCAAGGCCTGTGGTGCATCCTATTAGGCGAATGTCGCCAAAAGAAAGAGAAGAGCTAAGCAATCAAACTAAGCAGCTTTTGGCCAAGGGTTTGATTAGACCTAGCATCTCAGAATGGGGTGCAGCGGTGGTGTTTGTCCCAGATGGCACGCTCCGTTTTTGTGTAGACTACCGTGATCTAAACAAGCAAACGATGAAAAAAATATATTCATTGCCTCTGATTGATGATCTATTAGACCGTCTGCATGGAGCACAGGTATTCTCTAAAATGGACCTAGCCACAGGATTCCATCAACTGCGCATTGCAGAAGAGAGTATCCCCTTAACTGCTTTCAGAGGGCCTGATCTATTTTACGAATGGCTAGTAATGCCTTTCGGTCTATGCAATGCCCCAGCATACTTTGTAGATTTGATGAATAGAGTATTTCGTGGGGTTCTAAATAAATTCGTGCTTGTGTTCATTGATGATATCCTTATCTTTTCCAAAACCATTGCTGAACATGAAAAACATTTGAAAGAAGTCTTGGAGAATTTGCAGAGGAATGTGCTGAAAGCTAAATTTTGCAAAATACATATTTTGTCAAGAAGAGGTTGAATTCCTCGGCCACGTGGTATCAAAAGAAGGCACCTCAGTAGATCCAGGAAAGATCTCGGCCATCCAAGACTGGAAGCAGCCCACCACTCCCACAGAAGTCCGAAGTTTCTTAGGACTAGCTGGTTATTATCGAAAGTTCGTTAAGGATTTTTCGAAACTATCCTGCCCACTGACGAAATTAACTAAGTAGCATTCAAAGTTCGTTTGGACACCCGAATGTGAGGCTGCATTCTGTAACACCCCACCTCCGCCAGGGTGGCTCTTGCAAGCACTCTGACTTTGGAGAGGTGTTTGAATCAGGTAAACATGCATAATGATATATCAAGGCAGAACAAGAACATATGTATATATGTAAACAGAGTAAATAAGATAAGTAAAACAGCGGAAGATTTCAAACTATTTCAAAACAAGTCTGGTACAACATAATGTCAACTTTCCAAATACACAAGTCTAGATAAAAACAACACCATTGAAAAACTGAAATATATAAGTACTATCCCCAAAATAAGTGATAGCCATAGCTAGCTTCATGTCAAGACCGTACATGAGCTAGAATCCCACAAGCAAGCGATCAGAAATCCAAGCTAAGCTCCAATATTCCCACCCTGAGAACCTGGGGGGGGGGGGAACGGAAGAAAAGAGGCAAAAGAAAAACAGGTCAGTCAAAAAGACTGAGTAAGCCCTACTACAATCAATGTAAACTGATAAAGTTAACTGACATGAGAAGCAGGGATGAACATAAGGATAACAACATACTAGCATGATGATTAACTAACAAGGTAGATAAAGGTGTCATCGCATAATCAAGTTTAAGGTTTTTGCACCATAGGTGTACTAGCAAGCTAACATGACTTGAATAACAAGTATTGATCCCTTGGCCCAAGCTTTGGCCCAATAACATGAAATGACCCTAATACGAGGTCCAACCAAACGGTCTAATCGATCGGCTCCCTAAGCCTAACTCGTCACGTGTTGGTGTCAATACGGCCCAAATATAATTGTAGTCGGACTGTGTCGGGTCCACCCTTCGGGTGTATCAAGCCCTAGGGTGTAAACCCCTGGACACCATAAACATAAGTGCACAGTCTCGATCTACTGGTACCCGTGCATGTTTTCTCCGGCTACGGACTATATGCACGACCATAGTCCGTCCGGAACTACACCGGCGTACCACTCTGCCGTCGTTTTTGGTCACTTACCTCAAGTCCAGTAATCGTGCCCCCTCCCTAGCCTAGTTCCTAGGGTCTTAATGATACAAACTTGGGATTACTGCTGGAGTGGACCCCCATTGCTAGGATTTTCTAGTGGGTTAAGTACGGTTTAACCCTCTTGCTAATCATGGATTAACTTGGTTAAGTGTAACGATGAGTTCACGACTTAACCCTGATTAATCTACCAAGCCCAAATTGGTTAAGTATTAAGTGGACCATGACTTAACCCTAATCATGAGGCCTTAATTAATTTAGTGTGCCTTAACCTCTCACATTAGACCTTGTTGTGGTTACTAGTTAAGCCGGGCGGGTCCGGGTAGCTTTACACCACAACTTGGTCTAACCTCGGGTTCAAGGTACAACATGACCAACTTCTCACATTGGGTCCTATTGTTTGTAGCAACTAGTTAAGCCGGTCGGTTCCGGGTAGTTTTACGCTACAAACTCAACCCAACCTCGAGTTGGTCACACTTATATTTTCTAAGTGTCATGTCCATCATGTTTCCAAAACATATTACAAGTTTTCAAGAATTTGGGTAGACCTAACTTAATAGGTAAATTCCCAATGGGTAGACCTAACTTAATAGGTAAATTCCCAATCTTATGTTTTTATGTCTTTTAAGTTTACCCAACCCCAAACGCAATCCCATCGCTTACATATCGCAATAGCGCATAAAGGATAGAAAGAGGGAACTTGGCATAATCATGACATAAAGGTGTTGAAGCCACAAGTTTAACATGGTGGCATATGAAATGTACATATGTTCATATACTTGCATATTACATTTTTAGGCCTCAAAAGTATGCATAAAACCAAACTTAGCATATAAGTGATACATGGTGATAAATGACATGTAGAAGTTGCCATAAGTTCGCATTTAGCCTCACATGCAAGTTATCATAAGGGATATGATAACTTACATGTTGCCAAAATGCAACCTTTAGCATAAAGCTTGAAGCTTTAAGCTCATAAACCCAAGGTAAGCTTGCATAACATGATAACATGAGCAAAATGATCAACCATAACATAACTTGCATATCATATGGCAAACTTGCATATCATAACATAGCAAACTTGCATAACATAACATGATAAACTTGCATATCATAACATGGCAAACTTGCATAACATAACATGATAAACTTGCATATCATAACATGGCAAACTTGCATAGCATAACATGGTAAACTTGCATATCATAACATGGCAAACTTGCATAACATAACATGATAAACTTGCATATCATAACATATTAAACTTGCATAACATAACATAGTAAACTTGCATATCATGATGATCAAACACAACTTGCATCATTCATTAACTTTAGAGTTTAAATATGAAAGTAGAAAAGGGCTTACAAATTCTTATGAAGACACAAATATATTAATAGATTGAGCCAAGCCCTTATGAAATCAAATAAACCCAATATGAAAGCTCCAAATCAATAAAAACCCTTGCTTTATGATGTAAATATGGAAACTTGACTTGAATGCAAGCTAAATGACACTCATACAAGCTTGAAAACACTTGTATGCATGGAAAATCTCTCATAGAAATGACTTAGGAATTTTATGAAGAGATTGGAGGCCATGAGAGGAATGATTTTGCCATAGTTTAGTTACTTGAATGAATAATGATGATTTAGGGTTAGGTTAGGGGCTTATTTATAGAGATTAGGATTAGTTTCAACCTTAGGATTAAACCCTAATTCCAATCTCAGCCCTTAAAACCGAATCTGGCCCCAAAACCTAACCAAAACCCCAAAATGGTGCACCAGGCAAAACTGCCCGGCTGAACCAAGTCGACAGCCAAGTCGACAGGGCTGTCGACCTGGGTCCAACCAAGTCGACTGCCAAGTCGACAGGCCTGTCGACTTGGTTGGCTTGGCGGGAAATTTCCCGCCTAGCCTTCCAGGCCTGAAATTCGAAATTTAAAACTTGAAATTCAAATCTGTTTTGAACTTGAAATTTTCTGAAAATTTCATTGGGCCTTAATCGGGTCATATGGACTCCGATTTTCGAAAACTCGGACTCTATTTCGCGTATTTTTCCGAGACGAACGCAATGGCATAGCCCGTTTCCCTTGATTCAGATTTATAAATTAAATTCTGCCTTGATTTACGTTATAACAGGTTATTGAAAATACGGGTTGTTACACATTCCAAGATCTGAAACAGAGATTGATCACTGCTCCTGTGTTGACCATCATATATGGCAATAAGGATCTGAAAGTCTGGACAGACACTTCCAAAGAAGGTCATTCTCTTTATCTGAATAAAACATGTCTGAGATAACATTTTCTTTTGATGTCAAATCTCATTGTAACATGTTACCTTTCTGTCTATTTAAGGTATTGGTGCAGTGCTTATGCAAAAAGGTAGAGTGGTAGTATACGCTAGTAGGCAATTAAAACCGCATGAAAAGAATTATGCCACTCGTGATCTTGAGCTAGTGGCCATTGTATTCGCTCTAAAGATATGGAGGAATTATCTCTTGGGGGAAAAGTTCGAGCTGTATACGGACCACCAATCCTTGAAGCATCTATTTACCCAAAGACTTTTAAACCTGAGGCAACAGCGTTGGGTTGAATTCCTTGCACCCTACGACCTGGATATCCTATATACTCCGGGGAAAGCAAATGTAGTGGCAGATGCTCTCAGCAGAAAGAACATGGCCAGCACCAATCTTATCCTTGCCCATCTCATTATTACTCCTTCTTTGATCGACAAGATCTCTTCCCTTCAAAAAGATGATGAGTTTATCCAAAGGATTAGCAAAAGAATTTAAGAAGGCGAACCCACGAGCTTTCAAATTGATGACAAAGGAGTTTTGAGGCTACGAGGCCGGATTTGTGTCCCAAAGATTCCTGAACTAAGAAGGGAATTTATGGACGAATGTCACAAATCCAAGCTCAGTATTCATCCTGGAGTAAGCAAGATGTACCATGATTTTAAGCGTACCTTTTGGTGGAGAGAAATGAAGAGGGACATCTCCATATATTTTGCTAAATGCCCCCACCTGCCAGCTGGTCAAAAGCGATCAGCAAAAGCTAGCAGGTCTATTGCAGCCATTAGGAGTTCCTAATTGGAAGTGGGACGAAGTTTCTATGGACTTTATTGATGGTTTGCCTCGGACTAGGAGAGGGAATGATAACATATGGGTGATTGTAGATCGCTTAACGAAAACTGCTCATTTCATCCCTGTCAAATCCAATAGAACGGCTCAAAGTTTGGCACAACTTTATTTAAGAGAGATTGTCAGACTTCATGGAGTTCCCAGCAGCATTGTTAGTGAATGCGATCCAATATTTACTAGAAATTCTGGGAAGCTTTCCAAGAAGAGCTAGGAACCAAGTTGAATATGAGTACAACTTATTACCCTCAGACAGACGGCTAGACTGAGAGGGTAAACCGCATCTTAGAAGATTTGTTGCGAGCATGCATCCTTGACTTTGGCGGTTCATGGGAGGATCATCTGCACTTGGTGGAATTCTCTTATAATAACAACTATCAAGCAAGCCAGCAAATGCCGCCATTCGAAGCTTTATATGGCAGGCCATGCAAATCTCCGGCATGTTGGGTGGAGCCAGGCAATAGAATAGTCTTGGGCCCCGATACGATTCGGGAAGCATCGGATAATGTTGATTTTATTAAGAAGTGTTTGCTGGCTGCTCAAAGCCGACAGAAGAGCTATGCATACACTCGAAGAAGAGATTTAGAATTCTCTGTTGGTGATCTTACTTGAAGGTTTCTCCATTAAGAGGCATAATTCGTTTTGGAAAGACTGGGAAGTTGGCACCAAGGTTCATTGCTCCATTCCCTATTCTCGAAAGGATTGGGACTCTAGCTTATCGAGTACAGATGCCCGACTGGCTGCCAGGGGTGCACGATGTATTTCACATGTCCCAACTCAGGAAGCATGTTCATGATCCAAATTTAGTTGTGGAGGAAGAAGCACAACGAGATTTGGAAATTACTCCGAGCTTAGTCGTAAAGAGAGAGCCAGTAAAAATTGTGGTCAAGGAAATCAGAGCTTTGAGGAATAAGAAGATCAACCTTGTCAAGGTCCAATGGAGCGGGGATCCTAGAGACTGCACTTGGGAGACCGAGGATAGCTTCAAGCAAGCCTATCCCAAGTGTAGAGTGGATATCTACGAATAGCTTTATGTTGAGGTACATTTATAATACCTTGCATTTTCCGTTTGTTCCGACTTTACTTTTATTTCCCTTTTCGAGGACGAAAAGTTTTTAAGTGGGGGAGACTGTAACAACCCAGAAAATCCGAACCAATTTAAAATTTTTATTTTTAATAAATTGGTTAGAAAATGTGCCTAAATTTAAAAATTCTAATTTTAAATAATATTAAAGCCAGTGAAAGTAGTCAATTTTCAAACGACCTCCATTTCCGACGAAACCACTTTTGTTGGAACCAGAATGTCAAATTATTGCTAGGTTTCAATTTTTAGAATTTTCTGATTTAGTATGTGAGCATGGCAAAAGAAACTGTGTTTGGTCAAATATAGTCATAATTGAATGACTTGAAAATAGCCATTTTTCAAACAGTCTCAGAATTCGACGAAAGTAATTTTGTTGGATTCGTATGTCAAGACATAGCCAAAATTTTTTTTTGGGATTTTTCGGAGTTCGTTTGTGGCTCCGGTGGATTTTTGAATATGTCAGAATATAATAATAAAAGAATTATTTTTAAATTTGAAAAACGGGGGCTGAGATAACCTCTTGAGCCTGCGGGACATGGTTAGATGGATCTGAAATAGGGGTTATTGGGTAGGGTAGCTTCTGGTTGGACTGAATTCTGAATATCTTAAGAGATTTGGTTTTTTTTTTGTAAAAATAACATTTAAATATTATAAAAAGATTGGAAAACCCTAAATTGAAAACCACTATTCACCATCTCCTACAGCTGCCGCCCACCTATCCATGGCCAAAAATTCCCTCATCAATCTCTCTCTCCTCAGCGAATTAGAACGCAAATCCTATTCCACTTCGAAGATATTCTTCTTCTCTTCGTTTTCATAAGGTCTGGTCTCCTCTGGTGCCACCGTTACCTCGAACGGCGCACCCAAAACCGCCGCACAAAAGGCACGTCGGCCTCCCCTAGCCCCAGCCGAGCTCCACCATTCCGGGCCCCACACGTGCGCCTCTCCGTCCTCTTTGCTGCAGCATCTTCTGATCGATCACTGGTGGCTTGGATTGGATGATAGGGTCAACCCTAGTTTTGAACAAAAAGAAAAGTTGTCGGCCGTGAATACTGTAAGGAGGAAGAAGAATTAATCTAATTATTTTTACTTAATTTAATGATTAAATTAATCCCTAATCTTATTTTACCCATAACTTTGTCAAATAAACTCAGAATTACACAATTTCTGAAGTGTTGGACTCGTACAATCCTGAACTACAGTTCTAGACTGAAACGGAGAATTTCTGAGCTGTTGGAATTTTGGACAAAATCACGAACGACTGTGAGATATCTCTTGTTTTTAATTAATTAATTAAATTTTTTATTTTTTATTTTTTATTTATATTTATTCATTTCAGATCTGATTATGTGGATGTTGTGTAACGATTGTCTGTTGGATATTATGGATTACTATGTAGAGTGTCATGTGTTATTTAAATATTTTAATCATTTATTTTATTTTATTGGATTGAGTTAGATAATCAATTCAATATTCATTTATACAATGAATAATCATAGATCTACATGTGATAGGGAAAATATAATTATAATAATAATATTGAATTGATTTAGATCATCGATTCAATATCAAATCATACAATTTTCTTCTTAAAGGGATTGATATAGTTTATCAATTCAACATATAGAAAATAGATATTGTTTTTTTTTGAATTGATCTAGTTAATCAATTTAATATAGAGAAAATAAAATTGTCTTTTTATTTGAATTGATTTGATTGGAAGAGAAAAATAGAATTTGCCTTTATTGAATTGATTTAGTTTATCAATTCAACTTAGAAAATAAATTTGTCACTTTGGGCAAATTATCAATTCAATGATTAGACTATACTTTATCCTTATTATTGGATTGAAATAGAATTGTCAATCCAATATAGAACACATTTTATCACCTCATTGGGTTGAAATAAGTTATTCTTTTTATTTGTGTTTCAACACAAATATATACATAGAAAAATAAGTTATTCATTTTATTTGTGTCTTTAAACACAAATATACACATCTTATATTGAATAACATTTTATTTGTGTCCTTAAACACAAATATTACATAGAACATTGGATTACCTTTTTATTTGTGTTTTTAAACACAAATACTACGTAAACATTGAATCAAGTGTGTCCTTGAATTGCACTTTAATGTGTCCTTGAACACAAACATTACTTATACAAAAGGGACTATTTTGTTTTATTTATATTATTTGTGTTCTCAAATACAAATAAAATATTAACAATAAAAAGTGTATTTTTGTTTGTGTTCCCCAACGCAAATAAAATATGGATTTAAAAGTAGCACATTTTTATTTACCTTTTCAATGTAAAAATGACACGAGAAAAATAAAATATCACTTTTGTTGCATTCCTTAATGCAAACAAAATGTAGAAAAATAAAATATCATTTTTGTTGCATTCCTTAATGCAAACGAGAGAAAAGAAAAAATTTATTTTATGTTTGCATTCTACAATGCAAACAATGCATGTAAATTAAAAATTCACATTTTCATTTGCATTCCACTATGCAAATGAAGCATAGAGTATAGAAAAGATATCTTTATTTGCAATTTTAGATGCAAACAAATTATAAAATAAAAAGATACATTTTTATTTGCAATTTTAGATGCAAACAAATTATAAAATAAAAAGATACATTTTTATTTGCAATTTTGGATGCAAACAAATTATAAAATAAAAAGTTACATTTTTGTTTGCAATTTTAGATGCAAACAAATTAGTAGAAGAAAAATCCACATTTTGTTGGCAAATCTAGATGCGAACAAAATATTAAAAGAACGATTACATTTTTATTTATTTACATTCCTTGATATAAATAAACATGAAATAAAAAGTCGTCCTTTTATTTACATTCCTTGTTGTAAATAAAATTAGAAATTTAAAGATACATTTTTATTTGCGTTCCTCAACGCAAATAAATCATGAATAGGATAATATACATTTTTATTTGCAATCCAGAATGCAAATAAAATATGAGAATTAAAAGTTACATTTTTAATGTAAATTTTAAAAGGAAGAGAAAAGAATAATATTTCATTTAGAAATATGTTTTGTATTATAAATACAATGTTAATGTAATGTTAGAAGCATAGGAAGAAATTCACATTTTGTTCATAAAAATGGATTGAACAAAAATATTCATTTTTGTTCATTGGATGGAAATCAACAATTTCATTCCTCAAAATAAAATGAACAATAATATGCATTTTGTTCATTATAAAGGAATTTACACTTGGTATAGGTAAGGAAGAAGAAAACATGAATTAAACATTAAAAATTATGAATGAACGAGGGATACAATTTATAGTAAATATACTATAAAATTGGTGTATGAAAAAAAAAACATGTTTTAGCTAACGTAATAAACATGAATATATGATTTGTATATAATTGACTCCTTATTTGGTGTGATATTCACATGGATGTAATCGCTTAGGAATTTATATATATATATATATATATATATATATATATAGAAATTAAAGGAATCGCGCGTGGTAGTTCGTGTTTCGACAATTGTGACTTTAAACGATTATATCGAAAGATCCAACCGTCGGATTTTCCCAAAATTGGAGCCGTTAGGACCGCTTTGGGAAGATCTTTCCAATAAGACGAATTTTGTCAAAATCCAACGGTTAGATTTCAAGATATGTGTAAATCAAATTTTGAGAAAAAAAGCGCCAAAGCCACACTTGACCCAAAGCGTCATTTGATTATATTGAGCTATTTTTTTTAATTAAATAAAAATAGCGATGAATCGTTATAAATAAATATTAACGATATGAAATGATTTAAATAATAATTATTCGATAATTATTTGAGAAGTCCGAGTTCTGCTCATTTCAAATAATTATACGTCGATGAAGAGACGAAGACGGTGTTGAAGAACGGCGGTCTTCACATCGAACAGATGTATTGCTACTGAGGTCCTCGATAGGAGTAGCTACCCTGAAGGGACTTCGGCGGTAGTCGCCCGGACGTATGTGATGATTTTCCGGATATACGAGAGCCTCTAAGGTGTCTCCGGTTCCGTTTAAACCCAGAACGGACTTGTAAATGGATGCATGTCTGACGTTGAACTTCGTACCATGTAAATTGATTTCTGTTTAATATACAACCGTTGGTGGCAAAGGAATTTATTCTTTTGCTTAACACCCTCAGAGGTTGTGTATTGATAGTTGTTGATTTCATGGCATGGACTGTCAACGGGGCATGCCAAGATACAAATGATCAATGTTTTGTTGAAAAGCAGGCCTTGTAATTGATGATCAAAGCATAGTCTGTTTTGACCCAGCTTTGTGTATAGCGTTACTTCGCAAGCCTCACACCCCGGTAGAGTCTAAAACGGAGCAAGGGAACGCAGGGAGTGCACACGTTTCTTTCTAGCTAGAAGTGGTGTCAGTGCTCTAAACTGGCTGACATTTTACTTATGTGGTTGATGGATTTTGAGGAGCCTCGGATTTTTATGGCTGCCCTCGGCCAATTTATAGGTCCAATAGGATCGGGAAGCGTGTGTTCAGCCATAACTAATCCACTAAAGTATTTGTGGACCGGCCCTGCTGTATCCAAGGGTTCGCCAGCGTCCGAATCCTGAGGCATTGCTAGATTGTCTCGAATCGGTCAGGAGTTCGTTCCTAGCCTTGACTCATGATGGAAACCCAACTTCCAATACGTCCCATGAGGTTTTGATTGCATAACTTGTATGGCGACATAGTAGATGGTAGCTATGCCATCTAGGATTAATATTATAATTGAAATATTTTCTTAAAACATATACACACTAATAATAATATCATATTTTGCGTATTTATCATCTTTTGACCATTCTAAGGTAAAACCCTATCCTCCGGTTTGCGTTGCATTGTGTGATGGGACTTGGGTCTTATAATGGTTTCATTTTTCTAAAAAGCATTGCGTTATTTAACGTTTACTTTATTTATTTCACTGATAATCCCATAGAGTAAACCCGTTCCACGATAGCGGCGTGGTCCTCGTGATTGTCAAACCCGTTAGTTAATTAAGATATCTCATACCAGTCCCTGACTGACTCATAGTTTGTTTCACCTTTTGCAAACTCGGGTGCCCTCTTTCTACACGGGCAGCAAAGTGACAGGTTAGGCTTGGATATTCGCTGGATGGAAGCTTGCTGATGGAGATGCTGAAGAAACTTTCTTTTTATCTTTTATTTTCTGCTTAAGACTTTGAGACAGTACTTAGTATTGATGTAATTTGAGAGATTGAGACTCTATTTCTTTTCCTTTGAGACATCTATTTTGCTAAGTGTAATTCAGTGTTGCATACTCTGATGTTTCAGTGATGATGTTTGTGATGACATTTCTTTCCGCTGTAATGATTTATATGTTCTGCTATATACTGAGATCTGTTATTGCTCTAATTCTGTTATATTCCATACGATTTTCCTTACTTTCGTTACACAGAAGTTTGGGGTCGTCACACTTCTCTCGAATACACTATATTCGATAATCCACTTCGAATAAGCGATATTTGATAACTCTACTCGATTTACACCATTTGAATAACTATAACTGGTTAGCCCTAACTGGTTAACTCTAACTCTAACAGATTAACTCTAAATCTAACTGGTTAACTCTAACTGATTAATTTTAACTAATTAACTCCTCTAACTCATTTTGATTAACACATTTTGATTAACTTTATTCGAATAACTAATATTCGATTAACTTCTTTCGATTAACTCGACTAGACTAACCATATTCGATTAACTCGGTTCGATTAACTACTTTTTATTAACTTTATTATTTTCCCCAATAAATATTCATTTATTCTATTTATTTTCTAAATAAATATTCCTTTATTCTATTTATTTTCTAAATAAATATTACTTTATTCTATTTATTTTCTAAATAAATATTCCTTTATTCTATTTATTTTCTAAATAAACATTCCTTTATTCTATTTATTTTCTACACAAATATTCCTTTATTCTATTTATTTTCTAAATAAATATTCCTTTATTCTTCTATTTACCTACTAAGTAGATATCCCTTTTATAAAACCTTTTTTGTTTTATAAATATTTCCCTTTATAAAATCCTATGATTTTATAAATACTTTATTTTCAAAATATTTCCTTTTATAAAATCGGTTGATTTTATAAAATTTCTTTATTCAATATACATTGAAATATTTCTTTTTACATCCCAGGGTTTCTTATGATATTAAAAATATCGAATAAGAATGCTCAACATCATTCTAACATACATAATCCATAACAGATTATATATCACGTCATATATCAAAATATATGAAAACAGTAAAATAAATGTTGAGGAATCCAGTCGGATTCCTCCTACCTGTTTCCCTGCATCCACTGATGTTACACAATATAGATACATCACTTTCCTTTCAAGAAGAAATATTCTGATCGCCAGAATTAATATTTAGTAACGATATATATATATATATATATATATATATAACAGTGTTTTCAACCAATTATTTAACAGTCCATCTAAACAGTCCATACACAGCAATCAATCAGTATATATCAAAAATAAAGTATTGTTTATAAAAATATAAAATGAACAGAGTTAGTTAGATTTACTCACATTGTTTTGCAGTTGACGATTCTGCTTTTGTTTTGTTTACAATCAAACAGGCGTTTAATTCTATCATGAAATTCCATTTGCTCCATTCTTAACCACAATAGTTTCATAACGTAAATCGTGTCACACGATTTCAATGTGGCCTGTTTCGTTAAATTCTGTTGATATATGAAATAATTATCAGCGTTATGAGATTTAATCGATTTAAAATAATAATTAACTCATCATTATATAAATTTTTCATTAATTACCCTTAACTGTTTGTCATGCTGCTAACCACTCTGCTGAGTATTTCTTTTTCCGACATCAGCTTCTTTTCAGTACCCCATTTCATGGACTTCAATATGAACACCCCCAAAACAAAACACTTCTTTTTCTTTGACTGGGCCTCACTTCTGAAACAGCCCATGAATTAATTAACTTACTGAACCCTTCTATGTTGGGCCCAACTCCCCATTATTTTTTCCTTATTTTCTTCAAACGGGCCTTAACTCTAGACCCAACCCACTCCCGTATATACCAGACCTGCTACCTTCTGGCACGTCCATTTACCCCATTCCTTCTTCCCAATAATATTTACATTCCAGAATATGTCGAACACCATTTCTTCCTCCAGACTGCTTCGACCCCCAACCCCAGTATGAAACACGCACCGTGCCTCCTACCAGAAACTCCTACATTTTTCATTTACATTCAAACATTACATTTCTTTGAACTCCTCACCAACAACTCGTTCGGTTTTGTTAAATTCGACTTGCTCCCAGCGATTTATAGAAAACTGCAAACCTTCCTGTAGAAAAATCGTGACCTACCCCATCCCCGTAAATGCTAAAAATCCCACAAATGATGTTAAACTCTTTCAACATCTCAACTGCAAGCTTGAATCCACGAATCTTTGCTCCCATCCCAACTTAATTCGAACCCTAGAAGACTGTGAAGAAAAACCAACGAAAGGGAATATCACCGAACACCTTGTAACACCCCGTAATTTTATAACATTAAAATTCACAAATTAAAGTATACTTAATTTTTAGAAAAGAATTAAGTGAAATGAGTTGCGCAGAGAAATATATATATATATATATATATATATATATATATATATATATATATATATATATATATATATTGATATATATATTGTAACGACCCGTATCCTATGCATCGGAGGATCGTAGAATATTTATTTCTTTCCCATGTGAAGTCATATGGTCATGTAACTTTGGAAAACATCCATTAGAGTCATTTCACATGTTCATGATTTTTGTCGATTTTTAAATGACCATTTTGCCCTTAGTTGGTACTGTTTTGGCCATAACTTTTGATTGGAAAGGAATTTTGACCTGAAACCACTTCCATTGGATTCGTTCAATGGTTTACCTTTCCGTAGAGTGGTCATAATAGCCAAACGGACTTACCGTTTGGGAGATACGGCTGAAATAAGGTTTGGAGGGTGAAAAACTACTTAACCGGGCCAAATAGGGTGATTAGTGGATAGGCCCATAACCCATTTCGGGATTAGGGTTATGGGGAGGCTGAAATGAAGTAGAGAATCATTCCATTTCAGTTTTCTAGCCTTCACTTATCACCAAGAAACCCTAAAAATTGGCCTCCAACCTCTAAATCACCTCCAAATCATCTTTTGGTCAAGGATTTGGCTTAGCAACCTCTAATCAAGGAAGATCTACACCAAAGCAACATAGGAGTTGCTGTTTAGCATTGGGATTCACATCAAATCAGATATTTATTTCAGATCTTAGTTTATTTGGGCTAAGGTGAGTGATTTGCATAGTTTTTGCACTAATTACGATTAATTAAGGGTAATTAGTGAAGATTAGCGAATTTATACATTATTAAATTCTGGAAAAATGTTTATAAATTCATAAATGTTGTTTTAGACCTCTGTTACAAAATTTAGCTAATTTGGTTAAGTTTTGCTAATCCTACTGTTAGTTGTTGTTAAACATGATTAAGGGGAAAACATGGGGTTTGGGTACGTTTGATCCATTTTTACATGATATATTGTTGTTTTGGTGTTTATGGTCGATTTTATATATTGCTATGACTGTTTGGAATGATTTATGATTGATTAGAAAAGTTAGATTGGTCGAAAACACCGTCGTATGGCGAAAAACAGTCGCTAGAACAAAGTGCAGGAAATACACCGGATCGGATCGCCCCCCACACTTGGACCGTGGGGTAGAGCACGATCCGCACACCTGGAGCGTGAGGAAGTATAGCGATCCACACACCTGGAGCGTGAGGAAGTATAGCGATCCGCACACGTGGACCGTGAGGAAGTATAACGATCCGCACACCGCGACCGTGGGGAGGACCACGATCCGCACACCGCGACCGTGGGGAGGAGAACGATCCGCACACTGCGACCGTGGGTAGGACCACGATCCGCACACCCCGACTGTGGGGAGGAGCATGATCCGCACACCCCGACTGTGGGGAGGAGCATGATACACACACCGCGACCGTGCCAGAAAGGAAAGAGGACCACGAGTCGATGCAAGGTGGACCATGAACTGACGCCAGAGCAAGCTGACCACAAACTGAACCAAGGAGCTTGGACGCGAGGCATGGGGTTGCAAACCAAAAGAAGAAGACCGATCCGGTGATGACTAAAACCCGAGATGCAAAGGTAGTCCAAATGAAAGTTAGAGCTCAGGATCCAGTTGGGAACCGATGAGTTCACTTCATGGTTGGACTTTGCTGCGGGACGTGTGCTAAGGAGTTGTCGACGTTCATAACTTCGATTCACCACTAAAAATGAATGGTGGCTACTTATCAGTGCAGTAGGGTCATTATGACCTGAGGGGCAGGTGATGGTAGCAAGACTACGTTATCAGTGCAGTAGGGTCATTATGACCTGAGGGGCAAGGTGATGCGTAGTAGGACTATGAGCCAGCGCAGATGGGGTGAATAACTCCATGGGGCAAGTGGACATAGCGAGGAATTAGTGGCTACGTTATCAGTGCAGTGAAGCCATTTATGACTTCATGGGGCAGAGTGATCGTAACAAGGTATGTTGGGTGATCGAAGTGGTGAATATCGTATGCTTTACGCACTGAGTGAGAGATGTGAGGATGGATGCTATGTTTGATTGTTTGCCATCACTATGACATCCACACCTCCCCCACCTCCGTATCTTTACACTGTTTGATATGGCACCTTAGAATGTTGTACAGTATGTAGTGCTAACTCTTTGGTTGCAGGTCCAGGTTCAGGTATGTTTTAGTCTACCTGTTATTGTTCACTTTAGATGCTTATCGCTCATACCAGGCTTTATGTCTGACCCAGAGTTTTATGTCTCCTCTTATTACTCTGGGTGCTCACACGAGCAGACTAGAGACAGGTTAGCTGGTGATGCGCGAGTAGCTGATTCGGAGGCGGGCAGGAGGCTTCCACGTATGATATATATATTCTCCCTGTGTCGTTGGTGGTCGCTACTTGGGCATTAGTAGTGTACCTCCTTTATCTTACTTTTGCTTTGAGACAGTTTGAAAAGTTGTAATAAGCTGTATTTTGGATTTCCGCTGCTATGATGTTTAGTTCTGGTTTTCAGCTTATGCACTGTCTCTCCTGTTTTATGTCAAGTATGTTATTATTATATATTTTTCTATGCGCTATGAGACATTCTACAGGTTCTTTGAATGTTCATTTCCTTCTTCCCTTTCCTTCTGACGACCCGTTCCGCACTAACTGGACATGTGTACAGCGCACCTTTGGAGTAAATGTCGGTTGGTGTGGGGCGGACCGTCACACTTGGTATCAGAGCTCTAGGTTGCGTAGTTAACCTAGGGAAAGACACCAGGGAGAGATAGTACGTATATGAGAGCGCGTATTTGTGATTACTTTGGTTTTCAAAAGCTAAATATATATGTATGTATATACTATTGGTAGTATAAGAATGAAGTTGCACTGCACTAGCACCACTATGGGATCGTTAATCGTTTTCTCTTTACAGATTGAACGATGAGTAGAGACACCAGAGGTGCTGGTAGAGGGACCAACCAAGGGAATGCTGCTGACATGAGGGCGATGTTTACTGACCTCATGAGAGACATGCTTAGAGAAGTGCAAGGGGCAGCTCCCAATCCCGGAAATGGCGGTGGTCAAGTAGTGCAGGTGCCGAGGGTCGATTTCGCCAAGTTGTGCAAGGATTACACCAACCTCGGTGGGAAGCCGTTCCACGGGACGGAGTCGGCCACAGATGTTCAAGATTGGATGGATAGCTGTGATCGTATCTTTGATGACTTGGGTCTTGAGGATGCGATGAAGAGAAGGCTAGCGTCTCGTCAGCTGCAAGGACGAGCGATGAATTGGTGGAATGCCATTAGAACAGCTACTCCAGAGGACCAGGTTACTTGGGATCAGTTCAAGGCTGGCTTTAGCGAGAAGTTCATTCCAGCTGCCCAGAAGTCAGTATTGTTCAAGAGGTTCTTGGAACTCATGCAGAACAGAAGGGCAGTTTCTGATTATATTGCTGAGTTCGACAATTTGTCGAAGTATGGACTGTCTCTTATCGACACTCCTGAGAAGAAGAATGAGAAGTTCATTACTGGTTTGGATGGATACTTAGGGGAAAGGCTTATCAACCACATCGATGAGACTTTTGAATCGATTGTGGGGAAGGCTTTGAGATCAGAGAGTCTTTACCCTAAGTCAAAGACTGAGGCTGCATCTGCAGAAGGGCCAAAGCCGCAAGCAGGCGGTGGAGGCAAGAATAACTCTCAGAATAAGAGGAAGCAGGACCAATCTAAGGGTGGCCAGAAAAAGAGCAAGAAGGATGTTGAGTGCTTCAGCTGAGGTAAGAAGGGTCATTATGCTAAAGAATGTCGGGCCAAGCCAACGGAAAGGAAGTGCTACAACTGTGGTCAAGTGGGACATCATAAGGATAAGTGTCCGCAACCTCTTAAGGAGAAGCAGATTGTGAAAGCATATGCTATTGATGTTGTTCCTTCTTCGTCGAATGCACCAACTGCGGCGGAGAGAGGAAAGAACGTTGTTATTCAAGGTATGCTTTCTATTTATGATGTACCAGTTCGAGTTTTGTTTGATACTGGGGCTTCCCGTTCCTTCATATCTAGTGACCTGGTAGATATGTTGGGACTGGAACCCAAGATAGTCGATAGACCATTGGTTGTGACGAACCCGATTGGTGGTTCGACTAGCCTTAATATGATTTGCAGGAATTTGGTCTTATCGAGTCATGGATGTATATTTGTATGTGATTGCTTTGTTTTGGGCTTTACTGCGTATGGCATTATATTGGGAGTCGATTGGCTCCAAAGATACGGGTTGGTGGTAGACTGCGAGGGCTTTTTGGTGACAGTGAGGGCGGATGATGGGCGGAGGGTAGTGTTTGGTAGTCTACCCAGTGATGGGGTTATGGCTAGTTTTGTAAATTCCCTCGACATCCTGCAAGATGAGTTGTCAGATGTGCCAGTGGTTGGCCAGTATCCGGACGTCTTCGAGGAGGTGACCGGGCTTCCACCACACCGAGAGATTGAGTTCCGTATTGATTTAGTGAAAGATGCCAGACCTATAGTGATGCCACTTCATCGTATGGCACCAAGGGAGCAACAAGAGCTCGGGGTGCAAGTCAGCAATCTTTTGAAGAAGGGACTTATTAGAAGGAGTGTCTCCGAGTGGGGAGCACCAGTTGTGTTTGCCACTAAGGCAGATGGTTCCCTTCGTTTGTGTGTGGACTATCGCGAGTTGAATAAGGTGACGAGGAAGAATAATTATCCTCTACCGCGGATAGATGATTTGTTTGATCAGCTGGAAGGAGCAAGAGTGTTCTCCCAGTTGGACCTCGCGACAGGATTTCATCAGCTTCGAGTAGCAGATGAGGGTGTTCCGAAAACGGCATTTAGGACGCTGTCTGGATTTTATGAGTGGTTGGTCATGCCATTTGGGTTGACCAATGCACCAGCCTATTTTGTGGATCTTATGAATCGAGTATTCAGAGATCAGTTGAATAAGTTTGTTCTTGTGTTCGTGGATGAAATCCTTGTTTACTCAAGGATAGAGGAGGAACACAAGAGACACTTGAGGATAGTGATGGAGGTATTGAGAAAACACCAATTGAAAGCGAAATTCTCTAAGTGTCATTTTTGGAGAAGGGAAGTGAGATTCTTGGGTCATGTTGTTTCCGAGAGTGGTATTGCCGTGGACCCTGCGAAGGTGGCTACGGTACAGGATTGGCCTACGCCCAAGAATGCAACAGATGTAAGAAGTTTCTTGGGATTAGCTGGATATTATCGTAAGTTTATCCAGGACTTCTCCAAGATAGCAGCACCGTTAACTCAATTGACTAAGAAGAATCAGTCCTACGTCTGGAATGGAGTGTGTGAGGATGCCTTCAAGAGTCTAAAAGAGAAGTTGACGCGTGCGCCAGTGTTAGTCATTCCTAAAGGGAATGAAGAGATGACGGTATACACGGATGCTTGTGGTACCGGACTGGGTGCTGTATTGATGCAAGGAGGTAGGGTTGTAGCTTATGCTAGTCGACAGCTAAAGCCGCATGAGAAGAAGTATCCTACCCATGATTTGGAATTAGCAGCGATCGTGTTTGCGCTGAAGATGTGGAGACACTATCTCTTGGGAGAAATATTTGAGTTGTTTACCGATCATAAATCGTTGAAATATCTCTTAGAAAGATCTGAATCTCCGTCAGCAGGGATGGTTAGAGTTCTTGGCTTCGTATGATTTTGATATCGCATACACACCTGGGAAAGGTAATGCGGTAGCCGATGCCTTGAGTAGAAGACATGCCAGCTTAGGGGCAATGTTTCTTGAGTGGAAGGAACTGGAGTATATCGCGGGGTTTGATTTCAGACCAAAGTGCGAATTGGATCCAGTTATGCTAGCTAGTTTGACGATCAGACCCACTTTGATAGAGCGGATTGGTTCCAACCAAAGGAACGATCCTAACCTAGTGGAAATCATCTCCAAGTTAGAGATGGGTATCGACGAGGAGATGAATGTGTATGGGCTTGATCGAGATGGATGGCTTCAGAGGAATGGAAGACTAGTTGTGCCCAACGTGAATGGTTTGAGAGATGAAGTGCTTAGAGAATGTCATCACTTAAAACTAACTATACATCCTGGTGGTAATAAGATGTATCGAGACATGAGACAGACTTACTACTGGGAAGGGATGAAAAGAGACGTTAGGAAGTTTATATCCAAATGCATGAATTGCCAGCTAGTTAAAGCTGAGCAAAAGAGACCTAGTGGGTTGTTGCAACCATTAGAAATTCCCGAATGGAAATGGGAGCAAGTCTCGATGGATTTCATCGATGGATTACCAAGGACTAGATCGGGATATGATAGCATTTGGGTAATTGTGGATCGATTGACTAAGAGCGCAAGATTTATACCAGTCAAATCGACCAGAACGGCAGCCAAGTTGGCAGAATTGTATATGAAGTGGGTAGTAAGATTTCACGGAGTACCTAAAAGCATTGTGAGTGACCGAGACCCGTTGTTTACTAGTGGGTTTTGGAAGAGCTTACAAGAGGCTCTAGGGTCAGGATTACATCTCAGTACCACATATCACCCTCAGACCGACGGTCAGACGGAGAGGGTGAATCGTATATTGGAAGATCACTTGAGAGCGTGTATATTGGATTTTGGTGGATCATGGGATGACCATTTGCATCTAGTAGAGTTTGCATATAATAATAGCTACCAATCCAGTATCGGTATGGCTCCATATGAAGCTTTGTACAGAAGACCGTGCAACTCACCATCATGTTGGATAGAGACTGGCAAGAAGTTGTGCTTGGACCAGATGTGGTGAGAGAAACTACCGATAAGATCAAGATCATTCAACAACGAATGAAAGCCGCCCAAGATAGGCAGAAGAGTTATGCTGATAAGAGGAGAAGAGACTTAAAATTCTCCGTTGGTGACTTGGTGTTTGTTAAGATCTCTCCGTTGAAGAGCGTGATACGATTTGGCACGAGAGGCAAGTTGGCACCAAGATTTGTTGGCCCATTCCCTGTTCTTGAACTAGTCGGGAATCTGGCATATAGAGTTGGCTTACCAGAGAAAATGGTAGGAGTTCACAATGTGTTTCATGTTTCCCAACTAAGGAAGTTCGTTCACGACTCAGATATGACTATTTCACCTGATCAGTTAGAGGACTTCGAAGTAGAACCCGAGGCGGTTGGGAACCGCAAGCCGATTCGTATTATGGGGCACGATACGAAGCAACTTCGAAGGAAGGCGGTGAAGCTAGTCAAGGTTCAGTGGGGCGAGGATGAGAATGATTGTACTTGGGAGACAGAGGAGAGCATTAGGAAGGCATATCCAGAACTCTTTGCCTGGTAAGATTTACTTTGCGATTTAGTTATTTCGCATGCTAGGATAGACTTATTTTACTTGTGTTGCATGTTTGATTGTTATTTTATGATTGATAGGCATGCGGGACCTCTGTTTGTGTTTTGGTTAGGGAATTTCGGGGGCGAAATTTCTTAAGGGGGGAGAGTGTAACGACCCGTATCCTACGCATCGGAGGATCGTAGAATATTTATTTCTTTCCCATGTGAAGTCATATGGTCATGTAACTTTGGGAAACACCCATTAGAGTCATTTCCCATGTTCATGATTTTTGTCGATTTTTAAATGACCATTTTGCCCTTAGTTGGTACTGTTTTGGCCATAACTTTTGATTGAAAAGGAATTTTGACCTGAAACCACTCCCATTGGATTCGTTTGATGGTTTACCTTTCCGTAGAGTGGTCATAATAGCCAAACGGACTTACCGTTTGGGAGATATGGCTGAAATAAGGTTTGGAGGCTGAAAAACTGCTTAACCGGGCCAAATAGAGTGATTAGTGGATAGGCTCATAACCCATTTCGGGATTACGGTTATGGGGAGGCTGAAATGAAGTAGAGAATCATTCCATTTCAGTTTTCTAGCCTCCACTTATCACCAAAAAACCCTAAAAAATGGCCTCCAACCTCTAAATCACCTCCAAATCATCTTTTGGTCAAGGATTTGGCTTAGCAACCTATAATCAAGGAAGATCTACAACAAAGCAACATAGGAGTTGCTGTTTAGCATTGGGATTCACATCAAATCAGAGATTTATTTCAGATCTTAGTTTATTTGTGGCTAAGGTGAGTGATTTGCATAGTTTTTGCACTAATTACGGTTAATTAAGGGTAATTAGTGAAGATTAGCGAATTTATACATTATTAAATTCTGGAAAAATGTTTATAAATTCATAAATGTTGTTTTAGACCTCTGTTAGAAAATTTAGCTGATTTGGATACGTTTGATCCATTTTTACATGATATATTGCTAATCCTACTGTTAGTTGTTGTTAAACATGATTAAAGGGAAAACATGGGTTTTGGGTACATTTGATCCATTTTTACATGATATATTGCTGTTTTGGTGTTTATGGTCGATTTTATATGTTGCTATGACTGTTTGGAATGATTTATGATTGATTAGAAAAGTTAGATTGGTCGAAAACGCCGTCGTATGGAGAAAAACAGTCGCTGGAACAAAGTGCAGGAAATACACCGGATCGGATCGCCCCCCACACTTGGACCGTGGGGTAGAGCACGATCCGCACACCTGGAGCGTGAGGAAGTATAGCGATCTGCACACCTGGAGCGTGAGGAAGTATAGTGATCCGCACACTTGGACCGTGAGGAAGTATAACGATCCGCACACCGCGACCGTGGGGAGGAGAACGATCCGCACACTGCGACTGTGGGTAGGACCACGATCCGCACACCCCGACTGTGGGGAGGAGCACGATCCGCACACCCCGACTGTGGGGAGGAGCACGATATACACACCGCGACCGTGCCAGGAAGGAAAGAGGACCACGAGTCAATGCAAGGTGGACCATGAACTGACGCCAGAGCAAGCTGACCACGAACCAAGGAGCTTGGACGCAAGGCATGGGGTTGCAAACCAAAAGAAGAAGACCGATCCGGTGATGACTAAAACCCGAGATGCAAAGGTAGTCCAAATGAAAGTTAGAGCTCAGGATCCAGTTGGGAACCGATGAGTTCACTTCATTGTTGGACTTTGTTGCGGGACGTGTGCTAAGGAGTTGTCGACGTTCATAACTTCGATTCACCACTAAAAATGAATGGTGGCTACTTATTAGTGCAGTAGGGTCATTATGACCTGAGGGGCAAGGTGATGGCAGCTAGACTACGTTATCAGTGCAGTAGGGTCATTATGACCTGAGGGGCAAGGTGATGCGTAGTAAGACTATGAGCCAGCGCATATGGGGTGAATAACTCCATGGGGAAAGTGGACATAGCGAGGAATTAGTGGCTACGTTATCAGTGCAGTGAAGCCATTTATGACTTCACGGGGCAGAGTGATCGTAGCAAGGTATGTTGGGTGATCGAATTGGTGAATATCGTATGCTTTACGCACTGAGTGAGAGATGTGAGGATGGATGCTATGTTTGATTGTTTGCCATCACTATGACATGCACACCTCCCCCACCTCCGTATCTTTACACTGTTTGATATGGCACCTTAGAGTGTTGTACAGTATGTAGTGCTAACTCCTTGGTTGCAGGTCCAGGTTCAGGTATGTTTTAGTCTACCTATTATTGTTCACTTTAGATGCTTATCGCTCATACCAGGCTTTATGTCTGACCCAGAGTTTTATGTCTCCTCTTATTAATCTGGGTGCTTACACGAGCAGACTAGAGACATGTTAGCTGGTGATGCGCGAGTAGCTGATTCGGAGGCGGGCAGGAGGCTTCCACGTATGATATATATATTCTCCCTGTGTCGTTGGTGGACGCTACTTGGGCATTAGTAGTGTACCTCCTTTATCTTACTTTTTCTTTGAGAAAGTTTGAAAAGTTGTAATAAGCTGTATTTTGGATTTCCGCTGCTATGATGTTTAGTTCTGGTTTTCAGCTTATGCATTGTCTCTCCTGTTTTATGTCAAGTATGTTATTATTATATTTTGTTCTATGCGTTGTGAGACATTCTACAGGTTCTTTGTATGTTCATTTCCTTCTTCCCTTTCCTTCTGACGACCCGTTCTGCGCTAACTGGACATGTGTACAGCGCACCTTTGGAGTAAATGTCGGCTGGTGTGGGGCGGGCCGTCACACTTGGTATCAGAGCTCTAGGTTGCGTATTTAACCTAGGGAAAGACACCAGGGAGAGATAGTACATATATGAGAGCGCGTATTTGTGATTACTTTGGTTTTCAAAAGCTAAATATATATGTATGTATATACTATTGGTAGTATAAGAATGAAGTCGCACTGCACTAGCACCACTATGGGGTCGTTAATCGTTTTCTCTTTACAGATTGAACGATGAGTAGAGACACCAGAGGTGCTGGTAGAGGTACCAACCAAGGGAATGATGCTGACATGAGGGCGATGTTTACTGACCTCATGAGAGACATGCTTAGAGAAGTGCAAGGGGCAGCTCCCAATCCCGGAAATGGTGGTGGTCAAGTAGTGCAGGTGCCGAGGGTCGATTTCGCCAAGTTGTGCAAGGATTACACCAACCTCGGTGGGAAGCCGTTCCACGGGACGGAGTCGGCCACAGATGTTCAAGATTGGATGGATAGCTGTGATCGTATCTTTGATGACTTGGGTCTTGAGGATGCGATGAAGAGAAGGCTAGCGTCTCGTCAGCTGCAAGGACGAGCGATGAATTGGTGGAATGCCATTAGAACAGCTACTCCAGAGGACCAGGTTACTTGGGATCAGTTCAAGGCTGGCTTTAGCGAGAAGTTCATTCCAGCTGCCCAGAAGTCAGTATGGTTCAAGAGGTTCTTGGAACTCATGCAGAACAGAAGGGCAGTTTCTGATTATATTGCTGAGTTCGACACTTTGTCGAAGTATGGACTGTCTCTTATCGACACTCCTGAGAAGAAGAATGAGAAGTTCATTACTGGTTTGGATGGATACTTAGGGGAAAGGCTTATCAACCACATCAATGAGACTTTTGAATCGATTGTGGGGAAGGCTTTGAGATCAGAGAGTCTTTACCCTAAGTCAAAGACTGAGGCTGCATCTGGAGTAAATGTCGGTTGGTGCAGGGCGGGCCGTCACATATATATATAAAAATTAAAAATCAAATAAATAAATATGCGAAAAATTTCAAAACAATGAATTGGGAGGGGGAATAACCGAACCGGCCCATTTTTGAGGTCAACCTGAGCCTCGCTGGGTCGACTAGGGGTTAATCCAGGGTGTTTGGCTGTCAACCCGTGGGCCGATTCGCTCAAATGCAGATTTTGCATTTGATTGGTTCTCATGGTTCAGGGTTAATCTAATGGTCCTAAATAACTTCCTACACCTATAAATACATCCTAATTCTAACCTTAAACCTAATTAAAATATAATAGTTACCGTCGCCATGGAAATCAATGGAGCCGCCGCCAACTAAGAAAGAAGAAAAGCAAATTCAATTCTAATTCTCTCAACCATAAAGCAAAGCAAAACTCTCTCTTTTCTTCTCTAAATTGTGAGTATGATGATCTTAACAAGATTATTATCATTTTAATTAGGTTGAGTTATGAATGGATTATAAGTAGACGATGTGAATTATCATATATGTTGTTGTAAACCCCTTTTACTATCATGTATATTGTAAATCCAATGTTATGTGATGATGATATCTTACATGTTGTAAATCATGCTATGATGATGTTATGTATGTTGAAAGTTTCTATGCTAAGTTGTGATGAATCATACATGTAAAAAAGGCCATGATGTTACCATCTATGCTAGTTAGTTCATATTAATTAAATCATCATGTTTGGGTTATGTTGATCTATATGACAAGTCACATATGCAAGTTAGATTGATTAGAAAAGTTATGAACATATACCAAGACATCTATTATGACATCTAGAATTATGCTATGACATATGTGATATCCTATGCTAGTTCACACCATCATTATGTTGCCTAAAAACCCCATATGCAAGTTTATGTATAGATTTGGGCTATGATCATATCATATAAATTGAGACATTTAACAAGTTGACACCTTTTTATCCTTAACATGTGTAGTTTATGCAAGTTTCACCCCTATTATGATTAGATTTATTTTAATTGTCGATATGTTGTGATTATTTATCTTTGTGCTAGGTGTTAGACTATACAAGTCTGGCCTATATTATGCATTGAATAAGCGAACGTATAAACGTGGGGTAGGGGTAATATTAAGGATTTAATATTAAAAAGTTGGGGTGCAATTGATATGATTTTGCATGCCATAAGTGGATGGCCATAATTGAGTCAATTATGGACATCATTAAAAGTTGACTTAATTAATAATTTGAATAGGGAATTATTAAAACTGGGGTAAAAGATTTTAAGTGTTAATCAATGCTTAGGACACGAGGTTGGACTCGTTTGTGACGTAAACCTGCCCGGACCCGCCCGGCAAATCCAATGGTCACAAATGTCAGCCCAATGTGAGAGGTCCTAGGCCTAAACTAAAGCATAACGGTTGTAAAGACACGAGGTTAGACTCTTTTATGGTGTAAGACTGCCCGGACTCGCCCGGCAAATCTAGCTGCCATAAATGCCAGTCTAATGTGGGAGGTCTTTATGAGGTTATGGCCTGAATGAATTAAGAAATACTTAACCAGATAAACATGTAAGGTGGGACATGGGGGTTAAGTAGGTGCCTTGGGTGGCATGAGGAATCTAGGGGGTGCCCTTAGTGGCATGTGAAATACGATTAGTAAGACTTAACCAAACACACATGTAAATGAACATGACTAAGAGGGTTAAGTGGGATATACTAGTGACAAGCTTAGGTGGGTAGCTTGTGGGGGCCCATTTCGACCAGTATCCCAAACGTATCTTTGTGGGCTCGACCCAAGTCAAGGACGGGACACGCATGCTGGGTTCGACTGTAAGAGGCCAAAATGGGGAGCGGTGGCAACGCAAGTCCAACGGGTTTCGTATGCGTGTGTGGACCCGGGCTGGTAGGTAAGACGTTGTTGCATCATGTAGGTATAAGCCGTGCATTCTGAAGTTGTATCGGGTTGCCACTTTAGGGGAGTGATACACCCCACTGTGGGGACAGCACGGGTATCTACGAGTAGGGAGCCGATCGAAAGTGGGTAGTGGGGTACACCTAGTGGAGATAGGGGCAGACGACACATATGTAGTCAGCTAGGGGTACGTAAGGCTATTTATAAAGTTTCTGTGTGAAGCAAGTGGGATCAAACAATAGGGTGACTAGTGTGGTGCAGTGTAGTAATGTGCGGTGCAGTGTAGTAATCATTCGTTAGTAATTAGGTGTGCCTTTACCGTTATCTTTAACGTTATCTTAAACGCTATCTTTATCTTCCTAAGAGTTCATAGACAATTACTTGTCTTCCAGCTTAAGCCTTAGTCTAGCTATTTTGATAATAGTATTGTTAGAATTATCATACTCGCCAGACTTTATGTCTGACCTCCTCTATTTCTATCCTTTCTCCCCCTCCAGGTCCTCAGGTTGGGCCCAGCTCTAGTGGAGTTTGATTGAATTACTTCATCTCTCTTTGGAAAGCTTGGACCGTTGAAGTAAAGTCCAGCTTGTTATCTTTTTAATGGCTATTTATGTAATGGGATTATGTATTTTGTTTTTATGAAGATGGATATTGTACTTGGTTATGATCTATGGTTTTATGATGTAACAAACATGTTTAATTTCAGCTGTAATAAAATGAAGTTTTAGATTTCCAAGTACTATTTATTATCTGTCTTGTTGTAATTTTTCTGTTCTATATTCACTTATAACCTCCATGGAAGTTAATGCATTCCCTTTGTGAGTGACATTAATGGATGTGGGGTGTTACACGTGGTATCAGAGCTTAAGGTTACCAGAACAGATAAAAATACTTTAGAAAAATAGTTATTTTTGGAAGAAGTGTTTTCAAAAACATGTTTTAATGAGAAATTTATAGAGAAAAGTTTTTAAGAAAAAAAACATAATCCCCAATTGCCCATATCTTTATCTTTCGAATTCTCCATTCTGAATCTTTCCTTTTTTGTTTCAGCATGGCTGAAGATCTTAATCTACCCGACGGTTTAACGATACCAGGATGGTATAGGAGGCTATTGGAGGCTAGGGCTGCTGCAGGTCCAGCCAATGTTCCTCCACCACCAGTTGCACCCGTTCCTCCTCCTCCTCCTCCTCGCGTAGATACTTTTGTAAAGACATGCAACGAATTCAAGGCTATGGGTGGAAAACCATTTCATGGGTCAGAAACGTTTGTGGAAGCTAGAGATTGGCTTAAGGAGGTGGAAGAATTGCTAGAAATCTTTGAAGTAGAAGAAGGGAGGAGAGTTCGATTAGCAGCTTGGTTGATGAAGGGAGAGGCCTCGTTTTGGTTGGAGGTCACTAATGTGGAGCGTCCTGTTGACTCCTTGGCGGATTTCAGACGTAGGTTCGAGGCGAAGTTTCTCTCAAGGGTGGAAGAAAATCTATATATGGAAAGGTTCTTGACATTGAAGCAAGGAAGCTCATCAGTGAAAGAATATGTCAATAAATTTAATCAGTTAGCAAGGTTTGGACTTAGTAAACACGCCGGAGAAGAAGGCTCTAAGGTTCGTAAATGGCTTGAATGAACCGCTGCAAGGGTTGGTCATGACCCACATCCCTATGGGGGCCACCTTTGAGAAGCTAGTAGAAATGGCGCTCATGCACGAGGAGAAAAGCGCTAAAGTTGATAAGGCACCCGAGAAGAAAGGGGATCAGAAAAAACCACAACAGAAAAACAAGAAGGGTGGTAAAGACAATAACGACAAGGGAATGAAGAAATGTTTTAACTGTGGGACACCAGGCCATCTCAGCAAGGATTGCCGAAAGAAAAAGAAGACAGGCTGTTTTCATTGTGGCGATGCGGGACATTTAGTGAAGGACTGCCCAAAGAAGGGGCAGAGGGCAGGAGCTACCTAGCTAATTACCCCCATTCCGAACACAATGGGATACGTATCGTAAGCTGATTCGATCGTTTCGATCAGTTTCCATCAAAATCAAAATATAAATCTATATATTGAATTTGAACGCACATTTCAATTTACCGAGGCCACATACGAACTCTAAAAATTCCAGAAAAATTATTTCTAGCTTCGTATTGACGATACGTGTAACACCCCGTAATCCTGTAACACTAAGATTCACAAATCAAGGAAGAATTAAAAGTTAAAATCAAAATCAAGGGAAATGGTTGTGCCATTGCGTTCGTCTCGGAAAAATAGGCGAAATAGAGTCCGAGTTTTCGAAAATCGGAGTCCGTATGACCAAGATATGGCCCATCAAAGTTTTCAGAAAATTCCAAGTTCAAAACAGTTTAAAATAGAGTTAAATTCGAAATTCAAACGCGCAGGGGGCAGGGCGGGAAAATTCCCGCCCAGGTCAAGTCGACAGGGGTGTCGACTGCGCAGTTGACACCACCCCTCCCCCCCCCCCCATGTCGACTGCCCAGTCGACACGGGTGTCGACCTGCCCGCTTTTTCCAGCTTTCTGCACCTGGTTCGTTCTACTGTATTTGGTCACGTTTTCTGACCAGGTTCATCCGCCTAGCACTATATAAACAACCCTGGTCTTCTTCTCTATTCACAATTCTTTTTCTACCCTTATGCTGCAAAGATTCTAGTTAGACATGGCTTCTTCTCCTCCTCTAAAATATATAAATAAATAAATAATATATATAAAATAAAACAAGACGAGGATATGCTGCTCAAAAGACTTTCAAGAAGAAGAGATTCAAGCTAGGATACAAAAGGAGGTTCAAACGACTTTAACGAATGATCTTCTACGAATCATAGCAACGCCTCCTTTCTATTCTAATCTAATCTCAGTAAGTTAGTTATTTTTAGATTTGAACGTTTTGCTTTTTATTCGCGACATGAAATTAAAGGGATAAAAGACTATGCCTAATCTTTCTTCTTGAATATGTGCTTGTACCTTTGGACCTAATTAAGAACTGTTGTGATTCGATGACCAATAAGACTGTGACGGTGAAACTATGGACTTTGGAACCATATGCCTTGGAACTATGAACATAAGCCTTTGATTTTGGGACATAAAATATTGCCTATAACTATGAATATTTCCTATGACTATGAACGTTGCCTATGACTATGAACATCGCCTAAGACTGTGATTCATTGAACTGTGAGGACTATTGCCTATGACTATGAACATCGCCTAAGACTGTGATTCATTGAACTGTGAGGATTATTGCCTATGACTATGAATATAAGATTATTATTTATGCCCATGACATTGTAGTTATAAAGCCATGTTGTTTATTTTGGATCTAGGCCTGACTTTCTATTCAGTTTATTCTTGGTTATCTTTGGTTTTAGACCTTGGGAATTTACCTATTAAGTTAGGTCTACCCATGTTCTTGAACCTCTGTCTCTATTCTGTCTATTTTTGGTTTTAGACCTTGGGAATTTACCTATTTAGTTAGGTCTACCCATGTTCTTGAACCTACATCGTTATTCAAAACCATTTTATGCCAGTTGTTATATCTATCCTTTTCATAACAATCTTTGGTTCATTCCCTATTTGCTAAGAATCTAGAATCTAGATTGAAGCACGATTTTATGAATGGTGGGAATGCGATTTGGGGCAAAATATGAAATTTACTAAAACGTAGTTTAACTTGGAAATGGGCATAAATTGGGAACATTTATTATGGCATGTTCATAGAAATGCAAATTGGACAAATTTGACATGAATTATAAGATGTGTAATTTGAATCTTGTATTGACATGTAAATCTAGCATTTACATAAATAGTGAACTAGAGTAATAAGTCTAGTTTGACGTGAATTAGGATGTTAATCAGAATTGGATTAGCTAATTTGGCTCAATAAGTATATTGGCATAAACTTGAAATTGGCCATAATTGGGGGTAATTGTCAGGATTAGCTGAATCATGGTTAGTGACACTTCATTTGGTATGGTTTACATACCAAAAAGCATAAACATGATATAGAGGGGAAAATGGGCCATAAGAATAAATGTTGACAATTTACATTAAAAGAGAAAATTGGGAAATAAGTAAATTAGGATTAATTTACTTATAGAATTTGTCCTAAATGAGGAAATATTAATCTAGACAAATTAAAGATTTATTAACGACATCTCTTTTAATGAAACACCAGAAAGTTCTAGGGTGACAGAGAGGATAGTGTCTAGGCTTGAGTTTGGAAAATACAAGTTTCCTGCTCTCCCTGGCTAACCCTAACTGATCCGACGGACTGGATGGTTACTTTCAAAACCTGATTTGAAAATTTATCAAAACCCTTTGAACTAGAAAACACGAATAGGCCTAACCCGAGGTTAGACTGAGTTGCGATGTAAACCTGCCCGGAACCAACCGGCACATCCAGTAATCGCAACAATATCTGTCTAATGTGAGTGGTCGTGGCTTTGATTTATTTAGTTAAAGCTAGAACAAGAATGCTAGGGTTAAGTTACCTAAGGCACTTAACCAACCCAACATGATAACAAGACTGGTAGGTGGGGTTAGGCTCGTACAGTTAAGCTAGAATGGGAGGGTTAAGTCCATAGGAACACTTAACCAACTTAACACAGTTAAGCTAGAAAGGGAGGGTTAAGTCCATAAGAACACTTAACCAACTTAACACAGTTAAGCTAGAATGGGAGGGCTAAGTCCATAGAGACACTTAACCAAACTCAAGGTAGCAAAACGAGACTTGTAGGGGTTAAGTAAATTTAATACCCTTAGCCAAATTTACATATAACTAGGCTAGAGGTTGGGGTTAAGTAAGATTTAATACACTTAGCCAATTTGATATGTTAGCTGGGCTAGACCGTAGGGTTAAGTAAACTTGAACACTTAACCATCAGATTTTGATAAAGGAATAGGGTTAAGTCTAAAACATGAAGGGATAATACTTAACCGTTAATAATAGGTTAGTTAAAACAGACGGGCAAGGTTAAGTTAAAAAGGAACACTGAATCAATACAGGGTGAATGGGCAAGGTTAAGTAATAAGAAATACTTAACCAATATAACTTGGTTTATGGTGGGGTTAAGTCAACATGAATTACCAATAACACTTAACCAGTATAACAGGATGAATGAAGAGGGTTAAGTTGGCTTGAATTGACTAATGACACTTAACCAATCCAAATTGACGGGAAAGGGAACTAAGTAGTAAACCTTAGAAAACAACGATTCTGGAAACTAAGTGGTAAATCTTAGTAGTAATTCTTAGTCTAACACGGGAAGGAGAGAATGTCCGTCTGAATAGAGAGAAGGCTCCAACGAATTGGGTTACGAAGCCCGAGGCTTCGAGGGGACGTGAGGGTACTCTTGGTATCCCTCTGTGAGGCTGCAGATGATCCGCCTGGGCCCACAGAGGTTAAGGTCTGCGTAGAAGAACCAGGGGTATGCCTTGGTTGCAATACATGGCAACCTAAAGACTAGGATGGACCGGCGTGATTCGGCGAGCAAACGGTAGACCTGTGATAGCAACTCGTCGTCTACCATCCATCTTGAGTCAATCGAGATACATGAAGCGGAAAGGCGGAGAACTCCAAAAGACCATATACTTGCTATCTAGTTATGGTTGCGGATGGCCATAGGATAGTGGGGCACCGGGGGCCGGCGTATAGTTCTCATTTTACAAGGTGTGCCTTTCATTAGTTGAGGGAGGGGTCAAGTGGGACCATAGCAACTGGAATAAAAACAGACCTTAGCATCTGCATCGGCAGATATCTGAAAGCTCCCGACCGAGTTCTGTATTCCTTGATTTGCCCTGACACAGGACTCGGACCGCACATTACAGGACATGCGCATCTAGACAAGCGATAACGATTCGCGATACATGCGTGGGGAAGTATAGGAACATATACCACTCTAGGTAGAGTGTCCTAGACTTGGGGGCATCGTTCGGCATGTAGCGTAATCCCTAGTTGGACAAGGTGGCATAAACCCTGAACTCGAGAAGCATTCAGCAGATAGCGTAAAACTCTAGTTAAATCTAGAAAGCACTTGATAGAAAACCCTAGATTTGATCTAGGTAATAAATAATGAATGTATGCCGGAAGGTAATGGAAAATACAGGGATTGGGATCACGTTATCGTTACTAGATGGAACACTAGATAGGCGGTGCAGAGATATAGAAACCAGTATAGCAAGGAAATAGCGAAGCGGCAAAAGTATTAGAGCGTATCCAATTTATCTTAGCATATCTTGTGACTACCTTGTCTAATCTTGTTGACCCTATCATTATGGTGTAATCTTGTATTCAGTTAATTCATGTCGTTTTGTTTTCCATGTTCACATGCTAGAAGTTACTGAACTTACTCAGGCTTTATGTCTGACTCAGTTTTTTTTTTCGTCTTCTTTTCTTCCGTTCCCCCCCAGGTAGTAGAGGAGGGAATAGTATAGCTCAGGTTAAGATGGAAGGTCACCCTTTCCCAGCTGGAAGATTTGTCGAAGTTTTGCTTGGATTCTCTTTTCAGATGCTATGGCTGGCTCTTGCCACATTGGGGAATATAAATGTTGTTTTATGCTTCTTTATTTTGTAAGACAGATGACACTCTGATATTGTAAAGAAATCTTTGTACAAAGTATTTTATCAATAAAGCAAAGTTTTATTTTCCGTTGTTCAAATTCTGTCTGCCTTGTAATTTATCTGCATCTTTTACCCTAAATGCTCCACAGAACTTAGTGCATTCCCTTTGTGAGTGACACTAACGGACGTGGGGTGTTACAATACGGTCCTAACAAAACTAATTTCGTCAGATTCTGAGATCGTTTGAAAATGGCCACAACGACTGTTCTGAATTTTCAACTGGACATAACTTTTTATTCCCGCTATGAAATTTTGATTTTTCGAATTCGTTGGAAAGATATTCTCAAGTAGATTCTAAAATTTTTGATTTCGCTAAAATCCAGTTTTTTTTGAATCTTGCACAATCATTTGAAATTTGAAATCGAATTTTCAAACTACCGCGCCGTTTTCAATTCCTTTTATAATTAAAAATAAATATTTATATTCTAACGACGATCTATATAAATATATACTTCTAATTCTATTCAAAATAAATTTCTCATCGTTATTATTTAAAATAATTCATTTTAAATATTCAAAATTCATCAAAATTGACAAAATAATTTTTTTAAATTGGCTCGGATTTCCGGCTTATTACAATCTCCCCCACTTTAAACTTTTCATCCCCGAAAAGGAACGAAGATGAAAGTTGTTTAACTAATCAACTCAACTTTCATTATGGCTTAAGTTCTTCAACTTTTCAGTTTCTAAGAACTTTTCAAATTCTTCAAAAATTTGGCTAACACCCTAAATTTTCAATTTTTTTTGCCATAACCTCCCCTGCACGGGAGCACCGGAAAAATCCCGAAATTTCCATAGAGGCCTCTCCAATCCAAAAAGAAAAAGAAACAGCCATGCGGCTGGCCAATCAGCTCATAAAATCATCTAAAACCCAAGAAATACAATAAACATGTACCTATTTGTCGGGCAAACAATTTTATTCCTATACTTAGCTTCCCTACTATGACTTGTTCAATGGATACACATATATATGCATGCAATTCCAAACAATTTTCAATACAGTTCAATATTTGGTACAATTTGGTTAAATGGTTCAAATTATAATTAATCAACCAATAATCAAACAACGCAATCAACAATCAATTTGTTGATTATCATTTCAAATTCATAACTTTGATATATATACAGAAAATCATGTTTTTGATGCCAAATCACAACAATAACCCTATCTAACTTTGGTTCTCACACCAATCTGATGGAAATATATAGATATCCCACTTACGATACTCGAAAATAAATACTGGTAACGCTGCAGCATTATCAGAATCATCCCCAGGCAACTAGACTGTGATTCTATATTTGTTAAGTATATTTAAAACTTTGAATATACGTTCATGACGCGTATATGTAGAATCTCCATATACTTGATTATCCAACTCAATACAAATAAAATATTCAAATACGTATACTTGAATTTAACTTTCAAAACAAAATTTGTTTTTAATTCTTATTTTAAAAAAAACACTCTTTCGACTCGCTCTAGGATACTACTGATCCCATCTCTAACGAGCCATTCTTATTGGACATTACTAGTCCAATCTCGGATGAATTCTTTCGTTTGGTTCTAATATGTCTTGTTCTCGAGCTCTGTAAACCAAAGCTCTAATACCAAATGTAACAATTGGTAATTTCGTTCAATCCGAATCGATCGCTAAACTAACCCAGACCGTTCGAAACCCCGGATTGCTTTGAGGACAAGACGAATCAGAACACAAACAGAAGAACATTTCATTGTTTATTACAACAATTCCATCAGAATACAAGGATATAGAGTATAAATAAATATTACACATTTGACAAATATCAGAGATTTAAATTACATTTAAATACATAGCAGCAGAAAAATAATACAACACACAACTGAAAGAAATACACAGATACAGAGCTTTCCGAATATCACTTCAGCTATAAACCAGGATCCTGTGAATATAAATCTGCAAAACCAAAACTATTAGCTCCCGTGTGGAAAATAGGGGCACCCAGAATTTAGGTTAAAACAATAAACTCCAGGTCAGTCATGTGACTGGTGTGAGAACTAAAAACAGTTATTAATCTTTATTTTTAAAGTTAGGTAAATCAAGGGACCACGCCGTATAACATGGAACGGGTTTCCTCCCAAGAATACCAGTGCATTAAACAAACAACGCAACGTTAAATAAAGATTAAATAAAGAAAAATGAAGCTATTATAAGACCCAGGTCCGATCACACAATGCAACGCAAGCCGGAGGATAGGGTTTTACCTTATAATAGCCAAAAAATGCTTGATACGTTTAAAAACAGATTATTTTGATATTACAATAAGTGTACAGTGTCAAAACAATTTCAATCATAAGTATCAATTATAGACAACATAGCTACCATCTATTATGTCGCCATACTAGGTTCGACAAATAAAACTGAATTATCGCGTATTGGAAATTGGATTCCATCATGAGTCGAGGCAAGGGGCAAGCTCCTCTCCGTTCGAGACACTCTAGCAAATGTCTCAGGACCACACACAGCGATCCTGGATCTTCAGGGCCGGTCCTCTCTTACTTTTGAGGATTACTATTCCTAAACACATGTTTCCCGGTCTTATCAGACCTATATCCGAGGCGCCTCGCATCCAACAACCACACAGGTAAAAAGTATATAAATGTCAGGGCTGGTAGGTCACTTACATCACCCATAGCTAGAAAGAAACGTCGTGCTCTCCCTGTAGTCACTATCCCGTTTTTGACTCATACTGAGGTGTGAGGCTCGCGAATTAACGCTATACACAAAGCTGTGCCACATAGGCCGTGCTTTGATCATCAACCACAAGACTTTGCTTTTCAACAGAAGCCTTGATCGTCTGCCACTTAGGCATGCCACATAGGCAGTTCATGCCATGCGATTGATATCCATCAATATACAACCTCTGAGCTCGTACGTCTCACAGAAGGGCGTTAAGCAAGAGAATAAATTCTCTGCCGCCAAATAGATATATATTTAATAGAAATCAATCACACAGAATAAAATCCAATGTCAGACACATAGTCCATTTACAAGTTCGTTCTGGGTTTGAACGAAACCGGAGGAACCTTATTCCTTGCATATCCATCGATCTACAAGTACATCTGGACGATCACCAATTGATTCCCTCCTCTTGGGTGTACAGCCCAATCAAGATCATCAATAATCATCCAAACGATGTGAAGACCTCTGGTCTTCAACCACTGTCTCCATCTTCGACTTATCGTCGAATCAGTTATTCAGAATAGGTATAAACCCGGCCTTTCCGAATAACCCGCATATATAATAAACAAGTATTACACAAACACAACATATGCCTCATTCCAATTCAGAATATTCTTTTATTCAAATATTCACATTCTTAGGGAAAGGTTCCCATTAATATTATCAAAGGTAAATGTAACGACCCAGATTTTTGGTCGATTTATTTGAAATATTTAATATGGTTTTAAATATTGAATTTTAATATAAATGGTATTTTATTTGGTTATCGATTAAATAATCGAAATACGATTTATTTTGATAATTATCGAAATTGGAGAACTGAAATAATTTAATTCAAAGATAAAACTGAATCAAAAACGGTTCAGATGATCAATATATATACTATTTAAATATGAACGATGATAATAGAAATTTATTATTGAAAAATTTATTTATTTTGAATCTAAATCGATTTAATATGGCTATTTTAAATATACGTTCAAATTAAATTGTGTAATCTATTTCGTTGAATTCAAAATAGCGTTATAACATTATAACGATGGTCGGTATGCTAAAATAGCGGTTCGTAATTTCAATTAACGAACCCTGAGATTTTTGATTGTTGATAAACTTGAAATCAAATCAGAATCCGTTTAGATTAAATGAAAATCACTTTATATCGAATCAAATTAATTATAAATCAAATAAGTAATAAATTTGCTATGTACTTCACCCTGCATTCATTTAATAGTCGTATACTGTGGATCTCCTTTTCGCTTCCTTATAAATCGCGTCTACCACTGCTATTTCCCATTTCGTTCTTCAGTTGAAAGAAAAATATCAAAGTCCCTCATTTGAATCTCAAATAAATTTGCAATCAAATAAAATAAAATTGGAAGCTTCGTTCTTCCTCAAATCCACTCGTGAGCTCCACGTTTACACCCTCAAAATTAGGTGTGATACCTTGTCGATGTTGGAACCAGTAGGGTTAGTGGTGTCGCGATGAGCTATCGTAGAGGATCGAAATCCAACACCGCGGCGTGAAATCCTGGAAGGCGCAGAAGCTCGATGTTAGCAGAAAGCCCTCACGATTAGGGAAGAAAGAGGCATGACGGTTGCTCGAGTTCTCATTTTTGCTGCGACGCTAGGGCACGGTTTTGGGAGCCAGTGATGTCGGAGATGTAATCGATAGGGTGTGTCGATCAATAGTTGGTGTCGCATGCCTGTACTGGAGGAGTTGGAGTCGTGAAGACTGGGTGTGTGCGATGCGTTTCAGAGTACGAAGGTGATGTAAGGACGAGTTGATTTCATGGGTTCTGGTTTTCGATGGGTCTTCGAGAATTGGAGCTCATGTATTTGTTCGTGAGGGAAGGTTGTTGTGGTATGCGGCCATATTGTTTTTACTGGAGAAGTCCTGTATGATTTAAAACGAGGAAGAAGTAAGGGGTTAGGTAAGTTGATTGGGCATTCATGAATTATTTTAAAAATCAATAGCATATAAATTTGTTACTCCTTTATATGATGTTAGATTGGAACAAATCAAATTATGTTAGATTCAAAAGGATGGGGCTCTATACAAATGAACTAGATTGAAGTGTGTTGGAGTCAGCAGGATTTTTCTAGTTTAGTTGGGACGATCAGTTTAAATTCAAATTTGGAATGGATCGCAAATTAAAAACCCCGGTGAGTAAATCTCACTCACCTTTTATTTGTAATTATATTTTACTTCATAAAAATAATTGTTTGTTGCTTGTGTGAATGTTTTCTGATTATTTTATATATATTAGTTATTTAGGCTATATATATATATATATTGGGTTGATTGATTAGTTGGATCCCCGCAGTCTAACAATATGCCGACATAGGCATAAATGTATGTCGACATAAACTAGAATAAAATTGAATTTTGAGCATTTTTGAAGTGTTTTGATATATATATATATAATTCTAGAAACATTTAAACTAAAATATAGTGTTGTAAATGAATATTATGAAGTAGAAAATCACTTAAAACCATAAGTTTAAACTATATAAACATATTTATAAAATTATAAAGTTTAAAACTATATAAATATAAAGTATATAATATATAAAACTTTAAAACTTGGGTTTAAATCAAAAGTAAAATAGAGAAACTTAATTAGAATAAGAGTTGAAGATAGAATTTGAAAATATAATTTGAAATTTGAAAATCAGAAATTGAAAAATAGATTTTGTGAATTAGAACCTTGAGTGCTATTTAGAGTCTTACATAAACTAGACTCTACTACTATATTTATCTTAAACTCTTGAAATCTTGATTACTCACGAGTCTTGAATCATCTATGAATTCTGAATCTTTGGAAGCTCTTAAATTGTATAGTCTTCAGTGTTAATTCCTGTATATAAATCCTGCATATGTGTGTATGTGTGTGTGTGTATATATATATATATTAGATAAAGGTGTTATTATATATTTTATAATCAATTAATATTGAAATAATTTGTTGGCATCAATACACCATTGTCCAACAATAGACTAATTGAGTTTCGTATTGATTTAGTGAAAGGTGTCAAACTCATAATATGTCTCTTTGACGGATGGCACCAAGAGAACACTGAGAGCTCGAGGTGTAAGTGAGTGACCTCTTGAGGAAGGGGTTTATTCAAAGGATTTTCTGTAACCACCCGTATTTTTTGAACTAATTCAAAATTTATTTTTAACTGATTTTCATAGAAATTAAATAATTTAGATGAATTATTTTGAGAACAAACGAGTTAAAATTTATTTTAATCGAAATTAGAACGTATAAATTTAAAATTTAATTACAACGAGCTTGAAATGGTGCTGTAGTTTGAAAATTTGATTTTTAAACTTTGAATGAATGCATATAATTCTATATAAATCAGAATTTGATAAAATAAGAATCATTGGAATATTTTGAATTGTAATTTTCTAATGAATGTAAGAGATTGAGATTTCACTTTGTGAATTGTAAATTATGTCTAAATTAAAATTTAGAATAGTTCCTATGGAATTTATATATATTCTAATATTATGTATATCCCCTAAAAATAGCCATTTTGCAAACGACTTCTGTTTTTGACGAAACCACTTCCATTGAGTTCAAAATGTCGTTTGTGACTTTTAAAACTACAAACATCAATACCTTTGGAGTTGAAGATATTTGGTCTCTTTCATTGAATGTATGACCAAAATATCAGTTTTTACATATGGACGAATTTGGACTCGAAACCACTTCCATTGGGTTCAAAATGTAGTTTACGTGCTCGAAAACTATAAAATTCGATATGTTTTGAATTCGTGAAAATTGGCACTTGGGTTGGGCCTTAGTTTAGCTAACCTAGCTCACCATATAACCCCCAAATCATCCCTCTTCTCTTCATTCCATCCAAACACTTAAGTAAAAATAGAAATGGGGGAAGGGAATGGGAAATTAAAATTCCTATGATAGGGTTTTCAATTTGGAGCTCTAATCGAGAGGAAATCAAACATAGAAACTAGTGTAAGCTTCCCCATCTCCTTCTCTATCTTCTCTAGCTTGCTTTCTCTTTGATTTTGTGATTTCCTGTGACCTAATTCCTAGGAAATATGTTCATATGATCATAGTTGTTGATTCTAGTGTTTTTATCGAAGAGAGCTTGTTCTAGCTCGCTATTTTATTGATTCATTGCTTCAAAACCATCAAAGGTGAGTTCTTTGTGATTTCTTCCTAAACCCACATCATGCCACAAGCCATTACCTTGTAAAAGTATAATTTAGTATTCATTTGAGTTTGCATATGCTAGTGAATTGGGTAGGCTAGTGTAACTTAGTCGATTTCATGTATTCATGTTTCATTAAATTGAAAATTATGATTAGGATTGTCCACACGATCTAATTTATATGTTTCAAGTTGATTGGGTGATATTGTGAAGCTCCATTGTCGCACCGGTAAGTTCTAAGACTTCACAATTTTCTTATATCGCATTTGATTGCTTTGCTTAGAGAATTTAATCGTTTTAGAGTTTATAATCAAAACCATCACAATCTCATGTAAATACGTTTGTGCATGTGTTTTTGAGTGGTTTTGGCGAGCTAAAGAGGCTTCATTCTCACTTAGGAAGCATTATAAGCCATCACCATTGATCCGGGCTTGTCCAAGGCCGATTTCGCATTCGTAAACAAGAAAAATAATTATTTACTTTAGGCCAGACATCTGAACTGAAGCAACAGACATCTGAAGCAACAGACATCTGAAAAAGCTCTTAAGCAAGCCAAATAATTATTTGCTTTAGGTCAGACGTCAGAACCAAAGCAACATACGTCTGAAATAGTACCAAATTGGACTTAATTCTTACGGGTTCTGTAACACCCCGTATTTTCTGAGAATATAAAAAAAATGGTTAATTATGAAGAAGTTATTAAGCCTTGAAGTTTATATGCATATAAGAGAAATATATATAGATATATATAAAAATTAAATAAACATGCAAAAAAGGTTCAAAACAGCGAATTGGAAGGGGGAATAACCGAACCGGCCCATTTTTGAGGTCGACCCGAGCCTTGCTGGGTCGACTAGGGGTTAATCCAGGGTGTTTGGCTGTCATCCCGTGGGCCGATTCGCTCAAATGCAGATTTTGCATTTGAATGGTTCTCATGATTCAGGGTTAATCTAATGGTCCTAAATAACTTCCTACACCTATATATACATCCCTAACCTAAACCTAAATCTCATATACAATTCTCTAGCCTCCATTGCTCTCCTCCTCTCTAAAAATAAATAAATCAATGGCGTCTCTACTCTGCTGAAACCTAAGCTAGGACTTGTGCTTTTTCTTCCTCCAATTCTGATTAGGATTAAAAGAGAACAGCTACAACACCTTTTTCTTTTAGAATCCAACCAAGGCAAGTGCAGTTATTTTCCGATATAAACGTTAATTCTGATTGTGACATGAATTATAAATCTGAATCTGAGGTTATATCTGTTCTATTCTGTTTGGATCTATCTTGTTTTGTATCTTTTCTTCTTTCTGTTCTATAGACAAACTATCACGAGCCTGAGCCAATCTCATAAGAGACTAACCTACGCTAAAATATTTGGGATAGTAAAATGAATGATGCATAAATGGGGCATGACCAATAGGTGACTGATTTGAGGAAAGAACATGGACTGTAGCTAGAACAAAATCTGAGACATATGACTGGACATGTTATATTTATAACATAATTGGGTATTGAACATATGATTTGTGATAAAAAGAATATGGCTTAGGTATAAAGATTTACATGAGAGTAGGGCATCTATTAATGTAAATAAACACCTAAGTAAGGGATCTTTGGGATATATGACATGCATAGTAATGGATGGCTATATTTGGTATATAATCATATTGTGAATCATGACAATTATTTATGCATGTGAACTTAGGCAAGATTTATAGTTAGGCAAGATATGTTTTTGAAACTTTAAGAAATGATTAAATCTATTATATTTGCCTAATTTGCTAGTTTTGTTACCTTGCCTAATCCGCTAGTTCTGTTATATTGCTTAATCTGCTAGTTCCGCTCTACTGCCTAGTCTGCTAGATCTGTTCATCTGCCAAATCTGTCATCTGCTAAGTCTGTTGAAAATGCTAAATCTGCTAGTTTGCTTAATCTGATAAATCCGTTAAGTCGCCTAATATGAAGAATCTGTTATCTGCTATATCTGTTGAGTTGGTATAATTAGTCCGCTATTGACATAATCTGAATTAGCTATGAATAATTGACATGTATATTAGGCGTGGGTATAAATGGTAAATCATTAATTAATTGGCCGCAAAGATAAACATGGCTAACTCGAGGTTAGAATGAGTTTGCGGCGTAATTCTGCCCGGAACCGCCCGACATATTCCAGTGCTCGCAAACAATAGGTTCTAATGTGAGAAGTTAGTCATAATGTGCTTGAAACCCGAGGTTAGACTCAGTTTGCGACAGAAACCTACCCGGAACCAACCGGCTTAACCAGTAGCCACAAACAGTCAGTCTAATGTGAGAGGTCTGGGCATTAATAATTAATGAAAATCTGAGATAAATATGATGTCTAAAACGTGTTGGGTAAGGTTAAACCAATGGGACAAATGAATCTGATAAACCCGTTTCGCGGATCCATAGGCCCAATACAAAGTTAGATAATTTGTAATCGGTTAATCTGTAAGTCTGTTAATCTGTAACCAGTTAATCTGTAAGCCTGTTAATCCGAACATCTAATCCGTTAACCTGTTAACTTGATTGTCTGATCTGTGAACTAGTTGATCTAAACTCTGTATGTCTGAACTTGTAAACAAGTTAATCTGAAAACTGTTAGTCTGGGGTCACAAGGTTAGGAGGGGAATTACTTGTGTCATCTGTTGTTTGGGACCCATATTAGTCAGTAACCCTTTTTGGTATCAAAAACTTTGACCCAACAGTTGGTAGGGTCCGGGCACGCTTACTGAACTAATTATAAGCGGTTCATTCTGATAATGGCGAGGGGTGTTGATGGTGCGTTCCAACCGGGTCATGTGCGTGCATGGATCCCGGTCTGCCTCTGAGGATGTAAGACGCCGTGACATCTGTAAATAGGTCTGTGCTAATTGGTTGTCACTTAGGGAGTGATACACCCTACTGTGGGGCCGACACAGGATATTTATGTATTAGGGAGGCGATCGCTTGGGGTAGGGTTTTAGGGTACACTTAGTTCTGTCTGTTTCTGTTGGTACCGTCTGTTTCTGTTGGGTGGTTACACCTGTCTGTTTCTGTGTGGTACCGTCTGTTCGGGTGGTAAAGGCCCATTACTAGTGTACACCTAATTCTACATTCTGTTTCCATAGGGAATAATCTGTTTATGCTTCTTTCTGTTTCTGTTCGGGTGGTAAAGGCCCATTACTAGCATTCTCTTCTATGGAAATTATTCTGTTCCCGTTTCTCTTTCAGTTTAGACATTAGGGTGACACCTAATCCTGTTAAACTAGTATTAGTGCAGAGAAGTGTAAAGCAATAGCTTATATCATTCTGTTCTTCTGTTATATCTGCTACACCTGTTACAGTTATCTCTCATCCAGTTTTATGTTCATGTCATAATATTATTATCTGTTCATATGCTGAAAGTCACTGGACTTGCCAGACTTTATGTCTGACCCTTGTTGTTTCGCCTCTTTTCTTCCGTTTCCCCCCAGGTTATCCAAGGAGGGAATACTTTAGCTTGATCCGGATTTCTTCTGCTTGAAGTGCTTAAAGTATGGCTTGGCTCTGTATAGCTTCCGTTCTATGGGGATTATGATTTTAAAACTATGCATTCTGAAGGCTTTTGTACAAGACTGATATTTTGTACTTGAATTCTGAAAATGTGATTTGAAAGGATGTAACCAAGTTTATTTCGGTTTCGATTGAAATAAAGTTATAATTTTTTTTCAAGTACTATTTTATTTGTCTTGTAAGTTTCTGTTCTGTTTACTAAAATGCTCCACCAAAGTTAAGGCATTCCCTTTGTGAGTGACCTTAACGGAGGTGGGGTGTTACAGGTTCAAATCAAAGGAAAATCAGATATCTAAATTTTAAAACAGATGTCTATATCCTATTTTCGACTATTGACCAGTGGAGACCACGGTCAACAGTTTAAGTCCATCCAGACTCTTTCCCGGTCGAGTTTCGTCCCATTTCGCCTTTGTTTGTGACTTTTCAGTTTCTCTGTTTCAGAGATTTCAGCAGCCCAATTCTTACGGAATCGTACAGAATCGTTTTATAAATCATCAACTAAAGAATGATGGAGTGGAAACCAATGGTGAGAACTCTCTCACTCAAGTACTTTTATACAGTTATGTATTTTTATAACTGAATATATATTGTTTGTTTGTGATTGCAATGTTGTTTGGTGGTTGATGGTTGGTTACAGTTTAATGTTATTATCATCAAACTGTGAATATATATGTGATGTTAAAAATAAACACATATATTATAAATGATTTTGGGATGACAATTTACCCCCCAATCTCCCGAATATGTAGATTTGTTCACATGGATTGTGATGTAAACCCCACACAGGTGTTGCGACGATTATTTTACACATCACCCAAGTATACAAATAATGATATTCGTTTGATGGTTGAAAACCCCACACGGGTTTGGGGATGATAATTAATTCACATCTCCCTTGGATTTAATTAAATGTCAACTGATTGATTGATGGATTGTTGTAAGCTTTATTTAATTATTTAATGCTTATACAGTGGCAAGTTGCACTCTGGATGTGAATTGAATGTTAAATAGTTGTTTATCACTATATTTGAATACATGCAATGTATGGAATCCATATAAATAAAATTATATGGGAATTGATTGAGTCTGATTCCAATTCAGAAATAACGAGTATTTTAAAATAATATTCAGTCAAGAATCAAAATATGATTTTGATGTCCGATTTTGGATGGACACGAAACTATTGAAATAATTTTGAATGAAATACTCCAAGTTGGAAAAGATAAAAGATATTTTTATATGAATGAAATGGTTAACAGTTAGAATAAATAATTGATATGGTTTTAATATAATCAGAATTTTCCAATGTATGAATTGGAATGGATTTAAATCGAAATAATCATTGGAATATTTCGATATTGGATTTCGTAATTATACAGATATTGTTGAGGAATTTGAAAGATATAGATATCATCATTACCAATACGATATCCATTGGTTTCAGAATTTGATGTTGAATATAAGTCGATATAATTTCTATTCAGAGCCTTGTATTTGGTATCAAGTTGGATTTTGGGTTTGTCGTGAATGGTGTCTTTAATAACACTGTTCTTAAACGTAGTTGAGAAAAGAATAAATCTTTTTATTAAGATTAATGAAGTTTTCCAATTAATACATATAATTGGAATCAAGTGTGTAATGAACCGCAAATCCGTACCGTATGAATCGACTGAACACAACTCACGTCCAACCCAAATTGCACGAAAATACGAATCATTAATAAAAATAAGTTAGACGATGAGAAATAGAAACAAATAAAATTTATAATAGAAGAAAATAGATAGAAGATCGAACTGAACAACACCACAGAATCTCCCAATCACAGCGGAACAAAATATAATATATATAATCACTTTTGAAATATAAACTGGATTTGCACTTACATACATTATCGCAGTACATCACATATACAATACAGCGGAACTAAACTCTAAATATCTGAACGTTGAAGCCTCCCGCTCCAAGCTCCTCCAAATAAATCTGTAAAATCCTGAACTACTTGACTACCCATACAAATTTGGGCACCAAAGAGTTTAGGGAAAACATAGAAAATAAAACTCTTATAAGACCACACCGTAAAAACGGAACAGGTTTTCCCTTTTGAAAATCCAGAAATAACTTGGTTTAAATTTCAAAACAGTTTGAAAGAAAAGGTAATCGTAAGAACGACCCACACATAAACATGTATGGTTTTTACCTTACGATAACCCAAAAAATCTTTATATCAAAACTCGTCTGATATTATAATAATGTCTATCAATCCACAAATAAATAATCATCTAGTAGAAGGCTTGCATCTCACGCACTACATATATAGTATACAATCAAAACCGCGAGCGCTTGTTGGATAATTGATTTCCAACTATGACAAGGTATGGAACCACCTTCCGATAGTATATCTCTATAGAGGAATACACTGGGTTCAACAAGAACATCTTGCACCCCGCCCACACATGACCTACCACTCATTTCTCTTGAGTGTATCGAATATATATATATATATATTGTCACCTTTCGATTGCTAGCAACATAACTATTCACGGGAGATACAGAAGTGAAAGAAGTAACAAAATGAATATTCTCTAGGTGGTGACAACACACCCTAGTGAGAGCGACCCACTTAGCCAAGCTGCCTGCTCGATTTTTGTCATTTTCTAGTTGTGAGGCTTGAGGCTGAACTTACCTTTGACAAATCGTATCTTTATTTACTTTGAATGCCACATCATCAAAATTGCCAACAATTAATTGATTTCCCCAAAAATATATTACAGGTATAAAGAAAGAGAAATGAATTCCTCCACCACCAACATAAATATGTTTGAAGAGATTAACGTACGTGATTGGTTAGGCATACTCTTTAGACATTCATCCTTACAAGTTGTCCTAGGACAGGACAAACCGAAGGCACTATCCTGTAAATCCATCTTAGGCAAGTTCTACCTAGGATTAACAAAAAGCCCTTGCATAACACCATCTTCAATGGTCTTCGGCTCGTAATGTATAAATCGAATCGAAGTGGAATTTAGATTCTGGTCTCTTCTAAATGATAACGAAAAAGGTCCAGATTTGATAGTCGGTTATCGAACTATCAAATATAAAATAAACAAGTTAACACCCTTGGATCTACTAAGTTAGATTTAATTTGAGACAACCCAAACTCGCCCTTATGGGAAGGCCCGGATTTAATTGAGAACACGTCAAATCAGAACACGAACAATAGAACATTTCATTGCTATTACAACAATTTACATCAGAGTACAAGAATATAATAGAGTTCAAATAATAAACAGCAGAAAATATCAGAGTTTTAAATTACAAAGCAGCAGAAAAATAATACATAAGTACAATTCATAGCGAAAAATAACAACTGACACAACTGAAAAAGAGATAGGGATACAAAGCTTTCCAAACATTGCTCCAGTTGTAATCCAGGATCCTATGAAAAGAAATATCTACGAAAACTAAAACTAATAGCTGCCCGTACGGAAAATATGGGCACCGAGAGTTTAGGGTAAAACAATAAACTCCAAGTCCTTCATGAGATTGTTGTGAGAATTAAAATGGTTATTAACTTGATTTTAGAGTTACGTAAATCAACGGACCACGCCGTATAACATGGAATGCATTTACCCCCAAGAATACCAATGCATAAAATAAACAATGCAATGCTAAATAAAAAAAATGAAGCTATTATAAGACTCATGTCCCATCACACAATGCAATGCAAGTCGGAGGATAGAGTTTTACCTTATAATAGCCAAATGTGCTTGGTATGCGAAATTTATCTTTTATTATTATTATAAGTGAAGAAATAAACTTTAAATATAAATGTATCAATCATAGACGGCATGAGCACCCCATCCCATTGTGTCGCCATATAAGTTTTACAACTAAAACCACAAAATGTCATATTGGAAGTTTGGATTTCCATCATGATGGCTATTGACCCGAATGATCGATTATGTTGTGCAATGCTTAATGGCTTACTTCATGTGCATGAGAAAACACCGTAATGCACATCCGCACTATATCCAGGATATAAAGTATCTCAATGGCTTATGTCCCGTGCATGAGAAAACATATCCATCTGGGAATCGAGGGGTGTGCACTATCCCTACCAGGTGCATAGCGACCACACCCAGCCTATCTCGGTCGACCGAATCCATCCTCATATAAAAAATACATTGATCTAACCATCAGTTCACCATCATACCGATGTGTGAGGCTCGCAAATTAACGCTGCACAAAGCAATGCTAATTAAAGCTATGCTTTGATCATCATCCACAAAACTGTGCTTTTCAACAAAAGTTTGGATCACTACATCTCAGCATGCCACTATCAATCCATACCGTACCACTGATTTCTGCCAGTATATAACTGATGATCTCGTACTTCTCAGAGAAGAGTGTTAAGCAAGAGAATAAATTCTCTGGCACCAAACAGATATATATTTAGCAGAGATCAACCAATACAGTATAAAGGAATACAATGTCAGATACATCATCCATTTACAAGTCCATTCTAGGTCTAAACGAAACCAGAGGCACCTCATTCCTCGTCCAGGATGTCCAATACAAGAGAAAGGCCCTCGCATAACCAAACAATCAACAAATACGTCCGGACGGCTACCACTATTGCCCCTTCAAGGTAGCTACTCCAATCGTGGGCATCAGTAGAAACCCATCCATTTGATGTGAAGATTGTAGGTCTTGCAAAGTCTTCAATCTCTTCGACTGTTAGTCGTCGTATCAATTATTCAGAATGGGTTAAATTCGATCTTTCCGAATAGCTCGCATATCTTATAATAAGTGCTATAGCAACACATCATATGCCCCATTCCAATCTAGGATATTCTTTTATTCGTATTTATTTATTCTAGAAAGGCTCTCATTAATCTTATCAAAGATTATCGCTTTTAAACACACTATTTAATCCATTTCTTTAGAAATCATTTCAAAAGATTTTATAGTGTCTTTCACAGTTTAAACCAAATTAAGGTTTACCAAACTAGTTGGAATTGACTCCTTACCAAAGTAATCATTCATTTTATTATCCCATCCCAACCTATTTATCTTATGGAGCAAAACTGGTAGTACTGAGACGACCCGATTTCCCGTTCTCACGGAAACAAGGTTATCTTTGGAATATAACACAGAAACAGATAATTGCAGAACATAATTAAATAAATACACCAGAATGAACAACAAAATATACTGGATAAAAGTAATCATCAGAGTTACACAGTATACAGGATCTTACTTAGTACAAATACAGTTCAGCTATACATAAATGTCTACAGCGGAAATAAACAAAATATGTACAATAGGAGCTGAACAGCATAAAAAGAATAAATGATAGAATCCATCTTCAGCTCCAGCTATCCAGAAAAAGAACCAGCTAAACCTGAATACAAGGCTGCCCGTGTAGAAAAAGGGGCACCCGAGTTTAAGAGTGAAACAAACTACGAGTCAGTCATGGGACTGGTATGAGAAATCCACTCAACACATATATAATTGGCTAATCACAGGACCATGCCACTTTCGTGGAACGGGTTTACTCCATTGGATTGCCAGTGCTTTAAAACAAATCTTTATTTTAAACATCGCTATGCTTTTTATAAAAATGAAGCCATTATAAGACTCAGTTCCCATCACACAATGCAACGCAAACCGGAGGATAGAGTTTTACCTTATAATGGCCAAAATATGATTGATACGAATAAAACAAAGGCAATTAATATTATTGCTAGTGTTAATATGTTCTGAAAACAATTTCAAATCATAACTATCAATCATAGACGGCATTAATGCCCCATACCACTATGTCGCCATATATAGGTATACAATCAAAACCGCACGATGTCGTATTTGGAAATTGGATTTCCGTCATGAACCAAGGCAAAAGATAGTCCTTACCGAATTCGTGACTCTCTAGCCCGAGCCACAGGATCAGAACGCATCAACGCTTTAGATCGTCAGGGCCGGTCCACCGATGTGGATTATTATGCCTGAACACTACGTCTCCCCGCCCTTTGGGGGCGTAAACGAGCCAACGAATGACTCCATCGGACCCGGATCGTCCGATCAAACCGAGGCGCCTCGCAACAGCAACAACCACATAGGTGAAAAGTATATAAATGTTAGGGCTGGTAGGTCACTGACACCACCCTAGCTAGAAAGAAACGCAGGCCCTCCCTGATGTCCTCTCCCGTTTTAGGTTCATACCGGGGTGTGAGGCTCGCGAATTTACGTTATACACAAAGCTACGCCACACAGGCGGTGCTTTGATCATCACCACAAGACTTTGCTTTTCAATAGAAGCCCTGATCACTGCATCTTAGCATGCCACACAGGCAATTCATACCGTGCAACTGATGGCTATCAATCACACAGAACAAATTCCAATGTCGGACACACAGTCCATTTACAAGTCCGTTCTGGGTCTGAACGAAACCGGAGGCACTAAATACCTCGCAAACCCTTCGATCAATACGTACGTCTGGACGATCACCACTCATTATCCCTATTTCGGGATGCCTCCCAATCAGGACCTCGGTTACCATCCAAACGAGGTGAAGATCTCCGGTCTTCGACCATCGTCTTCATCTTCGAATCTCAATCGTCGGTCGATTATTCGAAATGAGAATTAACTCGGCCTTTCCAAATAATTCACGTATATTTAGAATTTCAAATCGATTTATTTCAATGGTTAAATTATTCGACAACACCAATTGTGTTCTTTAATGTAATTTTCACACCAAACACATTCAACCATCAAAAGCCACACAAATCAAGCAAATTCAGTTTATTTCCATTCCACATCGTTTCCAATATTTTATAACGATTTATCGCTATTTTTTATTTATTTTAAAATAGCCATTTTATTCAAAACGACGCTTCGGGCCATAAGGCGGCCGTGGCGCTGTTTTTCTTCAGATTTGATTTACACATATCTGAAAATCTAACCGTTGGATCTTCACAAAATTTACATCATTAGAAAGGTCTTTTCAAAACGAATCCAACGGTTCCAGTTTCGGGAAAATCCGACGGTCGGATCTCCCGGTACAATCGTTTGAAATTTCGATTTCAAAATACGAACTGCAGCGTCGTTATTCGATTAAATATAATTCTATTTATATTTATATATAAATAAAATCGATTCTGGCGCTGTTTTTCTTTAAATTTGAATTAAACATTCCAGACAATCCAACCGTTGGATTTTTACAAGGTTGGTGCCGTTGGAAAGATTATTCCAAGGCGAACCCGACGGTTGAGGTTTCGGGAAAATCCAATGGTCGGATTTCCCGTACTAGTCGTTTGAAATCACGGTTTCAAAATACGAACTGCACGGCCTCGTTTCGTTTTAATTTTATTTATATTTATATATTTATATAAATATAGTTCATTCAATGATTTCAATATCGTTTTAACTTCAAATATTTTTCTAACACCTTAAATTTTGGAAAAATTTCGCCATAACCTCCCCTGCACCGGGAGCATCGGGAAATCGCAAATCGCGTTCCCGGTCCTTCTAATCTCAAAAAGAAAAAGAAGAAGCCAAGCGGCTAGCCAACAGGCTCAAAATCATCACCCAAACGAATCAGTAAATGTGTACCTATTTGTCGGGCACAAAATTTTATTCCTCTTCTCTAGCCTCTTTGCTATAACCTGTTCAATGAATATGCATATACATATATATACAGTTCTTATCATTTATCCTTTTCTATTCAACTTCATATTTGATTTCTGTTTGGTTTAAAGACACCATTTATTATAATGTTACATACATAGGTGCAAATCATTTCATTAGCTAATTAATGAATATTTCATCTCATATATGTTTATTTTGAACAAGTGGCTATTTTTAACACTTCACATTTCAACGATTTATGCATACAATAAAAATGTGATTTTTATTGTAAAACAATTCATTTCAAAACACTATTCTTCTATATAGTTCAAGTTGGTGATAGAAACGAGATTTTTATCATAAAACAATTTATTTCAAAATATGAATACCATTCAACACATGAATTTCTAAACAACGAATGAATTTCAATTCAACACATGAATGTTTTCAATAGTTTCTATATATAGATAAAAATGTGATTTTTTATTATCGAACAATTTATTTCAAAATATGAATTCCATTCAACACATGAATTTCTAATCAACGAATGAATATCAATTCAACACATGAATGTTTTCAATAGTTTTTATATATAGATAAAAATGTGATTTTTATTATCGAACGATTTATCTCAAGATATGAATACCATTCAACACATGAATTTCTAAACAACGAATGAATATCAATTCAATACATGAATGTTTTCAATAGTTTTTATATATAGATAAAAATGTGATTTTTATTATCGAACGATTTATCTCAAGATATGAATACCATTCAACACATGAATTTCTAAACAACGAATGAATATCAATTCAACACATGAATGTTTTCAATAGTTTTTATATATAGATAAAAATGTGATTTTTATTATCGAACAATTTATTTCAAAATATGAATACCATTCAACACATGAATTTCTAAACAACGAATGAATATCAATTCAACACATGAATGTTTTCAATAGTTTTTATATATAGATAAAAATGTGATTTTTATTATCGAACAATTTATTTCAAAATATGAATACCATTCAACACATGAATTTCTAAACAACGAATGAATATCAATTCAACACATGAATGTTTTCAATAGTTTAAGCATATGAAAATAATTCAAACACACAAATATTATTCAAAATTTCGGCAGCATAACGGCAGGGTAGTTACACCGGCACCGTCCCTAGTACGGCTCCTCGCTCTACCTTAAAACCTCGCGGTTTTTGACAATGGGGATCATGCATCAAGTTCGCACGCAAGCGGCATGTATATATTTATTTCATTTCCACAAACTAATCCTATGTGGTTTCAACCAAATATTTCACAACCACCAATGGGTATTTTTCAACCGCAATCAACAATATCAATCACAAACAATCCCAAACAATCATTCGCTATCAATCAACTTTCACAACAATTTCAACCAATAAATATCGTCCATGGTTTGTGGACGAGGGGCGTATATATATATATATATATATATATATATATATATATATATATAGAGAGAGAGAGAGAGAGAGATATTTATATATAACAATTCACTTTCATTTTCACACATATATAATATTTTAAAATCAGAAATCTCACCAATAGCTATCCAGTACCACGACTCTTCTTCGCCAATCTCTCTTTCTGTTGCTTCGTCGCCCGTATTCTCTACATATGTAAAAATCGAATTTTTACTATGTTATTCAAAATATAAAAATATGATTTTTACTTCGACTTTCAATATATAAAAATCTGATTTTTAATTTGTAAATTTCTAACCTCCTTCTATTTTTAGTTTAAAACTTTTTCCTTTTAAATTTCAAACCTTTTTTCTATTTAAAGTTTAAAACTTTTTCTCTTAAACAAAATCAGGTTTTAAATGCATAGAAAAAAAATCGGTTTTTACTTTTATAAAAAATCAGTTTTTACTTTTTCTAAAAAAAACAGTTTTTACTTTTCTAAAAAAAAACAGTTTTTTTTACTATTTTAAACAAATCAGTTTTTTTTTCTTTTAAAAATCAGTTTTTATACTTTTTTTAAACAAAAACAGTTTTTATTCCTTTTAAACAAAAACAGTTTTATACTTAAAAAAAAACACAGTTTTATACTTTAAAAAAAACAGTTTTATACTTTAAAAAAAAAAACAGTTTTATACTTTTAAAAACTCAGTTTTGAATTCTTTTTAAAAACAGTTTTAATGCTTGAAAAAAAAAAACAGTATTTACAGAATAAATAAATAAAAAAAAGAAAATAAAATAAAATAAAATAAAGGAAGATGCTCACCGAAGCTGCGAAAAGGGGGGGTTTCTGCCGTTCGTCGGAGGCTTCTCGAGGGCGGCGGCTTCGATTCGAACGGTGGTGACAGGCGTCGATGTCTTCAGGGCGGACGCGATGGGTTCGAGGTAAGGCGGTTGGTCGGTCGGTCTTCGACGAGGGTTTTCCTTCTTTTTTTTTTTTAATTTCTGTTAACTGAAATAAAAGTGAAAAGGGGGGGGGGGCAGAACGAAGATAAAGGGGGGGGGGGAGGGAAATTATATATTTTTTTATTATTTAATTATTAAATTTTTGCAAAAAGGTTGACTTTTACATACGACCTCGAAACGAGGCCCACCGCCTGTCGCCCATAGCGTTTTACCCCCATTCCGAACACAATGGGATATGTATCGCAAGCTGATTTGATCGTTATAATCAGTTTCCTTTTGAATTTTCATTTAAATCACTATATTGAATTTTAAACGCACATTTCAAATTACCGGGTTCACATACTAACTAAAAAAATTCCAGAAAAATATTTTCTAGCTTCGTATTGACGATACGGTCCTAACAAAACTAGTTTCGTTGAATTCTGAGACCGTTTGTAAAACGGCCAATTTCCATTCGATTAAAATCAACAAAAACTGGTCAAACGCGTTTTCCTTTGCCACGCTCACATATTGATTCGAAAAATTATGAAATTTGAAACCTAACAATAACTTGACACTACGGATCTAACAAAAGTGGTTTCGTCGAAATCCGAGGTCATTTGCAAAATGTCCATTTTTAAGGGCCTGAATTCCATAGCGACTATTCAGAATTTTCAACTGGACATATCTTTTGATTCCCGCGATCAAATTTCGATTTGTCCGATTCGTTGGAAAGATATTATCAGTTAGATTCCATTATTTTTGGTTTCACTAAAATCCGGATTGTTTTGCATCCGGTACATTCAATTGAAGTTTGAAATCGAATTATCGAACTACCGCGCCATTTTCAATTCTATATATAATTATAATTAATTATATTCGTTTTCAAATGTCGATTCAAACTCAGTTTTTATCGCCATTATTTAAAATATTTATTTTAAATATTTAAAATCCATTATTTTAGCCAATTTAAAAATTTTAAATTGGTTCAGATTTTCTGGGTCGTTACAATCTCCCCCACTTAAAACTTTTCGTCCCCGAAAAGGAATAAAGTCGAAAGTGGTTTGATAAATCTACAATCACAAAATACAACAACCAATTTGTTTCTAACATTTCAAAAATATTCTTATCAACTCCTATATTCTTTTATAAATCATTCAGAGTATCGAATAAATAGTGCACATCCATAGGAAGAAAATAGCAACAGAATAGAGGATTAAATGGTAATGCAAAGTAGGGTAAATGTACCTTGCACCAGAGTCAATCAGAGATATCTACTCGGCATCTAGGATAAGCTTTCTGAATGCTCTCCTCGGTTTCCCAAGTACAATCTCTCGGATCTCCACTCCATTGCACTTTGACTAAGTGAACCTTCTTGTTCCTCAGCTCTTTGGTTTCTTTGCCGATAATCTTTAGCGGCTCTCGCCTCACAGCTAATTCTGGAGTAATTTCAATGTCCTGTTGAGCTGCTTCTTCCACGATCAAATCTGGATCATGAACGTGCTTTCGAAGTTGAGATATATGAAATACATCATGCACTCCAGGCAACCAGTCAGGCAGTTTAACTTTATATGCGAGAGTCCCAATCCGTTCCAGAATAGGAAACGGACCAATAAATTTGGGTGCTAACTTTCCTGTTTTTCCGAACCGGATAACTCCTCTCATCGGCGATACCTTTAAATATACGTAGTCGCCAACTTCAAAGGATATATCTCTTCTTCTTCTATCGGCATAGCTCTTTTGTCGGCTTTGAGCGGCGAGTAATCGTTTCTTAATAAAATCGACTTTGTCGGCAGCTTCTCGAATCATATCAGGACCCAACACAAGTCTATTTCCGGGCTCGACCCAACAAGCAGGAGATCTGCAAGGTCTACCATACAATGCTTCGAATGGCGACATTGTCAGGCTCGCCTGGTAGCTGTTGTTATAAGAGAATTCAGCCAAATGCAGATGGTCTTCCCATGATCCACCGAAATCTAGAATACAAGCCCGCAATAGATCTTCTAAAATGCGATTCACCCTCTCAGTCTGACCGTCTGTCTGAGGATGATAAGCGGTGCTCATGTTTAACTTCGTTCCCAGTTCGACTTGGAATGCTTCCCAGAATTTGCTAGTGAAGATTGTATCTCTATCACTTACTATACTGAGCGGCACTCCATGCAGTCTAAGTATTTCCCTGAAGTAAATCTGCGCCAGACTCTGAGCAGTTCTGTTTGATCTGACGGGTATAAAATGGGCGGTCTTCGTGAAACGATCTACGATCACCCAAATACTGTCATTTCCTTTTCTGGTTCTGGGCAGACCATCGACGAAATCCATAGAAATATGCTCCCACTTCCAGCCAGGAACTTCTAGTGGTTGCAATAGTCCAGCCAATTTCTGTTGGTCGCTTTTAACTAGTTGGCAAGTAGGGCATCGGCTAACGTATATAGAAACGTCTCTCTTCATAGCCTTCCACCAGAATGTTCTTTTGAGATCGTTATACATTTTGGCCACACCAGGATGGATACTCAGCTTGGACTTGTGACACTCGTCTAACACTTCCCTTTTGAGTTCGGGGATGTCAGGAACACAAATCCTTCCCTTCAATCTCAAGGTCTTGTCGTTATCTATTTGAAAACACGAGGGTTCGCCTTTCTGGATCCTTTTGATCATATCCTTAATAAAGTTATCCTCTTTCTGAAGAATAGATATTCTGTCAATCAAGGATGTTGTGATAATAAAGCTGGCGATCATTACATTCTTTCGACTCAGCGCATCGGCCACGACATTGGCTTTCCCTGGAGTATATATAATTTCGAAGTCATATGCTGCAAGAAACTCCAGCCAACGTTGCTGCCTCAAGTTCAGGTCTTTCTGAGTGAACAGATACTTTAACGACTGGTGATCTGTAAACAGTTCAAACCTCTCGCCCAGAAGATAGTGTCTCCAGATTTTCAAAGAGAATATGATAGCCAATAACTCAAGATCATGAGTTACATAGTTTTTCTCGTGCGGCTTCAGTTGACGGCTAGCATAAGCAATTACTTGGCCTCTTTGCATTAACACTGCGCCAAGGCCTTCTCTAGAAGCATCAGTCCATACTTTTAAATCCTGGTTGCCATCAATGATGGTTAACACTGGAGCAGTCGTTAATCTCAACTTTAGCTCTTCGAAAGCCTCCTCACTCTCTTGAGTCCATTTGAACTTAGAATGCTTCTTTGTAAGCTTCGTTAAGTGGCCAGATATCTTCGAAAAGTCTTTAACGAATTTCCGGTAATAACTAGCCAATCCGAGAAAGCTGCGGACTTCAGTGGGAGTACTGGGCTGTTTCCAATTCTGAATAGCTGTGATTTTACTTGGATCCATAGCAATTCCTTCTTTCGATACGACGTGGCCCAGAAATTTTACTTCATCTTGCCAGAAGATACATTTGGAAAATTTGGCTTTTAATACATTCCGTCTGAGAATTTCTAAAACCTGTTCCAGATGCTTTTCATGTTCGGCCTTTGATTTAGAGAAGATTAGAATATCATCAATAAAAACCAGAACAAATTTATTCAATACTCCTCTGAATACTCTGTTCATTAGATCGACGAAATAGGCTGGAGCGTTACATAAGCCGAACGGCATTACCACTCGTAGAATAAGTCGGGGCCTCTGAACGCTGTCATTGGAACACACTCTTCGGCAATTCGAAGTTGATGGAAACCTGTAACTAGGTCCATCCTTGAAAATACTTGTGCTCCATTTAATCGATCCAACAGATCATCAATCCGCGGCAATGGATATTTGTTCTTTATGGTCTGCTTGTTCAGATCACGATAGTCCACACATAGACGTAGAGTACCATCAGATTTTGGGACAAACACCACTGCTGCACCCCAATCAGAGAAACTAGGCCTGATCAGACCCTTCCATACTAACTGTCGTGTTTGATTGTCTAATTCCTCCTTCTCTTTCAAGGACATTCTTCGAATAGCGTGAACTACCGGCCTTGCATTGGGAATCAAAGCAATCTTGAAATCTATTTCTCTTTGCGGAGGTAAGCGAACAACTTCTTCGAACACATCCGCATAGTCCTTGACGACCGGAATATCTTTGATGAGGTCAGGAATATTCTCTGTGACTTCAGGAACATTTTCTATTTGGGTTGGAGAAACATTCAAAGCTGCCCAGAAGTCTTTTCTATTAGCATTCTGACCTTCACAGGGAATGGTTATATAATCACCTGATTTAATCTTAGCTCTAACAACCCTCTCGGCGCATCTAACCTCTGCTTCATATTTGGTTAACCAATCCAATCCCAAAATAAGATCGAATTCATCAAAATTCATGACGACAGAGATAATAGGGAATTTATAGCAGGAAAAAGAGACGGGTACTGCACAAATCCAACTGAGATTGATGGAACCCCCGACCGGATTCTGGACAGTCATTGGTTCCTTGAGCTTCCTCAAATTCACATCTAGTTTCTTAGCGGCACTCTTGGCAATAAAGCTTCGGGACGCGCCTGTGTCAAACAGTACTTTGACTGGAATGTTTTTGACAGTAAGCGTGCCTTCTAACACATCGGGCCTTTCCAAAACATCTGCGGGCCCAGAAGTTTCTGCTAGTTCATTCACTCGAACTATTTTGGTCTTTTTTAAGAGCCAGCAATCCTTTGCGAGATGACCAGTCTGCTTGCATTTACTGCAACCTCTTTTCTCTTGGAAATTCTCCTCTGATTTAGATCCACTCTTGATTCGTTTCTTTAGAGATCTGCAACTTATCGATAGATGTCCCTGCTTATTGCAGTTATAGCATACAGTTGCCGTTACTGGTTTCTTCTCAGCTTTGGCCCTTTTTCTCTTGGCATTGAGCTTCTTATTGACCTCAGACCTTGTACTGGCTTCAGGAATATCAGCTTCTGACTTTGCTATGTCACTAGAACAGACTTCTTCTTCGTCGCGCAACATTCCTTTCTTATAGAGATCTTCATACTGATAAGCCATGTAAATCATTTCAGAAAAAGGAAGCTTCACATGCCCCAATACCTTATTCTGGTATTTCCTTTGAAGCCCGTGAATAAATCTCATATTTTTCCTCTTCGGATTTTGAATTAGATGAGGAGCAAAGTGAGCAAGTTCGTTGAATTTCTTATGATATTCCGGAATGGTCATGTCACCTTGTATTAGATAAGAAAATTCTTCACACAATCTCTCGGTTGCTTCGGGAGGAGTAAACCTTTCTAGGAAAATCACTTTAAATCTGTCCCAGGTGATATCACCTTCTGGATTATCTTTGATGATTGTTTCCCACCAGATTAAAGCTTCCTCTTTGAGCGCCCAAGATGCTACTAACCGTTTCTGGTCATCTCTCAGCTGGATATGCTCAAAGATTTTTTCGACAGAACTCATCCAAGCTTGAGTTTGAATAATAGATTCATTGCCCGAGAATTTTTCTCCACCCAGATTTCGATATCTCTTGAATAGAGCCTCTAGATCGGGTTTGGTATTCCTTCTGTTTCTGGCACTCATTTTTCTAGTACTTCTGCAATTAGCAGATCAAGTGTCAGGTCACAGAAAAGATAGTTTAAAATATAGAAACACATACTTTAAATGTAAATGTGTCTATCGAGGTGAAATTTCATTCTGCTTTACTCATACTAGGATATTACTGATCCTATCTGTATGGAGTCGCCCGTCCTAGAACACTACTGGTTCTATTTCTGACGAGTTCGTTCAAATGTTATATTCCAGAACTAAGCTTAACCAAAGCTCTGATACCACGATGAGACGACCCGATTTCCCGTTCTCACGGAAACAAGGTTATCTTTGGAATATAACACAGAAACAGATAATTGCAGAACAGAATTAAATAAATACACCAGAATGAACAACAAAATATACTGGATAAAAGTAATCATCAGAGTTACACAGTATACAGGATCTTACTTAGTACAAATACAGTTCAGCTATACATAAATGTCTACAGCGGAAATAAACAAAATATGTACAATAGGAGCTGAACAACATAAAAAGAATAAATGATAGAATCCATCTTCAGCTCCAGCTATCCAGAAAAAGAACCAGCTAAACCTGAATACAAGGCTGCCCGTGTAGAAAAAGGGGCACCCGAGTTTGAGAGTGAAACAAACTACGAGTCAGTCATGGGACTGGTATGAGAAATCCACTCAACACATATATAATTGGCTAATCACAGGACCACGCCACTTTCGTGGAACGGGTTTACTCCATTGGATTGCCAGTGCTTTAAAACAAATCTTTATTTTAAACATCGCTATGCTTTTTATAAAAATGAAGCCATTATAAGACTCAGTTCCCATCACACAATGCAACGCAAACCGGAGGATAGAGTTTTACCTTATAATGGCCAAAATATGATTGATACGAATAAAACAAAGGCAATTAATATTATTGCTAGTGTTAATATGTTTTGAAAACAATTTCAAATCATAACTATCAATCATAGACGGCATTAATGCCCCATACCACTATGTCGCCATATATAGGTATACAATCAAAACCGCACGATGTCGTATTTGGAAATTGGATTTCCGTCATGAACCAAGGCAAAAGATAGTCCTTACCGAATTCGTGACTCTCTAGCCCGAGCCACAGGATCAGAACGCATCAACCCTTTAGATCGTCAGGGCCGGTCCACCGATGTGGATTATTATGCCTGAACACTACATCTCCCCGCCCTTTGGGGCGTAAACGAGCCAACGAATGACTCCATCGGACCCGGATCGTCCGATCAAACCGAGGCGCCTCGCAACAGCAACAACCACATAGGTGAAAAGTATATAAATGTCAGGGCTGGTAGGTCACTGACACCACCCTAGCTAGAAAGAAACGCAGGCCCTCCCTGATGTCCTCTCCCATTTTAGGTTCATACCGGGGTGTGAGGCTCGCGAATTTACGTTATACACAAAGCTACGCCACACAGGCGGTGCTTTGATCATCACCACAAGACTTTGCTTTTCAACAGAAGCCCTGATCACTGCATCTTAGCATGCCACACAGGCAATTCATACCGTGCAACTGATGGCTATCAATCACACAGAACAAATTCCAATGTCGGACACACAGTCCATTTACAAGTCCGTTCTGGGTCTGAACGAAACCGGAGGCATTAAATACCTTGCAAACCCTTCGATCAATACGTACGTCTGGACGATCACCACTCATTATCCCTATTTCGGGATGCCTCCCAATCAGGACCTCGGTTACCATCCAAACGAGGTGAAGATCTCCGGTCTTCGACCATCGTCTTCATCTTCGAATTTCAATCGTCGGTCGATTATTCGAAATGAGAATTAACTCTGCCTTTCCAAATAATTCACGTATATTTAGAATTTCAAATCGATTTATTTCAATGGTTAAATTATTCGACAACACCAATTGTGTTCTTTAATGTAATTTTCACACCAAACACATTCAACCATCAAAAGCCACACAAATCAAGCAAATTCAGTTTATTTCCATTCCATATCGTTTCCAATATTTTATAACGATTTATCGCTATTTTTTATTTATTTTAAAATAGCCATTTTATTCAAAACGACGCTTCGGGCCATAAGGCGGCCGTGGCGCTGTTTTTCTTCAGATTTGATTTACACATATCTGAAAATCTAACCGTTGGATCTTCACAAAATTTACATCATTAGAAAGGTCTTTTCAAAACGAATCCAACGGTTCTAGTTTCGGGAAAATCCGACGGTCAGATCTCCCGGTACAATCGTTTGAAATTTCGATTTCAAAATACGAACTGCAGCGTCGTTATTCGATTAAATATAATTCTATTTATATTTATATATAAATAAAATCGATTCTGGCACTGTTTTTCTTCAAATTTGAATTAAACATTCCAGACAATCCAACCGTTGGATTTTTACAAGGTTGGTGCCGTTGGAAAGATTATTCCAAGGCGAACCCGACGGTTGAGGTTTCGGGAAAATCCAATGGTCGGATTTCCCGTACTAGTCGTTTGAAATCACGGTTTCAAAATACGAACTGCACGGCCTCGTTTCGTTTTAATTTTATTTATATTTATATATTTATATAAATATAGTTCATTCAATGATTTCAATATCGTTTTCACTTCAAATATTTTTCTAACACCTTAAATTTTGGAAAAATTTCGCCATAACCTCCCCTGCACCGGGAGCATCGGGAAATCGCAAATAGCGTTCCCGGTCCTTCTAATCTCAAAAAGAAAAAGAAGAAGCCAAGCGGCTAGCCAACAGGCTCAAAATCATCACCCAAACGAATCAGTAAATGTGTACCTATTTGTCGGGCACAAAATTTTATTCCTCTTCTCTAGCCTCTTTGCTATAACCTGTTCAATGAATATGCATATACATATATATACAGTTCTTATCATTTATCCTTTTCTATTCAACTTCATATTTGATTTCTGTTTGGTTTAAAGACACCATTTATTCTAATGTTACATACATAGGTGCAAATCATTTCATTAGCTAATTAATGAATATTTCATCTCATATATGTTTATTTTGAACAAGTGGCTATTTTTAACACTTCACATTTCAACGATTTATGCATACAATAAAAATGTGATTTTTATTGTAAAACAATTCATTTCAAAACACTATTCTTCTATATAATTCAAGTTGGTGATAGAAACGAGATTTTTATCATAAAACAATTTATTTCAAAATATGAATACCATTCAACACATGAATTTCTAAACAACGAATGAATATCAATTCAACACATGAATGTTTTCAATAGTTTCTATATATAAGTAAAAATGTGTTTTTTTATTATTGAACAATTTATTTCAAAATATGAATTCCATTCAACACATGAATTTCTAATCAACGAATGAATATCAATTCAACACATGAATGTTTTCAATAGTTTTTATATATAGATAAAAATGTGATTTTTATTATCGAACGATTTATCTCAAGATATGAATACCATTCAACACATGAATTTCTAAACAACGAATGAATATCAATTCAACACATGAATGTTTTCAATAGTTTTTATATATAGATAAAAATGTGATTTTTATTATCGAACGATTTATCTCAAGATATGAATACCATTCAACACATGAATTTCTAAACAACGAATGAATATCAATTCAACACATGAATGTTTTCAATAGTTTTTATATATAGATAAAAATGTGATTTTTATTATCGAACAATTTATTTCAAAATATGAATACCATTCAACACATGAATTTCTAAACAACGAATGAATATCAATTCAACACATGAATGTTTTCAATAGTTTTTATATATAGATAAAAATGTGATTTTTATTATCGAACAATTTATTTCAAAATATGAATACCATTCAACACATGAATTTCTAAACAACGAATGAATATCAATTCAACACATGAATGTTTTCAATAGTTTAAGCATATGAAAATAATTCAAACACACAAATATTATTCAAAATTTCGGCAGCATAACGGCAGGGTAGTTACACCGGCACCGTACCTAGTACGGCTCTTCGCTCTACCTTAAAACCTCGCGGTTTTTGACAATGGGGATCATGCATCTAGTTCGCACGCAGGCGGCATGTATATATTTATTTCATTTCCACAAACTAATCCTATGTGGTTTCAACCAAATATTTCATAACCACCAATGGGTATTTTTCAACCGCAATCAACCAATATCAATCACAAACAATCCCAAACAATCGTTCGCTATCAATCAACTTTCACAACAATTTCAACCAATAAATATCGTCCATGGTTTGTGGACGAGGGGCGTATATATATATATATATATATATATATATATATATATATATATATATATATATAGATATTTATATATAGCAATTCACTTTCATTTTCACACATATATAATATTTTAAAATCAGAAATCTCACCAATAGCTATCCAGTACCACGACTCTTCTTCGCCAATCTCTCTTTCTGTTGCTTCGTCGCCCGTATTCTCTACATATGTAAAAATCGAATTTTTACTATGTTATTCAATATATAAAAATATGATTTTTACTTCGACTTTCAATATATAAAAATCTGATTTTTACTTTGTAAATTTCTAACCTCCTTCTATTTTTAGTTTAAAACTTTTTCCTTTTAAATTTCAAACCTTTTTTCTATTTAAAGTTTAAAACTATTTCTCTTAAACAAAATCAGGTTTTAAATGCATAGAAAAAAAATCAGTTTTTACTTTTATAAAAAATCAGTTTTTACTTTTTCTAAAAAAACAGTTTTTACTTTTCTAAAAAAAAACAGTTTTTTTTTACTATTTTAAACAAATCAGTTTTTTTTTCTTTTAAAAATCAGTTTTTATACTTTTTTTAAACAAAAACAGTTTTTATTCCCTTTAAACAAAAATAGTTTTATACTTAAAAAAAAAACACAGTTTTATACTTTAAAAAAAAACAGTTTTATACTTTAAAAAAAACAGTTTTATACTTTTAAAAACTCAGTTTTGAATTCTTTTTAAAAACAGTTTTAATGCTTGAAAAAAAAAAACAGTATTTACAGAATAAATAAATAAAAAAGAAAATAAAATAAAATAAAAAAAAGGAAGATGCTCACCGAAGCTGCGAAAAGGGGGGGTTTCTACCGTTCGTCGGAGGCTTCTCGAGGGCGGCGGCTTCGATTCGAACGGTGGTGACAGGCGTCGATGTCTTCAGGGCGGACGCGATGGGTTCGAGGTAAGGCGGTTGGTCGGTCGGTCTTCGACGAGGGTTTTCCTTTTTTTTTTTTAATTTCTGTTAACTGAAATAAAAGTGAAAAGGGGGGGGGGGGCAGAACGAAGATAAAGGGGGGAGGGAAATTATTTTTTTTTTATTATTTAATTATTAAATTTTTGCAAAAAGGTTGACTTTTACATACGACCTCGAAACGAGGCCCACCGCCTGTCGCCCATAGCGTTTTACCCCCATTCCGAACACAATGGGATATGTATCGCAAGCTGATTTGATAGTTATAATCAGTTTCCTTTTGAATTTTCATTTAAATCACTATATTGAATTTTAAACGCACATTTCAAATTACCGGGTTCACATCCTAACTAGAAAAATTGCAGAAAAATATTTTCTAGCTTCGTATTGACGATACGGTCCTAACAAAACTAGTTTCGTCGAATTCTGAGACCGTTTGTAAAATGGCCAATTTCCATTCGATTAAAATCAACAGAAACTGGTCAAACGCGTTTTCCTTTGCCACGCTCACATATTGATTCGAAAAATTATGAAATTTGAAACCTAACAATAACTTGACACTACGGATCTAACAAAAGTGGTTTCGTCGAAATCCGAGGTCATTTGCAAAATGTCCATTTTTAAGGGCCTGAATTCCATAGCGACTATTCAGAATTTTCAACTGGACATATCTTTTGATTCCCGCTATCAAATTTCGATTTGTCAGATTCGTTGGAAAGATATTATCAATTAGATTCCATTATTTTTGGTTTCACTAAAATCCGGATTGTTTTGCATCCGGTACATTCAATTGAAGTTTGAAATCGAATTATCGAACTACCGCGCCATTTTCAATTCTATATATAATTATAATTAATTATATTCGTTTTCAAATGTCGATTCAAACTCAGTTTTTATCGCCATTATTTAAAATATTTATTTTAAATATTTAAAATCCATTATTTTAGCCAATTTAAAAATTTTAAATTGGTTCAGATTTTCTGGGTCGTTACAAGTACTCCATATCTAACACCACTGTGTTATCGGTAAATTCAATTACCATTTCACGTTCAAATCTAATTAAAGATTTAACTATTGCATGAAGTAAAACTGGTGGTACTCCATTCTCGAACACTTTCTTGAATTTGATAATTTTAATTATCCCATTCCTAATCAAATTAAAGATTTATTACAACTCCACTTAGTTTTAATCTCCAAAAATCATTGTTTAATGATTATTTAACTTTGGGAAATCAATCATGCCACATTGACAATCTAAACTATACCATTGATTTCTACCAATATATAAACTCTAAGCTCGTACATCTCAAATAAGGGTGTTAAGCAAGATAAGAAATTCTCTGCAACCAAACATATATATTAAGTAGAGATCAACGAATATAGCTCAAAATACAAACTCAGACATGAAATCCTGTCTTTAATAGGTTTAAAGAACGGATGCCCTCTGAAACACAGATCATGAGAAACCCAAAATCATATTCCATCAAATTGGAACTTTCACGGAAAACAGATTAATATATAATCGATATAAATTTCCGTATCAGACTAATAATATAAATGGAATAACAACAAAACCTTTTAAATTCCATATATAATAACGGTCTTCCTTCACAGAAGCTCATCTCGATTATCACCAAATCGAATACCATTCAATTTCAACTTAATATATTTAATTGGAAAAAAACTTTACTTTGGAAAAATTTCATTAATCTAAATTAAAAGATTATAAATTCCAAATCATATCCTTCACTGTTTATTGGGTTAAAGAACAAGTGTTATTTAAAACACCGTTCAAGATAAACCCGAAAATCCAATTCTTTTATTCAATTCCAATTAAATATTGATTAATTGGAAAACTTCACTAAATCTTAATTTAAAGATTTATTCTTTTCTCAATTGGGTTTAAGAATAGTGTTAGTAAAGACACCATTCACGACAAACCCAAAATCCAATTTGGTATCAAATACAAGGCTCTGAATAGAAATTATATCGGCTTATATTCAATATCAAATTCTGAAACCAACAAATATCATATTGGGAATAACGATATACACTACGCCATAGATTGCCTATCGCAACGAAAACCCATGGTGTTGCTAGCTACAACGTTGCCATTGCTATACTGTTTTTTGTCTATTGCAACGTACGCTTCAACGTGTTAGTATTGATATCAAATTGTGTTGCAGAAGCTACATATATATTCAAATTAATAAAATTAGTAATCCGCGTGAATTCGATCCAACGGCCTGTATTATCAATCCGCGTGAATATGATTTTCCTCACCATCTCACCTCGTTTAATTTGCCTCCAAATTTTCATTTTCCCGCTGAAAGCCTTTGTTCCTTTTCACTTAACAAAAACAAATACTTTTCGCTTTCTTCATAATGGACTAAACGAAAATTAGGGTTTCGCCTCAGATGAGTAATCGCGGACCCGTTAGATTCAAGATCCGGGAGTTTGGCTACTGCTTGGAGGCTGTAGTGGCAATCGCGGAGCCCCAAATTAGGCTATAGTGGCAATCGCTGACTCGTTAGATTCAGAAAAATCATGAAATCGTAGAAACGAATCATCAAATCGAAAATCGTGAAACCTACTATAGCCGCGTTCTTCAACGCTGAAAGGCAGGTCATAGGTCAAGTTAGTATTTTTAATCTTGTTTAACGAAATTGGTAGAAATCGATTAATTTGGGTACTATAGGTTCAGTTTTTGTAAAATCTGACATGCTCAGTTCAAGTAGTTGACAGTTCAACTTGGAAATACTTCAAATTCGAAGTTTAGTTTGGATTTAGATTGGAATACCAGTAGATTCAAATTCGGCAGTACAGTTTGGCAATTGGGGAGTGATCTGTATTTGCCAGGTTGGGAATGTACTTGGCAGTACAATTTGGTAATTGGGGAGTGATCTCTATTTGCCAATTTGGTATGTGGTGATAGTTTGCGTGGAGATTGTGCTGGGGGTGGTTGTTTTTGTATAGCAGAAAAGGGAAAACTTTACTAAATATCACATGTCAATACCTTAGTTTCACGCATAAGAGAATATATATATTAGAATATGATGTTGATGAATTTATCATTTGGATAGGTCTCCATAGCCCTTGAGAAGCAGCACACATCATGAAAAATATTCACTTCACAGGTTGTCAGAGGTATATAAATTAGGTATCAAACTTTTAAAGGTGTTAATAGATTGGTGTATTCAAATTCTTCATGTTATACCCTTGATTAAAAATTGATTTTAGCACGTTATCATTTGCTCAATTTGTGATATTTAGTAAAGGCTGGAAGAGATATACTAGAGGCATAATGACTTGTATTAGTTGATACTTAGCCTAAAAGCTTGGCTAAGTGTAAAGCGTGAAGATTCTTGCTCATGCATTAAGCCAACTTCCACTAAGTAATTCTACTTGATTGATTGATCCCTGGAATGATCACACAAATAATCGTACGTTTGGGGAAGCCTTTTCGCTTACATAATCTTTACTTTTTGTCAGTTTTGTGGAAGCCTGCGTTCTCTTTTTACTGGTAAACATGTAGTAACGAAGTTGTCTGCTGTTTTCTGTGTCAAAAATAAATGTTCCACGGATGTTTACCATGTGCTACGCATGGTAATCACAAATTGATTTTAGCATGTTATCATTGTCCAAATTGTGTGGGGGTAGGTGGGGAGTATAAGCCAGTTGAGGTGCAGATGATTTGTTTGCCCTGTGCATTAGATTATGTGCATGTAGGTACCTACTTTTAGTTTATGCAACATGGAGTACATCCTTATTTTTTGAGCAGGAACAAGGGGAGAGCACAAACAAAAAAGACAGGTGCACACTCAATAGCCACACGCATACAAGTATATGACCCCCACATCCCTCCTGCAAGTTTATTTTTTTTCCCCTTTCTCATTCCTTTTTTTACTGCTTGAATAAGTATGAACTGAATTGTGGTTGATTCACATAATCTTGTCCTTTTACTTTATGCTATGTCTATATAGAATGTTGTCCTTTTACTGTAGTTTGTTTTGCAATCACATTGTAGCATTTCAGGCACTTGGACAAATTACTGAAGCCATAGCAGATTGCAGTCTTGCAATAGCTTTTGATGCTGGTTATGCAAAGGTTGGTCTGTTGTAGATCAATATTTATAGGTGTGGTAACAAAGATAAACAGGCAAAAACATGATAGACGTATTTATTACAAACATTAGTTTTCCATGTTCTAATGGTTGCTTCTCTTTGCAGGCAATTTCAAGAAGGGAAACTTTGCTTCGAACTTTGTTATTAGTGGCTAGGTAAATCTTCGCTACATGTACATGACAAGTTTGATCCATTTATTAGCTGAGTTTGGGATTCTTCAGGGTCATACTTAGGGGAATCGAAGTCTCAAGTTCTGCTACAGATATCAAGAAAGCGTAACGTAAAGTTGCACTGAAATATCATCTAGATAAGGTGTGTAGTGTTATATGGTTCAGATGTAACTTTTGCAATAAATGTATGTACTTTTATTGACATATGTAATGAATTCAGCTATTTTCTGTAATGAAGTTACTAATTCACAAATGGTATAAACTTGAATTGTTTTCTTCTTCTTAATGTGAGTTATTATGTTTGTTGTTAGTGAAATAGCGGTTATAATTATAATATTATGAAATCTTTGATTAATAACAGTTGAGGTGTAATTACTTTCAGCAATTGTAAAACAGATTTTAACAACTGCTAGAAATAGTTGTAAAAAAGGTTGACTTTATTACGATTGCCAGCTGTACTAGACATATTACAACTGTTTTTGGCAGTTGTGAAAGGTTTTTTTTGTTGTAGTGGTACCTGTGGCAACACCTGTAATGATGTTACCACAGAGTCGCAAAGGTGTTGCCTTTGACTCTAAGGCAACGCGGCAAAAGGCAACCCCAAAAAAGTGTTGCCACAGGTCATTTTTTGCCTATAGCAACACTTTTTGGCATCTACTGCGTCACTTCTCTGGGGTTGCCGTAGGTCATCTATGGCGTAGTGATATATCTTCCAAATTCCTCAACAATATCCGTATAATTACGGAATCCAATATCAAAATATTCAGAAGAGGATTTCCATCCAAATCCATTCCAATTTATTCGTTGGAAAATCCTGGTTATTTTAAGACCATTTTCAAATCCAATTTATTTATTTCTAAAAATTTGGATTATTTTCCTAGTTATTAGAAAATTCATTTTGATAAAAAATATATTTTTATCTTTTCACAACTAGAATTTTTCATCTAAAATTTTTCCAAAACATTTATTATGATTTTTCATAATTTTTCCATATTTTTAATAATTTTATTAAGGCCTTTACAGTCGGTTTCCAATAACAACCACCGAACTGCATTCATAACGACCTTTTCTGAAATTGATTTGGACATAATTCCAAATCCAACCATTCAAAATTAAATCTCTTATTTTCTTTGGAAAGCTCTTTTTGATGTGAAACCAACGGTTCCAGTTTTAGGAGAATCCGATGGTCGGATCTCCCGTTACGTCCATTTGAATTTAATGTCTGAAATTCGTGCATGCTCGTTGCGCAGCGCATTCTATTCAGGCCATTTAATATATATATATATATATATATATATTATATATATATTATATTATATATATATATCATCGATTTCTGTTCAAAACGTATTTTTTAAAACAATTCCCACTTCTATTTCAATTTTAAATCAAAATTGAATATTCCATATTATTATAATTTTAAATGATAATATTTTCAAAATATCATATTTTGAAATAACTTTTCGATATTCATTATAAAATGAATAAAATTGACATAAAATCATGTTCGTGTTAAAATGACGTTTAACTACTTAACACGGCTTCACATTTTAATATTTACTGAATATTATTTTAAAATATTCGTTAATTCTGAACTGGAATCAGACTCAATCAATTACCATATAATTTCAGTTATATGGATTTCATACATCACATGTATACAACAATAATGATAAACAATCACTAAAAATTCATACATCATCCAGAGTGCATTTTACAACTGTATAAGCATTAAAATAAATAACGCTTATATAGTCTGTCAACCCATCAATTGACATACCACTAATTATTAAGATCAGTGTATGGCAAATATTATCCCAATACCCATGTGGGGTTTTCAAACAACAAATACTAGTTATTATTTGTGCAGTTGGGCGGTGTGTAAAATTTATCGTCCCAATCTATATCAGCTAAATAAGTGTACGTAAAAAAACCATCCGATTTGTAAATGAATATTTATTTTATTTTCATTTCATGATAACTTTTATATACCGTTTTTATATATAATTTTTATATACAACAATATCAATACATGACAATCCCAATCACAATCCAAATAAACAATCCACCATGGTCTGTACAAAAAATAGTGTTAGGAATAACTGTAAAATAGTTTGGGTGAGAGAGAGTTCTCACATTCGTTTCCACTCCTCCATTCTTTTATTTCTGAAATTTAGTTCTATTTGAATTTAAATTCGCTTCAAATTCTAGTTTGTTCCTTTTTTATTCTGCTCAGTTCTGAAATGTAGAGTTCATCTTCACGATCGCAATGCAACTTGTTTGAAAAAGATATATAAGTTTATATATTAGTTACATTAATAAATAATTAAATAAATAATCAAAACTAATTACATTTTAAATTAATTACCCTCCACTAATCTTCTCTTCATTGTTTGTATTCCCTGAACCGATCGAGCCTAACGTTCACTTTCTCTCTCCTTGCGCACTACACCTGATGTCACCGGAGAACCATTGCCCTGCGCCACGAGAACCGCCTTCGCCAGTGCTCCCTGCGCTTGGAGCGACAGCCCATCTGAACCCCTGACCTCGATCTGCGTGAAACTGCGGTGAATTGTGGGGCAAATTCGAGCAAGATAACACACGAAAACAGATGATTGATGTATGGATTTGAAGATCTAAAGGAGCACTTCAATTTTTATTTAGATATTGGATCAAAATTTGGAGAATTTAAAGCTTAAAATCGGGAGCATTTTCTCCGTTAATTTCAAACCTGCGGCAGCTGCAATTAATGAACTAGGGTTTAGTTAGGAAATTAATATATATATATATATACTAATATTTTTAATATTATTTAATTCGTAAAAAGATGATTTTGCATTCTAACTCCAAATCAAACCCAACGACTATCGTACCTAGCTAAATACCCCCATTCCGAACACAATGGAATATGTTTCGTAAGCCTATTCGATTGTTTTGATTAGTTTTTCTTTAAATTAAAATATAAATCAATATATATTGAATTTAAACGCACATTTTAATTTACCAGGGCCATATACTGACTTCGAAAATTCCAGAAAAATGAATCTAGCTATGTTTTGATGATACGGTCCTAATAAAACTAATTTCGTCGAATTTGGAGACCATTTGAAAAACGACCATTTTCTGGTCGATCCAATTCAACTGAAATTGGCCAAATGCGTTTAAATTCACCACGCTCACATATTAATTCCAAAAATTATGAAATTTGAAACCTAGCAATAATTTGGCATTCTGGATCCAACAAAAGTGGTTTCGTCAAAAATGGAGGTCGTTTGCAAAATGGCTATTTTTAAAGGCTATATATTATATAAAATATATATAAATTCCACAGCATATTTTAAATTTTCAACTGGACATAACTTTTAATTTATATTATGAAATCTTATTTTTTCACATTCGTTAGAAAGATATAGCTAAAAAGATTCAAATATTTTTTGTTTTACTGAAATCCGACTTATTTTGAATTTTGTACATTCATTTAAAATTTAAAATCGAATTTTCAAACTACCGCGCCATTTCAAACTCTATTTATAATTAAAATAAATTTGTATGTTCTAACTTCGATTTAAATAAATTTCTAGTCGTTATTATTTAAAATAAATCATTTTAAATATTCAAAACCCATTAAAATAGCTAAAATAAAAAAATTCAAATTGGTTCAAAAATACCGGTTTGTTACAATCTCCCCCACTTAAAATCTTTTCATCCTCGAAAAGGAACGGAGATGAAATTTGTTTAACTAACCAACTCAACTTTCATTCTGGCTTTAATTCTTCAACTTTTCAGTTTCTAATTATTTTCTAATTTCTTAAAAATTTGGCTAACACCCGAAATTTTTGAAAAATTTCTTCATAACCTCCTTTTTACGGGTTGATATTTAAGGCCGCAACTTGCCTCATAGGGCCCTCACTAATCCAAAAGAAAAAGAAAAGGCCAAGCGGCTAGGCAATCGGCTCATAAAATCATTAAACCCCAAGAAATACAATAATATGTACTTATTTGTCGGGCATACAATTTTATTCCTATTCTTGGCTTCCAAGCTTTGACCTGTTCATTATATACACATGTAAATATATGCAGTTTCAATCAATTTCCAATTCAGTTCAATATTTGATTCGATTTGGCTAAATTCACCTTTCATTTTCAAATTGGTTTTATCATTCCAATATTTTTATTAGTTAAATTAATAATCGAACGACACAACCAGCAATGAATTTGTTGATTATCTTTTCAATCATATATCTTCTACATACTAAAAATCATATTTTCAGTGTCAAATCACAAACAATAAACCGTATCTAAGTTTTGATTCTCACACCAGTCGAATGGAAATATATAGATAGCCCACTTTTGAAACTCAAACATAAACACTGATGATGATATATCTATCACCAAAATCATCTCCGGGCGACTAGAGTGTGATTCTATATCTATCTAGTATATTTAAGACTTCAAATACACATGGATCAGACATATATTAAAAATCTCCTATACTCAATAGTCCAAATTCAGTATAAAATAAATATTCAAATACGGATAATAAGATATAAAATTTTCAAAATCTAATTTGATTTTAAAAATAACACTCTTCCAACTCATTCTAGGGTACTACTGATCCTATCTCTAATGGGTTATTCCCATAGGATATTACTAATCCTATCTCTGATGAACTCTTTTGTTTGGTTTAATTGTGTCTTGTTCTCGCGCTTTGTTAACCAAAGCTCTGATACCAAACTAAGACGACCCAAACTCGCCTTTATGGGAAAGCCCGGATTGAATTGAGAACACGACAAATCAGAACATGAACAATAGAACATTTCATTGCTATTACAACAATTTACATCAGAGTACAAGAATATAACAGAGTTCAAATAATAAACAGCAGAAAATATCAGAGTTTTAAATTACAAAGCAGCGGAAAAATAATAAATAAGTACAATGCGTAGCGGAAAATAACAACTGACATAACTGAAAGAGATATACGGATACAAAGCTTTCCGAACATAGCTCCAGTTGTAATCTAGGATCATGTGAAAAGATATATCTACGAAAACCAAAACTACTAATTGCCCGTGTGGAAAATATGAGCACCCAGAGTTTAGGTAAAAACAATAAACTCTGAGTCAATCGTAGGACTGCTTTGAGAACTAAAATAATTATTAACTTTATTTTAAAGTTAGGTAAATCAAGGGATCATGCCGTATAACATGGAACCGGTTTACCCTTAATAATACCGGTGCATAAAACAAATAGCGTAATGCTAAATAAAGAAAAATGAATCTAGTATTAGACTCAAGTCTCATCACACAATGCAACGCAAGCCAGAGGATAGAGTTTTACCTTATAATAGCCAAATATGCCTTGTACACGAAACTTATCTTTTATTATTGCTATAATTAAAGAAATCTACTTCAAATATAAATGTATCAATCATAGACGGCATGAGCGCCTCATCCCGCTATGTCGATATATATAGGTTTGCAACAAAAACCGCAAAATGTCATATTGGAAGTTTGGATTTCCATCACGATGGCTACTGATCCGAAAGATCAATCACGTAGTGCAATACTCAAAAGCTTATGTCCCGTGCATGAGAAAACACCATAATGCACATTCGCATTATATCCAGGATATCAAGTATCTCAACGGCTTACGTCCTGTGCATGAGAAAACGCTGTATACTCTATCCATCTATGAATCGGGGGGTGTGCCATATCCCTACCTAGTGTGTAGTGACAACTTCCAGCCTATCTCGGTCGACCGAATCCATCCTCATATCAAAAGTATACTAATCTATCCATCAGTACACCATCATACTGATGTGTGAGGCTCGCGAATTAATGCTACACAAAGCTATTCTAATTAAAGCTATGCTTTGATCATCATCCACCAAACTTTTCTTTTTAATAAAAGTTTGGATCACTGCATCTCAGCATGCCACACTATCAATCCATACCGTACCACTGATTCTGGCAATATATAACCTCTGAGCTCGTATGTCTCAAAGAATGATGTTAAGCAAGAGAATAAATTCTTCGGCACCAAACAGATATATATTTAGTAGATATCAACGAATACAGTATAAAGGAATACAATGTCAGACACACCATCCATTTACAAGTCCGTTCTAGGTCTGAACGAAACCGGGGGCACCTTATTCCTCGTCCCGTATGTCAAATACAAGAGAGAGGCCCTCGCATATCCAAACAATCAACAAATACGTCCGGACAGCTACCACTATATCCCCTTCAAGGTAGCTACTCCAATCGTGGGAATCAGTAGCAACCCATCCATTCGATATGAAGATCATCGGTCTTGCACCGTCTTCAATCTCTTCGACTGTTAGTCGTCGTATCAATTATTCAGAATGGGTTAAACCTGGTCTTTCCGAATAACTCGAGTATCTTATGATCAAGTGTTATAACAACACATCATACGCCTCATTCCAATCTAGAATATTCTTTTGTTCGTATTTCTTTATTCTGGAAAGGCTCTTATTAATCTTATCAAAGATTATTACTTTTAAACACACTGTTTAATCCATTTCTTTGGAAATCATTTCAAAATATTTTATAGTGTCTTTCACAGTTTAAACCAAATTAAGGTTCATCAAACTAGTCGGGATTAACGCCTTACCGAAGTAATCATTCATTTTATTATCCCATCCTAACCTATTCATCCTATAGAGCAAAACTAGTAGTACTCCATATCTAACACCACTATGTTATCGGTAAATTCAATTACCATTTCACGTTCAAATCTAATTAAAGATTTAACTACCGCGTGAAGTAAAATTGTCGGTACTCCATTCTCGAACACTTTCTTGAATTTGATAATTTTAATTATCCATTCCCATTTCAATCTAATTAAAGATTTATTAAAACTCCACTTAGTTTTAATCTCCAAAAATCATTGTTTAATGAATATTTAATTTTGGAAAATCAATCATGCCACATTGACAACCTAAACTATACCATTGATTTCTACCAATATATAACCTCTAAGCTCGTACGTCTCAGAGAAGGGTTTAAGCAAGAGAATAAATTCTCCGCCACCAAACATACATATATTTAGCAGAGATCAATGAACACAGCTCGAAATACAATGTCAGACATGAAATCCTGTCTTTAATAGGGTTAAAGAATGAATGTCCTTTAAAACACAGATCACGATAAACCCAAAATCATATTCCATCAAACTTGAACTTTCACGGAAAACAGATCAATATATAATAGATATAAATTTCCGTATTAGACTAATAATATAAATGGAATAACAACAAAGCCTTTTAAATTCCATATATAATAACGGTCTTCCTTCACAAAAGCTCATCTCGATTATCACCAAATCGAATTCCATTCAATCCCAATTTAATATATTAAATTGGAAAAAAACTTTACTTTGGAAAAATTCCATTAGTCTTAATTTAAAGATTATAAATTCCAAGTCATATCCTTCACTGTTAATTGCGTTAAAGAACAAGTGTTATTTAAAACACCGTTCACGATAAACCCAAAATCCAATTCTTTTATTCGGTTTCAATTAAATATTGATTAATTGGAAAACTTCACAAAATCTTAATTTAAAGATTTATTCTTTTCTCAACTAGGTTTAAGAATAGTGTTAGTAAAGACACTATTTATGACAAACCCAAAATCCAATTTGATATCAAATACAAGGCTCTTAATAGAAATTATATCTGCTTATATTCAATATCAAATTCTGAAACCAACAAATATCATCTTGGGAATAACGATATATATCTTCCAAATTCCTCAACAATATCCATATAATTATGGAATCCAATATCGAAATATTCCGAAAAGGATTTCCATTCAAATTCATTCCAATTTATTCATTGGAAAATCCAGGCTATTTTAAAACCATTCTCAAATCCAATTTATTTATTTCTAAAAATTTGGATTATTTTCCTAGTTATTAACTAGTTCATTTCAATAAAAATATATTTTTATCTTTTCAAAACTAGAAATTTTCATGTAAAATCTTTTCAAATCATTTATTATGATTTTACATAATTTTTCCATATTTTTAATAATTTTATTAAGGCATTTACAGTTGGTTTCTAATAATGGCCACCAAACTGCATTCATAGCGACCTTTTCTAAAATTGATTTGGACATAATTCCAAATCCATCCATTCAAATTTAAATCTCTTATATTCGTTGGAAATCTCTTTTCGGTAAGAACCCAATGGTTCCGGTATTAGGAGAATCCGACGGTCGAATCTCCCGTTACATCCATTTGAAGTAACGGTCGAAATTCGCGAACGGTCATTGCGCAGCGCGTTTTATTCAAGCCATTTAATATATATATATATATATAATATATTTCGTCGATTTCTGTTCAAAATATATTTTATAAATTCGTTCATAAATTCATTTTAAAATGTTTCCCACTTCTATTTCAATTTCAAATCAAAATTGAATATTATATATTAAAATTGATAATATTTTCAAAATATCAGATTTTGAAATCACTTTTCGATATTCATTATAAAATGAATAAAATCGATAGAGAATCAAATTCATGTTAAAATGACATTTAACTACTTAATATGAAATGACCAAACTTCACCTCTCGGAAAAGCCCGGATTAAGTTGAGAACACGACAAATCAGAACACAAACAGAAGGGCACTTCATTGTTATTGCAACAATTTACATCAGATTACAGAAATAAAACAAAGTATTAATAAATAATATACAATATAAAAATATCAGAGATTTAAATTACATTTAAATAGCAGCGAAAAAATAATACAAAATACAACTGAGAGAAATACAGAGCTTTCCGAATATCACTTCAGCTGTTAACCAGGACCCTGTGAATATAATATCTACAAAACCAAAATTACGAGCTGCCCATGTGGAAAACAGGGGCACCCAGAGTTTAGGTTAAAATAACAAACTTCAGGTCAGTCATGGGACTGGTGTGAGAACTAAAATAGTTATTAACTTCTTTACTTTAAAAGTTGGGGAAATCATGGGACCACGCCGTATAACACGGAACGGGTTTACTCCACGTGAATCTCCGTTCAAAATAAAACAACGTAATGCTTTTTGAAAAAATGAAGCTATTATAAGACTCAGGTCCCATCACACAATACAATGCAAGCCGGATGATAAAGTTTTCCCTTATAATAGCCAAACATGCTTAGTACGTTTAAAACAAATTATTTTGATATTACTATAAGTGTATTGTCAAAAACAAATTCAAATATAAATGTATCAATCATAGATGACATGGGTACTATATATCATGTCGCCATACTAGTTCTACAATCAAAACCGCACAATTTCATATTAAAAGTTGGATCTCCATCTATGAACCAAGGCAAGGGATCGTCCTTACCGAATTCGAGACAATCTAGCCCATGTCGCAGGCTTAGAGTTCAAGTGCGCCTTGGAGCGCCAGGGCCATTCCACAAATACTTTAGTGGATTAGTTATGCCTAAACAATACGTTTCCTTGCCCTCTGGGGCACAAAATCTGAGCCACTAGGGACTCAATATCTGAGGTACCTCACTTTCCAACATCCACATAAGTAAAAATGTTTGGGCTCCATACCATGACACCACTTCTAGCTAGAAAGAAGCGCATGCCCTCCCTGGGGTCCTTCTCCCGTTTTTGGTTCATACCGGGGGTGAGGCTCGCGAAGTAACGCTATACACAAAGCTATGCTAATTAAAGCCGTGCTTTAATCATCATCTACAAGACTTTGCTTTTCAACAAAAGCCTTGATCTTTTGCGTCCTGGTATGCCACACTGACAATTCACGCCATACAACTGATGTCTATCAATATATAACCTCTAAGCTCGTACGCCTCAGAGAAGGGTGTTAAGCAAGAGAATAAATTTGTAACAACCCGGAAAATGCGAGCCAATTTAAAATTTTTAATTTGGTTATTTTCAAAGAAATTTAAGTAATTGAAATAAAATATTTCAAGAAAATAATGAATTGGAAATAGGGTGGCAGTTTGAAAATTTGAATTCAAACTTTGATTGACTATACCGGGTGTAAAATATAACGAATTTTAGTGAAACCAAAACTATTTAAATCTGTTTATGAATACCTTTCTAACAAATCTGAAAAATCGAAGTTTCATAGCGGAAATCAAAAGTTATGGCCAAATGAATTTTCAGGAAGGTCGCTATAGAGATTATATAGCCCTTTAAAATAGACATTTTGCAAACGACCACGGAATTCGACGAAACCACTTTTTTCAAATTTCATAATTTTTTAAGCTAGTATGTGAGAGTGGCAAAAGAAAATGTGATTGGTCAATTTCTGTTAAATTGGATCGACCAGAAAATGACCATTTTTCAAACGATCTCAAAATTCGATGAAACAAGTTTTGTTGGGACCGTAGCGTCAAAACATTGCTAGATTTATTTTTCTGGAATTTTTCGAATCAGTTTGTGGCCCTGGCAAATTGAAATGTACGTTCAAATTGAATATTGAATATTGAATGTTTTATACTTTAATTTGAAAAATAACTAACTATAACAGTCGAATTGGCCTACGAAAAATATCCCATTGTGTCCGGGATGGGGGTATTTAGCTAGGGGTGACAGTCGTTGGGTTTGAAAAGGAGTTCGTATGGAGAAACTGGTATTTTCAAATTTAAAATAAATTAAAAATAAAATATAAGGGCCAATCATCATCCTCTCTCTCACTTCCCTTTGACTAATCAAACACGATTAGCCCCCCCACGCACGACGGAAAAACCTTGATCCCGTCTCTCCTCGTTTTCTCCTACCACGCGAAAAATTAAACCCCCTCCAGTACAACTTTTTGTAGATCTTCTTCCAAGCTCCACATCCATATAAACTACACCCGCTATCGATCAGCATCGGAGGAGAATCGGCCTCCTGAAGTCGCCCGCTTGGAGCCGCCGTCACCGCCGATTCAGACCACTGAACCCCTCCACTTGACCACCGATCTGCGCGCCACTCTCCCTCTTTCACGTGGTGCAGTCGGATTTCGTTATCGTTGCACGGTTTTCACGAATTTGCAAAACCTAGTTTGGAACTAAACTGAAAGGTATCGGCTTTGGCCATTAAATTGATTTAAACACTTTTAAGTGTTGCAAACTTTGAAAAATCATATCTTTTTCGTGTTTTGATGAAATTCGATGAAACAGGAAACATCGTGACCGCAATGACGCTCTCTACAATCTAGAAGAGACTGCGGATTTTTCTGAGCTAGCTACGAATTTTAGCACCTCGAAAACCAATGTAAGAAATCTAAATTGAAATGTGTGAATGAAATCGTGTTGTATAAGTTATATAAGCGAAGTGTAAATTATATACGCATTGTATACCTCATGTACATGTGTTGTATAAGTTATATGAGCGATGTATAAATTATACAAGCGTTGTATGAAACATATATGCTTTTAATTGTGTTGAAATGGAAGTGAAAAATATTTATATACATATATATATACTCCACTCGTCCACAAACCATGGACGATATTTATTGCTTGTGATTGGCGTGAAAATATGTGGTATGATGAATGGTTGAAAATAATTGTTTGTGGTTTATATTGTTGGATTGTGGTTGAAAAATACCTTTGTGGTTGAAAAATACCCTCTTGTGGTTGAAAAAAATTAGAATAGGATTGTGGAAATGAAAATAAAACATGCCGCCTGCGAGCGAACTAGATGCATGAAATCCCCATTGTCAAAAACCGCGACGTTTTAAGGTAGAGCGAGGAGCCGTACTCGGGATGGTGCCGGTTTTAACTACCCTGTCGTTATGCTGTCAAAATTTTCTGAAATATTCATGTGTTAGAATTGTTTTCATTTGTTGAAATTGTTTTCATATGTTGAAACCGCATTCATGTGTTAAATAGAAATTCATTCATTGAATAGAAATTCATGTGTTGAATAGTATTCGTGTTTTAAATAAATTACTTTAACAGTAAAAATCACAATTTTATTATATATACAAACTATAGAGAACATTCATGTGTTGAATAGAAATTCATTCGTTGAATAGAAATTCATGTGTTGAATGGTATTCATGTTTTTAATAAATTACTTTAAGAATTAAAATCACATTTTTATTATATATACAAACTATAGATAACATTCATGTGTTGAATAGAAATTCATTCGTTGAATAGAAATTCATGTGTTGAATGGTATTCTTGTTTTAAATAAATTGATTTAACAATAAAAATCACATTTTCATTATATATATACGAACTATAGAGAACATTCATGTGTTGAATAGAAATTCATTCGTTGAATAGAAATTCATGTGTTGAATGGTATTCGTGTTTTAAATAAATTACTTTAACAATAAAAATCGCATTTTTATTATATATACAAACTATAGAGAACATTCATGTATTGAATAGAAATTCATGTGTTGAATAGTATTTGTGTTTTAAATAAATTGCTTTAACAATAAAAATCACATTTTTGTTATAGATATATGAACTATAGAGAACATTCATGTGTTGAATAGAAATTCATTCGTTGAATATAAATTCATGTGTTGAACGGTATTCGTGTTTTAAATAAATTTCTTTAACAATAAAAATTACATTTTTATTATGAATATGAAGTGCTAAAAACATTCAAGTATTGAATAAATATTTCTAATGATAAAAATATTACTTTTATCATGTATACGCCTCGCTAAAAATACACACGTGTTGAAATAAATATTTGTTCCCTAGAAATATTATTATTAGCTTTGTTCTGCATATATATATATATATATATATATATATATATATATATATATAAACACACACACACACACATGTGTTGAACAGAGAAAATGGATTAGCTATTGAGTAAAGAAATTATTTGCGTGCCCGACAAATAGGTAAGCCTTAATGAGTTGGCTATGCAATTTTATTTTTATATCAACTCCTGTGAGTGCCATTGAATGCTAAGTGCTGGTTATTCTGTGTGTAATAATAAACATCGTCATAGGATAGTAACAATTAATTTTGAACTACACTACATGGCATACTTCTTAACGATAGACATACTTCATCATATACCACCTAAGCATTTGGAGCTTGTGTGACGAGGTTGAAGATTTACCATACGAGCGAGAGGCTTGTATGGCGATGACTATATATTACAGGTTGAACTGATGACTGATCTGAACTATATAAATTGTAATGGTAAATTGCCAGATTAATAAAAACCCCACACGGGCCTGGAGATGACAATAAACACGTCTCTCTGGTCATTAAGGCACAAAAATAATTTATAGGGTGATGATAATTTATTCTCCGGAGTTATGATCTATACACACTCCCCTGTGGACACCGGAATATATCACTATAAATATGTGTATGCTTATTAGGATTTATTGGGTACCTAATACGGCCCAATAAATTTCCAAACCCTTCCCGTACAAAGGAGGTTATGGCAATTTTTTTCGAACTATAAAGGCGTTAGTGAAATATTTGAAGTGAAAACGATATTGAAATTGTCGAATGAATTTAATTTATTTATATATATAAATATAAATTAAATTAAAACGAATCGAGGCCATGCAGTTCGTGGTTTGAAATCGTAACTTCAATCGATTAGTACGAGAGATCCGACCATCGGATTTTCCCGAAACAGCAACCGTTGGGTTTGCCTTGGAAATATCTTTCCAACGGTACCAACTTTGTAAAGATCCAATGGTTGGATTGTCTGGAATGTTTAATTCAATTCTGAAGAAAAAAGCACCAGAATCGATTATATTTATATATATATATATATATATATATAAATATAATTAAATTAAACCGAATAACGACATGCAGTTCGTGTTTTGAAATCGTAACTTCAATCGATTAGTATGAGAGATCCGACCGTCGGATTTTCCCGAAACCGCAACCGTTGGGTTCGTCTTGGAAATATCTTTCCAACTGCACCAACTTTGTAAAGATCCAACGGTTGGATTGTCTGGAATGTTTAATTCAATTCTAAAGAAAAACGCGCCAGAATCAATTATATTTATATATATAAATATAAATATAATTAAATTAAATCGAATAACGACGTGCAGTTCGTGTTTTGAAATCGTAACTTCAATCGATTAGTATGCGGGATCCGATCATCGGATTTTCACGAAACTGGAACCGTTGAGTTCGCTTTGGAAATATCTTTCTAGTGATATAAACTTTGTAGAAATCCAACGGTTAGATTTCCCGATATGTGTAAAACAAATTTAGGGAAAAACAGCACCAGTGCCACGGCACGACCTGAAACGTCGTTTAATTAAATATGGCCATTTTTAAATAAATAAAAATGATGAAAAATCGTTATAAAATATCATAAGCAACATGGAATGGAAATAAACTAATTTTTCTTAGTTTGCTTGATATTTGATGGTTGAATGTGTTTGACATGAAAATTTTACTAAAGGACTGAAATGTGAATGCCAAATAATTTAACCATGGAAAGAATTGATTTGAATTCTAAATATACGTGAATTATTTGAAAAGGCCGAGCTAACCCTCATTTCAAATAATTGATTGAACGATTCGAAGTCGAAAATACAAAGACGGTTCAAGACCGACGATCTTCGTATCGGATGGATGAGCGCTGCGGAGGTTCCTGATTGGCGTAGCTACCTTGAAGGGACGGAAGTAGTAGCCGTCTGGACGTATGTGTTGATTGTACGAATATGCGAGGAATATGGTGCCTCCGGTTTCGTTCAGACCCAGGACGAACTTGTAAATGGACTGTGTGTCTGACATTGGATTTTTTTCTGTGCTGATTGATCTCTGTTAAATATATATCTGTTTGGCGGCGGAGAATTTATTCTCTTGCTTAACACCCTTCTCTGAGACGTACGAGCTTGGAGGTTATATATCGATAGAAATCAGTCGTATGGAGTGGATTGCCTATGTGGCATGCCAAGATGCAGTGATCAAGGCTTCTGTTGCAAAGCAAAGTCTTGTGGTTGATGATCAAAGTACGGCCTACATGGCCTGGCTTTGTGTATAGCGTGGATTCGCGAGCCTCACACCTCGGTATGAGTCAAAAACGAGATAAGGACCGTTGGGAGAACACAACGTTTCTTTATAGTTATGATGGTGTCAGTGCTTAAACTGGCTGACATTTATATTACATTCATCTTTGTGGTTGTTCGAATGCGAGGCGCCTCGATTATAGGTCTGTAAGGACCGGGAAACGTGTGTTCAGGAATAACTAATCCTCAAACGTAAGGGAGGACCGGCCCAGCCGATTCCAAAAGTTACCTAGAGTGTGTAGTCCCGAGGCATTTGCTAGAGTGTCTCGAAGCGGAGAGGAGCTTGCCCCTTGCCTCGACTCATGATGGAATCCCAATTTCCAATACAAAATAAAGGATTTGATTGTAGAACTAGTATGGCGACATAGTAGATGGTAGCTATGCCGCCTATGATTGATATTTATGATGATATTCGTTTTTGAAACATATATGCACTACTAATAATATCAAGTGATTTTTCTTTGCACGTATTAAGCATATTTTGGCCATTATAAGGTAAAACTCTATCCTCTGGTTTGCGTTGCATTATGTGATGGAACTTGAGTCTTAAAACGGCTTCATTCTTTTTTTAAAAGCATTGCGTTGTTTAAAGAATTTACTTTGTTTTAAATGCACTGGAAATCACTGGAGTAAACCCGTTCCACGAAAGTGGCGTGGTGCTATGATTTGCCTTATTACTGTTGTTTAACCAGTTAAGTAGATTTCTCATACCAGTCCCACGACTGACTCGTTGTTTGTTTCACTTTGCAAACTCGGCTGCCCTTATTTTCACACGGGCAGCCTAGTTGACAGATGATAGGTTATTTTGGCTTAGCACTACAGCACGGAGTGCGTTTTTGGCTTGATGGCGAGGATTAGATTTACTTGTATTTTGGCTATTGACTTTCCGCTATCCTTATCTTATGTATATGATTCCGCCTATGGCGATGTAGACTGATTTACTTCCAGCATTTATTATCTTATGTATATGTACCGCCTCAGGCGATGTAGACTGATACCTTTATTATGTCTCAGTGTATGTATATATCCCGCTATGACGATGTTGACTGATCATTCCCTTTTTATGCACTAAATTATTTCCTACACTATGCTACTCTGATGTTGTTACATGTTATGATTCCGCAGTCATATTTATGCAAAACTATTCTATTTGTTGTTTATGCTATTATTTTTACTCTGCTAATGATGATTAATGTGTTATATTCCAATGATTATCCTTAACACCGTCGTATGGGTTTTGAGATCGTCACATTTGGTATCAGAGCTTTGGTTAACCTTAGTTCTGGAATTTAACACATTTAACACCTCGTTAGAATAGAATCAGTAGTGTTCTAAGGCGAGTGGCACATTAGAGATAGGATTAGTAATGTCCTAGAATGAGCTAGGCAGAATAGAATAACAATTTGATCAGTACATCATTACCTTTCCTTATGTTCTTCTGCTTTATCGTATATGAAAGTTATCATTTCTGTGAGCTTAACTCTTTTCTTGCTTATACAGAACTTGACTTGATGGCTACACGAGCAGCTGCAGCCAGAGGCGGCCGAGGAGGCCAAGCAGGCCGAGCTGGAGGACGGGGGAATATCACCGTAGCAGAAGAAGGGCATATGATACAGCCACCAGCACCTCAGGTGTAACACCCCACATCCGTTAAGGTCACTCACAAAGGGAATGCCTTAAATTCAATGGAGCATTATGGGTACTGGAACAGAAATATTACAAGACAGACATATATAAAACAGCGGAAAGTAAAGTGGAAGTACTTCAAATCATTTATTAAATATGATTGTTTACAATAAAAGCCCATCAACTTCCAATACCCAATTACATAGTTAAAATATCTGTCTTGCTCAAAAACAAAGAAGCATAAAAATAAGTTATAGTATTCCCCAATAAAGCAAAGCAAGCCATAGCCAAGAAAAATCCAAGCCTTGCATGAAAGAGCCTTGGAGCTTGATAAGGTTCGAGCTAAGCTGTATTCCCACCCTGCGAACTGGGGGGGACGGAAGAAAAAGAGGCGAAACAAAACAGGTCAGTCATAAAGACTAAGTAAGTCCTAGTGACTTTCAGCATAAAAATAGTTAAAGATAATATGGCATGAGTAAACTGAAAGTAAACATAAGCATGATGACAAGATAAGCAATAGGCAAGATAACTAAGGATAACATGAAGTGATTTTTGTCAAGTAACATCGCAAGGTTCCCATTCAAGATAAACTAAGTATAATTTTGTAAGATTCCTATCAAGCATATTACGATTCCTCTGCTTCGCCATTAAAAGATTTATGTGATATCTATTTTCTCTGCACCACCTAACTAGCATCCTCACAAGTGTCTTACAAGGAATGATCTGTATTCTTACTAGTACTCCAACTAGTGTCCTATGTAACAAGGATCCTTACCCCCTACTAGTGTCCCAACTAGTAGCCCGTGTTATATAATAAGGTGATCCCACCCACTACTTAGAAATCATAATACTAGTCTTATGTACCTCTAGCTGACTACATAGGTGCCGCCTGCCCCTATCTCCACTAGGTGTACCCACCAATCCCCATGCGATCGGCTCCCTAACTCGTAGATACCCGTGTTGGCCCCACAGTGGGGTGTATCATTCCCCAAAGTGGAAACCCGATACAACGGAGATGCACGGCTTATACCTACACGATGCAACAACGTCTTACCTACCAGCCCGGGCCCACACATGCACATGAAACCCGTTGGACTTGCGTTGCCACCGCTTAACCCGTTTTGACCTCTTACGATCAAACCCAGTATGTGTGTCCCGTCCTCGACATGGGTCGAGCTCACAAAGATATGTAATGGTCTACTGGTCTGAAAAGGGTCCCCTTTCCTCAACACAAGCTTCCCACCTATGCTTGGTCCCCTCTAGTAATTCTTACTTAACCACTTCTTATTCATGTCCACTTACATGCTTAAATTTTGGTTAAGTATACACCAGTTATGTCTTACATGTTACCCATGTCCTCCACTTAACCCCTACATCATCCTCATGTCTTAATACATGCTTTATCTTGGTTAAGTGCTTATAGGTTATATTTTACATGTCATTCATATTACCCCCAACGTCTGGGTTTAACCAAGCGCCTTGGCTTTATCTGCCATTAGACCCTATGTCTATCCATTAATTACGCGCTTGTGCTACCTCATCAGTCTTATCATTTAACTTGGTTATTTCCATTCATACCAACCTTCAACTTTGCTTATTAATTCAATTCTTAACTTGCACTATATTAAGTCCATTAATAAGCCCACAACATGTTATTCCTATGATTCATACATTAACCCCCGTTATGGTACAATAACATGTTCTTATTCAATCTTTACAACCAAGTACCCCTTAACTTACAAACACACTGGAGAGAGAGAATAATTCCCTAAATACCAACCCCGAAGACCGGAATCAACATCAGATTGGTACTTAGAGTATTATCCAACCTAACCAATGTTTTATTCCTTCTTATAATATAACTTATGTCGCCTTCAATTGTAAATTCATTCTTGTCTTTACGCATTTCTTAATCTACAATGAAGCACATCTTTCCTTATTACGTAAGTTATCTCGTCTTATCTATTGTTCCGCCTAACTTACTTTATTCCATAAGTTATCATTCCCACCTAGGCATTAATTAAGATTTACTTAACTCAACCATTCATGTCATAACAGTTAACTGTCATTAGCCTAGTCATATTACTTAACCCACCCATTCATAACTTATTGGTTAAGTGTCCTTAGTTTACTTAACCCTACCCACTGGTCTAATTACCATGTTATGTTGGTTAAGTATTATTATTCGTATTTCCACATGTCACCCACTTAACCCCCATGTCCACCACATGTTTATCTGGTTATGTATTTCTTAATTCATTAAGGCCGTAACCTTATAAAGACCTCTCACATTAGACTGACATTTATGGCAGCTGGATTCGCCGGGCGGGTCCAGGTAGTCTTACACCATAAAAGATTCTAACCTCGTGTCTTTACAACTGTTACGCTTTTAATTTGGGCCTAGGACCTCGCACATTGGGCTACCATTTGTGACTACTAGATTCGCCGGGCGGGTCCGGGTAGTTTTACGTCACAAATGAGTCCAACCTCGTGTCCTAAGTATTGATTATCACTTATAATCATTTACCCCCGTCTTAATAATTACCCTATTCAAATTATTAATTAATTCCTAATTTAACGATGCCCATAATTGACTCAATTATGTTCATCAATTAATGGTATGCAAAATCATACCAATTTTACCATAACTTATTTTATGCCATTAAAGGCAACTTATCTCAATTTATATTTATCCCTCCTTTAAGGCTATTACATTCCAACTACCCAAAACCCACTTAGGCGTGTTCATATTAGCCCCTTTTCAAGACTTAAATTATCTTATGTGTTTCAACTACAAATCTCACCTAATTAACATATGACCAAGTTCTAGATTACATGTCCGTTTTACATATGCCTAATTCATACCAAATTTACATATGTTCGGTTCATGCCATTTTATATGTATGCCAAATTTATGCCAATTTACACCTATCAAGTTCTAGCCAAATTACATATGACAATCCCAATTCTTGCAATTACCATTTTAATGGCAATACACAATTATCAAATTTCATATTAATGGCAATAATACCCATATATCCAATTTTCATGTTATGCCATCAATTCCACCAATCACATATATCCAAATAGGTAATATTCCCATACTTTTCCCAGTATTCAATCGTACGCAAAATCCTGGTTTAGGCCTAGATCCGAAATTGATCTAGGTTCATCAAAAGAAAATAAATAGGGGAAAGGTAGATTTTTGCAATAAAACAAGATCAGAGAGAAAACAACATAAATCATCATGATAGGCATAAAGATTAGATCTTGATAATAATATCAACATGAATCCAAGAAACTGATTTACAACGACTGAATAGAGCACGAACTAGACATAAGAATGGAGATGAACAAGTCTCAAAACCCAAGGTTCAAAGGTAAACAGGAATAGATCTGAATTGATGAACATGCTTATATCCAATTACACTTTATTCCATAGCCATATTAAAATTAAGTATTTTAATCTAAAAAGTAACTAGAACTTACATAGCATGGCTAGCGAATTAAGAACTGAAATCGATGTAGAAACGTTGTAGAGTTGTTGATTCATCTCCTTGAATTGTTGTAGAAGTCTTCATCTTTGCATTAGATTGTGTATGAAAGCTTAAGAAGAAGATTAGAGACGGCGGCCATGACCAAGAGGGATTTTAGCAGTATAACGGTGGCTAGACATGTTGTAGTGAATTAAGGTTTAGGCATCAGGGGGTTTATATAGGATTAGGTAGACGAATCTGGACAGAAAATGAGACTAGAAACATCAGAATGCACCCAGGCCCAAAAGTGGGCTCGGGGACCAGGTCGACCCCCAGGTCGACTACCCAGTCGACCTGGTCAGGGGGTCGACTACCCAGTCGACTCCCCAGTCGACCTGGGTCTGGGGGGGGGGGGGTCGACTACCCAGTCGACTCCCCAGTCGACCTGGGTCTGGGCGGGAAATTTCCCGCCCAGTCTGTTTTGGGTTTTTAATTCGAAATTTGAATTCGAATTTGAGCTGTTTTGAACTCTGAAATTTCCTGAAACTTCGGAGGCCCTTATCTCCCTCATACGGACTCCGATTCTCGCAAACTCGGACTCGTTTTCAAGTAGAATTTCGAGACGAACGCAACAGCGCAACCCATTTTCCCTTATTCTTATTTTAAAATTTAATTCTGCCTTGATTCTTGTATTAACATGTTATAAAAATTCGGGTTGTTACATTCTCCCCCTCCTTAAAGGATTTCGTCCCCGAAATCTTCAAGTTAAGAAGAATGTGTCCTACCATCCAATCATCCATCTACTCAATCATCAATCACAGGCATTCATTGTCCTTAAGAAATTTCTAATGTTGTATGAACATATGCAAGAAGTGTGTGTATATGTTCCTTGTCTAATGCAAATGATCAAGCCTGATTGATCCTCTTAATGCAAAAATATGTTTAGTGTCATGAGTCCAACATGTATGCAAATAGTCCTAGTCACATAAACACTATATGTGTGCACAAACATCCATCCATATGCAACATCCACATGATAACACATTCAATTCCATCCATAAACAAGTGTAAACACTCATGCATATGCAATATGAAAGGTGACTGAGCCGATCTAGTGCCTAATGTGTGTGAATGCATCCACGAGCAACCACTAGCAACCACTTGCAACTACTTGCAACCATCAATCATAACATGTCTCAAACACATGTTTACACCCAATTGTTCTTATCTAAGGATATAATCGAATGATAGAAGCAAGTAAAAACTTTGTGCCCGTTAGGCAACGTCAAAACTGGAAATCTACGCCACATATATATTGATTAGGAGAAGAACTCCCTAAGCATCAGCCCCGAAGACCGAAATCAACATCAGACTGACACCTAAAGAATTACTCAACCCAACCAATATATATGTTTCTTAGGAAACTAAGCATGATGGACTCCTTTTAGGTCACAAGAAATCCCTTCCTAAAACCAACCCATATCCTATAAAACCCAAAAGGTTTAATCAACCCAATGGACACCCTCAAGCCCCAACATGTAAAACTAACAGATGAGTCATACTCCCTATGGGGTTTGCAACAGAAATTGGATTGAGAATAGGACCGAGAGGATATACACAAAAGATAGCATGCGGGTAAGCTCTACAGGAAAAGAGGGATCAAGGATATACTCTTAAAAAGGGATATGATGCATGAATATAGTCTTCAATTTTCTAAGCCACATTCCCTTGAGCTTAACTCCATTGTGCTTTGACCATCTTTAACTTCACAATTTCGTAGCTTCTTAATTCTTGTTTCCAAAATATGAGTTGGAACTCATTTCACTATTGCCTCTCATTCCATTTTCACTTATTCTCCTTTTAGTATACTCGGCTTACACATAACAGCGTACTCATGGTTTCACACAAGCTCTCCAAAATTCACTAGTAAATCTTGGATCTCATTCACTTACTAGAAAGTATTCCACATAGATGGATTATCTCTTGAAAATAAACAAATGTCAACCATGTTGCCCAATGTACTTACTTAGGTGACTCTCTACAACTCATGCATAAGCGAAATGACCCATCCGCCTTAGTGGCGAACACTACTCGAACGGATTCTCCATATATTTAGTGGCGAAATCCCCAGTAGCCCATATCTTTATCTTTCGAATTCTCCATTTTGAATCTTTCCTTTTTCATTTCAGCGTGGCTGAAGATCTTAATCTACCCGACGGTGTAACGATACCAGGATGGTATAGGAGGCTATTGGAGGCTAGGGCCGCTGCAGGTCCAGCCAATGTTCCTCCACCACCAGTTGCACCCGTTCCTCCTCCTCCTCCTCGCGTAGATACTTTTGCAAAGACGTGCAAGGAATTCAAGGCTATGGGTGGAAAACCATTTCAATGGTCAGAAACGTTTATGGAAGCTAAATATTGGCTTAAGGAGGTGGAAGAAATGCTAGAAATCTTTGAAGTAGAAGAAGGGAGGAGGGTTCGTTTAGCAGCTTGGTTGATGAAGGGAGAGGCCTCGTTTTGGTGTGAGGTCACTAATGGGGAGCGTCCTATTGACTCTTGGGTGGATTTCAGACGTAGGTTCGAGGCGAAGTTTCTCTCAAGGGCGGAAGAAAATCTATATATGGAAAGGTTCTTGACATTGAAGCAAGGAAGATCATCAGTGAAAGAATATGTCAATAAATTTAATCAGTTAGCAAGGTTTGGCTTGGACTTAGTAAACACGCCGGAGAAGAAGGCTCTAAGGTTCGTGAATGGCTTGAATGAACCATTGCAAGGGTTGGCTATGACCCACATCCCGATGGGGGCCACCTTTGAGAAGTTAGTAGAAATGGCGTTCATGCATGAGGAGAAAAGTGCTAAAGATGATAAGGCACCCGAGAAGAAGGGGGATCAGAAGAAACCACAACAGCAAAACAAGAAGGGTGGAAAAGACAATAATGGCTAGGGAAAGAAGAAGTGCTTTAACTGTGGAACCCCAGGCCATCTCAGCAAGGATTGCCGAAAGAAAAAGAAGACAGGCTGTTTTCATTGTGGCGATGCGGGACATTTAGTGAAGGACTGCCCAAAGAAGGGGCAGAGGGCAGGAGCTACCTCGGGAGGACAGGTGCAGGCTCTTATGGCACCAGGGCAGGCTAGGGGACAAGTTCAGGCTCTCGCGGTCCTACCGCTGCAAGAACGAGGTAGAACCATTTCTGTTGAAAGCTTAGTTTTTCTGTTTGATCATCCTGTCCGTACCTTATTCGATTCGGGCGCATCACATTCGTTTATCTCTACATCATTAGTTGAATCACTGCACTTAAACACCAGTTTGGTAGAGGATCCCTTAGTTGTTTCGAATCCAATAGGGGGCTCAGCTTATTTGTCCATGATGTGTTTGGATTTGAAAATTTCCATACTTAGCGTTGAATTTAGATGTGATGCTTATGTGTTGGGCTTCACGGGCTATGGGATAATTTTAGGAATGGATTGGCTATCCAGAAATGGGGCCGTTTTTGATTGTGATAGGAGAGTAGTTAGGCTCGTGACTCGCCTTGGCAACACTCTCGAAATCTTCTGTAATCCCATAAATTCGGTTATGCTAAGTTATCTAGAATCGCTTGACGCGTCTGAGGAAAATCTACGATCTGTTAGAGTGGTCCGAGAATATTCAGATGTGTTTGAGGAGGTGAAGGGCTTGCCTCCAAAGCGGGAGATAGATTTTCGAATATATCTTGTGGATAATGAGAAACCAGTATCTTTGCCAGTACGCCACATGGCTCCACGTGAAAGGAGGGAACTCGGTAAGCAAGTGAAGGAGTTGCTTGAGAAGGGGTTCATAAGACGAAGTATATCGGAGTGGGGTGCTATTGTAGTATTTGCCACGAAGGCGGATGCGTCCCTTAGACTTTGTGTGGACTATAGAGAACTTAATAAGCTTACTAAGAAGAACAGACACCCACTTCCGAGGATTGACGATCTCTTCGATCAGTTAGTTGGCGCCTCAGTGTTTTCGCAGTTGAACTTAGCCACTGGTTTCCATCAGTTGAGAGTGGCTGAGGATAGCTTTGACAAGACTGCCTTTAGGACTCCGGATGGTTTCTATGAATGGCTAGTGATGCCCATCGGTTTGACAAACGCCCCCGCATACTTTGTTGATTTGATGAGTAGGGTGTTTAGGGAGTACCTTAACAAATTCGTGGAAGTCTTTGTAGATGACATCTTGATCTTTTCTAAGATGAAGAAGAGCATGCCCTACATCTTAGGGAAGTGTTGGAGACTCTTCGAGCGCATAAGCTTAAAGCTAAATTTTCTAAGTGTCACTTTTGGAGGAAGGAAGTACGGTTCTTAGGACACGTGGTTTCCAAAGAAGGGATAGCTGTAGATCCCGCGAAGGTGGTGGCCATCCAAGATTGGAAGGTCCCTAAAAATGCTACCGAAGTGAGAAGTTTCTTGGGGTTGGCTGGCTACTATAAGAAGTTTATCAAAGACTTCGCAAAGATATCAGCTCCATTGACACGCTTGACGAAGAAGAACCTAGTTTTCAAATGGGACGTAGATTGTGATGATGCATTCCAATGTTTGAAGAGAGCTTTGACTTCAGCCCCATTCATAATATTGCCAGACGGGAGTAAGTCGTTTACCGTTTATACTGATGCTTGTGGGACAGGACTAGGCGCAGTCTTAATGCAAGAGGGTAGGGTAATAGCCTATGGTGGAAGGCAGTTGAGAGCGCATGAGAAGAATTACCCCACACATGACCTAGAGTTGGCCGCTATTGTTTTCGCGCTTAAGTCTTGGCGTCATTATCTTCTTGGCGAGAAATTCGAATTATTCACTGACCACAAGTCTTTAAAATACCTATTCTCTCAAAAGGACTTGAACTTAAGGCAGCAAATGTGGATGGAGTTCTTAGCGTCCTACGACTTCGAAATAGCCTATACCCCTGGCAAGGGTAACGTGGTGGCCGATGCCTTAAGTAGAAAAAGATTATCCTTAAGTCCTTTGTTTGTTGAGCGGAAAAGTTTAGAATTCATTTTAATGTTTGACTTTAGACCTTCCGTTGACTTCTTATCCGGTTTGCTAGCATCCTTGAAGGTCAGACCTACGCTTTTAGGACGGATTGGCGAGGCACAGCGAGACGACCCGCAGTTGGTTGAGTTAGTAGAAAAGCTCAAAGGAGGGGAGTCATCAAGCCATCTCCGTAGGTATACCCTAGATGATAAGGGTTGGTTACGTAGGGACGGTAGACTTTGTGTACCAAAAGACGATGACCTAAGGAAGACTATTCTTGACGAAGCACATCATTTGAAGATGACCATTCATCCCGGTAGGAACAAGATGTACAAAGACATGAAGAGAGTTTACTTTTGGGCCGGCATGAAGAAAGATTGGCCGAGTATGTCACTAGATGATTGGTGTGCCAACAAGTAAAAGCGGAGCAAAAGAAACCCAGTGGGTTGTTCACCCATTGGAGGTTCCACTATGGAAATGGGAAAGCATCTCGATGGATTTTGTGGATGGATTACCGCGATCGAGGAAGGGTAATACGGGAATTTGGGTTATAGTAGATAGACTTACTAAGAGCGCCCATTTTATTCCCGTGAAGAGTAAGAGGACTGCTCCATGGTAAGCTTCTGTATACGTTCGAGAGATAGTTCGTTTGCGCGGTGTTCCTTCTAGCATAGTGAGCGACCGCGATCCTATTTTCACTAGCGAATTTTGGAGAAGCTTACAAGAGGCGGTAGGGACTCAGTTATGTTAGAGCACCGCATATCATCCTCAGACGGACGGCCAGACCGAGAGGGTGAATCGCATTCTAGAGGATCTGTTGAGGCTATGTATCCTAGACTTTGGGGGTACATGGGAAGAGCATCTTCCATTGGTTGAGTTCGCATATAATAATAGCTTTCAGTCCAGCATTGGTATGGCACCATTCGAAGCTCTATATGGACGACCTTGTCGTTCACCTACATGTTGGTGGGAATCTACAGATAAGATCTTACTTGGCCCCGATACGATTAGGGAGACTTCGAAGAAGATCGACTTGATTCGAAGGAGGATGAAAGCAGCATAGGATAGGCAGAAATCTTATGCGGATAAGTGGATGACAGATCTCGAGTTTGAAGTTGGGGACCTGGTCTTTGTCAAAGTGTCTCCATTACAGAACGTTTTTCGCTTTGGGTCCGTTGGGAAATTAGCACCAAGGTTTGTAGGGCCGTTTCCTATTAAGGAGAAAATTGGACAGATGGCGTATAGAGTGGAGTTGCCCGAGAGACTTAGTGGTGTACATGACGTATTCCTTGTGTCACATTTGAGGAAGTGCTTGCACGAGACCGCGGAGGTGGTAGAGCCGAGCTTGCTTAGAGAGGTGGAGATAGAGCGTGATGCGACAATTCGACGAGCTCCTACGCGCATTCTTGGGTCGAAAATCAAGAGGTTGAGGAATCGAGAGGTCAGACTAGTCAAAGTGCAATGGGGAGATGATGAGAGCAACGCTACTTGGGAGATGGAAGAGAAGATGCGTTCACGATACCCTTTTCTTTTTAAGGGTATGTCCTTTAATTTCTCCTTTATCGCTTAGCTTGTACTTATCTTATCTTTAGTATATCCTCTCGCTAGTATCTTTGACCTTTAGTTAGGACAATCCTATGGTTGAAACATGTGTTTGAGACATGTTATGTATGGTGGATGCAAAGTGGATGCAAGTGTTTGCTAGTGGTTGCTCGTGGATGCATATACACACACTATTAGGCACCAGATCGGCCCAGTCACTTCATATTGCATATTGCATATATATGGATATGTTTAGAAAAATGGATGTATAATGGTTGTATTATCATATAGTTGCTGCATTCGGGTGGATGGTTGTGCACGCATATAGAATTAATATGTATCATTAGGAATCTTTTGCATACATATTGGACGCATGGCACTATCATGAATTGCACTAAGGAGGTCGACTGAATCAGTAGACCGCCTAATTTTGCATTAGATATGGACATATACACACACTGTGCATATAAACATTAAGCATTAGAAGTCTTTTAAGGACAATGGATGCTGGTGTTTGATGGTTGAGTAGATGGACGATTAGATGGTAGGATATACATTCTTCTTGACTTGGAGATTTCGGGGACGAAATCCTTTAAGGAGGGGAGAATGTAACACCCCGTAATTTTATAACATTAAAATTCACAAATTAAAGTATACTTAATTTTTAGAAAAGAATTAAGAGAAATGGGTTGCGTAGAGAAATATATGTATTGATATATATATATAAATTAAAAAATTAAATAAATAAATATGCAAAAAAGTTCAAAATAGCGAATTGGGAGGGGAAATAACCGAACCGACCCATTTTTGAGGTCGACCCGAGCCCTGCTGGGCCGTCTAAGGGTTAATCCAGGGTGTTTGGCTGTCAACCCATGGGCCGATTCGTTCAAATGCAGATTTTGCATTTAATTGGTTCTCATGGTTCAGGGTTAATCTAATGGTCCTAAATAACTTCCTACACCTATAAATACATCTTAATGCTAACCCTAAACCTAATTAAAATAGAATAGTTACCGTCGCCATGGAAATCAATGGAGCCGCCGCCAACTAAGAAAGAAGAAAAGCAAATTCAATTCTAATTCTCTCAACCCTAAAGCAAAGCAAAACTCTCTCTTTTCTTCTCTAAATTGTGAGTATGATGATCTTAACAAGATTATTATCATTTTAATTAGGTTGAGTTATGAATGGATTATGAGTAGATGATGTGAATTATCATATATGTTGTTGTAAACCCCTTTTGCTATCATGTATATTGTAAATCCAATGTTATGTGATGATGATATCTTATATGTTGTAAATTATGCTATGATGATGTTATGTATGTTGAAAGTTTCTATGCTAAGTTGTGATGAATCATACATGTTAAAAAGGCCATGATGTTACCATCTATGCTAGTTAGTTCATATTAATTAAATCATCATGTTTGGGTTATGTTGATCTATATGACAAGTCACATATGCAAGTTAGATTGATTAGAAAAGTTATGAACATATGCCAAGACATCTATTATGACATCTAGAATTATGCTATGACATATGTGATATCCTATGCTAGTTCACACCATCATTATGTTTCCTAAAAACCCCATATGCAAGTTTATGTATAGATTTGGGCTATGATCATATCATATAAATTGATACATTTAACAAGTTGACACCTTTTGATCCTTAACATGTGTAGTTTATGCAAGTTTCACCCCTATTATGATTAGATTTATTTTAATTGTCTATATGTTGTGATAATTTATCTTTGTGCTAGGTGTTAGACTATACAAGTCTGGCCTATATTATGCGTTGAATAAGCGAACGTATAATCGTGGGGTAGGGGTAATATTAAGGATTTGATATTAAAAAGTTGGGGTGCAATTGATATGATTTTGCATGCCATAAGTGGATGGCCATAATTGAGTCAATTATGGACATCATTAAAAGTTGACTTAATAAATAATTTGAATAGGGAATTATTAAAACTGGGCTAAAAGATTTTAAGTGTTAATCAATGCTTAGGACACGAGGTTGGACTCGTTTGTGACGTAAACCTGCCCGGACCCGCCCGGCAAATCCAGTGGTCACAAATGTCAGCCCAATGTGAGAGGTCCTAGGCCTAAACTAAAGCATAACGGTTATAAATACACGAGGTTAGACTCTTTTATGGTGTAAGACTGCCCGGACCCGCCCGGCAAATCCAGCTGCCATAAATGCCAGTCTAATGTGAGAGGTCGTTATGAGGTTATAGCCTGAATGAATTAAGAAATACTTAACCAGATAAACATGTAAGGTGGGACATGGGGGTTAAGTAGGTGCCTTGGGTGTCATGAGGAATCTAGGGGGTGCCCTTAGTGGCATGTGAAATACGATTAGTAAGACTTAACCAAACACACATGTAAATGAACATGACTAAGAGGGTTAAGTGGGATATACTAGTGACAAGCTTAGGTGGGTAGCTTGTGGGGGCCCATTTCGACCAATATACCAAACGTATCTTTGTGGGCACGACCCAAGTCGAGGACGGGACACGCATGCTGGGTTCGACTGTAAGAGGCCAAAACGGGGAGCGGTGGCAACGCAAGTCCAACGGGTTTCGTATGCGTGTGTGGACCCGGGCTGGTAGGTAAAACGTTGTTGCATCGTGTAGGTATAAGCCGTGCATTCTCAAGTTGTATCGGGTTGCCACTTTAGGGGAGTGATACACCCCACTGTGGGGCCAGCACGGGTATCTACGAGTAGGGAGCCGATCGAAAGTGGGTAGTGGGGTACACCTAGTGGAGATAGGGGCAGACGGCACCTATGTAGTCAGCTAGGGGTACGTAAGGCTATTTATAAATTTTCTGTGTGAAGCAAGCGGGATCAAACAATAGGGTGACTGGTGTGGTGCGGTGTAGTAATCATTCGTTAGTAATTAGGTGTTCCTTTACCGTTATCTTTAATGTTATCTTAAACGCTATCTTTATCTTTCTAAGATTTCATAGACATTTACTTGTCTTCTAGCTTATGCCTTAGTCTAGTTATTTTGATAATAGTATTGTTAGAATTATCATACTCGCCAGACTTTATGTCTGACCCCCTCTATTTCTATCCTTTTCCCCCTCCAGGTCCTCAGGTTGGGCCCAGCTCTAGTGGAGTTTGATTGAATTGTTTCATCTCTCTTTGGAAAGCTTGGACCATTGAAGTAAAGTCCATCTTGTTATCTTTTTAATGGCTATTTATGTAATGGGATTATGTATTTTGTTTTTATGAAGATGGATATTGTACTTGGTTATGATCTATGGTTTTATGATGTAACAAACATGTTTAATTTCCGCTGCAATAAAATGAAGTTTTAGATTTCCATATACTATTTATTATCTGTCTTGTTGTAATTTTTCTGTTCTACATTCACTTATAACGTCCATGGAAGTTAATGCATTCCCTTTGTGAGTGACATTAATGGACGTGGGGTGTTACACGTGGTATCAGAGCTTAAGGTTACCAGAACAGATAAAAATACTTTAGAAAAATAGTTATTTTTAGAAGAATTGCTTTCAAAAACATGTTTTAATGAGAAATTTAAAGAGAAAAGTTTTTAAGAAAAAAAAACATAATCCCCAATAGCCCATATCTTTATCTTTCGAATTCTCCATTTTGAATCTTTCCTTTTTCGTTTCAGCATGGCTGAAGATCTTAATCTACCCGACGGTGTAACGATACCAGGATGGTATAGGAGGCTATTGGAGGCTAGGGCCGCTGCAGGTCCAGCCAATGTTCCTCCACCACCAGTTGCACCCGTTCCTCCTCCTCCTCCTCCTCGCGTAGATACTTTTGCAAAGACGTGCAAGGAATTCAAGGCTATGGGTGGAAAACCATTTCAAGGGTCAGAAACGTTTGTGGAAGCTAGAGATTGGCTTAAGGAGGTGGAAGAATTGCTAGAAATCTTTGAAGTAAAAGAAGGGAGGAGAGTTCGTTTAGCAGCTTGGTTGATGAAGGGAGAGGCCTTGTTTTGTTGGGAGGTCACTAATGGGGAGCATCCTGTTGACTCTTGGGCGGATTTCAGACGTAGGTTCGAGGCGAAGTTTCTCTCAAGGGCGGAAGAAAATCTATATATGGAAATGTTCTTGACATTGAAGCAAGGAAGCTCATCAGTGAAAGAATATGTCAATAAATTTAATCAGTTAGCAAGGTTTGGCTTGGACTTAGTAAACACGCCGGAGAAGAAGGCTCTAAGGTTCGTGAATGGCTTGAATGAACCATTGCAAGGGTTGGCTATGACCCACATCCCAATGGGGGCCACCTTTGAGAAGTTAGTAGAAATGGCGCTCATGCATGAGGAGAAAAGCGCTAAAGCTGATAAGGCACCCGAGAAGAAGGGGGATCAGAAGAAACCACAACAGCAAAACAAGAAGGGTGGAAAAGACAATAATGGCAAGGGGAAGAAGAAGTGCTTTAACTATGGAACCCCAGGCCATCTCAGCAAGGATTGCCGAAAGAAAAAGAAGACAGGCTGTTTTCATTATGGCGATGCGGGACATTTAGAGAAGGACTGCCCAAAGAAGGGGCAGAGGGTAGGAGCTACCTCGGGAGGACAGGTGCAGGCTCTTATGGCACCAGGGCAGGCTAGGGGACAAGTTCAGGCTCTCGCGGTCCCACCGCTGCAAGAACGAGGTAGAACCATTTTTGTTGAAAGCTTACTTTTTCTGTTTGATCATCCTGTCCGTACCTTATTTGATTCGGGCGCATCACATTCGTTTATCTCTACATCATTAGTTGGATCACTGCACTTAAACACCAGTTTGGTAGAGGATCCCTTAGTTGTTTCGAATCCAATAGGGGGCTCAGCTTATTTGTCCATGATGTGTTTGGATTTGAAAATTTCCATACTTAGCGTTGAATTTAGATGTGATGCTTATGTGTTGGGCTTCACGGGCTATGGGCTAATTTTAGGAATGGATTGGTTATCCAGAAATGGGGTCGTTCTTGATTGTGAAAGGAGAGTAGTTAGGCTCGTGACTCGCCTTGGCAACATTCTCGAAATCTTCTATAATCCCATAAATTCGGTTATGCTAAGTTATCTAGAATCGCTTGACGCGTCTGAGGAAAATCTACGATCTGTTAGAGTGGTCCGAGAATATTCGGATGTTTTTGAGGAGGTGAAGGGCTTGCCTACGAAGCGGGAGATAGATTTTCGAATATATCTTGTGGATAATGTGAAACCAGTATCTTTCACAGTACGCCACATGGCTCCACGTGGAAGGAGGGAACTCGGTAAGCAAGTGAAGAAGTTGCTTGAGAAGGGGTTCATAAGACGAAGTATATCGGAGTGGGGTGCTCTAGTAGTATTTGCTACGAAGGCGGATGGGTCCCTTAGACTTTGTGTGGACTATAGAGAACTTAATAAGCTTACTAAGAAGAACAAACACCCACTGTCGAGGATTGACGATTTCTTCGATCAGTTAGTTGGCGCCTCATTGTTTTCGCAGTTGGACTTAGCCACTGGTTTCCAACAGTTGGGAGTGGCTGAGGATAGCATTGACAAGACTGCCTTTAGGACTCCGGACGGTTTCTATGAATGGCTAGTGATGCCCTTCGGTTTGACATACGCCCCCGCATACTTTGTTGATTTGATGAGTAGGGTGTTTAGGGAGTACCTTAACAAATTCGTGGTAGTCTTTGTAGAAGACATCTTGATCTTTTCTAAGGATGAAGAAGAGCGTGCCCTACATATTAGGGAAGTGTTGGAGACTCTTCGAGCGCATAAGCTTAAAGCTAAATTTTCTAAGTGTCACTTTTGGAGGAATGAAGTACGGTTCTTAGGACACGTGGTTTCCAAAGAAGGGATAGCTGTAGATCCCGCGAAGGTGGTGGCCATCTAAGATTGGAAGGTCCCTAAAAATGCTACCGAAGTGAGAAGTTTCTTTGGGTTGGCTGGCTACTATAGGAAGTTTATCAAAGACTTCGCAAAGATATCAGCTCCATTGACACGCTTAACGAAGAAGAACCTAGTTTTCACATGGGACGTAGATTGTGATGATGCGTTCCAACGTTTGAAGAGAGCTTTGACTTCAGCCCCAGTCTTAGTATTGCTAGACAGGAGTAAGCCGTTTACCGTTTATACTGATGCTTGTGGGACAGGACTAGGCGCAGTCTTAATGCAAGAGGGTAGGGTAATAGCCTATGGTGGAAGGCAGTTGAGAGCGCATGAGAAGAATTACCCCACACATGACCTAGAGTTGGCCGCTATTGTTTTCACGCTTAAGTCTTGGCGTCATTATCTTCTTGGCGAGAAATTCGAATTATTCACTGACCACAAGTCTTTAAAATACCTATTCTCTCAAAAGGACTTGAACTTAAGGCAGCAAAGGTGGATGGAGTTCTTAACGTCCTACGACTTCGAAATAGCCTATACCCCTGGCAAGGGTAACGTGGTGGCCGATGCCTTAAGTAGAAAAAGATTATCCTAAAGTCCTTTGTTTGTTGAGCGGCAAAGTTTAGAATTCATTTCGATGTTTGACTTTAGACCTTCCGTTGACTTCGTACCCGGTTTGCTAGCATCCTTGAAGGTCAGACCTACGCTTTTGGGACAGATTGGCGAGGCGCAGCGAGACGACCCGCAGTTGGTTGAGTTAGTAGAAAAGCTCAAAGGAGGGGAGTCGTTAAGCCATCTCCGTAGGTATACCCTAGATGATAAGGGTTGGATACGTAGGGACGGTAGACTTTGTGTACCAAAAGACGATGACCTAAGGAAGACTATTCTTGACGAAGCACATCATTCGAAGATGACCAATCATCTCGGCGGGAACAAGATGTACAAAGACATGAAGAGAGTTTACTTTTGGGTCGGCATGAAGAAAGATGTGGCCGAGTATGTCACTAGATTCTTGGTGTGCCAAAAAGTAAAAGCAGAGCAAAAGAAACCCGATGGGTTGCTTCACCCATTGGAGGTTCCACTATGGAAATGGGAAAGCATCTCGATGGATTTTGTGGATGGATTACCGCGATCGAGGAAGGGTAATACGGGAATTTGGGTTATAGTAGATAAACTTACTAAGAGCGCCCATTTTATTCCCGTGAAGAGTAAGAGGACTGTTCCATGGTTAGCTTCTGTATACGTTCGAGAGATAGTTCGTTTGCGCGGTGTTCCTTCTAGCATAGTGAGCTACCGCGATCCTATTTTCACTAGCGAATTTTGGAGAAGCTTACAAGAGGCGGTAGGGACTCAGTTATGTTTGAGCACCGCATAACATCCTCAGACGGACGGCCAGACTGAGAGGGTGAATCGCATTCTAGAGGATCTGTTGAGGCTATGTATCCTAGACTTTGGGGGTACATGGGAAGAGCATCTTCCATTGGTTGAGTTCGCATATAATAATAGCTTTCATTCCAGCATTGGTATGGCACCATTCGAAGCTCTATATGGAAGACCTTGTCGTTCACCTACATGTTGGTGGGAATCTACGGATTAGATCTTACTTGGGCCCGATATGATTAGGGAGACTTCGGAGAAGATCGACTTGATTCGAAGGAGGATGAAAGCAGCACAGGATAGGCAGAAATCTTATGCGGATAAGAGGAGGACAGATCTCGAGTTTGAAGTTGGGGACATGGTCTTTGTCAAAGTATCTCCATTACATAACGTTTTTCGCTTTGGGTCCGTTGGGAAATTAGCACCAAGGTTTGTAGGGTCGTTTCCTATTAAGGAGAAAATTGGACAGATGGCGTATAGAGTGGAGTTGCCCGAGAGACTTAGTGGTGTACATGACGTATTCCATGTGTCACATTTGAGGAAGTGCTTGCACGAGACCGCGGAGGTGGTAGAGCCGAGCTTGCTTAGAGAGGTGGAGATAGGACGTGATGCGACAATTCGACGAGCTCCTACGCGCATTCTTGGGTCGGAAATCAAGAGGTTGAGGAATCGAGAGGTCAGACTAGTCAAAGTGCAATGGGGAGATGATGAGGGCAACGCTACTTGGGAGACGGAAGAGAAGATGCGTTCATGATACCCTTTTCTTTTTGAGGGTATGTCCTTTAATTTCTCCTTTATCGCTTAGCTTGTACTTATCTTATTTTTAGTATATCCTCTCGCTAGTATCTTTGACCTTTAGTTAGGACAATCCTATGGTTGAAACATGTGTTTGAGACATGTTATGTATGGTGGATGCAAAGTGGATACAAGTGTTTGCTACTGGTTGCTCGTGGATGCATATACACACACTATTAGGCACCAGATCGACTCAGTCACTTCATATTGCATATTGCATATTTATGGATGTGTTTAGTAAAATGGATGTATAATGGTTGTATTATCATATAGTTGCTGCATTCGGGTGGATGATTGTGCATGCATATAGAATTAATATGTATCATTAGGAATCTTTTGCATACATATTGGACGCATGGCACTATCATGAATTGCACTAAGGAGGTCGACTGAATCAGTAGACCGCCTAATTTTGCATTAGATATGGACATATACACACACTGTGCATATAAACATTAAACATTAGAAGTCTTTTAAGGACAATGGATGCTGGTGTTTGATGGTTGAGTAGATGGACGATTAGATGGTTGGATATACATTCTTCTTGACTTGAAGATTTCGGGGACGAAATCCTTTAAGGAGGGGAGAATGTAACACCCCGTAATTTATAACATTAAAATTCACAAATTAAAGTATACTTAATTTTTAGAAAAGAATTAAGTGAAATGGGTTGTGCAGAGAAATATATATATTGATATATATATATATAAAATTAAAAAATTAAATAAATAAATATGTGAAAAAGTTCAAAACAGCGAATTGGGAGGGGAAATAACCGAACCGGCCCATTTTTTAGGTCGACCCAAGCCCTACTGGGTCGACTAGGGGTAAATCCAGGGTGTTTGGCTGTCAACCCGTGGGCCGATTCGCTCAAATGCAGATTTTGCATTTGATTGGTTCTCATGGTTCAGGGTTAATCTAATGGTCCTAAATAACTTCCTACACCTATAAATGCATCCTAATGCTAACCCTAAACCTAATTAAAATAGAATAGTTACCGTCGCCATGGAAATCAATGGAGCCGCCGCCAACTAAGAAAGAAGAAAAGCAAATTCAATTCTAATTCTCTCAACCCTAAAGCAAAGAAAAACTCTCTCTTTTCTTCTCTAAATTGTGAGTATGATGATCTTAACAAGATTATTATCATTTTAATTAGGTTGAGTTATGAATGGATTATGAGTAGATGATGTGAATTATCATATATGTTGTTGTAAACCCCTTTTGCTATCATGTATATTGTAAATCCAATGTTATGTGATGATGATATCTTATATGTTGTAAATTATGCTATGATGATGTTATGTATGTTGAAAGTTTCTATGCTAAGTTGTGATGAATCATACATGTTAAAAAGGCCATGATGTTACCATCTATGCTAGTTAGTTCATATTAATTAAATCATCATGTTTGGGTTATGTTGATCTATATGACAAGTCACATATGCAAGTTAGATTGATTAGAAAAGTTATGAACATATGCCAAGACATCTATTATGACATCTAGAATTATGCTATGACATATGTGATATCCTATGCTAGTTCACACCATCATTATGTTTCCTAAGAACCCCATATGCAATTTTATGTATAGATTTGGTCTATGATCATATCATATAAACTGAGACATTTAAAAAGTTGACACCTTTTGATCCTTAACATGTGTAGTTTATGCAAGTTTCACCCCTATTATGAGTAGATTTATTTTAATTGTCTATATGTTGTGATAATTTATCTTTGTGCTAGGTGTTAGACTATACAAGTCTAGCATATATTATGCGTTGAATAAGCGAACGTATAATCGTGGGGTAAGGGTAATATTAAGGATTTAATATTAAAAAGTTGGGGTGCAATTGATGTGATTTTTCATGCCATAAGTGGATGTCCATAATTGAGTCAATTATGGACATCATTAAAAGTTGACTTAATTAATAATTTGAATAGGGAATTATTAAAACTGGGGTAAAAGATTTTTAGTGTTAATCAATGCTTAGGACACGAGGTTGGACTCGTTTGTGACGTAAACCTGCCCGGACCCGCCCGGCAAATCCAGTGGTCACAAATGTCAGCCCAATGTGAGAGGTCCTAGGCCTAAACTAAAGCATAACGGTTATAAAGACACGAGGTTAGACTCTTTTATGGTGTAAGACTGCCCGGACCCGCCCGGCAAATCCAGCTGCCATAAATGCCAGTCTAATATGAGAGGTCTTTATGAGGTTATGGCCTGAATGAATTAAGAAATACTTAACCAGATAAACATGTAAGGTGGGACATGGTGGTTAAGTAGGTGCCTTGGGTGGCATGAGGAATCTAGGGGGTGCCCTTAGTGGCATGTGAAATACGATTAGTAAGACTTAACCAAACACACATGTAAATGAACATGACTAAGAGGGTTAAGTGGGATATACTAGTGACAAGCTTAGGTGGGTAGCTTGTGGGGGCCCATTTCGACCAGTATCCCAAACGTATCTTTGTGGGCTCGACACAAGTCAAGGACGGGACACGCATGCTGGGTTCGACTGTAAGAGGCCAAAACGGGGAACGGTGGCAACGCAAGTCCAACGGGGTTCGTATGCGTGTGTGGACCCGGGCTGGTAGGTAAGACGTTGTTGCATCGTGTAGGTATAAGCCGTGCATTCTCAAGTTGTATCGGGTTGCCACTTTAGGGGAGTGATACACCCCACGGTGGGGCCAGCACGGGTATCTACGAGTAGGGAGCCGATCGAAAGTGGGTAGTGGGGTACACCTAGTGGAGATAGGGGCAGACGACACCTATGTAGTCAGCTAGGGGTACGTAAGGCTATTTATAAAGTTTCTGTGTGAAGCAAGTGGGATCAAACAATAGGGTGACTGGTGTGGTGCAGTGTAGTAATGTGCGGTGCAGTGTAGTAATCATTTGTTAGTAATTAGGTGTGCCTTTACCGTTATCTTTAACGTTATCTTAAACGCTATCTTTATCTTCCTAAGAGTTCATAGACATTTACTTGTCTTCCAGCTTATGCCTTAGTCTAGTTATTTTGATAATAGTATTGTTAGAATTATCATACTCGCCAGACTTTATGTCTGACCCCCTCTATTTCTATCCTTTTTCCCCCTCCAGGTCCTTAGGTTGGGCCCAGCTCTAGTGGAGTTTGATTGAATTGCTTCATCTCTCTTTGGAAAGCTTGGACCGTTGAAGTAAAGTCCAGCTTGTTATCTTTTTAATGGCTATTTATGTAATGGGATTATGTATTTAGTTTTTATGAAGATGGATATTGTACTTGGTTATGATTTATGGTTTTATGATGTAACAAACATGTTTAATTTCCACTGCAATAAAATGAAGTTTTAGATTTCCAAGTACTATTTATTATATGTCTTGTTGTAATTTTTCTGTTCTATATTCACTTATAACCTCCATGAAAGTTAATGCATTCCCTTTGTGAGTGACATTAATGGACGTGGGGTGTTACATGTCCCACTAGCATCAGTATAAACGGTAAACGGCTTACTCCCGTCTGGCAGTACTAAGACTGGGGCTGAAGTCAAAGCTCTCTTCAAACGTTGGAACGCATCATCACAATCTACGTCCCATGTGAAAACTAGGTTCTTCTTCGTCAAGCGTGTCAATGGAGCTGATATCTTTGCGAAGTCTTTGATAAACTTCCTATAGTAGCCAGCCAACCCCAAGAAACTTCTCACTTCGGTAGCATTTTTGGGAACCTTCCCATCTTTGATGGCCACCACCTTCGCGGGATCTACAGCTATCCCTTCTTTGGAAACCACGTGCCCTAAGAACCGTACTTCCTTCCTCCAAAAGTGACACTTAGAAAATTTAGCTTTAAGCTTATGTGCTCGAAGAGTCTCCAACACTTCCCTAAGATGTAGGGCATGCTCTTCTTCATCCTTAGAAAAGATCAAGATGTCATCTACAAAGACTACCACGAATTTGTTAAGGTACTCCCTAAACACCCTACTCATCAGATCAACAAAGTATGCGGGGGCGTTTGTCAAACCGAAGGGCATAACTAGCCATTCATATAAACCGTCTGGAGTCCTAAAGGCAGTCTTATCTATGCTATCCTCAGCCACTCTCAACTGATGGAACCCAGTGTCTAAGTCCAACTGCGAAAACACTGAGGCGCCAACTAACTGATCGAAGAGATCATCAATCCTCGGCAATGGGTGTCTGTTTTTTTTAGTAAGTTTATTAAGTTCTCTATAGTCCACACACAGTCTAAGGGACCCATCATCCTTCGTGGAAAATACTACTGGGGCACCCCACTCCGATATACTTCGTCTTATGAACCCCTTCTCAAGCAACTCCTTCACTTGCTTATCGAGTTCCCTCCTTTCACGTGGAGCCATGTGGCGTACTGGCAAAGATACCGGTTTCGCATTATCCACAAGATATATTCGAAAATCTATCCCCCGCTTCGGAGGCAAGCCCTTCACCTCCTCAAACACATACGAATATTCTCGGACCACTCTAACAGATCGTAGATTTTCCTCAGACGCATCAAGCGATTCTAGATAACTTAGCATAACCGAATTTATGGGATTACAGAAGATTTCGAGAGTGTTGCCAAGGCGAGTCACGAGCCTAACTACTCTCCTTTCACAATCAAGAACGGCCCCATTTCTGGATAACCAATCCATTCCTAAAATTAGCCCATAGCCCGTGAAGCCCAACACATAAGCATCACATCTAAATTCAACGCTAAGTATGGAAATTTTCAAATCAAAACACATCATGGACAAATAAGCTGAGCCCCCTATTGGATTCGAAACAACTAAGGGATCCTCTACTAAACAGGTGTAACACCCCGAATTTCGGTTAATGCTAAAATTCACTAATTGCAAGATAAATAGTCTCAGATGTGGGAATTAGGGGTAACGGACTGCGTCATTGCGTTCGTCTCGGAAAAATACGCGAAATAGATTCCAAGTTTTCGAGAATCGGAGTCCGTATGGCCCAGTTAAGGCCCAATGAAGTTTGCAGAAAAATTAAAGCTAAAAACAGATTTAATAATTTAAATTCAGATTTCAAAATGGAGCCAGCAGGGGGTAGGCGGGAAGCTTCCCGCCCTACCCATGTCGACAGGCCTGTCGACAGGCCTGTCGACTGGGGAGTCGACTTGCCTGTCGACCTGGGCGCGCCGTCCAGAGAACCTTGGTGCACCAGGTTGGGTTTTAGGCTGGCTTGGAGGGCTGGGTTCTAGAGATTTCCTAAATCTAACGGACCTAATCTAACCTAGGGTTAATCTATGGGCCTAAAACACTCACCTAATCTATAAATACACCCTAAACCTACCCTAATCCATACTAAAAAAAGTAATGATGGCCTCATGCCGCCAAAATCAAACTTGAGAGAGCCTCCACTAGTTTATGAAGGGAGTTGCAAGCTAATCACTCTCTAAACAATCTCTAATCATCACCATCTTCATATTTAGCAACTAATTCCACTTCATAAGTTTGCTAATCTTGGTTTTGGTGAGTTTCTATCACTTTAACATCAATTGCTAAAGTAAGTAGATTGGGTGTAATGAGACTTATGGTCTTGAATGCGGATTAGTGAGTTTGAATCATTTGTAATGATATGCATGTTCAATAAGTTGGTTTATGCATGTTTAACAAGTTTGTTTATGCATATTTAATAAGTGGATTTATGAATGCTTATGCAAGTTATGTATATGGTTAAATGCAAGTTTAACATGATATGCAAGTTATGCATGCTTATGCAAGTATATGGATGCTTATGCAAGTTATGTATATGCTAAAATGCAAGTTTAACATGATATGCAAGTTATGCATGCTTATGCAAGTATATGGATGCTTATGCAAGTTATGTATATGCTAAAATGCAAGTTTAACATGATATGCAAGTTATGCATGCTTATGCAAGTATATGGATGCTTATGCAAGTTATGTATATGTTTAAATGCAAGTTTAACATGATATGCAAGTATGTGAATGCTTATGCAAGTATGTGAATGCTTATGCAAGAATGTGAATGCTTATGCAAGTTATGTGTATGCTTAAATGCATGTTTAACATGTTATGCAAGTTATGAGAATGCTTATATGCAAGTTCAACATGTTATGCAAGATATGTGTATGATAATATGCAAGCTCATATGCAACATGTTATGCAAATCATGTGTATGATAATATGCAAGTTTGGGTTAAATGTAGTTGGGTTAATATATGCTCATATATGCAAGTTGACATCCTCTTAACCCATGATAAAGTTATATGCTAAGATGTGGTTAAACCCATGATACTTGTGATGGATCTTCCCTTTATTATGTCATGAGAACGATTTACGTGGGGAACGATGGGATTAATAAATATGTTAATAAAAGTATGATTGGGTATGATTAAGCATACCATAAAGATAAATTAACATAAGTGGGAATTTACCTATTGAGTTAGGTCTACCCCATGGGAATTTACCTATTGAGTTAGGTCTACCCATGTTATGAAAAACTTGATATTAATTAGGGATAATTAATATGGGGGTGATTAATTAGGTGTAATTAATCAACTAAGACACGAGGTTGGACCCTTTTGTAGCGGAAGTCTGCCCTGAACCGACCGGCCATCCAACGGCTACAAATGATTGGCCCAATGTGAGAGGTCTTAGTCATAAATTAAATACATGATTAAAGTAAAGACACGAGGTTAGACCCTTTTGATGACAGAAGTCTGCCCGGAACCGACCGGCATATCCAGCAGTCATAAAAGACGGTCTAATGTGAGAGGTCTTTATGAGGTCATGAACTTAATTAATTAATTAAGAAACACTTAACCATATTAGCATGTAGAGGGACATGAGGGGTTAAGTGGGTGCCTTGGGTGGCATGTGGAAATCTAGTGGTTGCCTTGGGTGGCAATAGAAAATACGATTAGAATACTTAACCAAGTGGAAACATGTAATTGAACATGATTAAAGGGTTAAGTGGGATACACTAGATAAGTGACAAGCTTAGGTGGGTAGCTTGTTGGGGGCCCATTTCAACCAATATCCCAAACGTATCTTTGTGGGCTCGACTCTAGTCGAGTGACGGGACACGCATATTGGGCTTGATTATAAGAGGCCAAAACGGGTTAGCGGTGGCAACGCAAGTCCAACGGGTTTCATATGCGTGTGTGGGCCCGGGCTGGTAGATAAGCCGTTGTTGCATCGTGTAGATATAAAGCCGTGAACCGTTGATATTATCAGGTGGCCACTTTAGGGGAGTGATACACCCCACTGTGGGACCAGCACGGGTATCTACGGTAGGGAGCCGATCGCTTGGGGAGTAGTGGGGTACAGCTAGTGGAGATAGGGGCAGACGGCACCTATGTGGTCAGCTAGGGGTACATGAAACTACTAGTTATATCTTTCTTTAAGTCCTTGGGTGGGATCAATCTTTGAGTAGGAATGACTGGTGTGGTGCAGTGTAGTAATTATCCTTGGTGGGTAAATGCGTCTTTACAGTTATCTTAGTTTATCCTAAGTATACCAAGCTGCTTAGTGTAGCCATTCATCCCCAGACATTACCGTGGGTCAAGTTTTTGTCTTCTCTGGTTACTTTTGTGATTATATTGTTAAAGTTATAGGACTCGCTCAGACTTATGTCTGACCCCGTTGTTTTTATCTTTTTTCCCAACCCTCAGGTCCTACGGTGGATCCTAGCAGTAGTGGAGCTTGACCAGATTGCTGTTCCAGTCTTTAGGAGCTTGGATAGATGTAAAGCTCCAGTTACCCAGTTATCTTTTCTTTTGTCTTGGCTATTGTATGAGAGAGTGGGATTATGTACTTCTTTATTTTGATGGATATTGTACTTGACTTTTACTGTGGTTTTATGATGTAACCAGACATGTTTACTTCCGCTGTTATGAGATGATGTTTTAAATTTCAAGTACTATTTATATCTGTCTTGTTGTAATTTTTCTGTTCTATATTCACTAAAATACTCCACCGATGCTATGGCATTCCCTTAGTGAGAGACCATAGCGGGCGTGGGGTGTTACACGTGGTATCAGAGCAAAGGTTACCGGAACAGATAAAATTTTCAGAAAACTATTTTTCTAAAACATTTTTGGAAGAGATATTTTCAAAAACATGTCTTTAAAGAAAAAAAGTTTTTGAAAGAAAGGCATAATCCCCAATAGCCATATCTATATCCTTCGAATTCTCCGTTTTGAACCTTTCCTTTTTCGTTTCAGCATGGCTGAGGATCTTAACTTTCCGGAGGGTGTGACGGTACCAGTATGGTATAGGAGATTGATGGAGGCTAGGGCCACCACTGCGGGTCCAGCAAATGTTCCTCCACCAACCGTAGCACCTGATCTTCCTCCTCCCCCTCCTCCTCGCACAGATACTTTTGCTAAGACTTGCAAGGAATTTAAAGCTATGGGAGGGAAACCTTTTCAAGTATCTGAAACTTTTGTGGAGGCTAGGGATTGGCTTAAAGAGGTGGAAGAATTGATAGATATCTTTGAGATGGAAGAAGGAAAGAAAGTCAAATTAGCTGCTTGGTTAATGAAGGGAGAGGCCTCATTCTGGTGGGAGGTCACTAATGGAGAACGCCCGTTGACTCTTGGGCGGATTTTAGGCAGAGATTTGCGGCAAAGTTTCTCTCAAGGGCGGAGGAAAACTTGTATATGGAAAGATTCTTGACTCTAAAGCAAGGAAATCTCTCAGTGAAGGAATATGTCAACAAGTTTAATCAATTGGCAAGGTTTGGCCTAGATATGGTGAATACACCGGAGAAGAAGGCTTTGAGGTTCATCAAAGGCTTGAATGAACCGATGCATGGGTTGGCTATGACTCATATCCCTATGGGGGCCACCTTTGAGAAGTTAGTTGACATGGCACTCATGCATGAAGAAGAGAAGGGTCCCAATGCTAATAAGGCACCCGAGAAGAAGGGAGATCAAAAGAAACCTCAGCAACAACAACAAAACAAAGGTGGGAAAGGCAACGGTGGCAAGGGCAAGAAGAAGAAGTGTTTCAATTGTGGGACACCTGGCCACCTAAGCAAGGATTGTCGCAAGAAGAAGAAGACTGGCTGCTTCCACTGTGGCGAAGCAGGGCATCTAGTGAAAGACTGTCCTAAGAAAGGGCAAAGGACGGGGTCTACCTCAGGAGGACAGGTGCAAGCTCTTATGGCACCAGGTCAGGCTAGGGGGCAAGTACAGGCTCTCGCAGTCCCACCAATTCAGGAAAGAGGTAGAACTATCTCCGTTGAAAGTCTGGTTTTTCTATTTGATCATCATGTCCGTACATTGTTTGATTCAGGCGCATCGCATTCGTTTATCTCATCATCATTAGTTGAGTCACTGCACTTAGACACCAGTCTGGTAGATGATCCCTTGGTTGTTTCAAACCCAATTGGGGGCTCCACTTATTTGTCCATGATATGTTTGGGTTTGAAGATTTCTATACTTAGCATTGAGTTTAGATGTGATGCTTTTGTGTTGGGCTTCACGGGCTATGGGTTGATTTTGGGCATGGACTGGTTATCCAGTAATGGTGCCGTTCTTGATTGCGAAAGGAGAGTTGTTAGGCTCCTGACCCGCTTGGGTAACACTCTCGAGATTTCTTGTAATCCCATGGAATATGTTATGCTAAGTTATCTTGAATCGCTTGACGCTTCGGTCGAGAGTTTGCAATCTGTTAGAGTGGTCCGGGAATATCCGGATGTGTTTGAGGAGGTGAAGGGCTTACCTCCGAAGCGGGAGATTGACTTCCGAATATATCTGGTGGATAATGCTAAACCTGTATCTTTACCAGTACGCCACATGGCTCCTCGTGAGAGGAGGGAACTCCATAAGCAAGTAGGGGAGTTGCTTGAGAAGGGGTTCATAAGACGAAGTATATCGGAGTGGGGTGCTCCAGTAGTTTTTGCTACGAAGGCGGATGGGTCCCTCAGACTTTGTGTAGACTATAGAGAACTCAACAAGCTCACGAAGAAGAATAGACACCCATTGCCGAGGATTGATGATCTTTTCGATCAGTTGGTTGGCGCTTCAGTATTTTCTCAGTTGGACTTAGCCACGGGGTTTCATCAGTTGAGGGTGGCTGAGGATAGCATAGACAAGACTGCCTTTAGAAATCCGGATGGTTTCTATGAGTGGCTGGTGATGCCATTTGGGTTGACGAACGCCCCTGCATACTTTGTTGATTTGATGAGTAGGGTGTTCAGGGAGTTCCTTAATAAATTCGTGGTGGTCTTTGTGGATGATATCTTAGTATTTTCTAAGAGTGAAGAAGAGCATGCCCTACATCTTGGGGAGGTATTGAAGACTCTTCGAGCACATAGCCTTAAGGCTAAATTCTCTAAATGTCACTTCTGGAGGAAGGAGGTGCGGTTCTTGGGGCACGTGGTCTCCAAGGAAGGGATAGCTGTGGATCCCGCGAAGGTAGTATCAATTCAGGATTGGAAGGTTCCGAAGAATGCTACCGAAGTAAGAAGTTTCTTGGGGTTGGCGGGTTATTATAGGAAGTTTATTAAAGACTTCGCGAAGATATCAGCCCCATTAACCCGCTTGACAAAGAAGAATCTTGTTTTCACATGGGACGTAGATTGTGATGATGCGTTCCGACGGTTAAAAAGAGCTTTAACCACTGCTCCAGTTTTAGTGTTGCCAGATGGGAGTAAGCCATTTGTTGTTTATACCGATGCTTGTGGGACAGGGCTAGGCGCAGTCTTAATGCAAGAGGGAAGGGTGATAGCCTATGGTGGAAGGCAGTTGAGGGCACATGAGAAAAATTACCCTACCCATGATTTAGAGTTGGCCGCTATTGTTTTTGCGCTTAAGATTTGGCGCCATTATCTTCTTGGTGAGAGATTCGAATTGTTCACTGACCACAAATCATTGAAGTACTTGTTTTCTCAGAAGGATTTGAATCTGAGACAGCAAAGGTGGATGGAATTCTTAGCATCCTATGATTTCGAGATAGCGTATACCCCTGGCAAGGGTAACGTGGTGGCGGATGCCTTGAGCAGGAAGAGGTTGTCCTTGAGTCCATTGTTTGTGGAACAACGAAGCTTGGAATTTATCTCGATGTTTGATTTCAGACCTTCCGTTGACTATGTACCCGGTTTACTAGCTTCTTTGGAGGTTAGACCTACTCTTTTGGGGCGGATTGGAGAAGCACAGAGGGACGACCCAATGTTGGTTAAGTTGGTAGAGAAGCTCATAAGGGGGGAGTCGTCCAGCCATTTGAGTAGGTACACCCTAGACGATAGGGGGTGCTTGCGTAGAGACGGTAGACTTTGTGTACCGCAAGACGAGGGTTTGAGAAAGGCTATTCTTGATGATGCACACCGTTCTAGGATGACCATTCATCCCAGTGGGGACAAGATGTACCAAGACATGAAGAGGGTTTTCTTCTGGGCCGGTATGAAGAAAGATGTGGCCGAGTATGTCGCTCGATGCCTGGTGTGCCAACAAGTGAAGGCGGAGCAAAAGAAACCAGGTGGGTTGCTTCACCCATTGGAGGTTCCGCAATGGAAGTGGGATAGCGTCTCGATGGATTTTATTGACGGGTTACCCAGATCGAGAAAGGGTAATACAGGAATTTGGGTGGTGGTAGACAGACTTACTAAGAGCGCCCATTTCATACCTGTGAAGAGCAAGAGGACTGCTCCATGGCTAGCTTCTGTATATCTTCGAGAGATAGTTCGATTGCATGGGGTACCCTCTAGCATAGTGAGTGATCGAGATCCTATCTTCACTAGCGAGTTCTGGAGAAGTTTGCAAGAAGCAGTGGGGACTCAATTGTGTCTGAGCACCGCATATCATCCTCAGACAGACGGCCAGACTGAGAGGGTGAATCGTGTTCTAGAAGACCTTTTGAGACTTTGTATCTTAGATTTTGGAGGTACATGGGAAGGGCATCTTCCATTGGTGGAGTTCGCATATAATGACAGCTTTCAGTCCAGTATTGGTATGGCTCCTTTCGAAGCTCTCTATGGAAGGCCTTGTCGATCACCTACATGTTGGTGGGAATCTACGGATAAGATCTTGCTTGGGCCTGATATGATTAGGGAGACTTCGGAGAAGATTGACTTGATTCGAAGGAGGATGAAAGCAGCGCAGGATAGGCAAAAATCTTATGCGGACAAGAGAAGGACAGATCTTGAGTTTGGGGTTGGGGACATGGTCTTTGTCAAAGTGTCTCCGTTACGAAATGTGGTTCGCTTTGGATCTGTTGGGAAGTTAGCACCAAGGTTCGTTGGGCCATTTCCTATTAAGGAAAGAATTGGGCGGATGGCATATAGAGTGGAGTTGCCCGAAAGACTTAGTGGTGTACATGATGTATTCCATGTGTCCCATTTGAGGAAGTGCTTACATGAGACCGCAGAGGTGGTAGAGCCGAGCTTGCTTAAAGAAGTGGAAGTAGAGCGTGATGCGACTATTCGACGAGGTCCTACTCGCATCCTTGGGTCAGAGACTAGGAAATTGAGGAATCGAGAGGTTCAACTAGTCAAAGTGCAATGGGGAGAAGATGAGAGCAACGCAACTTGGGAGACGGAAGCGAAGATGCGTTCATTTTACCCATTTCTTTTTGAGGGTATGTCTTTACTTTCTCCTCTATCGTTGTCTAGTACTTATCTTATCTTTAGTATATCCTCTCGTTAGTACTGATTGACCTTTAGATAGGGTAAACCTATGGTTGAAACATGTGTTTGAGACATGTTATGGTTGGTGGATGCAAGTGGATGCAAGTGTTTGCTAGTGGTTGCTCGTGGATGCATATACACACACTCTAGGCACTAGATCGGCTCAGTCACTTCATATTGCATATTGCATAAAATTGTGTGTAGGAAGCTATATTTATGGATGTATAATGATTGTGTTATCATATGGATGATGCATTTTGGTGAATGATTGTGCACTCATGTAGATATTGTATGTGTCGATAGGGTTCTTTCGCATACATAATGGATGCATGGCACTATCATGGTTTGCATATGTTCATACATTAGGTAGGGAACATATACACACACTTTTTGCATATGCTCATACATCATTAGAAATTGTTTTAAGGACAATGGATGCCAGTGTTTGATTGATTGAGTAGATGGTTGTTTGGATGGTAGGATATGCATTCTCCTTAGCTTAGAGATTTCGGGGACGAAATCCTTTAAGGAGGGGAGAATGTAACACCCCGAATTTCGGTTAATGCTAAAATTTACTAATTGCAAGATAAATAATCTCAGATGTGGGAATTAGGGGTAACGGGCTGCGTCATTGCGTTCGTCTCGGAAAAATACGCGAAATAGAGTCCAAGTTTTCGAGAATCGGAGTCCGTATGGCCCAGTTAAGGCCCAATGAAGTTTGCAGAAAAATTAAAGCTAAAAACAGATTTAATAATTTAAATTCAGATTTCAAAATGGAGCCAGCAGGGGGCAGGCGGGAAGCTTCCCGCCCTACCCATGTCGACAGGGCTGTCGACAGGCCTGTCGACTGGGGAGTCGACTTGCCTGTCGACCTGGGCGCGCCGTCCAGAGAACCTGGGTGCACCAGGTTGGGTTTTAGGCTGGCTTGGAGGGCTGGGTTCTAGAGATTTCCTAAATCTAACGGACCTAATCTAACCTAGGGTTAATCTAAGGGCCTAAAACACTCACCTAATCTATAAATACACCCTAAACCTACCCTAATCCATACTAAAAAAAGTAATGATGGCCTCATGCCGCCAAAATCAAACTTGAGAGAGCCTCCACTAGTTTATGAAGGGAGTTGCAAGCTAATCACTCTCTAAACAATCTCTAATCATCACCATCTTCATATTTAGCAACTAATTCCACTTCATAAGTTTGCTAATCTTGGTTTTGGTGAGTTTCTATCACTTTAACATCAATTGCTAAAGTAAGTAGATTGGGTGTAATGAGACTTATGGTCTTGAATGCGGATTAGTGAGTTTGAATCATTTGTAATGATATGCATGTTCAATAAGTTGGTTTTTGCATGTTTAACAAGTGGGTTTATGCATATTTAATAAGTGGGTTTATGAATGCTTATGCAAGTTATGTATATGGTTAAATGCAAGTTTAACATGATATGCAAGTTATGCATGCTTATACAAGTATATGGATGCTTATGCAAGTTATGTATATGCTAAAATGCAAGTTTAACATGATATGCAAGTTATGCATGCTTATGCAAGTATATGGATGCTTATGCAAGTTATGTATATGCTAAAATGCAAGTTTAACATGATATGCAAGTTATGCATGCTTATGCAAGTATATGGATGCTTATGCAAGTTATGTATATGTTTAAATGCAAGTTTAACATGATATGCAAGTATGTGAATGCTTATGCAAGTATGTGAATGCTTATGCAAGAATGTGAATGCTTATGCACGTTATGTGTATGCTTAAATGCATGTTTAACATGTTATGCAAGTTATGAGAATGCTTATATGCAAGTTCAACATGTTATGCAAGATATGTGTATGATAATATGCAAGCTCATATGCAACATGTTATGCAAATCATGTGTATGATAATATGCAAGTTTGGGTTAAATGTAGTTGGGTTAATATATGCTCATATATGCAAGTTGACATCCTCTTAACCCATGATAAAGTTATATGCTAAGATGTGGTTAAACCCATGATACTTGTGATGGATCTTCCCTTTATTATGTCATGAGAACGATTTACGTGGGGAACGATGGGATTAATAAATATGTTAATAAAAGTATGATTGGGTATGATTAAGCATACCATAAAGATAAATTAACATAAGTGGGAATTTACCTATTGAGTTAGGTCTACCCCATGGGAATTTACCTATTGAGTTAGGTCTACCCATGTTATGAAAAACTTGATATTAATTAGGGATAATTAATATGGGGGTGATTAATTAGGTGTAATTAATCAACTAAGACACGAGGTTGGACCCTTTTGTAGCGGAAGTCTGCCCGGAACCGACCGGCCATCCAGCGGCTACAAATGATTGGCCCAATGTGAGAGGTCTTAGTCATAAATTAAATACATGATTAAAGTAAAGACACGAGGTTAGACCCTTTTGATGACAGAAGTCTGCCCGGAACCGACCGGCATATCCAGCAGTCATAAAAGACGGTCTAATGTGAGAGGTCTTTATGAGGTCATGATCTTAATTAATTAATTAATTAAGAAACACTTAACCATATTAGCATGTAGAGGGACATGAGGGGTTAAGTGGGTGCCTTGGGTGGCATGTGGAAATCTAGTGGTTGCCTTGGGTGGCAATAGAAAATACGATTAGAATACTTAACCAAGTGGAAACATGTAATTGAACATGATTAAAGGGTTAAGTGGGATACACTAGATAAGTGACAAGCTTAGGTGGGTAGCTTGTTGGGGGGCCATTTCAACCAATATCCCAAACGTATCTTTGTGGGCTCGACTCTAGTCGAGTGACGGGACACGCATATTGGGCTTGATTATAAGAGGCCAAAACGGGTTAGCGGTGGCAACGCAAGTCCAACGGGTTTCATATGCGTGTGTGGGCCCGGGCTGGTAGATAAGCCGTTGTTGCATCGTGTAGATATAAAGCCGTGCACCGTTGATATTATCAGGTGGCCACTTTAGGGGAGTGATACACCCCACTGTGGGACCAGCACGGGTATCTACGGTAGGGAGCCGATCGCTTGGGGAGTAGTGGGGTACACCTAGTGGAGATAGGGACAGACGGCACCTATGTGGTCAGCTAGGGGTACATGAAACTACTAGTTATATCTTTCTTTAAGTCCTTGGGTGGGATCAATCTTTGAGTAGGAATGACTGGTGTGGTGCAGTGTAGTAATTATCCTTGGTGGGTAAATGCGTATTTACAGTTATCTTAGTTTATCCTAAGTATACCAAGCTGCTTAGTGTAGCCATTCATCCCCAGACATTACCGTGGTCCAAGTTTATGTCTTCTCTGGTTACTTTTGTGATTATATTGTTAAAGTTATAGGACTCGCTCAGACTTATGTCTGACCCCGTTGTTTTTATCTTTTTTCCCAACCCTCAGGTCCTACGGTGGATCCTAGCAGTAGTGGAGCTTGACCAGATTGCTGTTCCAGTCTTTAGGAGCTTGGATAGATGTAAAGCTCCAGTTACCCAGTTATCTTTTCTTTTGTCTTGGCTATTGTATGAGAAAGTGGGATTATGTACTTCTTTATTTTGATGGATATTGTACTTGACTTTTATTGTGGTTTTATGATGTAACCAGACATGTTTACTTCCGCTGTTATGAGATGATGTTTTAAATTTCAAGTACTATTTATATCTGTCTTGTTGTAATTTTTCTGTTCTATATTCACTAAAATACTCCACCGATGCTATGGCATTCGCTTAGTGAGTGACCATAGCGGGCGTGGGGTGTTACAACATGTGTTTAAGTGCAGTGATTCAACTAATGATGTAGAGATAAACGAATGTGATGCGCCCGAATCGAATAAGGTACGGACAAGATGATCAAACAGAAAAACTAAGCTTTCAACAGAAATGGTTCTACCTCGTTCTTGCAGCGGTGGGACCGCGAGAGCCTGAACTTGTCCCCTAGCCTGCCCTGGTGCCATAAGAGCCTGCACCTGTCCTCCCGAGGTAGCTCCTGCCCTCTGCCCCTTCTTTGGGCAGTCCTTCACTAAATGTCCCGCATCGCCACAATGAAAACATCCTCCCTTCTTTTTCTTTCGGCAATCCTTGCTGAGATGGCCTGGGGTTCCACAGTTAAAGCACTTTTTCTTTCCCTTGCCATTATTGTCTTTTCCACCCTTCTTGTTTTGCTGTTGTGGTTTCTTCTGATCCCCCTTCTTCTCGGGTGCCTTATCAGCTTTAGCGCTTTTCTCCTCATGCATGAGCGCCATTTCTACTAACTTCTCAAAGGTGCCCCCCATCGGGATGTGGGTCATAGCCAACCCTTGCAATGGTTCATTCAAGCCATTCACGAACCTTAGAGCCTTCTTCTCTGGCGTGTTTACTAAGTCCAAGCCAAACCTTGCTAACTGATTAAATTTATTGACATATTCTTTCACTGATGAGCTTCCTTGCTTCAATGTCAAGAACCTTTCCATATATAGATTTTCTTCCGCCCTTGAGAGAAACTTCGCCTCGAACCTACGTCTGAAATCCGCCCAAGAGTCAACAGGACGCTCCCCATTAGTGACCTCCCACCAAAACGAGGCCTCTCCCTTCATCAACCAAGGTGCTAAACGAACTCTCCTCCCTTCTTCTACATCAAAGATTTCTATCAATTCTTCCACCTCCTTAAGCCAATCTCTAGCTTCCACAAACGCATCTGACCCTTGAAATGGTTTTCCACCCATAGCCTTGAATTCCTTGCACGTCTTTGCAAAAGTATCTACGCGAGGAGGAGGAGGAACGGGTGCAACTGGTGGTGGAGGAACATTGGCTGGACCTGCAGCAGCCCTAGCCTCCAATAGCCTCCTATACCATCCTGGTATCGTTACATCGTCGGGTAGATTAAGATCTTCAGCCATGCTGAAACGAAAAAGGAAAGATTCAAAATGGAGAATTCGAAAGATAAATATATGTGGCTATTGGGGATTATGTTTTTCTTAAAAACTTTTCTCTTTAAATTTCTCATTAAAACATGTTTCTGAAAACACTTCTTCCAAAAATAACTATTTTTCTAAAGTATTTTTATCTGTTCTGGTAACCTTAAGCTCTGATACCACGTGTAACACCCCACGTCCATTAATGTCACTCGCGAAGGGAATGCATTAACTTCCATGGAGGTTATAAGTGAATATAGAACAGAAAAATTACAACAAGACAGATAATAAATAGTACTTGGAAATCTAAAATTTCATTTTATTGCAGCGGAAATTAAACATGTTTGTTACATCATAAAACCATAGATCATAACCAAGTACAATATCCATCTTCATAAAAAAAATACATAATCCCATTACATAAATAGCCATTAAAAAGATAACAAGCTGGACTTTACTTCAATGGTCCAAGCTTTCCAAAGAGAGATGAAGCAATTCGATCAAACTCCACTAGAGCTGGGCCCAACCTGAGGACCTGGAGGGGGAAAAAGGTTAGAAATAGAGGGGGTCAGACATAAAGTCTGGCGAGTATGATAATTCTAACAATACTATTATCAAAATAACTAAACTAAGGCATAACATGGAAGACAAGTAAATGTCTATGAACTCTTAGGAAGATAAAGATAGCGTTTAAGATAACGTTAAAGATAACGGTAAAGGCACACCTAATTACTTTCGAATGATTACTACACTGCACCGCACATTACTACACTGCACCACACCAGTCACCCTATTGTTTGATCCCACTTGCTTCACACAGAAACTTTATAAATAGCCTTACGTACCCCTAGCTGACAACATAGGTGTCGTCTGTCCCTATCTCCACTAGGTGTACCCCAATACCCACTTTCGATCAGCTCCCTACTCGTAGATACCCGTGCTGGCCCCACAGTGGGGTGTATCACTCCCCTAAAGTGGCAACCCGATACAACTTGAGAATGCACGGTTTATACCTACACGATGCAACAACATCTTACCTACCAGCCCGGGTTCGCACACGCATACGAAACCCGTTGGACTTGCGTTGCCACCGCTCCCCGTTTTGTCTTCTTATAGTCGAACCCAGCATGCGTGTTCCGTCCTCGACTTGGGTCGAGCCCACAAAGATACGTTTGGGATACTGGTCGAAATGGGCCCCCACAAGCTACCCACCTAAGCTTGTCACTAGTATATCCCACTTAACCCTCTTAGTCATGTTCATTTACATGTGTGTTTGGTTAAGTTTTACTAATCGTATTTCACATGCCACTAAGGGCACCCCCTAGATTCCTCATTCCACCCAAGGCACCTACTTAACCCCCATGTCCCACCTTACATGTTTATCTGGTTAAGTATTTCTTAATTCATTCAGGCCATAACCTCATAAAGACCTCTCACATTAGACTGGCATTTATGGCAGCTGAATTTGTCGGGCGGGTCTGGGCAGTCTTACACCATAAAAGAGTCCAACCTCGTGTCTTTACAACCTTTATGCTTTTGTTTAGGCCTAGGACCTCTCACATTGGGCTGACATTTGTGACCACTGGATTTGCCGGGCGGGTCCGGGCAGGTTTACGTCACAAACGAGTCCAACCTCGTGTCCTAAGCATTGATTAACACTTAAAATCTTTTACCCCAATTTTAATAATTCCCTATTCAAATTATTAATTAAGTCAACTTTTAATGGTGTCCATAATTGGCTCAATTATGGCCATCCACTTATGGCATGCAAAATCATATCAATTGCACCCCAACTTTTTAATATTAAATCCTTAATATTACCCCTACCCCACGTTTATACGTTCGCTTATTCAAGCATAATATAGGCTAGACTTGTATAGTCTAACACCTAGCACAAAGATAAATTATCACAACATATAGACAATTAAAATAAATCTAATCATAATAGGGGTGAAACTTGCATAAACTACACATGTTAAGGATCAAAAGGTGTCAACTTGTTAAATGTCTCAATTTACATGATATGATCATAGCCCAAAACTATACATAAACTTGCATATGGGGATTTTAGGCAACATAATGATGGTGTGAACTAGCATAGGATATCACATATGTCATAGCATAATTCTAGATCTCATAATAGATGTCTTGGTATATGTTCATAAATTTTCTAATCAATCTAACTTGCATATGTGACTTGTCATATAGATCAACATAACCCAAACATGATGATTTAATTAATATGAACTAACTAGCATAGATGGTAACATCATGGCTTTTTAACATGTATGATTCATCACAACTTAGCATAGAAACTTTCAACATACATAACATCATCATAGCATGATTTACAACATATAAGATATCATCATCACATAACATTGGATTTACAATATACATGATAGCAAAAAGGGTTTACAACAACATATATGATAATTCACATCATCTACTCATAATCCATTCATAACTCAACCTAATTAAAATGATAATAATCTTGTTAAGATAATCATACTCACAATTTAGAGAAGAAAAGAGAGAGTTTTGCTTTGCTTTAGGGTTGAGAGAATTAGAATTGAATTTTCTTTTCTTCTTTCTTAGTTGGCGGCGGCTCCATTGATTTCCATGATGATGGTATGACGGTAACTATTCTATTTTAATTAGGTTTAGGGTTAGCATTAGGATGTATTTATAGGTGTAGGAAGTTATTTAGGACCATTGGATTAACCCTAAACCATGAGAACCAATCAAATGAAAAATCTGCATTTAAGCGAATCGGCCCACGGGTTGACAGCCAAACACCCTGGATTAACCCCTAGTCGACCCAGCAAGGCTCGGGTCGACCTCAAAAATGGGCCGGTTCGGTTATTCCCCCTCCCAATTCGCTGTTTTGAACTTTTTCGCATATTTATTTATTTATTTTTTAATTTATATATATATATATATCAATATATATATATATATATATATATTTCTCTGCGCAACCCATTTCACTTAATTCTTTTCTAAAAATTAAGTATACTTTAATTTGTGAATTTTAATGTTATAAAATTACGGGGTGTTACATTATGGGTAGTGGAACAGAAATATTACAAGACAGACATATATAAAACAGCGGAAAGTAAAGTGGAAGTACTTCAAATCATTTATTAAATATGATTGTTTACAATAAAAGCCCATCAACTTCCAATACCCAATTACATAGTTAAAATATCTGTCTTGCTCAAAAACAAAGAAGCATAAAAATAAGTTATAGTATTCCCCAATAAAGCAAGCCATAGCCAAGAAAAATCCAAGCCTTGCATGAAAGAGCCTTGGAGCTTGATAAGGTCCGAGCTAAGATGTATTCCCACCTTGCGAACCTGGGAGGGGGGGAACGAAAGAAAACGAGGCGAAACAAAACGGGTCAGTCATAAAGACTGAGTAAGTCCTAGTGACTTTCAGCATAAAAACAGTTAAAGATAATATGGCATGAGTAAACTGAAAGTAAACATAAGCATGATGACAAGATAAGCAACAGGCAAGATAACTAAGGATAACATGAAGTGATTTTTGTCAAGTAACATCGCAAGGTTCCCATTCAAGATAAACTAAGTATAATTTTGTAAGATTCCTATCAAGCATATTACGATTCCTCTGCTTCGCCATTAAAAGATTTCTATGGTATTTATTTGCTCTGCACCACCTAACTAGCATCCACATAAGTGTCTTACAAGGAATGATCCGTATTCTTAATAGTACTCCAACTAGTGTCCTATGTAACAAGGATCCTTACCCCCTAATAGTGTCCCAACTAGTAGCCCGTGTTATATAATAAGGTGGTCCCACCCACTACTTAGAAATCATAATACTAGTCTTATGTTCCCCTAGCTGACTACATAGGTGCCGCCTGCCCCTATCTTGTAACGACCCAGAAAATCTAAACCAATTTAAAAATTTTAAATTGGCTAAAATAATGGGTTTTAAGTATTTAAAATAAATATTTTAAATAATAGAGATGAAAAGGGAGTTGAATCGACAATTGAAAACGAATATAATTAATTATAATTATAAACAAGGCCTGAAATGTTGCTGTAGTTTCAAAAATTGAATTCAAACTTTGTCGGACTGTACCGGGTGCAAAACAAAATGGATTTTAACGAAACCAAAAATATTTAAATCTGTTAGTGAACACCTTTCTAACGAATCTGAAAAATCGAATTTTCATAACGGAAAGCAAAAGTTATGGCCAAATGAATTTTCAGAAAGGTCGTTATGGAATTTATATAGCCCGAGAAATTGGCCATTTTGCATACGACCTCGGAATTCGACGAAACCACTTTTGTTGGATCCGAGATGTGAAGTTATCACTAGGTTTCAAATTTCATAATTTTTGAAGCTAGTATGTGAGCGTGGCAAAGGAAAACGTGTTCTGGTCAATTACAGTTAAATTGGATCGACCAGAATTGGGCCTTTTTCCAAACGGTCTCAGAATTCGACGAAACTAGTTTTCTTAGGACCGTATCATCAAAACATTGCTAGATTTATTTTTCTGGAATTTTTCGAATCAATTTGTGGCCCTGGCAAATTGAAATGTACGTTCAAATTAAATATTGAATGTTTTATATTTTAATTTGAATGGAAACTGACTGAAACAGTCGAATGGGCCTACGAAACATATCCCATTATGTTTGGAATGGGGGTAAAACGCTAGGGACGACAGTCGTTGGGTTTGGATTAGAGTTCGTGTGTGAAAGAGGGTATTTTCGAATTTTTAAAAATATATAAATAAACAAAAAAATATCATTGGTCAGAAAATCTATTTTCTCTCTCCCCGTCGTCGATAGCAGGCGGAACTTCTTCAATCCCTTCTCTCCTCGATTTCTCTCAATCCGCTCAAAATTAGACCTCCATCCTGTTGAGGATTTTGTAGAGCAAGACAAGACCTTCAAATCCATAGCAAGTTTGGATTTTTTTCATTGAGTATTCTTTGAGTTACGGGTCCCCGAAGTCGCGACGTTCAAGTCGCCGCCGCCTCAGGCGATCGAACGCCACCGCACCCCCCTGCGATGGAAGCTCTCTCCTCCCTCATCGACCTCATGCAACCCGATTCCAATATCGTGCAACGGTTTGGGCGAAAGATCAAAACCTAGTTATGAAGAAAATAGAGGTATACGGCTATATATATTTTCAACAGTTTTAACACCTTTAAACCATTGCAAACTTTGAAAAATCATATCTTTTTCGTTTCTTGTCGAAATTCGATGAAACAGGAAACATCGTGACCGTGTGGACGTCTTCTACATTTTAGAAGAGACCGCATATTTTTCTGAGCCTTCTGCTATTTTTGGTGGAGTGGAACCCAATGTGAGATTTCTAATTTATAAACGATATGGAAAACGACGATGTATAAATTATATAGTCGATGTATGGGTTATATAAGCGTTGTACACCTCATGTATATGCGTTGTATAAGTTGTACGTTCGATGTATAAGTTATATATGCGTTGTAAAAATTATATATGTGTTGAAATGGAAGCGAATTGCTATATATATATATATATATATATATATATATATATATACGCCCCTCGTCCACAAACCATGGACGATATTTATTGATTGTGTTTGGTGAGAAAATTGATTGATAGCCAATGGTTGTTTGGGATTTTTTGTGGTTGATATTGATTGATTGTGGTTGAAAAATACCCATTTGTGGTTGAGAAATATTTGGTTGAAACCACATAGGATTAGTTTGTGGAAATGAAATAAATATATACATGCCGCCTGCGTGCGAACTAGATGCATGATCCCCATTGTCAAAAACCGCGAGGTTTTAAGGTAGAGCGAGGAGCCGTACTAGGGACGGTCCCGGTTTTAACTACCCTGCCGTTATGCTGCCGAAATTTTGCATTATTTTCATTTGCTGAAACTATATTTATTCATTGAATAGAAAACCTTCATGTGTTGAATCGATATTCATTCGTTGATTAGAAATTCATGTGTTGAATGGTCTTCATGTTTTAAATATAAAAATCACATTTTTATCTATGTATATGAACTATAGAAAACCTTCATGTGTTGAATCGATATTCATTCGTTGATTAGAAATTCATGTGTTGAATGGTCTTCGTGTTTTAAATATAAAAATCACATTTTTATCTATGTATATGAACTATAGAAAACCTTCATGTGTTGAATCGATATTCATTCGTTGAATAGAAATTCATGTGTTGAATGGTATTCATATTTTGAAATAAATTGTTTATAATAAAAATCACCTTTTTATCATCTATATGAACTATGTAAAATAATCTCGTTTTAAAATAAATTGTTTTATAATAAAAATCCTATTTTTATTACCCATATAAACCATATAAAATAATAGTGTTTTGAAAAAAATTGTTTTACAACAAAAATCACCTTTTTATTATATACATGAATTGTTGAAATGTGAAGTATTAAAAATAGCCACTCATTCAAATAAATATGCATGAGTTAAAATATTCATTAATTAGCTAATGATATGATTTTTGCCTATGCATGCAACATTAGAATGAATGGTGTTTTTAAGCCAAATTGAATCAAATATGAAGTTGAATGGAAAGTGATAAGTGATAAGAACTGTATATATGTACATGCATATTTATTGAACATGTTATAACAAAGGGGCTAGAGAAGAGGAACAAAATTTTTGCCCGACAAATAGGTACACATTTACCGTTTTGTTTGGGTGATGATTTTATGAGCCTGTTGGCTAGCCGCTTGGCTAGCCGCTTGGCTTTTCCTTTTTCTTTTTGACATGAGACGCCCGTGTGGCTATTTGGGAATTTTCCCAGCCCCTCCCGTACAAAGGAGGTTATGGCGAAATTTTCCAAAATTTAAAGGCGTTAGTGAAATATTTGAAGTGAAAACAATATTGAAATTGTTGAATGAACTATATTTATATAAATATATAAATATAAATAAAATTAAAACGAAACGTGGCCGTGCAGTTCGTGTTTTGAAACTGTGATTTCAAACAACTATTGCGGGAAATCCGACCATTGGAATTTCCCGAAACCGCAACTGTTGGGTTCGCCTTGGAAATATCATTCCAGCGGCACCAACTTTGTAAAAATCCAACGGTTGGATTTTCTGGAATGTTTAATTCAAATATGAAGAAAAACAGCGCCAGAAACGATTATATATATATATATATAATTAAATTTAGTCGAATAACGACGTTGCAGTTTGTATTTTGAAATCGAAACTTCAAACGATTGTACCGGGAGATCCGACCGTCGGATTTTCCCGAAACTGGAACCGTTGGATTCGTTTTGAAAAGACCTTTCTAATGATGTAAATTGTGTGAAGATCCAACGGTTAGATTTTCATATATGTGTAAATCAAATCTGAAGAAAAACAGTGCCACGGCCGCGTTTTGGCCCGAAGCGTCGTTATGAATAAATTGGCTATTTTAAAATAAATAAAAATAGCGATAAATCATTATAAAATATCATAAACAATATGGAATGAAAATAAACTGAATTTGCTCGATTTATGTGGTATTTGGTGGTTGAATGTGTTTGGTGTGAAAATTACATTAAAGAACAAAATTGGTGTTGTCGAATGATTTAACCATTGAAATAAATTGATTTGAAATTCTAAATATACGTGAATTATTTGAAAAGGCCGAGTTAATTCTCATTTCAAATAATTGACCGACGATTGAAAGTCGAAGACGAAGACGGTGGTCGAAGACCGGAGATCTTCACCTCGTTTGGATGGTAACCGAGGTCCTGATTGGGAGGCATCCCGAAATATGGATAATGATGGTGATCGTCCAGACGTACGTGGTGATCGATGGGTTTGCTAGGTATTTGGTGCCTCCGGTTTCGTTCAGACCCAGAACGGACTTGTAAATGGACTGTGTGTCTGACATTAGATTTCATTCTGTGTTGATTGATCTCTATTAAATATACATCTGTTTGGCGGCGGAGATTTTATTCTTTTTCTTAACGCCCCTCTTTGAAACGCATGAGCTCAGAGGTTGTATTTCGATGGACATCAGTCGCATGGCATGAATTGCTAGTGTGGCATGCCTGAGTGGCAAATGATCAAGGCTTCTGCTGAAAAGCAAAGTCTTATGGTGATGATCAAAGCACCGCCTGTGTGGTGTAGCTTTGTGTATTACGTGAAATCGCGAGACTCACACCCTGGTACGAACCAGAAACGGGAGAAGGACCTCAGGGGGGACATGCGTTTCTTTCTAGCTAGGGTGGTGTGAGTGACCTACCAGCCCTGAAATTTATATACTTTTCACCTATGTGGTTGTTGCTGTTGCGAGGCGCCTCGGTTTGATCGGACGATCCGGGTCCGATGGAGTCATTCGTTGGCTCATTTACGCCCCAAAGGGCGGGGAAACGTATTGTTCAGGCACTATAATCCACTCCGTGTGGACCGGCCCTGTCGCTCCAAGGGGCAGTTGCGGATGTTCCGGAGGCTCGGGCTAGAGAGTCTCGAAGTCGGTAAGGACTATCTTTTGCCTTGGTTCAGGACGGAAATCCAATTTCCAAATACGTCATCGTGCGATTTTGATTGTACATTATGTTTGTTTTCCACTGTAGACATTTATGTATAGCTGAACTGTATTTGTACTAAGTATGATCCTGTATACTGTGTAACTCTGATGATTACGTTTATCCAGTATATTCTATTGTTCATTATCTAGTATATTTAATTAATTCTGTTCTGCTATTATCTGTTTCTGTGTTATATTCCTAAGATAACCCTTGTCTCCGTCAGTACGGGATTTGGGGTCGTCACAACGTGGTATCAGAGCTTTGGTTAAGATTAGTTCTGGAATATAACATATTAACGAACTCGTCAGAAATAGAACCAGTAGTGTTCTAGGACGGGTAACTCATTACAGATAGGATCAGTAATATCCTAGTATGAGTAGCAGAATGAAATAACACCTAGATAGACGCATTTACATTCAAGTATTTGTCTCTATATTTTGAAATATCTTTTCTGTTGACCTGACAGTTGATCTGCTATTTGCAGAAGAACTAGAAAATGAGTGCCAGAAACAGAAGAAGTGATACTGACTCGGATATTGAAGCCTTATATATGAAATATAGAAATCTGGGTGGAAAGCCGTTCTCGGGCAAAGAATCTATTATGAGAACACAAGCTTGGATTAGTTCGGCTGAGAAAATCTTTGAAGCATTAAAGCTGAGGGATGACCAGAAAAAATTACTGGCCTCCTGGGCACTCGAAGACGAAACTTTGTTCTGGTGGGATTTAGTGATTAAGGATAATCCAGAAGGTGATATCACCTGGGATAGATTCAAAGTGATTTTCCTGGAAAGATTTACTCCTCCCAAAGCGACGGAGCGCCTATGTGATGAATTTTATTATTTGATACAAGGTGATATGACCATCCCAGAATATCATAAGAAATTCAACGAAGTTTCTCACTTTGCTCCCCATCTAATTCAGAATACGAGGAGAAAGAATATGAGATTTATTTACGGGCTTCAAAGGAAATATCAGAATAAAGTAATGGGGCATGTGAAGCTTCCTTTTTCTGAAATGATATACATGGCTTACCAGTACGAGGATCTCGACAAGAAAGGTATGTTACAGAACGATGAGGAGGTCAGCTCTAGTAATAAAATTGAGTCTGAAACTGATCGTCCTGAGGCCAGTACAATGTCTGGGGGCAGTAAGAAGCCCAGTGCCAAGAGAAAAAGGGCCAAATCTGAGAAGAAACCAGTAACGACAACTATATGCTCTAACTGCAATAAGCAAGGACATCTCTCGATAAGTTGCCGATCTCTAAAGAAACAAAGAAAGGATCTAAGTCTAATAAGAAGTTTCAAGAGACCAGAGAATGCAGCATTTGCCATCGGTTTGGCCATGTAAAACAGGATTGCCGGCTGTTAAAGGCAACCTAGGAGGCTCAGGTAAATGAAGTGGCAGAAACTTCAGCACCCTCAGATAGACAGGGAAGGTCTGATGTTTTAGAAGGCACGCTTAATGTCAAAAATATTCCAGTTAAAGTACTATTTGACACTGGCACGTCACGAAGCTTTATTTCAAAGAATGCAGCTAAGAAGTTAGATTTGAAATTGAGAAAGCTCAAAGAACCAATGACTGTCCAAAATCCGGTTGGGGGTTCCATCGATCTCAGTTGGGTTTGTGCAGTACCTGTCTCTTTTTCCTGCTATAAATTCCCTACTATCTCCATCGTCATGAATTTTACGAGTTTGATCTTATATTGGGGTTGGATTGGCTAACCAAATATGAAGCTGAGGTTAGATGCGCCGAGAGAGTGGTTAAAGCAAGGGCCCAATCAGGGAATTATATAACCATACCATGTGAAGGCCCAACTTCAAATAGAAAAGATTTCTGGTCAGCTCTCGATGTTTCTCCAGCTCAAATAGAAAATGTCCCTGAAGTCACAGAGAATATTCCCGATGTAGTGAAAGATATTCCTGTCGTCAAGAACTATGCGGATGTGTTCGAGGAAGTTGTTCGCTTACCTCCACAGAGAGAAATAGATTTCAAGATCGCTTTGATTCCCAATGCAAGGCCGGTAGTTCATGCTATTCGAAGAATGTTCTTGAAAGAGAAAGAAGAACTTGACAATCAAACACGATAGCTATTATGAAAGGGTCTGATCAGGCCTAGTTTCTCTGATTGGGGTGCAGCAGTGGTGTTTGTCCCAAAATCTGACGGTACTCTACGTCTATGTGTGGATTATCGAGATCTGAACAAGCAGGCGATAAAGAACAAATACCCATTGTCGCGGATCGATGATCTATTGGATCGTCTGAATGGAGCACAATTATTTTCACGAATGGACCTAGCTACAGGTTTCCATCAGCTTCGAATTTCCGAAGAGTGTGTTCCAATGACTGCATTCAGAGGTCCCGACTTATTCTACGAGTGGTTAGTAATGCTGTTCGGCTTATGTAATGCTCCAGCTTACTTCGTCGATCTGATGAATAGAGTGTTTAGAGGGGTTTTGAATAAATTTGTTCTGGTTTTCATTGATGATATTCTAATCTTCTCTAAATCAAAGGCCGAACATGAAAAACATTTGGAACAAGTGTTAGAAATCCTCAGAAGGAATGTATTGAAAGCAAAGTTTTCCAAATGTATATTCTGGCAAGATGAAGTGAAATTTCTGGGCCACGTCGTATCGAAAGAAGGAATCGCTGTGGATCCAAGTAAAATCACGGCTATTCAAAACAAGAAACAGCCTAGTACTCCCACTGAAGTCCGCAATTTTCTCGGATTGGCTAATTATTACCGGAAGTTTGTTAAAAACTTTTCGAAGATATTTGGTCATTTAATGAAGCTTACAAAGAAGCACTCTAAATTCAAATGGACTCCAGAAAGCGAGGAGGCTTTTGAAGAGCTAAAGTTAAGACTAACAACTGCTCCAGTGTTAACCATCATCGATGGCAACCAGGATTTAAAAGTCTGGACTGATGCTTCTAGAGAAGGCCTTGGCGCAGTGTTAATGCAAAGGGGTCAAGTGATTGCTTATGCTAGCCGTCAGTTGAAGCCGCACGAGAAGAACTACGTAACTCATGATCTTGAGTTGTTGGCTATCGTATTCGCCTTGAAAATCTGCAGACACTATCTTCTGGGTGAGAGATTTGAACTGTTTACAGATCATCAGTCGTTAAAGTATCTATTCACATAGAAGGACTTGAATCTAAGGCAACAACGTTGGCTAGAGTTCCTTGCAGCATACGATTTTGAAATTATATATACTCCCGGGAAAGCCAATGTCGTGGCCGATGCGCTGAGCCGAAAGAATGTAACGATCGCCAGCTTTATTATCACGACTTCCTTGATTGACAAAATATCTATTCTTCAGAAGGAGGATAACTTTATTAAGGATATGATTAAAAGGATTCAGAAAGGCGAACCCTCGTGTTTTCAAATAGATAACGATGAGACCCTGAGATTGAAAGGAAGGATTTGTGTTCCTGACATTCCCGAGCTCAAAAGGGAAGTGTTAGATGAGTGTCACAAGTCCAAGCTGAGTATCCATCCTGGTGTAGCCAAAATGTATAACGATCTCAAGCGAACATTCTGGTGGAAGGCTATGAAAAGAGACGTTTCAATATACGTTAGCCGATGCCCTACTTTCCAACTAGTCAAGAGCGACTAACAGAAGCTGGTTGGATTGTTACAACCGCTAGAAGTTCCTGGTTGGAAGTGGGAACATATTTCTATGGATTTCATTGATGGTCTGCCCAGAACCAGAAAAGGGAATGACAGTATTTGGGTGATTGTAGATCGCTTCATGAAGACCGCCCATTTCATACCTGTCAGATCAAACAGAACTGCTCAGAGTCTGACGCAGATATACTTCAGGTAAATAGTTAGACTGCATGGAGTGCCGCACAGTATAGTCAGTGATAGAGATACAATCTTCACTAGCAAATTCAGGGAAGCATTTCAAGTCGAGCTAGGAACGAAGTTGAACTTAAGCACCACGTATCATCCTCAGACAGACGGTCAGACTGAGAGGGTGAATCGTATTTTAGAAGATCTATTGCGGGCTTGTGTTATAGATTTCGGTGGATCATGGGAAGACCATCTGCATTTGGCTGAATTCTCATATAACTACAGCTACCAGGCGAGCCTGACAATGTCGCCATTCGAAGCATTGTATGGTAGACCGTGCCGATCTCCTGCTTGTTGGGTCGAACCCGGTAATAGACTTGTATTGGGACCTGATATGATCCGAGAAGCCGCCGACAAAGTCGATTTTATTAAGAAGCGATTACTCGCCGCTCAAAGCCGACAAAAGAGCTATGCTGATAGGATAAGAAGAGATATATCCTTTGAAGTTGGCGACTATGCATATTTGAAAGTATCGCCGATGAGAGGAGTTATCCGGTTCGGTAAAACTGGAAAGTTAGCGCCCAAATTCATTGGTCCATTTCCTATTCTGGAACGGATCGGAACTCTCGCTTATAGGGTCAAATTGCCTGACTGGTTGCCTGGAGTTCATGATGTATTTCATATATCTCAACTTCGAAAGCACATTCATGATCCAGACTTGATCGTGGAAGAAGCAGCTCAGCAGGATATTGAAATTACTCCAGAATTAGCTGTGAGGAGAGGACCGCTAAATATCATCGGCAAAGAAACCAAAGAGCTGAGGAACAAGAAGGTTCACTTAGTTAAAGTGCAATGGAGTGGAGATCCGTGAGATTGTACTTGGGAAACTGAGGAGAGCATTCAGAAAGCTTATCCTAGATGCCGAGTGGATATCTCTGATTGACTCCGGTGTAAGGTATATTTACCATACTTTGCATTACCATTTAATTCTCTACTCTGCTGTTATTTTCTTTCCATGGATGTGCACTTTTAACTCTATAGTCTGAATGATTTTAAAAAAGAATAGGAATTAATTTGTATGGTTTTGAAAAGTTAAAAACAATTTGATTGTTGGTTGTGTTGCGTCAATGTAGATTTGATTAATTAAAATTGTTGCAACGATAGTTAATTTAATCAACAATAAGAGATTGAATGGTAGAATTTATTCGATTATATCACACACTGAACTGATTAGGAAATAGATAGAAATATATACATGTGTATTATATATGTTTGAACAGGTAAATGGATTAGCTGTTGAGTAAATATTTTATTTGCGTGCCCGACAAATAGGTAAACCTTAATGAGTTGGATGCGAAATATTATTATATCAACTCCTGTGAATGCCATTGGATGCGGAGTGCTGGTTTTTCTGTGTGTAATAATAAACATCGCCATAGGATAGTAACAGTTAATTTTGAACTACACTACATGGCATACTTCTTGACGATAGGCATACTTCATCATATTCCACATAAGCAATTGGAGCTTGTGTGACGAGGTGGAAGATTTACCATACGAGCGAGAGGCTTGTATGGCGATGATTATATACTACAGGTTGAACTGATGACCGATATGGACTATTTAAATTGTAACGGTTAAATTGCCAGATTAATAAAAACCCCACACGGGTCTGGAGTTGACAATAATCACGTCTCTCTAGTTATTAGATACGGCACATGGACTATTTATTCCCCACACGGGACAGGGTGGCGAGAATTTATTCTCTGGAGTTATTACCAGTACACCCTCCCCTGTAAACACCAGAATATATCACTATAAATATGTGTATGCTTATTAGGATTTATTGGGTACCTAATACGGCCCAATAAATTTCCAAACCTCTCTCCGTACAAAGGAGGTTATGGCGAAATTTTTCGAAAATTCTGGGTGTTAGCCAAATTTTTGAAGAATTTGAAAATTCTTAGAAAATGAAAAATTGGAGAATTGAAGCCAGATCGAACGTGGAGTTGATTAATCAAACCACTTTCGACTTTGTTCCTTTTCGGGGACGAAAAGTTTTAAGTGGGGGAGAATGTAACGACCCAGAAAATCTGAACCAATTTAAAAATTTTAAATTGGCTAAAATAATGGGTTTTAAATATTTAAAATAAATATTTTAAATAATAGAGATGAAAAGGGAGTTGAATCGACAATTGAAAACGAATATAATTAATTATAATTATAAACAAGGCCTGAAATGGTGCTGCATTTTCAAAAATTGAATTCAAACTTTATCGGACTGTACCGGGTGCAAAACAAAACGGATTTTAGCGAAACCAAAAATATTTAAATCTGTTAGTGAACACCTTTCTAACGAATCTGAAAAATCGAATTTTCATAACGGAAAGCAAAAGTTATGGCCAAATGAATTTTCAGAAAGGTCGCTATGGAATTTATATAGGCCGAGAAATTGGCCATTTTGCATACGACCTCAGAATTCGACGAAACCGCTTTTGTTGGATCCGGGATGTGTAGTTATCTCTAGGTTTCAAATTTCATAATTTTTGAAGCTAGTATGTGAGCGTGGCAAAGGAAAACGTGTTCTGGTCAATTACAGTTAAATTGGATCGACCAGAAATGGGCCTTTTTGCAAACGGTCTCAGAATTCGACGAAACTTGTTTTGTTAGGACCGTATCATCAAAACATAGCTAGATTTATTTTTCTGGAATTTTTCGAATCAATTTGTGGCCCTGGCAAATTGAAATGTACGTTCAAATTAAATATTGAATGTTTTATATTTTAATTTGAATGGAAACTGACTGAAACAGTCGAATGGGCCTACGAAACATATCCCATTGTGTTTGGAATGGGGGTAAAACGCTAGGGACGACAGTCGTTGGGTTTGGATTAGAGTTCGTGTGTGAAAGAGGGTATTTTCGGATTTTTAAAAATATATAAATAAACAAAAATATATCATTGGTCAGAAAATCTATTTTCTCTCTCCCCGTCGTCGATAGCAGGCGGAACTTCTTCAATCCCTTCTCTCCTCGATTTCTCTCAATCCGCTCAAAATTAGACCTCCATCCTGTTGAGGATTTTGTAGAGCTAGACAAGACTTTCAAATCCATAGCAAGTTTGGATTTTTCATTGAGTATTCTTCGAGTTACGGGTCCCCGAAGTTGCGACGTTCAAGTCACCGCCGCCGCCGCCTCAGGCGATCGAACGCCACCGCACCCCCTTGTGCTGGAAGCTCTCTCCTCCCTCTTCGACCTCATGCAACCCGATTCCAATATCGTGCAACGGTTTGGGCGAAAGATCAAAACCTAGTTTTGAAGAAAATAGAGGTATACGGCTATATATATATATATATATTTTCAACAGTTTTAACACCTTTAAACCGTTGCAAACTTTGAAAAATCATATCTTTTTCGTTTCTTGTCGAAATTCGATGAAACAGGAAACATCGTGACCGTGTGGACGTCTTCTACATTTTAGAAGAGACCGCATATTTTTCTGAGCCATCTGCTATTTTTGGTGGAGTGAAACCCAATGTTAGATCTCTAATTTATAAACGATATGGAAAACGATGATGTATAAATTATATAGTCGATGTATGGGTTATATAAGCGTTGTACACCTCATGTATAAGCGTTGTATAAGTTGTACGTTCGATGTATAAGTTATATATGCCTTGTAAAAATTATATATGTGTTGAAATGGAAGCGAATTGCTAAATATATATATATATATATATATATATATATATATATATATATATACACGCCCCTCGTCCACAAACCATGGACGATATTTATTGATTGTGATTGGTGTGAAAATTGATTGATAGTGAATGGTTGTTTGGGAATCTTTGTGGTTGATATTGATTGATTGTGGTTGAAAAATACCCATTTGTGGTTGAGAAATATTTGGTTGAAACCACGTAGGATTAGTTTGTGGAAATGAAATAAATATAAACATGCCGCCTGCGTGTGAGCTAGATGCATGAACCCCATTGTCAAAAACCACGAGGTTTTAAGGTAGAGCGAGGAGCCGTACTAGGGACGGTCCCGGTTTTAACTACCCTACCGTTATGCTGCCGAAATTTTGAATTATTTTCATTTGCTGAAACTATATTTATTCATTGAATAGAAAACCTTCATGTGTTGAATCGATATTCATTCGTTCATTAGAAATTCATGTGTTGAATGGTCTACGTGTTTTAAATATAAAAATCACATTTTTATCTATGTATATGAACTATAGAAAACCTTCATGTGTTGAATCGATATTCATTCGTTGATTAGAAATTCATGTGTTGAATGGTCTTCGTGTTTTAAATATAAAAATCACATTTTTATCTATGTATATGAACTATAGAAAACCTTCATGTGTTGAATCGATATTCATTCGTTGAATAGAAATTCATGTGTTGAATGGTATTCATATTTTGAAATAAATTGTTTATAATAAAAATCACCTTTTTATCATCTATATGAACTATGTAAAATAATCTCGTTTTAAAATAAATTGTTTTATAATAAAAATCCTATTTTTATTACCCATATAAACTATATAAAATAATAGTGTTTTGAAAAGAATTGTTTTACAATAAAAATCACCTTTTTATTATATACATGAATTGTTGAAATGTGAAGTATTAAAAATAGCCACTTGTTCAAATAAATATGCATGATTTGAAATATTCATTAATTAGCTAATGATATGATTTTTGCCTATGCATGCAACATTAGAATAAATGGTGTTTTTAAGCCAAATTGAATCAAATATGAAGTTGAATGGAAAGTGATAAGTGATAAGAACTGTATATATGTATATGCATATTTATTGAACAGGTTATAACAAAGGGGCTAGAGAACAGGAATAAAATTTTGTGCCCGACAAATAGGTACACATTTACCGTTTTGTTTGGGTGATGATTTTATGAGCCTGTTGGCTAGCCGCTTGGCTTTTCCTTTTTCTTTTTGACATGAGACGCCCGTGTGGCTATTTGGGAATTTTCCCAGCCCCTCCCGTACAAAGGAGGTTATGGCGAAATTTTCCAAAATTTAAAGGCGTTAGTGAAATATTTGAAGTGAAAACGATATTGAAATTGTTGAATGAACTATATTTATATGAATATATAAATAAAATTAAAACGAAACGTGGCCGTGCAGTTCGTGTTTTGAAACCGTGATTTCAAACAACTAGTGTGGGAAATCCGACCATTGGAATTTCCCGAAACTGCAACCGTTGGGTTCACCTTGGAAATATCTTTCAAACGGCACCAACTTTGTAAAAATCCAACGGTTGGATTTTCTGGAATGTTTAATTCAAATCTGAAGAAAAACAGCGCCAGAAACGATTATATTTATATATATATATATAAATATAATTATATTTAATCGAATAACGACGCTGCAGTTCGTATTTTGAAATCGAAACTTCAAACGATTGTACCGGGAGATCCGACCGTCGGATTTTCCCGAAATTGGAACCGTTGGATTCGTTTTGAAAAGACCTTTCTAATGATGTAAATTGTGTGAAGAACCAACGGTTGGATTTTCAGATATGTGTAAATCAAATCTGAAGAAAAACAGCGCCACGGCCGCGTTTTGGCCCGAAGCGTCGTTATGAATAAATTGGATATTTTAAAATAAATAAAAATAGTGATAAATCGTTATAAAATATCATAAACGATATGTAATGGAAATAAACTGAATTTGCCCGATTTATGTGGTATTTGGTGGTTGAATGTGTTTGGTGTGAAAATTACATTAAAGAACAAAATTGGTGTTGTCGAATGATTTAACCATTGAAATAAATTGATTTGAAATTCTAAATATACGTGAATTATTTGAAAAGGCCGAGTTAATTCTCATTTCAAATAATTGACCGACGATTGAAAGTCGAAGATGAAGACGGTGGTCGAAGACCGGAGATCTTCACCTCGTTTGGATGGTAACCGAGGTCCTGATTGGGAGGCATCCCGAAATATGGATAATGAGTGGTGATCGTCCAGACATACGTGGTGATCGATGGGTTTGCGAGGTATTTAGTGCCTCCGGTTTCGTTCAGACCCAGAACGGACTTGTAAATGGACTGTGTGTCTTACATTAGATTTTATTCTGTGTTGATTGATCTCTATTAAATATACATCTGTTTGGCGGCGGAGAATTTATTTTTTTGCTTAACGCCCCTCTCTGAAACGCATGAGCTCAGAGGTTGTATATCGATGGACATCAGTCGCATGGCATGAATTGCTAGTGTGGCATGCCTGAGTGGCAAATGATCAGGGCTTCTGTTGAAAAGCAAAGTCTTATGGTGATGATCAAAGCACCGCCTGTGTGGTGTAGCTTTGTGTATAATGTGAAATCGCGAGCCTCACACGCCGGTACGAACCAGAAACGGGAGAAGGACCTCAGGGAGGACATGCGTTTCTTTCTAGCTATGGTGGTGTCAGTGACCTACCAGCCCTGACATTTATATACTTTTCACCTGTGTGGTTGTTGCTGTTGCGAGGCGCCTCGGTTTGATCGGACGATCCGGGTCCGGTGGAGTCATTCGTTGGCTCATTTACGCCCCAAAGGACGGGGAAACGTATTGTTCAGGCACTATAATCCACTCCGTGTGGACCGGCCCTGTCGCTCCAAGGGGCAGTTGCGACTGTTCCGGAGGCTCGGGCTAGAGTGTCTCGAAGTCGGTAAGGACTATCTTTTGCCTTGGTTCAGGACGAAAATCCAATTTCCAAATACGTCATCGTGCGATTTTGATTATATACCTATATATGGCGACATAGTGGTATGGGGCATTAATGTCGTCTATGATTGATAGTTATGATTCAATTGTTTTTGAAACATATAAACACTAGTAATAATATCAAATGCTTTTGTTTTATTCGTATCAATCATATTTTGGCCATTATAAGGTAAAACTCTATCCTCCGGTTTTCGTTGCATTGTGTGATGGGAACTGAGTCTTACAATGGCTTCATTTTTATAAAATGCATTGTGTTGTTTAAAAGAAAGATTTGTTTTAAAGCACTGGCAATCCGATGGAGTAAACCCGTTCCACGAAAGTGGCATGGTCCTGTGATTGGCCATATATTAAATGTGTTGAGTAGATTTCTCATACCAGTCCCATGACTGACTCGTAGTTTGTTTCACTTTCAAACTCGGGTGCCCCTTTTTCTACACGGGCAGCCTTGTATTCAGGTTTAGCTGGTTCTTTCTAGATAGCTGGAGCTGAAGATGGATTCTATTATTTATCTCTTTTTATGCTGTTCAGCTCCTATTGTACATATTTTGTTTATTTCCGCTGTAGACATTTATGTATAGCTGAACTGTATTTGTACTAAGTATGATCCTGTATACTGTGTAACTCTGATGATTACGTTTATCCAATATATTCTATTGTTCATTATCTGGTATATTTAATTAATTCTGTTCTGCTATTATCGGTTTCTGTGTTATATTCCTAAGATAACCCTTCTCTCCGTCAGTACGGGATTTGGGGTCGTCACATATCTCCACTAGGTGTACCCACCAATTCCCATGCGATCGGCTCCCTAACTCGTAGATACCGTGCTGGCCCCACAGTGGGGTGTATCATTCCCCAAAGTGGCAACCCGATACAACGGAGATGCACGGCTTATACCTACACGATGCAACAACGTCTTACCTACCAGCCCGGGCCCACACACGCACATGAAACCCGTTGGACTTGTGTTGCCACCGCTTCACCCGTTTTGACCTCTTACGATCAAACCCAGTATGCGTGTCCCGTCCTCGACATGGGTCGAGCTCACAAAGATACGTAATGGGCTACTGGTCTGAAAAGGGTCCCCTTTCCTCGACACAAGCTTCCCACCTATGCTTGGTCCCCTCTAGTAATTCTTACTTAACCCCTTCTTATTCATGTCCACTAACATGCTTAAATTTTGGTTAAGTATACACTAGTTATGTCTTACATGTTACCCATGTCCTCCACTTAACGCCTACATCATCCTCATGTCTTAATACATGCTTTATCTTGGTTAAGTGCGTATAGGTTATACTTTACATGTCATTCATATTACCCCCAACGTCTGGGTTTAACCAAGCGCCTTGGCTTTATCTGCCATTAGACCCTATGTCTATCCATTAATTATGCGCTTGTGCTACCTCATCAGTCTTATCATTTAACTTGGTTATTTCCATTCATACCAACATTCAACTTTGCTTATTAATTCAATTCTTAACTTTCACTATATTAAGTCCATTAATAAGCCCACAACATGTTATTGCTATGATTCATACATTAACCCCCGTTATGGTACAATAACATGTTATTATTCAATCTTTACAACCAAGTACCCCTTAACTTACAAACACACTGGAGAGAGAGAATAATTCCCTAAATACCAACCCCGAAGACCGGAATCAACATCAGATTTGTACTTAGAGTATTATCCAACCTAACCAATGTTTTGTTCCTTCTTATAATATAACTTATGTCGCCTTCAATTGTAAATTCATTCTTGTCTTTACGTATTTCTTAATCTACAATGAAGAACATCTTTCCTTATTACGTAAGTTATCTCGTCTTATCTATTGTTCCGCCTTACTTACTTTATTCCATAAGTTATCATTCCCACCTAGGCATTAATTAAGATTTACTTAACTCAACCATTCATGTCATAACAGTTAAGTGTCATTAGCCTGGTCATATTACTTAACCCACCCATTCATAACTTATTGGTTAAGTGTCCTTAGTTTACTTAACCCTACCCACTGGTCTAATTACCATGTTATGTTGGTTAAGTATTACTATTCGTATTTCCACATGTCACCCACATGTCACCCAATTAACCCCCATGTCCCACCACATGTTTATCTAGTTAAGTATTTCTTAATTCATTAAGGCTGTAACCTTATAAAGACCTCTCACATTAGACTGACATTTATGGCAGCTGGATTCGCCGGGCGGGTCCGGGCAGTCTTACACCATAAAAGAGTCTAACCTCGTGTCTTTACAACTGTTACGCTTTTAATTTGGGCCTAGGACCTCTCACGTTGGACTACCATTTGTGACTACTGGATTCGCCGGGCGGGTCCGGGCAGTTTTACGTCACAAATGAGTCCAACCTCGTGTCCTAAGCATTGATTATCACTTATAATCATTTACCCCAGTCTTAATAATTACTCTATTCAAATTATTAATTAATTCCTAATTTAACGATGTCCATAATTGACTCAATTATGTTCATCAATTAATGGTATGCAAAATCATACCAATTTTACCACAATTTATCTTATGCCATTAAAGGCAACTTATCTCAATTTATATTTATCCCTCCTTTAAGGCTATTACATTCCAACTACCCAAAACCCACTTAGCCGTGTTCATATTAGCCCCTTTTCAAGACATAACTTATCATATGTGTTTCAACTACAAATCTCACCTAATTAACATATGCCTAAGTTCTAGATTACATGTCCGTTTTACATATGCCTAATTCATACCAAATTTACATATGTGCGATTCATGCCATTTTATATGTATGCCAAATTTATGCCAATTTACACCTATCAAGTTCTAGCCAAATTACATATGCCAATCCCAATTCTTGCAATTAGCATTTTAATGGCAATACCCAATTATCAAATTTCATATTAATGGCAATAATACCCATATATCCAATTTTCATGTTATGCCATCAATTCCACCAATCACATATATCCAAATAGGTAATATTCCCATACTTTTCCCCGTATGCAAAATCGTGGTTTAGGCCTAGATCCGAAATTGATATAGGTTCATCAAAAGAAAATAAATAGGGGAAAGGTAGAATTTTGCAATAAAACAAGATCAAAGAGAAAACAACATAAATCATCATGATAGGCATAAAGATTAGATCTTGATAATAATATCAACATGAATCCAAGAAACTGATTTACAACGACTGAATAGAGCAGGAACTAGACATAAGAATGGAGATGAACAAGTCTCAAAACCCAAGGTTCAAAGGTAAACAGGAATATAACTGAATTGATGAACATGCTTATATCCAATTACACTTTATTCCATAGCTATATTAAAATTAAGTATTTTAATCTAAAAAGTAACTAGAACTTACATAGCATGGCTAGCGAATTAAGAACTGAAATCGATGTAGAAACGTTGTAGAGTTGTTGATTCATCTCCTTGAATTGTTGTAGAAGTCTTCATCTTTGCATTGGATTGCGTATGAAAGCTTAAGAAGAAGATTAGAGACGGAGGCCATGACCAAGAGGGATTTTAGCAGTATAACGGTGGCTAGACATGTTGTAGTGAATTAGGGTTTAGGCATCAGGCGGTTTATATAGGATTAGGTAGACGAATCTGGATAGAAAACGAGACTAGAAACACCAGAATGCACCCAGGCCCAAAAGTGGGCTCGAGGACCAGGTCGACCCCCAGGTCGACTACCCAGTCGACCTGGTCAGGGGGTCGACTACCCAGTCGACTCCCCAGTCGACGTGGGTCTAGGGGGGTCGACTACCCAGTCGACTCCCCAGTCGACCTGGGTCTGGGCGGGAAATTTCCCACCCAGTCTGTTCAGGGTTTTTAATACGAAATTTGAATTCGAATTCGAGCTGTTTTGAACTATGAAATTTCCTGAAACTTCGGAGGGCCATATCTCCCTCATACGGACTCTGATTCTCGCAAACTCGGACTCGTTTTCAAGCAGAATTTCGAGACGAATGCAACGGCGCAACCCGTTTTACCTTATTCTTGTTTTAAAATTTAATTCTGCCTTGATTCTTGTATTAACATGTTACAAAAATTCGGGTTGTTATATCAGGACTTCGAGCTTGACCGAGTAGCGAAGAGGTAGAGAAACCTTGGGGGAAAACCCTTTTCTGGCACTGGCTCCGTGGCAGAGGCTTTAGCATGGTTGAAGACATGCAAGAAGATTTTTGGTGGCATGAGACTTGGAACCCACGATAAAGCACTTATGGGCGCTCGGCTTTTATAGGAGGAGGCCGAATTGTGGTGGGATGCCATCAACTCTGAGGATGAGGAAGATACAGTAAGGACTTGGGAGGAGTTCAAGACATTGTTCAAGGAGAAGTTCATCCCCGAGCAAGCATTAGAATGTATGCGTGATGAGTTTGCTAATCTCCAGCAGGGAGACCGCTCTATCCAAGACTATCTCAACAAATTCACACAGCTATCACGTTATGCTCCAGAGCTTATCTTGACATCAAAAGCAAAGAATAAGAGTTCATACTGAGGCTACAGCACAAGTATCAGGACCGGGCCATGAGCAACATCAAACTTCCATTTTCAGAACTAGTAGAGATGGCCTGTAACTACGAAGACTTGGATGAGAGGAACTCCAATCTAGACCGCGCTAAGAGCCAAGCAGGAAACAAGCGCAAAGCTTCTGGAGATCAGCCTGAGTCCAGCAATACAGCAGCCCTACTCAACAAGCTAGTAAACCACCCAAAGGCAGCTGTTACAATTGCGGTAAGAAAGGGCATTATTCAAATGTGTGCACTGCTCCAAAGCGGCTGAAGACAAACCCACAAAGCTCAAATCCGAACCCCCGCAGCTTGGTTGAATGCTACAACAGCCATCAGAAGGGGCACTTTAGCAGAAATTGTCCTTTGAAGAAGAAAACACAGGTAGCACATGTTTATGACGGGGGAAACCCACCAGCTATCACTGATGGATCAGGTAAACCCGACGTCTTGGGAGGTACCCTTACAATTAAAAATATTCCTATTTCTGTACTTTTTGACACTAGTGCATCTAGCTTCATTTCTAGTAACACTATTCACAAGTTAAAGTTAAAACAAAGAAATCTTAAAGAACCGATTAGAGTTCAAAACCCGATAGGAGGCTCTATCATTCTCGGTTCATGTTGTAAAGTACCTATTTCTTTTTCCCGATACTGATTTTTTTTAAGTTGACTGTTATGGATTTTTCTGAATTCGACGCTATTCTTGGGCTTGACTGGTTAACGGAATACGAAGCTGAAGTAAAGTGTGTCGAAAGAGAATTAAAAATTAAAACAAAACTTGGGAGTATTGTTATACCCTGTCATGGCTCGGATGCAAATAGAAAAGAATTTTGGACTGCTTCGGAAGTTATTCCCACTTCATTAGAAAAGATACCTGTCATTAAAAACTATGTGGATGTGTTTGAAGAAGTCGAAAACTTACCTCCGCAAAGAGAAATTGAATTCAGAATCGATCTAATTCCGAATGCCAGCCCAGTGGTGCATCCAATTCGAAGAATGGCTCCGAAAGAAAAAGAAGAGTTCGACAACCAAACTCGAGAATTGCTATGGAAAGGTCTGATCAGGCCAAGTTTTTTAGATTGGGGAGCAGCAGTTGTGTTTGTCCCGAAATTAGACAGTACTCTATGACTTTGTGTTGATTACTGAGATCTCAATAAGCAGACACTAAAGAATAAATATCCATTGCCGTGAATCGATGATTTGCTAGATCAATTAAATGGAGCGCGAATATTCTCCAGAATGGACCTAGCTACATATTTCCACCAATTACGTATAGCCGAAGATTGTGTTCCTTTGACAGCCTTCAGGGGTCCCGATTTATTCTACGAATTGTTAGTAATGTCGTTCGGCTTGTGTATTGCTCCAGCCTACTTCGTCAATTTGATGAACAGAGTGTTCCATGGTGTCTTGAATAAATTTGTTCTGGTCTTCATCGATGACATCTTAATCTACTCCATGTCAGAAGGCGAGCATGCAAAACATTTAGAACAAGTGTTGGAAATTCTGAGAAGAAATGTCTTAAAAGCTAAATTTTCTAAGTGTATCTTCTGGCAAGATGAAGTTAAGTTCCTTGGCCATGTCGTATCAAAAGAAGGGATTGCTGTTGATCCAAGCAAGATTTCAGCAATCCAAGACTGGAAACAGCCTACTACCCCCATCGAAGTTCGAAGTTTCCTTGGATTGGCTAGTTACAATCGGAAATTCGTTAAGGATTTTTCGAAGATATCCGGTGTATTAACAAAGCTTATAAAGAAGCATGAGAAATTCAAATGGACTCCCGAATGTGAAGAAGCTTTTCAAGAGCTGAAACTGAAATTGACAACTTCTCCAGTATTAATGATTATTGATGGAAATCAGGACTTGACGGTATGGACGGATGCTTCTATTAGAGGTCTTGGCGCAGTATTAATGCAAAAAGGCCAAGTGGTCGATTGTGCTAGCCGTCAGCTGAAGCCGCATGAAAGGAACTATGCAACTCATGATCTTGAGTTGTTAGCCATCGTGTTTGCTTTGAGAATCTGGAGGCATAATTTGTTGGGTGAGAAGTTCGAACTATTTACCGATCATCAATCATTAAGTATCTATTCACTCAGAAGGATCTGAACTTGAGACAATAGCGTTGGTTAGAATTCCTTGCAGCATACGATTTTGAGATTCTGTACACTTCAGTGAAAGCCAATGTTGTCGCGGATGCGCTTAGCAGAAAGAATGAAATCATCACCAGTTTTATCATTACGTCTTCATTTATTGACAAGATTTCGGTCCTTCAGAAAAACAATGAATTTATTCAAAGGATCAGTCAGAGAATCAAGGAAGGTGAATCCACAAGTTTCCAGCTTGATGACAAGGGAGTTCTTAGGTTAAAGGGCAGAATTTACATCCTGAATCTTCTAGAGCTTCGAAAGGAAATCATGGATGAATGCCATAAGTCCAAACTTAGTATCCATCCCGCTGTGAGAAAAATGTATAATGATATCAAGCGCACATTCTGGTGAAGGGCATTGAAAAGGGACATTTCAATATATGTTAGCCAGTGTCCCACCTATCAACAAGTTAAAAGCGACCAGCAGAAACTGGCTGGATTATTACAACCATTAGATATTCCAGGATGGAAGTGGGAGCAGATTTCCATGAACTTCATAGATGGTTTGCCTCGAACTAAGAAAGGAAACAACATTATTTGGGTGATTGTAGATCACTTCACGAAGATCGCCCATTTCATACCTATCAGATCCAACAGAACGGCTCAAAGTTTAACGCAGATTTACTTCAAAGAAATAGTTAAACTGCATGGAGTGCCGCTCAGTATAGTCAGTGATAGAGATCCACTATTTACTAGCAAATTCTAGGAAGCATTCCAGACAGAATTGGGAACCAAGTTGAATCTAAGTACCGCTTATCTCACTCAGACAGATGGCCAAACTGAGCGAGTGAACAGAATTCTAGAAGATTTACGGCGGGCTTGTATCATTGATTTTGGTGGGTCATGGGAAGATCATTTGCATTTGGCAGAATTCTCATATAACAACAGCTATCAGGCCAGTCTATAAATGTTGCCATTTGAAGCATTATACGGTAGACCACGCAGATCTCCCGCATGTTGGGTAGAAGCTGGCAACAGACTTGTGTTGGGACCCAATATGATTAGAGAAGCATCTGGTAAAGTCAATTTCATCAAGAAACAATTGAAAGCCGAGCAAAGTCGACAGAAAAGTTATGCAGATTCTAGAAGAAGAGATTTATCATTTGCCGTTGGTGATTATGTGTATTTAAGAGTTTCTCCGATGAGGGGATAATCAGATTTGGCAAAACTGGGAAGTTGGCACCGAGATTTATTGGTCCCTTTCCTATACTTGAACGAATTGGAACTCTTGCTTATAGGGTTTCATTACCTGATTGGTTGCCTGGAGTGCATAATGTGTTTCACGTATCTCAACTTAGAAGACATGTGCATGATCCGGATCTTGTTGTAGAAGAAGCAGTGCAACAGGACTTGGAAATTACTCCAGAATTAGTAGTCAGAAGAGAGCCATTAAAGATTATTGGCAAAGAAACTAAAGAGCCGAGGAACAAGAAGGTTCATTTAGTTAAAGTGCAGTGGAGTACTGATCCTAGAGACAGTACTTGGGAGACTGAGGAAAGCATTAAGCAAGCTTACCCCAAATGCAGAGTGGACATCTCTGACTAACTACGGTGCAAGGTACCTTTAAAATACTTTGCATTTCCATTTCTGTTTCCTACTGTACTCCTGTTTCCTTTTTGGGGACGAAAAGTTTTAAGTGGGGGAGATTACAACAACCCAGAAAATGCGAGCCAATTTAAATTTTTTAATTTGGTTATTTTCAAAGAAATTTAAGCAATCGAAATATAATATTTCAATAAAATAATGAATTGGAAATAGGGTGGTAGTTTGAAAATTTGAATTCAAACTCTGACTGACTGTACCGAGTGTAAAATATAACGGATTTTAGTGAAACCAAAAATATTTAAATTTGTTTATGAATACCTTTCTAACGAATCTGAAAAATCGAAGTTTCATAGCGGAAATCAAAAGTTATGGCCAAATGAATTTTGAGGAAGGTCGCTATAGAGAATATATACCCCTTGAAAATAGACATTTTGCAAACGACCTCGGAATTCGACGAAACCACTTTTGTTGGATCCGGGATGTCAAACTATTGCTAGGTTTCAAATTTCATAATTTTTGAAGCTAGTATGTGAGCGTGGCAAAAGAAAATGTGATTGGTCAATTTCAGTTAAATTGGATCGACCAGAAAATGACCATTTTTCAAACAATCTCAAAATTCGACGAAACTTGTTTTTTTGGGACCGTAGCGTCAAAACATTGCTAGATTTATTTTTCTGGAATTTTTCGAATCATTTTGTGGCCTTGGCAAATTGAAATGTACGTTCAAATTGAATATTGAATATTTTATACTTTAATTTGAAAAATAACTGACTGTAACAGTCAAATTAGCCTACGAAACATATCCCATTGTGTCCGGGATGGGGGTATTTAGCTAGGGGCGATAGTCGTTGGATTTGAAAAGGAGTTCGTATGGAGAAACTGGTATTTTCAAATTTAAAATAAATTAAAAATAAAATATAAGGGCCAATCATCATCCTCTCTCTCACTTCCCTTTGACCAGTCAAACCCGATTAGCCCCCCCATGCACGATGGAAAAACCATGATCCCATCTCTCCTCTTTTTCTCCTTCCACGCGAAAAATCAAACCCCCCTCTAGTACAACTCTTTGTAGATCTTCTTCCAAGCTCCACATCCATATAAACTACACCCGCTATCGATCAGCATCGGAGGAGAATCGGCCTCCTGAAGTCGCCCGCTTGGAGCCGCCATCACCGCCGATTCATACCACCGAACCCTTCCACTTGACCACCATCTGCGCGCCACTCTCCCCTCTTTCACATGGTGCAGTCGGATTTCGTTATCGTTGCACGGATTTCACGAATTTGCAAAAACTAGTTTGGAACTAAACTGAAAGGTATCGGCTTTGGCCATTAAATTGATTTAAACACTTTTAAGTGTTGCAAACTTTGAAAAATCATATCTTTTTCGTGTGTTGATGAAATTCGATGAAACAGGAAACATCGTGACCGCAAGGACGCTCTCTACAATCTAGAAGAGACCGCGGATTTTTCTGAGCTAGCTACAATTTTTAGCACCTTGAAAACCAATGTGAGAAATCCAAATTGAAATGTGTGAATCAAATCGTGTTGTGTAAGTTATATAAGCGAAGTGTAAATTATATACGCATTGTATACCTCATGTACATGTGTTGTATAAGTTATATGAGCGACGTATAAATTATACAAGCGTTGTACGAAACATATATGCTTTGAATTGTGTTGAAATGGAAGTGAAATATATATATATATATATATATATATATATATATATATATATACACTCCCCTCGTCCACAAACCATGGACGATATTTATTGCTTGTGATTGGCGTGAAAATATGTGGTATGACGAATGGTTGAAAATAATTGTTTGTGGTTGATATTGTTGGATTGTGGTTGAAAAATACCTTTGTGGTTGAAAAATACCCTCTTGTGGTTGAAAAAAATTAGAATAGGATTGCAGAAATGAAAATAAAACATGTCGCCTGCGTGCGAACTAGATGCATGAAATCCCCATTGTCAAAAACCGCGAGGTTTTAAGGTAGAGCGAGGAGCCGTACTCGGGACGGTGCAGGTTTTAACTACCCTGCCATTATGCTATCGAAATTTTCTGAAATATTCATGTGTTAGAATTATTTTCATTTGTTGAAATTATTTTCATATGTTGATACCGCATTCATGTGTTGAATAGAAATTCATTCGTTGAATATAAATTCATGTGTTGAATGGTATTCGTGTTTTAAATAAATTACTTTAACAATAAAAATCACATTTTTATCATATATACAAACTATAGAGAACATTCATGTGTTGAATAGAAATTCATTCGTTGAATAGAAATTCATGTGTTGAATGGTATTCATGTTTTAAATAAATTACTTTAACAATAAAAATCACATTTTTATTATATATACAAACTATAGAGAACATTCATGTGTTGAATAGAAATTCATTCGTTGAATAGAATTTCATGTGTTGAATGGTATTCGTGTTTTAAATAAATTGCTTTAACAATAAAAATCACATTTTTATTATATATATACGAACTATAGAGAACATTCATGTGTTGAATAGAAATTCATTCGTTGAATAGAAATTCATGTGTTGAATGGTATTCGTGTTTTAAATAAATTACTTTAACAATAAAAATCACATTTTTATTATATATACAAACTATAGAGTACATTCATGTGTTGAATAAAAATTCATTCGTTGAATAGAAATTCATGTGTTGAATGGTATTCGTGTTTTAAATAAATTACTTTAACAATAAAAATCACATTTTTATTATATATACAAACTATTGAGAACATTCATGTATTGAATAGAAATTCATTCGTTGAATAGAAATTCATGTGTTGAATGGTATTCGTGTTTTAAATAAATTGCTTTAACAATAAAAATCACATTTTTATTATATATATACGAACTATAGAGAATATTCATGTGTTGAATAGAAATTCATTCGTTGAATAGAAATTCATGTGTTGAATGGTATTCGTGTTTTAAATAAATTACTTTAATAATAAAAATCACATTTCTATTATATATACAAATTATAGAGAACATTCATGTGTTGAATAGAAATTCATTCGTTGAATAGAAATTCAAGTATTGAATGGTATTCGTGTTTTAAATAAATTACTTTAACAATAAAAATCACATTTTTATTAAATATACAAACTATAGAGAACATTCATGTGTTTAATAGAAATTCATTCGTTGAATAGAAATTCATGTGTTGAATGGTATTCGTATTTTAAATAAATTGCTTTAACAATAAAAATCACATTTTTATTATATATATATATGAACTATAGAGAACATTTATGTGTTGAATAGAAATTCATTCGTTGAATAGAAATTCATTCGTTGAATAGAAATTCATGTGTTGAATGGTATTCGTGTTTTAAATAAATTACTTTAACAATAAAAATAACATTTTTATTATATATACAAACTATAGAGAACATTCATGTGTTGAATAGAAATTCATTCGTTGAATAGAAATTCATGTGTTGAATGGTATTCGTTTTTTAAATAAATTGCTTTAACAATAAAAATCACATTTTTATTATATATATGCGAACTATAGAGAACATTCATGTGTTGACTAGAAATTCATTCTTTGAATAGAAATTCGTGTGCTGAATGGTATTCGTGTTTTAAATAAATTGCTTTAACAATAAAAATTACATTTTTATTGTGAATATGAAGTGCTAAAAACATTCATGTATTGAATAAATTTTTCTGATGATAAAAATATTACTTTTATCATGTATACGCCTCGCTAAAAATACACACGTGTTGAAATAAATATTTGTTCGCTAGAAATATTATTATTATCTTTGTTCTGCATATATATACATGTGTTGAACAGAGAAAATGGATTAGCTGTTGAGTAAAGAAATTATTTGCGTGCCCGACAAATAAGTAAGCCTTAATGAGTTGGCTGCGCAATTTTATTTTTCTATCAACTCCTTTGAATGCCATTGGATGCGGAGTGCTGGTTATTCTGTGTGTAATAATAAACATCGCCATAGGATAGTAACAATTAATTTTGAACTACACTACATAGCATACTTCTTGACGATAGGAATACTTCATCATATACCACCTAAGCATTTGGAGCTTGTGTGACGAGGTTGAAGATTTACGATACGAGCGAGAGGCTTGTATGGCGATGACTATATATTACAGGTTGAACTAATGACTGATCTGAACTATATAAATTGTAACGATTAATTGCCATATTAATAAAAACCCCACACGGGTCTGGAGATGACAATAAACATGTCTCTCTGGTCATTAAGGCACAAAAACCATTTATAGGGTGACGAGAATTTATTCTCTGGAGTTATGATCTATACACACTCCCCTGTGGACACCGGAATATATCACTATAAATATGTGTATGCTTATTAGGATTTATTGGGTACCTAATACGGGCCAATAAATTTCCAAACCCCTTCCCGTACAAAGGAGGTTAAGGAGAAATTTTTCGAAATATAAAGGCGTTAGTGAAATATTTGAAGTGAAAACGATGTTGAAATCATCGAATGAATTTAATTTATTTATATATATAAATATAAATTAAATTAAATTGAATCGAGGCCGTGCAGTTCGTGTTTTGAAATCGTAACTTCAATCGACTAGTACGAGAGATCCGACCATCGGATTTTCCCGAAACCGCAACCGTTGGGTTCTCCTTGGAAATATCTTTCCAACGGCACCAACTTTGTACAGATCCAACGGTTGGATTGTCTGGAATGTTTAATTCAATTCTGAAGTAAAACAGCGCCGGAATCGATTAAATATATATATATATATATATATATATTAAATCGAATAACGACGTGCAGTTCGTGTTTTGAAATTGTAACTTCAATCGATTAGTCCGAGAGATCCGACCGTCAGATTTTCACGAAACTAGAACCGTTGGGTTCGCTTTGGAAATATCTTCCCAGTGATATAAACTTTGTAGAAATCCAACGGTTAGATTTCCCGATATGTGTAAAACAAATTTGGGTAAAAACAGCGCCAGTGCCACGGCACGACCTAAAACGTCGTTTAATTAAATATGGCCATTTTAAATAAATAAAATTGGCGAAAAATCGTTATAAAATATCATAAGCAACATGGAATGAAAATAAACCAATTTTTCTTAGTTTGCTTGATATTTCATGGTTGAATGTATTTGATATTAAAATTTTACTAAAGAACTGAAATGTGAATGTCGAATAATTTAACCATGGAAAGAATTGATTTGAATTCTAAATATACGTGAATTATTTTAAAAGGCCGAGCTAACCCTCATTTCAAATAATTGATCGAACGATTCGAAGTCGAAAATACGAAGGCGGTTCAAGACCGACGATCTTCGTATCAGATGGATGGGCGCTACGGAGGTTCCTGATTGGAGTAGCTACCTTGAAGGGACGGAAGTAGTAGCCGTCTGGACGTATGTGTTGATTGTACGGATATGCAAGGAATATGGTGCTTCCGGTTTCGTTCAGACCCAGGACGAACTTGTAAATGGACTGTGTGTCTGACATTGGATTTTGTTCTGTGCTGATTGATCTCTGTTAAATATATATCTGTTTGGCGGTGGAGAAATTATTCTCTTGCTTAACGCCCTTCTCTGAGACGTACGAACTTAGAGGTTATATATCTATAGAAATCAGTCGTATGGAGTGGATTGCCTATGTGGCATGCCAAGATGCAGTGATCAAGGCTTCTGTTGCAAAGCAAATTCTTGTGGTCGATGATCAAAGTACGGCCTACGTGGCCTGGCTTTGTGTATAGCGTGGATTCACGAGCCTCACACCTCGGTATGAGTCAAAAACGGGATAAGGACCGCTGGGAGAACACGACGTTTCTTTCTAGTTATGATGGTGTCAGTGCTTAAACTGGTTGACATTTATATTACTTTCATCTTTGTGGTTGTTGGAATGCGAGGCGCCTCGATTATAGGTCTGTAAGGACCGGGAAACGTGTGTTCAGGAATAACTAATCCTCAAACATAAGGGAGGACCGGCCCAGCCGATTCCAAGGGTTACCTAGAGTGTGTAGTCCTGAGGCATTTGCTAGAGTGTCTCGGAGCGGAGAGGAGCTTGCCCCCTTGCCTCAACTCATGATGGAATCCCAATTTCCAATACGAAATAACGGATTTGATTATAGAACTAGTATGGTGACAGAGTAGATGGTAGTTATGCCACCTGTGATTGATATTTATGATGATATTCGTTTTTGAAACATATATGCACTAGTAATAATATCAAGTGATTTTGCTTTGCACGTATTAAGCATATTTTGTCCATTATAAGGTAAAACTCTATCCTTCGGTTTACATTGCATTGTGTGATGGGACTTGAGTCTTATAACGGCTTCATTCTTTTTTTAAAAGCATTGCGTTGTTTAAAGAATTTACTTTGTTTTTAATGCACTGGCAATCACTGGAGTAAACCGTTCCGCGAAAGTGGAGTGGTCCTATGATTTGCCTTATTACTGTTGTTTAACCAGTTAAGTAGATTTCTCATACCAGTCCTACGACTGACTCGTTGTTTGTTTCACTTTGCAAACTCGGGTGCCCTTATTTTCACACGAGCAGCCTAGTTGACAGATGACAGGTTATTTTGGCTTAGCACTGCAGCACGGAGTGCGTTTTTGGCTTGATGGCGAGGATTATTAGATTTACTTGTATTTTGGCTATTGACTTTCCGCTATCCTTATCTTATGTATATGATTCCGCCTATGGCGATGTTGACTGATTTACCTCCCGCATTTATTATCTTATGCATATGTACCGCCTCAGGCGATGTATACTGATACCTTTATTATGTCTCACTGTATGTATATATCCCGCTATGGCGATGTTGACTGATCATTCCCTTTTTATGCACTAAGTTATATCCTACACTGTGCTACTCTGGTGTTGTTACATGTTATGATTCTGCTGTCATATTTATGTAAAATTATTCTATTTTTTGTTTATGCTATTATCTATACTCTGCTAATGATGATTAATGTGTTATATTCCAATGATTATCCTTAACACCATCGTACGGGTTTTGAGATCGTCATAAAATTCCCCGCCAGCAAACAGATATATATTTAATTGAAATCAATTAGCATAGAATGAAATCCAATGCCAGACACACATTCATTTACAAGTCCATTCTGGGTCTGAACGAAACCGGAGGCTCCTTATTCCTCATCCCATATGTCTAATACAGGAGAGAGGTCCTCACATATCCGTCGATCTCCAATTACGTCCGGACGATCACCACTTATTACCTTATCTTGGGTGTACAGCCCAATCAAGACATCTGTAATCATCCAAACAATGTGAGGAACTCTGGTCTTCAACCACCGTATTCATCTTCGACTTTTAGTCGTCGTAGTAATTAATCAGAATGGGTTAAACCCGATCTTTTCGAACAACGCATGTATTTTATAATCAATAATCAAGTGCTATAAAAACACATCATACGCCTCATTCCAATTAAGATTATTCTTTTAATAAAATGTTTACATTATTAGGGAAAGTTTCCCATTTATTTTATCAAAGATAAATTCATTTAAAGTTATTCTTTAATCTTCCTTTTAATATCAATTCAAAAGATTTTATTAACTAGTCGGGATTGTCGAACCTTTCCGCAGTAATCATTTATTATTGATCCCCATCCCAACCTATTCTTCCCATGGAGCAAAACTGATAGCACTCCATATCTAACACCCACGGTGTTATCGGTAAATTTAGTTACCATTTCACATTCAAATCTAATTAAAGATTTAACTATTACCTAGAGTAAAACTGGTGATACTCCATTCTCGATCATTTCAGGAATTCGATAAATTTAATTATCTCATTCCCATTTCAATCTAATTAACAATTCATTAAAACTCTAGTTCAGTTTTAATCTCAAAAATCATAAATTAATGATTATCCAAATTTTTAGGAAATAAATCCCGTCTTTAACTGGGTTAAAGAACTTATGTCATTTTAAACACAGTTCACGACAAACCCAAAATCATCTTCCATTAAATATGGAATCTTCACTGAAATTAGATCAATATATAATCGATATAAATTTCCGTATCAAACTAATAATATAAATGGAATAATGGAAAAGCCATTTAAATTCCATATATAGTTACCGTCTTCATTCATAGAAGCTCATCTCAATTATTACCAAATCGAATTCTAATTTATTCAATTAAATTGGAAAACTTTACTTTGGAAAATTTTCATTTAAATCTTAATAAAAGATTCATAAATTCCAAATTATATTTTTCAATGTTAATTGGGTTAAAGAACAAATGTCGTTCAAAACACAGTTCACGATAAACCCACAATCAACTTTCATTTCAGTTCAAATTAAATATTAATTAATTGGTAAATTTATCTAAATCTTAATTAAAAAATTTATTTTTTTCCTAACTGGGTTTAAGAACAGTGTTATTTAAGACATCATTCACGACAAACCCAAAATCCAATTTATTTTATTCAGTTCCAATTAAATATTAATTAATTGGAAAACTTCATTAAATCTTAATTTAGAGATTTATTCATTTCTCATCCGGGTTCAAGAACAATGTTATTGAAGACATCATTCACGACAAACCCAAAATCCAATTTGATATTAAATATATGGTTCTGAATAGAAATTATATCAGCTTGTATTTAATATCAAATTCTAAAACCGACAAATATCGTATCGGGAATAACGATATATATATATATATATATATATATATCTTCCAAATTCCTCATAATATCCGTATAGTGACGGAATCCAATATCGAAATATTCCGAAGATGATTTCCATTCCAATTTATATATTGGAAAATTCTGGCTATTTCAAAACCATTTACAAATCCAATTTATTTATTAAAAAACGTTGGATTTCTATACTAGTTAATAACTAGTTCATTTTGATAAAAATATATTTTTTCTTTTCAAAAATGAAAATTTTCATCCAAAATCTTTCTAATCATTTATTATGATTTTACATAATTTTCCCATATTTTTAATAATTTTATTTTGGCCCTTGCAGTCGGTATCCAATAATGGCCACCGAACTGCATCCATAGTGATCGTCGCTGATCTATGAATTAGAAAAGCGCGACATTTGTAATAAATTCTGCAAGCATACAGGTGTGTAGCATACAGGTCAAACACAGGGAGGAAAGTTAAATTTTATTATTTATATGTTTCGTGGGCGTGTTAGGCGAAGCTGGAGGTTGATTTTTTTTCAAAACAAAATAAAAGTGAAACTACGAATAACAGATGCAATTAAATTCACTACAGATTCGAATCTAATCGGATCCGTAGTAAATTCAATGATTAAAATAAAATAGAACACTAGAAATAAAAATGCAGAAAGGAAATCAATAAATGAGAATAAAAACTAAGATTACCGCTGAATCTAATCAGACGGTCAATCACTAGTAAGAAAAATAAAAGCAAAAGCAAATTTTGTTCTAGCAAATCTAATTGACTAGACAACACAATTTGCCATGAAAATAAAATGCAGAAGCTAAAGAAACGAAAGTTTTATTAAAAATAAGAGAGTACAGAAGAAAGAATGATTTTTACAATGGTTACAATCACATATTTATAGATGAGAATGGGAAAACCCTAACTAGGTCTATGAATAAATGGCCCTCCTTATTCATGAATATTTCTTGCCTTCCTTGACTACCTGATTGGAGAAAATTTGGGCATACCATGGTAAATATTTTCCATATCCTTCAATTTTCCCATGTGGCTTGATTGATAGAAGATTGCATCTAATTAATTCTTCCAAACAAGGACGCTTATCAGACTCCAAAGGCAATATAAGATAAAATCTTCAAAATTGGTTTTTCTTCTTGGCAACAATTCAATCAGAAATTCTTCTAATTGAAGAATGATTTGAATTTACTTCCATGATGAGAATATGGCTATTGCTGAGATGTTAATTGGTGCACATCATAAATACATACACATGAATATGTGTATGTATATATATAACATAACACTAATCCAGATATTTCTCAAAGCAAAGGGGCCAGTGTGAACGCGCTCCGTTTCTTTGGCAAAAAGTGAGCTTGACGGGGTTCGAACTCAGGTCTCTCAGCACCAATTCCTATGCCTTTACCAGTGAGCTACTACTTCTTTTGCAATTGAAATGAATTTGATGTGAGGAAGTAGCTCTTTCTTGTAGTTGGCCTTTGATTTGAATTAAAGGAGGCATTTCTCGAATCCTGTAAAAACATACAAAAGTAACCAAAGTATCATTTATTTATTTACAAAAGATAAAGCATAAGAGTAATAAAATAAACACTTTTCAGTGTCAATCAAATACCCCCACACTTATCTTTTACTCGTCCTCGAGTAAAAAAATGAAAAACTAACTAGATAAGTCGCACTTTCGTAGGAAACACGATTGCATTGAGCGTATGTAACAAGCCGTTAAACCTCTAGGTGTCCCTAGTAGGACGAGTGGTGTCTCGTGAGGGTTTTCAGCGGATACTACCCACAAAATCCAACTGCAGTATGCTATGGATCTAATGAAACTACATGAATGCAAAGGACTTATGCAATTGAAACAAAATTGAAAATACGACTTGTTTCAGGAAATGGTACAACAAATTAAGTTAACAATTTCTAATCAGTTGATTTTATTTTAGATACCTCGACTTGTCACAAATTTTCAATATAAATCAAGTTTTCAATTGTTAAATTCCAGTTTGGCCAGTTAGTTCGGTCGATAACATAGTGCAGCCATGAAATAAATTCTTAGTTTGCTTGGCACAGTTTGCAAAGTGGTATTCTAATTTTCTCATGTATGGCTAGTCAAATCAATAAGGTCAAGAAGTGTTTGGGTATCATCGCTTATTCTTTATTCTATAAAATTTTAAGATTTATGATTAAGTACATACACCTAAAAAGACCAAGGTTTACCACCCATGCACTGCCTCGCGGACTAACGGAGAGTGGGTAAAGAGCTTGGCGGATTGTGCAGGCCGACTTTGACTTTGTCAACAACGTGTCGGTAATCCTTAGGTGTCCAATCCCATAAAATGAGACCAAGATATTCCAACTTTGACTTTGTCAACAACGTGTCGGATAGAGCTTGGCGGGTTTGCACACCAACGCTCGATGTACAAGCAATGTTGGATACCCTTGGAATACTATTATTATTGTTATCGAAAATATAAGCACAAAAGAGAGTTGCGCGAATTCAACTTAACACAACTTAGTTTTAAAGATTTGAAAAGCCAATATAAGTATTTTAAGTCCTCCACTTATTTAAACAAAGTCTACAATATAGAATAGATTTCATGGCCATCACCTAAGAATCTCCCTATGTACCGGCTACACTATTATCCCTCAAAATTAAACTTTTCATTATATTTCCTATTCGATCTAAGTTGAGAGAGAAAAATACTATCAACTGGCTAAAAAATGTAAACTTATTTTGTTGTATCAATTGAAAATGAGTCGTATTTGAAAAAAAATTATGGTATGTTACTACAATCTAAAATGTATGAAGGTCTTACTTAAATGGCTGAAAATAAAAAGAAATAAAAACAAAGAAAAATGAAAATGGATGAAATGCAGACTCCCCCCCACACTTGATTGAGACAGTGTCCCAACTGTCTAAGGCAGAAAAACAAAAATAAAATGAAAAAATGAAAAATAAAAATAAAAGAAAAAGAACGTGTACCACCTGATTTCATGGTAGATGATCATGCAGATCGATAGAGTCATCTTCGTCATATTGCTCGAATTCCAAAAATGGTTTCAGTCGTTGACCGTTTACTTTGAAGACTTTTCCATCCCTAGGATTTTCAATTTCAACCGCTCCATGAGGGTATACTGTTTTCACGACATAAGGTCCAGTCCATCGAGATCTGAGTTTTCCTGGGAACAAGTGAAGTCTAGAGTCGTATAAAAGAACTTTTTGACCCACGTTGAATTCCTTACGAAGTATGTTTTTGTCGTGTTGGGCTTTGGTTCTTTCTTTGTAGAATTTCGCATTTTCATATGCCTCATTTCTTAATTCCTCTAATTCCGAAATTTGTAACTTCCTATGTGAGCCGGCTTTTTCTAAATCAAAGTTCAAAAATTTTATGGCCCAAAGAGCACGATGCTCTAATTCAAGAGGTAAGTGACAGGCCTTTCCAAAGACTAATCGATATGGTGACATCCCTAGATTGGTTTTATAAGCGGTGCGAAAAGCCCAAAGTGCATCAATCAGTTTTACGGACCAATCTTTTCTATTGGAATTCACGGTTTTCTCAAGAATTTGCTTGATTTGTCTATTGGAAACTTCTACTTGCCCACTCGTTTGTGGATGGTAGGGGGTCGACAGCTTGTGTGTGATTGAGTATTTCTTGAGCAAGGACGCAAAAGCACGATTACAAAAGTGAGTGCCATTATCGCTAATGATAGCTCGAGGTGTGCCAAAGCGTGAAAAGATGTTTTCTTTGAGGAATTTGACAACAACCTTGTTGTCGTTGGTTTTGGTCGGAATGGCTTCAACCCATTTTGAGACATAATCTACCGCTAGTAAGATGTAAAGATTCCCAAATGAATTAGGGAATGGTCCCATGAAATCGATGCCCCAAACATCGAATAACTTAATCACTAAAATGGGGTTGAGAGGCATCATGTTTCGCTTAGAGATTCGACCTGTTCTTTGACATCGCTCACATTTAGAGCAAAATTCGAAAGCGTCACGGAAGAGAGTGGGCCAATAAAAACCGCTTTGCAAAACTTTTGCAGCAGTTTTTCTTGCTCCAAAATGACCGCCACAAGCATGGTCATGTGAGAAGGAGAGAATACTTCGGTGTTCATGATCGGGCACACACCTTCGAATGATTTGGTCTGGACAGTATTTGAAAAGATATGTGTCGTCCCAATAGAAGTTTCGAACTTTCGAGAGAAATTTTTGTTTGTCTTGTTTCGACCATTCAGCGGGCATTTGTTGTGTGACAAGATAATTCACAATGTCAGCATACCAAGGGGTGTTAGAGATCGAAAGGAGTTGTTCGTCAAGAAAATAGTCATCGATTTGGGTGTCGTTATCATTTTTGTGCACAATTCGAGAGAGATGATCAGCTACGACATTTTCAGAACCCTTTTTATCTCGTATTTCTATATCGAATTCTTGAAGAAGAAGGATCCAACGAATCAAGCGGGCCTTGGCATCCTTTTTAGAAAGCAGATATCGTAGGGCAACATGGTCAGTGTAAACTATGACTTTGGATCCTATGAGATATGGTCTGAATTTCTCAAGAGCGAAGACAACTGCCAAAAATTCCTTTTCAGTAGTTGAGTAATTTAGTTGGGCCTCGTTTAAAGTTTTGCTAGCGTAATAAATGACTCGAGGGAGTTTATCGATACGCTGACCCAAGATGGCTCCAATAGCAAAATCCGAAGCGTCACACATAAGTTCGAAGGGTTTAGTCCAATCAGGAGGTTGAATGATGGGAGTTGTGGTCAAGAGTGATTTAAGAGTTTCAAAAGATGTTCTGCAATCATTGGAAAATTCAAACTTTACGTCTTTGGCAAGTAAATTCGAGAGAGGTTTTGAAATTTTTGAGAAATCCTTAATGAATCTTCTATAGAATCCTGCATGGCCAAGAAATGAACGAACATCTTTGACAGATTTAGGGGGAGGTAAATTAGCAATCAAATCGATTTTGGATTTATCGACTTCTAGGCCATCTTTGGAGACGACATGACCTAGAACTATCCCCCTTTTTACCATAAAGTGGCATTTCTCCCAATTAAGCACGAGTGATTTCTCCTTACAACGCTTAAGGACGAGTTCTAGATGAGTGAGACATTGGGAAAAAGATGATCCATATATTGAAAAATTGTCCATGAATATTTCCAAGAATTCTTCCACCATATCAGAGAAAATACTCATCATACACCTTTGGAAAGTCGCGGGGGCATTACAAAGACCAAAAGGCATGCGACGATAAGCAAAGGTTCCAAAGGGACAAGTAAAGGTGGTCTTATGTTGATCCTTTAAAGCAACAGGGATTTGGTTATAGCCAGAGTATCCATCGAGAAAACAGTAGTACTCATGTCCCGCTAAGCGTTCGAGCATTTGGTCAATAAAAAGCAAGGGAAAATGGTCTTTTCGTGTGGCTGAGTTAAGCTTTCGATAGTCGATGCACACACGCCATTTGGTTTTGATTTTTTTTGGGACGAGTTCATTACTGTCGTTTTTGATCACTGTGACTCCCGACTTCTTTGGTACAACTTGTACCGGACTCACCCAAGTACTATCGGAGATGGGATAAATAATGTTATTGTCTAGACATTTGATTATTTCCTCCTTGACCACTTCTCTCATGTTTGGGTTTAATCGCCTTTGAGCTTCACGGGTGGGTTTGGCCTCATCAACTAAATGTATGCGATGTTCCACAATGGATGGGCTAATTCCTTTTATATCGCTAATTTCCCACCCCAAGGCGTCTTTATTTTCCCGTAAAATTTCCAAAAGTTTTTCTTCTTGGTCCTTGGTAAGATCGGAGGCCAAGATTACGGGAAAAGTTTGTGATGGGTCCAAGTATGCATACTTAAGGTCTGGTGGCAAGGATTTGAGGTCTAACTTAGGAAGTTCTTGTGTATCAACATTGGTCAAGATTCCCTGGTTAGATTCAGGTGACGAAGTGTCGGAGTCAAGAATTTTGTTTAGTTCAGAAATGTATTCGAGTTCGTCGAAATCGGAGTTGAAATGGTCAAGACACATTTTCAAAGCTTCAGAAGTGTCACTAGAGGTCTCATCAACTGTGGTTTGAATCATGTCAATTTCATCGATCTCAAAATCCCTAGGTTGTTTGTTGAGATTAAAGATGTTTAGCTCAATGGTTAGGTGCCCGAAGGAAAGTCGAAGCTGACCATTCCTACAATTAATGACAGCATTAGAGGTTGCTAAGAAAGGACGTCCTAAGATCAATGGTATTTGAACGTTGGGATTTGAGACAGGCTCTGTTTCTAGAACTATAAAATCGACAGGGAAGTAGAACTGTTCGATCTGTATCAAGACGTCTTCGATAATTCCCAATGGCTTTTTGACAGATCGATCGGCTAGTTGAAGTGTGATGTTTGTTGGTTTAATTTCCCCTAGTCCAAGTTGACGATAGACAGTATAAGGGAGAAGGTTGAAACTGGCACCAAGGTCGAGTAGGGCACGAGAGATGTGAGTGTTTCCTATTTTACAATCAATCGTAGGGAAGCCAGGGTATTTATACTTGACTGGGGCAAGATTCGAAAGAACAGAGCTTGTATTCGCAGTTAGAAAGGCGGTTTTTGGGACATTGGTCGCACGTTTTTGTGTGCACAATTTTTTAAGACATTTAGCATATTGAGGAATTTGTTCAATGGTGTCTAAAAGAGGAATGTTCACACGGACTTGTTTGAAAATTTCCAGAATTTTATCGAAATTTGCCGCTTTCTTCTTATTATTGAGTCTATGGGGAAAAGGAGCAACTGGTTTTTCGACTCTACGATCAGTTTCATCATTCGAGGAAGAAGGTGGTAGGGGTGTAGAAGATGAAATGTTGGGATTGCCAACATTAATTTTCGAAGGTGGGTCGGGTTTGCCGACACTGGGAGAAGAACTGTTGGGATTGCCAACACTTGAGGGAACTGGAGGTTTGGAAGAATTGGCATTCGAAGCCAATGGGTGATCAGTAAGATTAGGAGTTGGGGTCGAGTTAGAAAGTTCGTCAGGGTCGTCCACGTTATTATCAATCCTCTTTCCAGATCGAAGGGTTGTGACAGCATTGACTGGATTATGGTTTTCGTCCTCACAAGAATTTACAGCATGAGAGTTATACTTTGGATTCACCTCAGGTTGACTAGGCAATTTTCCCTTCTCATTACTTTTCATAAATTCCTTCATCATATTAAACATTTGGTCGATTTTAGCGTCTTGATTATTTATTTGTTTTTCTAATCGAATAATATCTTGTGATGGTTGAGAAGATTGAGATGATTGGTTCGATGATTGAAAATTGGGGTGCCTATACGGTTGTTTGGATTGAGATGCAGCTTGAGAGGTTTGAGAATTGGGGGGTGGAGCTTGGTAATTCGGATTGGGAATAAAAGGTTGCATGTGAGATGGGTTTGCCGAATTATTGGGGTTTGACCAAGAAAAGTTTGGGTGGTTCCTCCAACCAGGATTGTACGTGGCTGAGTAAGGGTTATTTTGAGCTATAGCATTGGCTTGGTCCTGAGAGTAGTAGTGGGGTAACCCTTCTCCGGCTTGAGGAGTTTGATTTTCTACGGGAATTTGATTTGGGTCCACGACATGCACTCCTCTAGTAGAAGTACGATTGGGAACGCGAATTGATTCCCATTGCATGTCCTTTTCAGAATAATCTTCTAAGAACCGCCAAGCTTCATCGGCTGTTTTAGACATAAAATCTCCTCCACACATTGATTCTAGTTGAGTTTTAGATTGATAGTTAAGCCCTTCATATACAATTTGACACAAGTTGTCTTTTAGAATTCCATGATGAGGACAACTATACAGTAGTTGGTTGAATCTCTCAAAATATTTTGAAAAAGTTTCCCCCTCATTTTGACAAAATTGATTTATCTCAGTTCGGATTTTGAGAGTTTTATGGAAAGGGAAAAACTTTTTCAAGAATGCAGTGACAAATTCATCCCAACTTCTTATGGAATGTTTTGGAAGAGAATTTAGCCATCTTTTAGCGCTTTCAAGTAGTGCAAATGGAATTAGCCTTAGCTTGATCGATTCGTTAGATAATTGTTGCATTTTTGTTGTGGACGCATACAATTCAAATTCACTTAGAAATTCATAAGCATTTTCAGACCCAGTAAATTTTGGTACCCCTTGGATAAAAGAATGTTTCAGCTCAAAGTTGTTTCCTTCAGCTCGTGGAAAAACGATGACAGAGGGTTGGACGGTCCTAGTTGGATAACATCGTTCACGAAGAGACAGGGGTCTATCCATTTGGATATTGAGGTTCTGAAAATTTTGATTTATTTGGTTTTGATCCCCAAAGTTTGGAAAGTTTTGATTCACTCGATTTTGATCCAATTCGGTTGGAAAATTTTGGTTGATTCGAGAACCCCTAGGAGAATTTTGTTGGCTAACACTTTTTTCACTCATTGTTGTTAACTGCAAGCACAGAAATTAGCTACAATGAAGTTTTCTGTCCTTATTGGCTCCTAACCCAAAATTATAAAGTGACACATTTGATTACTTAGATCAAAAGATTTCTCAGCCAGTTAACGGACAGGAGTTATCGGTGCACCAGGAATCACCCTAGCAATGCAGCCGAAGGTTTAAGTACCTTCAGAGTAACAACCGATATAATATTTACGAATCACCGTAATATTTATAAACGGTTATTTCTCTGCCGTAGTCTAGACACCGAGGAATAATTCGTTCCAAATGAATCAACTATCACAATATAATTAAGCCCTAGATGAGCCCGTGACTCCCTTAAGTCCAACATCTAACCGTTATTATTAGTCAGATTTTACGATGAAATGCAATTTGTGGGCTAAGGAAAGGGTGATGAAATCCCTCACCTTATGTGAATTGGGGTATTGCCCTTAACAGAATGAATAAAAGATGCAGAAACAACAGCAATCACACAAAATAACTGCAGAAATTAAAAATTGTACATTCAAAGCCGCTGCCCCTGCCCCTGCAGAAAATTTTTACAACAATTGTCTATATATTTTTTTCTTTTTCCTTTTGCAGCAGAGCACCTGTAGAGTTTTAAAAGTTTTCACCTTGATCGGCAGTCCTCCAGTGAATTTGGGAAGCGCTAGCGTGTTCACACCCCACTTGGTGTGCAACCGCTCCAACCTATCTGAATCGTCCGCTGCTTTCTGTTGTTGTCCCCTTCTATTAATTGCTTGACTGCGCTGCGGCACGGGTTCGGGCTAGGAGCCCGAAATTTTTTTTTTAAGACCCATTTTTTTAAAATTTCAGCTGTACCTGTTTTTGAAAAATTCTCCGTTTTTTTTTTAAAAGAAAAGAAACAAATCAAAACAAACGAAAAGGACACAGAAACTAACTAAGCTAAACAAAAGAAATAATAAAAAAAACTAAACTAGACCCAACAAAATGAAAAACTCAATAAAAACACAGTACACCAATTTAAACCAACGCACTCAAAATTAAAGAGAATTCACGCTCAACTCAAGCAATAAAAAAAAAGGGTTGCAAAGTTTCACTCTACGCAAGGCAAGGGGCCAGACGTAACAATATAACTCAAAACTCGGTCAACCACCCAAACAGGGTAATTGGAGCTAATTCGTCCCCTTCCCAAAGACACAAGAAATTCCTTTTTCCAATTCTGGGTTCTTATAAATTAAATAGCGAACCCTATTGAACAATCGTACTCACAAAAAAAAAATTGACCCGCCGTCTCCTTTTGTTCTCAGTAACAATTTCGATTTTTTTTGTTTTATACATCGGGTTCGATTTGGAGTAATTAGTTTATGGAGTGGGAATTTGGTACGAATTTGATTTGGCTGATGGGTATTGAAATATGGGATGATGAGGCGTGAGGGTGGAATTAAGGGGAGTTGGTTGTGGTAGACTCTGAACTTTGTATAGGCAGAGGGGGTTGCGGATTTGTGATGTGGAGAAGTCCACGCTGGTTGTATGAACTGAGTGATGGGGATAAGGGGATGGAAGTCTGGGAGCGTTGCTGAGATGTATGGGGTATGGTGAGATTGTGGCTTTGGGGAGGAACGTGAAGATGATGAGGTGTAGGCCTGTGACTGCTGATGAACGTGGGTGTACGGTGATTTATAGCAGAGAACGGCCAACTGTTTTAATGTGATTTTTCATTTTCGGAACTGGAAAAAAATGACAGAGGATATGCGATGGGGTGTTTGTGTGGATGATGAGCGGACTGTGGTTTATTGTGAAGCTGAGCAGCAGTGGTGGTTTCCGGGCAGTGCGTGAACTGTGAAGCTGATGCGTGGTGTTTGTGCCGTCTGTGAATTGGAGTGGTGACTGATAAAAAATGGTGCGGTGATGAATATGCGGGTAAGAAGAAAAGTTATGAATCTGTGTGGCGGTGGTAGAAGTAAAATCACAGTAAGAAAATATAGAAAGAAATAAAATCCGAAGGGAATATTTTTTTTTTTTTTTGTATATAAAACAAAACAAACACAGGAAAACAATAATAAAAAACTAACACGAATCAGAAATTAAATAATTAATAAAATTCAATCGTTACCTCCCCGGCAACGGCGCCAAAAACTTGATCGTCGCTGATCTATGAATTAGAAAAGCGCGACATTTGTAATAAATTCTGCAAGCATACAGGTGTGTAGCATACAGGTCGAACACAGGGAGGAAAGTTAAATTTTATTATTTATATGTTTCGTGGGCGTGTTAGGCGAAGCTGGAGGTTGATTTTTTTTCAAAACAAAATAAAAGTGAAACTACGAATAACAGATGCAATTAAATTCACTACAGATTCGAATCTAATCGGATCCGTAGTAAATTCAATGATTAAAATAAAATAGAACACTAGAAATAAAATTGCAGAAAGGAAATCAATAACTGAGAATAAAAACTAAGATTACCGCTGAATCTAATCAGACGGTCAATCACTAGTAAGAAAAATAAAAGCAAAAGCAAATTGTGTTCTAGCAAATCTAATTGACTAGACAACACAATTTGCCATGAAAATAAAATGCAGAAGCTAAAGAAACGAAAGTTTTATTAAAAATAAGAGAGTACAGAAGAAAGAATGATTTTTACAATGGTTACAATCACATATTTATAGATGAGAATGGGAAAACCCTAACTAGGTCTATGAATAAATGGCCCTCCTTATTCATGAATATTTCTTGCCTTCCTTGACTACCTGATTGGAGAAAATCTGGGCATACCATGGTAAATATTTTCCATATCCTTCAATTTTCCCATGTGGCTTGATTGATAGAAGATTGCATCTAATTAATTCTTCCAAACAAGGACGCTTATCAGACTCCAAAGGCAATATAAGATAAAATCTTCAAAATTGGTTTTTCTTCTTGGCAACAATTCAATCAGAAATTCTTCTAATTGAAGAATGATTTGAATTTACTTCCATGATGAGAATATGGCTATTGCTGAGATGTTAATTGGTGCACATCATAAATACATACACATGAATATGTGTATGTATATATATAACATAACACTAATCCAGATATTTCTCAAAGCAAAGGGGCCAGTGTGAACGCGCTCCGTTTCTTTGGCAAAAAGTGAGCTTGACGGGGTTCGAACTCAGGTCTCTCAGCACCAATTCCTATGCCTTTACCAGTGAGCTACTACTTATTTTGCAATTGAAATGAATTTGATGTGAGGAAGTAGCTCTTTCTTGTAGTTGGCCTTTGATTTGAATTAAAGGAGGCATTTCTCGAATCCTGTAAAAACATACAAAAGTAACCAAAGTATCATTTATTTATTTACAAAAGATAAAGCATAAGAGTAATAAAATAAACACTTTTCAGTGTCAATCACATAGCCACCTTTTTCAAATTTGATTTGGAATAATTCCAAATCCAACCATTAGATTTCAAATCTCTTATATTCATTGAAAAGCTCTTTTCGATAAGAACCCAACGGTTCCGGTTTTAGGAGAATCCGACTGTCGGATCTCCCGTCACATCAATTTGAAGTTAGTGGTCGAAATTCGCGAACAGTCGCTGCGCGTCATGTTCTATCCAGGCCAATATATATATATATATATATATATATATATATATATATATATATATATATATTATCGTCGATTTTCATTTAAAAAGTATTTATAAAATATTTATAAATTAATTTTAAAATGATTCCAACTTCTTTTTCAATTTTAAATCAAAATTTAATATTCTATATCTTTATCATATTAAAATGTTAATATTTTCAAAAATATAAAAGTTTGAAATCACTTCTTTTTTATATTCATTATAAATTGAATAAAATCGATCGATAAAACCGTTCGGGTAAAAATGGCGTTTAACTACATAACTATTTTTATTGTTCAAACATTTTATTCAACACATGAATATTATATATGAAATATACATTCAATAAAAATGATATTTTTATTGTTCAAACATTTTATTTAACACATGAATATTATATATGAAATATATATTCAATAAAAATGATATTTTTATTGTTCAAACATTTTATTCAACACACGAATGTTATATATGAAATATACATTCAATAAAAATGATATTTTTATTGTTCAAACATTTTATTCAACACATGAATATAATATATGAAATATGCATTCAATAAAAATCATATTTTTATTGTTTTAATGTTTTATTCAACACATGAATATTATATATGAAATATTCATTCAACAAAAATGATATTTTTATTGTTCAAACATTTTATTCAACACACGAATATTATATATGAAATATACATTCAACAAAAATGATATTTTTATTGTTCAAACATTTTATTCAACACATGATTATTATATATGAAATATTCATTATTTTAAAATATTCTTTATTTCTGAATTGGAATGCGACTCAATCAATTACCATATAATGTTCAGTTATATGGATTTCATACATTGCATGTATACAACAATAATGATAATTAATCATCAAATAGTCCATCCACATCAAGAGTGAAATTTACAACTGTGTGAGCATTAAAATAAATAAATAACGCTCATCACAGACTATCAACCCATCGAATGACATGCAGCTAAATATTGAGACTAGTGTATGTCAAATATCATCCCAACACCCGTGTGGGGTTTTCAAACAACAACAGTTTATTTAAATAAATCATTGGTAAATAAATTTAACCAATTCTAATTTGGTTTGAATCATTTTATATTTAATCAATTTTCACTGTTCAAATTATAAATAAATATTTATAATTTAATTTCAACTACCACATTAATGTTAACATTATTTTTTACACGTTAAACATTTCAACATCACAAACAACATACAATAAAGTCAATTTAAATCATCCATGGTCTGTGGATGAGGGAGGTGATCTAATAGGCACCCTATACATTTTATAATGATTAAACTGATAAAAATCTACACTGGCAATTCTATATATTTTTCAGTTATGGAAATAAATAAATAACAATATAGAATTTTTAGTGATGAGTTCTCACCTTTGGTTTCCACTTTGTCAGTTTTAATTTCTGAATTTATTCGGATTTGAATTTGTTCGAAATTCTAATTTGCTCCGCTTCCAATCTAGTCACTCTCATGTTGTAGAGTTTTCTGATACGAATCCAACGCAAGTGAAATCGCTGAAATCCGATCTCATATGAAGAAGTTTTGTTAACTTTTCCATTAATTACACTTCGAAATAATTAAATAATAATTAAATTAATTAATTACATTCTAAATCTCCTACTCCCTCATTCTACCTCCTGTAATATGCGATAAAACATTCAAACCCATCATCGACTTGGAAATTTCGCCGCCTCCGCCACCACATTTGATCGGAACTCGATCGGAGCACGCACCCCTGACCACCGCAGCGCCTCCTCGCCACACCACCAACCACGTCGATTTCAGTCCTCTCCCCTCATCGGATTTTGGACCCAAACCGGCAGCCTTTGATCCAATAAATCGAGCAATCCGTGATAGTAAAAATGATCTCCACCGTCCAGAATGTCAAGCTCACCAAGATCTTCAATTGTTTATGAAGTTTATGTAATCGAGGCTTTGATTCCTTGATATTTGAGGGAATAGTTTGGAAAAACAGTGGCCATTGATCAAGTGGAGGCTGATCAATTTAGTGAATTATGGTTTCGGATGAGAGAGGGTTTTGAAATAAATATTTATTTTATTTTTAATTCAATTTTAATTCAAAAAAAAGTGAATTTAACATCCGAACTCCGATTTAAACCCAGCGACAACCACCCTTATCTAAATACCACTATTACGGACATAATGGGATATGTCCCGCAAGCCAATTCTATCGTTTTGATTAGTTTTTCGTTAAAATTAAAATATGAATCAATATGTATTTAATTCGAATGCACATTTTAAGTTACCGGGGCCACATACGGACTCCAAAAATTACAGAAAAATAAATCTAGCTATGTTTTGACGACATGGTCCTGACAAAACTAATTTCTTCGAATTTGAAGATAGTTTGAAAAATGGTCATTTTTTGGTCGATCCAATTTGACTGAAATTGACAAAACATGTTTTCTTTTACCACGCTCACATATTAATTACAAAACTTATGAAAATTGGAATCTAGCAATAATTTGACATTCGAGATCCAACAAAAGGGGTTTTGTTGAAAACGGTGGTTATTTGCAAAATGGTTATTTTAAGGGCTATATATTATATAAAATATATATATAAAAATTCCATAGCAGCTATTTTAAATTTTAAACTGGACGTAACTTTCAATTTATAATATGAAATCTCAGTTTTTCACATTAGTTAGAAAGATATTATTAAATAGATTCTAATATTTATTGTTTCATCCAGTTTTGACTTATATTGAATTTTGTACATTCATTTGAAATTAGAAATCAAATTTTCAAACTACCATGCCATTTCAGGCTTGTTTTATAATTAAAATAAATTTATTCATTCTAACTATATTTAAAACAAATTTTTAAACGTTATTATTTAAAATAAACCATTTTAAATATTCAAAACCCATTAAAATAGTTAAAATAAAAATTTTAAATTGGTTCAGAAATTCCGGGTTGTTACAATCTCCCCCACTTAAAAATTTTTCATTCTCGAAAAGGAACGGAGCGGAAAGTAGTTTAACTAACTAACTCAACTTTCATTCTGGCTTTCATTCTTAAACTTTTCAGTTTCTAAGAATTTTCTAATTTCTCAAAAATTTGGCTAACACCCTAAATTTTCGAAAAAATTCGCCATAACCTCCTTTGTACGGGTTGATATTTAAAACTGCAACTTGCCTCACAGGGCCCTCATCAATCAAAAGAAAAAGAGAAAGCCAAGCGCCTTGCCAATCGGCTCATAAAATCATCAAACCCCAATAAATACAGTAAATATGTACCTATTTGTCGGGCATACAATTTTATTCCTCTTCTTAGCTTCCCTGCCATGACCTGTTTAAATGTATATACATGTAACGACCCGGGGAATTTGCGATCCTGGATATCGGCATACAACACTATGTCGACTATTCAAGCATCGGAAACACCGGATATTCCATGAAAGAAATTAGAGGGTGAGAATAGATAAGATAGAAACTTAGAATAGAAGAAGAAGAAGAACATACAACATCAGAGTAACACGAATCTCACAGTGGAACGAACAACATATAATAGGTAACATATCCTTGAAATAAAATCAGTATATGTATATAGTAACATTATCAGAGTACAACACTTACAACATAGCAGAATAAATAATAGCTATATAATCCTAAAGCCTCCTGCTCCAAGCTCTCCAAGTGTATCTGTAAAATCCTGACTACTTAACTGCCCGTACAAAATTGGGCACCCAAGAGTTTAGGGAAAACAAAACAAAACAAACTCTGGGTCAGTCATGGGACTGGTATGGGTAAACACTTTAAAACCGTTTGGGACAATAATGATATCTCATAAGACCACGCCGTATAACGGAATGGGTTTTTCCCTTATGAGAATCCAAAATAATCTTTTTATCAAAATTCTTTTGATATTGTATTAGTGTCTATCAATCACAATATAATAATCATCTAGCAGAAACGCTTTCATCTCACGTTCTACATATATAGTATACAATCAAAACAACGAGCACTTATTGTGTAATGAATTTCCAATAATGACAAGGTATGGAACCACCTTCCAATAGTGTACCTCTAGAGAGGAATACACTGGGTTCAACAAGAACACCTTATAACCCGACCACATATGACCGACCACTCATTTCGCTTGAGTGTATCGAATGTATATCACCAACGGTTGGGATCAGCAACCGTTTCCCGATAAGGGACAGCATCGATAGATTAAAGAAGGAAATGAATATTCTCTAGATAGGTGATAATACACCCTACTTCGCAGCCAACCACTTAGCCATGCTACCTGCCCGATTTTTGTCATTTCCCGATTGTGAGGCTAGAGGCCACGCTTATCTTTGACAGATCACACATTTATTCACTTTGAATGTCACATCGTCATACCCGCCAAATCACAAATTGATTCCCCCAAAAATACAATGGGTATACAGCTAAGAGAAACGAATTCCTCTACCATCAAACGTACATACGTTTCGAAGAGATCAACTTATGTGATCTATTAAACATACTCTGTCAGACATTCTTCCATACGGGTCGCTCTAGGACTGGACAAACCAAAGGTACTATTCTGTAAAATGGACAGCCCTTGCATAACTCCGTCTTCAATTATCTTCATCATATTTGATTCGCAACGCTAATGCCCATACAGAATGGTTTTCAGATAACGAATCTGATCTCGGTCTCTCTGTATTGACAACGGAAAAATAGTTGAAAACTTCGATGGTCAGTGAGTTAACTATCAAAGAAAAACACGTGTGCAAACAACGGTCGTATTTCCAAATGGAAATCTTACTGATCAATCATCATTCGTCTTTCTATCTCTTTAGTTCGTTTATCATTCATCTTCCATTTCATATATCCATATATTCAACATTTCTTGTTTTCTAAATTTAGAAAATATACATTATTAACATTGGAAAACATTTCCATTTCTTGTTTTCTATATTAGAAAACATTTCTGATTCTTGTTTGAAAAACATTTCCAAAACTTCTTCATTTGGGTTTAAACAGATGTTTAAATAAAACATCGCTATGCCAACTCAAAACATTATACTTGTTAACTCAATTCACTTAACCAACCTTCTCTATCGAACCTTAACCAATCCTTAGTTAAAAATGGAGTCAATCAAGTTGTGGGTATAACTACCTCTCAGACCTTAACTGAACAACATTTATAACTTCGAAATAGACAAAATTCACCTTCTAATCTTCAACAACCTCCTTATGTAACTCTCGGATTCTATTTACAAATCCACTTCTTTTACATAAAACATTGATTATAACTATAGCGTTATAATCCCTACTTCTGAAATATCTAACTTCAAAATATAACTTTTATTTATTACTTTGGATAAATAAAAAAACACAATTTATTAGTAAATAAATAAATCTTGATTAAAAATAGAAAGTGAATAGTACTTTCCCGAATTCGATATAATCGAATTTCTACATATATCTCTCTTTCGAATATCCTTTATTCGATAACTCCTTTTAGAATCAACTACATTTGATTAACTCCTTTCGAATAAATTATATTCGATTTACTCCTTTCGAATAAACTATATTCGATTTACTCCTTTCGAGTAAACTAATATTCGATTAACTACTCTCGAATAAACTAATATTCGATAACTCCCTCTTCGAATAACTAATATTCGATAATCTCTGTTAAGTCAAGGAATTTTGATTTATGCCAAAGTAATGTGCAATGATCGACAAAAAGACGACCTTCATTGATCTAAGAAGATAAGGAGCTTCATACCGTATTGGTCATTAGAATTTGATTATTTGGTATGGTAATAATGTTCACTTATGTTAAAATCTATCCTCAAATAATCAAACTTTATATATATACACTTATGTATATGTATGCACATAAATTGTGCAAACTGGGCAATAACGATTGACCGCCCAAAACAGACCGGTCGACCATTTTTACCCAGTTTGCACAATGAACGTGCACAAATATACATATAACGTATATATATTAAAATTCCAATCTACTGGTCCATTTTGACCTGTCGACCATTTTTACATAGATACAACTTTTTGAATAGTCACTTCCATTCCTCCATGAGTTGCTTCTCCTTCCTTTCATCAATGATCATTTCTATTTGTTCTGACTCTTTTATCAAAGGTTTCAACTACTTATCTTCTATAAATACATTATGAAATCATCAAATCAAACAACCAATTCTTTCTATCTATTCTCTTTATTGTTGATCTCACTATTGCAATTTCAAAGCACTAAAATGCTCATATTCTTCACAATATCGTTCTTGAATCCAAGAATTTATATATTATTCTTTTGATTCAAACACGATATCATCTTCCAAATCTTCAAAAACACAAATTCTACTTGAGGATAAGATTATAGGAATGTTGTACAAGAATTGACAAATTTGTGTTATTTAGAACACACATTGTCAAATTACAAGTCTACTCGTCTTGTTTGAAGTCCTCCGTATTGTAAGAGGCAAGTTGTGAAGTCCTCCGTGTTGTAAGAGGCAAGCTGTGAAGTCCTCGTGTTGATAGAGGCGTGAAATCTTGTTCGGCTGCTCGGGTGTTGTGAACCTGTTTCCTTCGGGTTCAGTGAGGTTGTTGATTAGTGAAATTCCAGATAGAAGTCTGGGACTGGACGTAGGACGGTGCTCCGAACCAGTATAAAAATCTCTGGTGTGATTTTTCCTTTTACTACATTTACTTATCTGTGATACTACTTATGTGATATCTCATTCTGTTTTATATTTACTTGCATAACTTTTGCATTAGACAAGTGGTTGTTGGTTATTCCATATTACACGATCCAAGTGTACTTTATACTTGGCAAGTACACACACACACATTTTCAATCTCTATTCGAATAACTATATTTGATAATCTCTATTCGATTAACTCTGTTTAATTAACTCTAATCACTTAACTATAATTGATTAACTCTAATCGATTAACTCTAATTCGATTAACTCTAATTCGATTAACTCTAATCGATTAAATCTAATCGATTTATTCCTTTTGATTAACTATCTTCGAATAACTTATATTCGATTATCTCTCTTCGAATAAACTAATATTCGATAATCTCTCTTTCGAATAAACTATATTCGATAATCTCTTTCGAATAAACTAGATTCGATAACTCCTTCTTCGAATAACTAATATTCGATTAATTCATTTCGAATAAACTATATTCGATTACTTCTTTTCGAATAAATTATATTCGAATACTCCTTTTCTCTATTCGAATAACCTTATTCGGTAACTCTTTCTTCGAATAAACTATATTCGATTAACTCTAATCCGACTAACTCTAATTCAATTAACTTTATTCGAATAACTAATATTCGACTAACTCTAATTCAATTAACTCTATTCGAATAACTAATATTCGACTAACTCTTGTTCTATTAACTCTATTTGAATAACTCTAGTTCGATTTAACTCTAGTCGATTAACTCTAACTGATTAACTCTAACTGGTTAACTCTAACTGGTTAACTCTAACTGGTTAACTCTAACTAATTAACCCTGTCTAATTTAATCTTCATCCATACTCAGTTTCAAATATCAATGTTGAAATTGATTATTACTTCTCTATATAAGTCCTGACTTATATATTCTATTTATCCAATGATAAATATTTTTACATAATTTATAAAACCTTATTTATAAATTAATCTTCTTACTTTATCTATTAAAACAGATTTCTCTTAGATGTTCACTATGAATTCATATTCTGTTATACCCATGTGCGAAGCACGGGTCTAAACCTTCCTAGTGTAAAATTATCTTTTTATACAATTCTATTCCTTTTTCAAGTATTTCCTTTTATAATCTATTTATTTTCTAAATAAATATTTCCTTTATGATTCTATTTAATTCTAAATAAATATTTCTTTTTATAACTCTATTTATTTCATAAATAAATATTCCATTTATATATTGTAAATGTTTTACAAATATTTTCTTTTCACTTCTATTTGTAAATGTTTTACAAATACTTCCATTTCAATTCTATTTGTAAATGGTTTACAAATATTCCCTTTTCAATTCTATTTGTAAATGGTTTACAAATATTCCCTTTTCTATTTGTTTCACAAATATTTCCTTTCCTATTCGTTTCACAAATATTTCCTTTCCTATTTGTTCTTTGATTTTATACAAATATTTTCTTTTATAAAATCCTTTTCCTTTTGTATACAAAATCCATTGATTTTATATAAATACTTTATTTCCAAAATACACTTTGAAAATCCCCTTTTCTACATTCCAATATTTCTTACGGTATTTGAAATACCCAAATAACAATGATCGATATCACTCAACACACAAAATCAACAACAGATTATACATCACATCATATATTACAATATATGAAAAGAAAAGTATTATAAATATTGAGGAATCCAATTGGATTCCTCCAATCTGTTTTCCTGCATCATAGATGTTAAACAATATAATTAACATCAACTTCATTGCAATATGAACTATTCTGATAAACAGAATCAATATAAAATTAACGATTTATATTTTTATATATATATAATTTCAACCAACTGACTAGCAGTTCATCCAAACAGTCATGTGACGACCCCAAAACCCCGTACGACGGTGGCAAGGGTAATCTTTTGAATATAACACATAAATAGATAATAGCAGAACAGAAATAAATAAATACACCAAATAATGAACAACAGAATACACTGGATAAACGTAATCATCAGGGTTACACAATATACAGGATCATACTTAGTACAAATACAGTTCAGCTATACATAAATGTCTACAGCGGAAAACAAACATAATATGTACAATAGGAGTTGAACAGCATAAAAAGAGATAAATGATAGAATCCATCTTCAGCTCCAGCTATCCAGAAAGAGCCTGCTAAAACCTGAATATAAGGCTGCCCATGTAGAAAGAGGGGCACCCGAGTTTGCAAGTGAAACAAACTACGAGTCAGTCATGGGACTGGTATGAGAAATCTACTTAACACATTTTATAATATGGTCAATCAAAGGACCAAGCCACTTTCGCGGAATTGGTTTATCTATTGGATTGCTAGTGCTTAAAACAAGTAATTCTTTTGAACATCGCAATGCTTTTTACAAAAATGAAGCCGATATAAGACTCAAGTCCCATCACACAATGCAGCGCAAACCGGAGGATAGAGTTTTACCTTATATCGACGAAGATATGCTTAATACGTGTAACATAAAATCACTTAAAATGTAAGATTTGTCGTTTAATTATTAATTAGACCCCAAATGTAAATTAGTAAGAGAACGATTCCCTAAGTATTAACCCCAAGGCCGAAACCAACGTCAGACCAATACCCAGGAAACCACCAATCTTAGCTCATTTCCAGTTAGTTTCTAATTTTATATACAATCATAAATAACAATCATAGACGACATTAATGCACCATACCACTATGTCGCCATATAAAGGTATACAATCAAAACCGCACGATGTCGTATTTGGAAATTGGATTTCCATCGTGGACCAAGGCAAAAGATAGTCCTTACCGAATTCGTGATGCTCTAGCCCGTGTCTCAGGAACAGCCGCAACTGCACCTTGGATCGTCAGGGCCGGTCCACACGGAGTGGATTATAATTGCTGAACAATGCATTTCCCCGCCCTATGGGGCGTAAATTAGCCAACAAATGACTCCATCTGTCCTGGATCGACCTATATAACCGAGGCGCCTCACAACAGCAACAACCACACAGGTGAACGTAGTATAAATGTCAGCCAGTTTAAGCACTGACACCACCTCTAGCTAGAAAGAAACACACGTCCCCCCTGAGGTCCTCTCCTGTTTCTGGTTCATACCGAGGTGTGAGGCTCGCAAATTCACGTTATACACAAAGCTATGCCACACAGGCTGTGCTTTGATCATCAACCACAAGACTTTGCTTTTCAACAGAAGCCTTGATCACTGCATCTTAGCATACCACATAGGCAATTCACACCATGCAACTGATGGCTATCAATCACACCGAATGAATTCCAATGTCAGGCACACAGTCCATTTACATGTCCGTTCTGGGTCTGAATGTAACCGGAGGCACTATATACCTCGCATACCCATCGATCTCCACGTACGTCTGGACGATCACCACTCATTATCCATATTTCGGGATTCCTCCCAATTAGGACATCAATTATCATCCAACCGAGGTGAAGATCTCCGGTCTTCAACCACCGTCTTCATCATCGACTTCTTATCGTCGATTCAGTTATTCAAAATGGGATAAACCCGGTCTTTCTGAGCAACTCGCATATATAAAAAACAAGTGCTACACAAACACAACATATGCCTTATTCCAATTCATCAGTCACTAACCGTAAATCAGTAAGAGAACGATTTCCCAAATATTAACCCCGAAGGCCGAAACCAACATCAGATCAAAACCCAGGAAACCATTCGACTTAGCTAACCTTTAGTTAGTTTATAAATTTCACATTCAACCATCAAATATCCAATGAACCGGGTAAATTCGGTTTATTTCCATTCCATATCATTTATAATATTTTATAACGATTTATCATTGTTTTTATTTATTTAAAAATAGCCAATTTATTCAAACGACGCTTCAGGCCATAACGCGGTCGTGGCGCTGTTTTTCTTCAGATCTGATTTACACATATCTGAAAATCTAACTGTTGGATCTTCACAAATTTTATATCATTAGAAAGATCTTTTCAAAACGAATCCAACGGTTTTAGTTTTGGGAAAATCCGACGGTCGGATCTCCCGGTACACTCGTTTGAAGTTTCGATTTCAAAATACGAACTGCAGCGTCGTTATTTGATTAAGTTTAATTATATTTATATGTATATAAATATAATTGATTCTGGCACTGTTTTTCTTCAGATTTGAATTACACATTCCAGACAATCCAACCGTTGGATTTTTACGAAGTCGGTGTCGTTGGAAAGATATTTCCAAAGCAAACCCAACGGTTTCGGTTTCGGGAAAATCCGACGGTCGGATCTCCCGCACTAATTGTTTGAAATCACATTTTCAAAACACGAACTGCAGCTTCGTTATTCGATTTATTTTGATTATATATATCTATATATATATAATCTATTCTTCGATTTCAAAACCATAATCTTTTCATACATTTGATAAAAATGATATTTTTATCCAACTGACATTTATTTCGACACTTCACTATTTTTAACAATCCATGTATATAATAAAAATGTGATTTTTATTGTAAAACAATTTATTTCAAAACACGACTATTTTGTATAGTTCATATTGATGATAAAAATATGATTTTTATTATAAAACAATTTATTTCAAAACACGACTATTTTATATAGTTCATATTGATGGTAAAAATATGTTTTTTATTATAAAACAATTTGTTTCAAAACACGACTATTTTATATAGTTCATATTGATGATAAAAATATGATTTTTATTATAAAACAATTTATTACAAAACACGACTATTTTTTATAGTTCATATAGATGATAAAAATATGATTTTTATTATAAAACAATTTATTTCAAAACACGAATGTCGTTCATCACGTGAATTTATATTCAACACATGAATTTCTATTCAACACATGAATTTCTATTCAACACACGAATATAGCTTCAACACATGAAAATAATTCTAACACATGAATATTATTGAAAATTTCGGCAGCATAACGGCAGGGTAGTTAAAACCGGAGCCGTCCCTAGTACGGCTCCTCGCTCTACCTTAAAGCCTCGTAGCTTTTGACAATGGGGATTTCATGCATCTAGTTCGGACACAGGCGGCATGTTTATTTTTTTCTTTTCCACAAACTAATCCTATGTGGTTTCAACCAAATAATTCTCAACCACAAACGGGTATTTTTCAACCACAATCAATCAATTTCAACCACAAACAATTTTAATCAACCATTCGCTATTAACCAATTTTCACACCAATCACAACCAATAAATATCGTCCATGATTTGTGGATGAGGGGCGTATATATATATATATATATATATATATATATATATATATATATATATATTTCACTTCACTTCAACACATATATAATTTTTACAATGCATATATAACTTATACATCGAACGTACAACTTATACAATGCTTATACATGAGGTGTATAACGCTTATATAACTCATACATCGACTATATAATTTATACATCGTCTTTTCCATATCGTTTATAATTTAGAAATCTCACATTGGGTTCCACTCCACCAAAAATAGCAGAAGGCTTAGAAAAATATATGGTCTCTTCTAGAATGTAGAAGACGTCCGCACGAGTCCACTGTATCTTGTTTCACTGAATTTCGTCAAGAAACGAAAAAGATATGATTTTTACAGTGAAATCGAAAACCGTAGCGCTTTAAAGTGCTATAATCAGTTGAAATTATATTTGGCCGCACCTCAGCTGAAAGGTTCAAAACTAGGTTTCCAATTTGCGGCAAATCCGTGAAGTATCGCGCCAATCAGTCGGCGCCACGTGAAAGAGCGTCGAGAGGCACCTCCGCACGTGGGTGAGGCGTTAGATCCGATTGCCTCTGGCGATCCCTGCGGCGGCGTGAAGTCGTCCACTTTGGGAGCTCCGTTCTCGACGATGACGAGGAGAGGGAGGGCGAGGCTAGATCGGATTTGAAGAGGAAGGAGAGGGCTACAAAAAGCTCAACTGGGTCGAGGTCTGAATCGCAATGGTTTGGCCGGAAAATGGATGGGAAGGGGAAGCACTTTTCGTCGTCGATCTGAAGATAAATCGGGAAGAGAGAAATGATGTGGCCCAATGATATTATTTTTTTATATTTATAAATTTTAAAAATCAAAAAATACTCCTTATCCCATACGAACTCCAATCCAAACCCAACGATTGTCGTCCCTAGCTAAATACCCCCATTCCGAACACAATGGGATATGTTTCCTAGGCCCATTCGACTGTTTCAGTCAGTTTTCATTCAAATTAAAATATAAAACATTCAATATTTAATTTGAACGTACATTTAAATTTGCCAGGGCCACATATTGATTCTAAAAATTCCAGAAAAATAAATCTAGCTATGTGTTGACGATACGGTCCCAATAAAACTAGTTTCATCGAATTATGAGACTGTTTGAAAAATGGCCCTTTTCTGGTCGATCCAATTTAATAGAAATCGACCAAACACAATTTCCTTTGCCACGCTCACATACTAGCTTCAGAAATTATGAAATTTGAAACCTAGTAATAATTTGACATCCTGGATCCAACAAAAGTGGTTTCGTCGAATTCTGAGGTCGTTTGCAAAATGGCTATTTTCACGGGCTATATAAACTCTATAGCAACCTTTCTGAAAATTCATTTGGCCATAACTTTTGCTTCCCGCTACGAAACTTTGATTTTTTCAGATTCGTTAGAAAGATATTCACTAATAGATTTAAATATTTTTGGTTTCACTAAAATCTGTTTTAATTTGCACCTCATACAGTCAGTCAAAATTTGAATTCAAATTTTGAAACTACCGCGCCATTTCAGGCCTTGTTTATAATTAGAAATAATTATATTCATTTTCAAACATCGATTCAAACTTACTTTTTGTTGTTATTATTTAAAATATTTATTTTAAATATTTAAATCCACTAAAATAGCCAATTTAAAATTTTTAAATTGGTTCATATTTTACGGGTTGTTACAATCTCCCCCACTTAAAACTTTTCGTCCCCGCAAAGGAAAAAAGTCGAAAGTGGTTTGATTAACCAACTCTACTTTCAATCTGCCTTCTATTCTTCAACTTTTCAGTTTCTAAGAATTTTCAAATTCTTCAAAAATTTGGCTAACACCCTAAATTTTTGAAAAATTTCGCCATAACCTCCTTTGTACGGGGAGTGTAATAACCCGTATTTTTAATAACATGTTATAACATAAATCAAGGCAGAATTAAATTCTACTTTCTGAATCAAGGGAAATGGGCTGTGCCATTGCGTTCGTCTCGGAAAAATACGCGAAATAGAGTCCGAGTTTTCGAAAAACGGAGTCCGTATGACCAAGTTATGGCCCAATGAAGTTTTCAGAAAATTCCAAGCCTGAAAACAGTTCAAATTCGAATTCAGATTCGAATTGCAACCAAGGCAGAATGGGTAGGAATTTTCCCGCCCTAGGCAGGGTCGACACAGGGGTCGTGTCGACCCCCCTACAGGTCGACACCCATGTCGACCCAGGGGTCGACACCCATGTCGACCCAGGGGTCGACACCCATGTCGACCCAGGGGTCGACCCCCCCCCCCGGTCGGACCAGTTTTTCTGATGCACCATTTGTGACATGTTGAGTCTTGCTCTAGAAGCTTCTGACGGGATTTGACGGACCTGATGTGTTTTAGGGTTAATCCTATGGTCTAAACTAACCTAATCACCTATAAAAAGACCCTAATACCTAGCCTAAGTCATCATAAATCAATCCTACAACTAAACTTTGCCAAAATGTCTATTGATCATGGCCTCCATCCTCTTCATGAAAATCTGAGAGTTCCTAAGCTTGTTTGAGAGTTTCTAAGCTTGAATTAAGGCCAAAGTTCAATCTTTCTTCATCAAAGCAAGGATCTTTTGCTTGTTTCTCAAGGGTTTTCATTGGAGCTTGTCATTTGGGAGTGTTTAGAGTTGCTAGTGGCTTCGTCTCAATCTTATTTTATATTAATTATAGTCTTCATAGCATTGTAAGCCCTATACTACTCTTAGATTCTAACTATGAAGTTAAATGTGACATGTTGCAAGTTGAGTTTGGGCCTAAGTATGATTTGTGCTTTGATCCTATCATGTTAGGCATAAATATATTCTATGCATGTTTGTGAAACTATCACATTTGCCTTATGCATAGAAAGCTATGAGCTTTGATTAGAAATGTTGCATTATGCAACATGAGAACTCTCATAACCTTTATGATAACTTGCATATAATGTTATATGCGAACTTCTAGCCACCATCCTATGTCATTTACGATCATGTTTCACCTATTTGCTTAAGTTGATAATATGCATGATTTGAGGCCCATGATGTAATATGCAAGCTTATGAACATATTTATGCCTCATATGCCACCATGTTTAACTTGTGGCCAAACCTTATTACCTTATGCCCTTTTTGTCATGCTTTGCCAAGTTCCCCCTTTTGATCTATGTTATGTTATGCGAAACGTACATGCGATGGGAATGCGTTGGGTTTGGGTAATATCAATGACATGAAACATGATTTTGAAATATGACATGAACATTGACTTGGGATTATGTTGTAAACATAATAATGGACATGACACTTAGAAAATATGAGTGTGGCCAACTCGAGGTTGGGTTGAGTTTGTAGCATAAATCTACCCGGAACCGACCGGCTTAACTAGTGGCTACAAACAATAGGACCCAATGTGAGTAGTTGGTCATGTCGCACTTGGAACCCGAGGTTAGACCAAGTTGTGGTGTAAAGCTACCCGGACCCGCCCGGCTTAACTAGTAACCACAACAAGGTCTAATGTGAGAGGTTGGGTGCATTAAATTAATTAATGCCACATGGTAGGGTTAAGTCATGGACCACTTGAACACTTAACCAATTAAACATGATGGGTTGACGCGGTTAAGTCATGAACCTTGGGTACACTTAACCAACTTGATACTTGATTGGGTAGGGTTTACCACATTTAACCCGTTAGAAACCCTAGTTGCGTGGTCCTTTTCACCAGTAACCCTCTTGATTGTATCATGATACCCTAGGGACTAGGCTAGGGTGGAGCACGATTACTAGGTTGACATGTAAGCGACCAAAACGATGGTTGAGTAGGTGCGCCGGTGTAGGTTCAGGCGGACTATGGTCGTGCACATAGTTCGGAGTTGAAAAAGCAGACACGGGCACTCGTAGGTTTAAACTGTGCGTGCTTGATTTGTGTCCGTGGTTGGCACCCTAGGGCTTGATACACCCTAGGGTGGACCTAGCACAGTTTGACTACACTTCGTGATTGGGCCGTATGACACCGACACTTGATGAGTTTGGCCTATAGGGAGCCGATCGACTAGACCGTGTTGTTGGACCTTGATCTAGGTCATCTCGGGATATTGGGCCAAGATTGGGCCAAGGGATCATTTCTTGTTTATACTTGACATGGATTGGAATACTAGTACACACCTGGTGCAACTTAACCTTGTATATGCGATGCCACACTTGATCTATCTTGTTAACTTTTCACCATGCCAGTTATCACCCTACATCTCATCTTTGTTTTACATGTTCAGTTAACTTTATTAGTTTTTATACTAATAGTAGATAGGACTTACCAGTCTTTTTGACTGACCCATTTTCTTTTGCCTCTTTTCTTCCGTCCCCCCCCCCCCCAGGTTCGCAGGGTGGGAACACTATTACCTAGCTGGATCTTTAGCTGCTTTTCTGGATAGCTCACATATGGTTTGAGCATGCTATGGCCTTATGCTACTTTGGGGATAGTTACTTTATGTTTCTTTTTCAGTTTTCAGTTTATGTTCTAGACTTTGTTTTATGGGAAAATAATGACCAAGTACTTTGATGTAACTTGACTATGGTTTTGAAATGCTAGTTTTATCCGCTGTTTTACTACTCTGTTTTACTTATATGTTCTGTCTTGTGATATCTGCATGCATGTTTACCTTGTTTAACGCCCCTCCAAAGCTAGTGTGCTTGCATGAGTGACCCTGGCGGAGGTGGGGTGTTACATTTGGTATCAGAGCATAAGGTTTACAAGATTTGAGAAAAAGTGTTTTTAAAAAAAATTTACCTTTTTGGAAAACTATTTTCAAAACCAATTAAGTATTTTCCAAGAAAAGTCTAGTTATTTTAAAAGGCTATTCCCCAAAAGCCATTAGCACTATCCTTCGTTTCCTTGTTCTAAATCTGTCTTTTCCTTTTTCAGTATGGCCGATCTTAACCTTCCCGAGGAAGTGACCATTCCCGGATGGTTCCGGAGGTACTTGGAAGCTAGGGCCAACAATGTGGGCCCAGCAAATACCCCTACCGTAACTGAGGTTCCTCCTCCTCCTCCCCCTCCTCAGCATCCACAAGCAGATTTCGTAAAGATTTGCAAGGACTTTAAGGCGATGGGTGGCAAGAATTTCATTGGGACGGAGACTTTTGTGGAGGCACGAAATTGGTTGAAAGAAACTGAAGATCTTTTCACTATCTTTGATGTGGAAGACCATAGAAAGGTTTTATTAGCAGCATGGCTATTAAAAGAAGAAGCTGCTTATTGGTGGGAGGTCACCAATGCTACTAGACCTATAGAGACTTGGGCCGACTTTAGGACGAGGTTTGGGCTTAAGTTTCTATCATCAGCTGAGGCGAATCTGCAATTGGAGAAGTTTATATCTTTGAAGCAAGGGGACATGACAGTGAGGGAGTATGTGAATGAGTTTAACCAGCTCACTCGATTCAGTTTGGACATGGTTAATACTCCCCAGAAGAAGGCTTTACGCTTTGCACGAGGGTTGAACGAGCCATTACAAGGTTTATCCCTGTCTCATATACCCATGGGAGCCACTTTTGAAGGCTTAGTAGACATGGCATTGCTTCAAGGAGACGATAAGAATGGCAAGAAAGAAGTCAAGCCTAATGAGACTCAAGCCAAGAAGACAGACTCTAAGTGGGGAGGAAATCAGAGCAATCAGAACAACAAGAACAACAAGGGAAACAAGGCCAAGGCAAAGGACCCAAGAAAATGCAACTTCTGTGGGATTGTTGGGCACATAGCCAAGGATTGCAGAAAGAAGAAGAGGAAGCGGGGCGAATGCTTTCATTGTGGAGAGACTGGACACTTTAGCAAGGATTGCCTCAAGAAGCAAGGACAAGGACAAGGGCAGAATCAGCGTGCAGGACCTTCTGGAGGGCAAGTGCATGCTCTCAACACTGCTCCAGCTCAGGACCGAGGTAGTATTTCTGTAGAAAGTCTTGTTTATATTTCTGACTTTCCTGTTCGCACCTTATTTGATTCTGGCGCATCGCATAGTTTTATTTCTTCTGACATTGTTGAAAGTTTGCGCCTAAGTACTAGTCTAGTTGAGGATCCCGTCAGTGTTTCAAATCCAATTGGGGGTTCCGCCCATTTATCTATGATTTGTGTGGATTTGAATATTTCTATCTTGACCGTAGAATTCACGTGTAATGCTTATGTTCTCGGGTTCACGGGATACGGGTTGATCTTGGGCATGGATTGGTTGTCCAGTTATGGAGCCATTCTCGATTATGAGCATAGGGTGGTGAGGCTCATGACTCGCCTCGGTAATACCCTAGAAATTTCTTGTAACCCTAGAGGTCCCGTCATGTTATGTTATCTTGAATCTCTTGACTCGTCCATCAATGATCTGCAATCTGTAAGGGTGGTTCGAGACTATCCTGAGGTCTTTGAAGAAGTTAAGGGGTTACCCCCTAAGCGAGAGATAGATTTCCGCATTTATCTAGTCAATAATGCCAAGCCAGTATCATTGCCCGTTAGGCACATGGCCCCACGAGAAAGAAGAGAGCTCAGTAAGCAAATCAAGGAGCTGCTTGAGAAAATTTTTATTAGGCGAAGCATTTCTGAATGGGGTGCTCCGGTGGTATTCGCTACTAAGGCGGATGGTTCGCTTCGTCTATGTGTTGATTATCGAGAGTTGAACAAGCTGACAAAGAAGAATAGGCACCCGTTACCTAGGATTGATGATCTCTTTGACCAGCTTGTTGGTGCTTCTGTTTTCTCTCAGCTCGATCTAGCCACCGGATTCCATCAGCTTAGAGTAGCTGAGGATAGGATTGATAAAACTGCGTTTAGGACTCCAGATGGATTCTTTGAATGGCTTGTCATGCCATTCGGTTTGACTAATGCACCCGCCTACTTCGTAGATTTGATGAGTAGGGTGTTCAGGGAGTTCCTTAACAAGTTTGTTGTTGTCTTCGTGGATGATATTCTGATCTTCTCAAAGGATGAGGAAGAGCATGCTAGGCATCTCAAGGAAGTGATGGATACGCTTAGAGCACATCAGTTGAAAGCCAAGTTCTCCAAATGTCATTTTTGGGGAAGGGAAGTTCGGTTTCTTGGACATATAGTTTCTAAGCAAGGCATAGCAGTGGATCCCGCGAAAGTGGTTGTGGTTCAAGACTGGAAGACTCCTAGGAATGCAACCGAAGTAAGAAGCTTTCTCGGTCTGGCAGGATACTATAGAAAGTTCATCAGGGACTTCGCTAAGATTTCGTCCACTCTTACTAAGTTGATGAAGAAGAACTTAGTCTTTGCATGGGACTTGGAGTGTGAGCTTGCTTTTCAAAGGCTCAAGAGAGCCCTTACCACAACTCCAGTTTTGGCATTACCCGACGGCGGTAAGATGTTTACCGTGTACACCGATGCATGTGGCACGGGGTTAGGTGCTGTTCTGATGCAAGAGGGAAGAGTGATATGTTATGGGGGTAGGCAACTTAAAGTTCATGAGAAGAACTATCCCACTCATGATTTGGAGTTGGCGGCGATCGTCTTTGCACTCAAATCCTGGCGCCACTATCTTCTAGGCGAAAGGTTTGAGTTGTATACTGATCACAAGTCACTCAAGTACCTCTTCTCGCAGAAAGATCTGAATCTAAGGCAGCAAAGGTGGATGGAATTCTTGGCATCATATGACTTCGAGATAGCTTACACCCCTGGCAAGGGTAATGTTGTGGCAGATGCATTAAGCAGAAGGAGGTTGACTTTGAGTCCCTTGTTTATTGAGATGAAGAACTTAGAGTTCTTGGCAACCTTTGATTTCACGACGACTGTTGAGTCGATGATGGGTTCATTAGCATCCCTTGAGCTTAGACCCACACTTCTTGATCAAGTTGGGGCTTCCCAGAAAGGAGACCCGCAGATAGTCGAGGTCATGGACAAGTTGATTCGTGGTGAGACGTCTAGTCACCTTGCTAGATATACTATTGATGACAAGGGTTGGCTAAGGCGTGATGGAAGGCTATGCGTTCCACAAGTAGGAGACTCGGTGCATAAAGTTCTCGAAGAAGCACATCACTCGAAGATGACTATACATCCTGGAGGAGATAAGATGTATAGGGATATGAAGCGCATTTTCTTTTGGGCCGGAATGAAGAAGGATGTGGCAGAGTATGTTTCAAAGTGCATGGTGTGCCAACAAGTGAAAGCCGAGTCAAAGAAACCAAGTGGGTTATTACATCCATTGGAGGTCCCGCAATGGAAGTGGGAGAGTATTTGTATGGATTTTGTGGATGGATTGCCTAGGTCAAGGAAAGGGAATACGAGCATATGGGTCATAGTTGATAGACTTACGAAGAGTGCTCATTTCATTCCTGTAAAGAGCAAGAGGACCGCATCATGGCTAGCATCTATTTATCTTCGGGAGATAGTGCGGTTGCATGGAGTTCCTTCTAGCATAGTTAGCGATCGTGACCCAATTTTCACTAGCCAGTTCTGGAATAGCTTGCAAGAAGCGATGGGTACGCGATTGAATCTGAGTACAGCCTATCACCCCCAGACGGATGGCCAAACCGAAAGGGTGAATAGAGTGCTAGAAGATCTTTTGAGCTTTGTGTTCTTGACTTTGGTGGTACTTGGGAAGACCACCTTCCTATTGTTGAGTTTGCTTATAATAATAGCTATCAAGCCAGCATAGGGATGGCACCATTTGAAGCTTTGTATGGGAGGCCGTGTAGGTCACCATCTTGTTGGTGGGAGACAACAGATAGGCTTATACTTGGGCCCGATATGATACGGGACACATCCGAGAAAGTTGAATTGGTGAGAAGACGAATGAAAGCGGCCCAAGACAGACAGAAATCCTATGCTGACAAGCGAAGGGCAGATTTGGAAATCGAAGTGGGAGACATGGTTTTCGTGAAGGTTTCTCCTTTGCGTAATGTGGTACGTTTTGGAGCAGTTGGGAAGCTGGCACCAAGGTTCGTAGGATCCTTCCCTATCATAGAGAGAATTGGAAAGATGGCTTATAAGGTGAATTTGCCCGAGAAGCTAGCTGGAGTGCATAATGTCTTTCATGTCTCGCATCTCAGAAAGTGCCTGCATGAGTCCGCCGAGGTGGTTGAACCAAGTATTCTTGAAGACGTGGAGGTAGAGAAAGAGGAAACCTTGAGAAGAGCTCCGATTCGTGTCTTGGGAACGGAGATCAAGAAGCTAAGAAATCGAGAAGTCAAGTTGGTGAAAGTTCAGTGGAGTGAAGCCGATGAAGATGCAACTTGGGAAACCGAGGAGAAGATGCGTGGGCTTTATCCATTCCTTTTTGAGGGTACATTCTCAATCTCCTTTCCTAATTAGCATATCTTTCTTTTGCTATCCATGTTTACCTTGTTTATCCTGTTTATCTTGTTATCTCATAATCGTGTCATGAGAACCTTTGGTAGAAACCCTTTGGATGAAACATGTATTTGAAACTTGTTATGCTTGATGGTTGCAAGTGGTTGCAAGTGTTTGCAAGTGGATACTCGTGGATGCATGATACACATTAGGCACTAAGATCGGCTCACACACTTTCATGTTGCATATGCATGAGTGTTTATGCTTATTCATGGATGAAACTTGTTGTGCTATCACGTGGATGTTGCATATGAATGAATGTTATGTGCACTCATGTAGAGATTATAAATTATGTTAGGAATTTGCATACATATGGACTCATTTCACTAACATACTTTGCATTAAGGAGGTTTACTGAATCAGTAACCGCCTGATTTTTGCATTATATAAGTACATATACACACACCTTTTGCATATGTTCATACAACATTTAGAATCTCTTTAAGGACAATGGTTACTTGTGGATGATGTTTTTAGTAGATGGATGATGGATGGTAGGATACGTTCTTCCTAACCTGGAGATTTCGGGGACGAAATCCTTTAAGGAGGGGAGAATGTAATAACCCGTATTTTTAATAACATGTTATAACGTAAATCAAGGCAGAATTAAATTCTAAATTCTGAATCAAGGGAAACGGGCTATGTCATTGCGTTCGTCTCGGAAAAATACGCGAAATAGAGTCCGAGTTTTCGAAAAACGGAGTCCGTATGACCAAGTTATGGCCCAATGAAGTTTTCAGAAAATTCCAAGCCCGAAAATAGTTCGAATTCGAATTCAGATTCGAATTGCAACCAAGGCAGAATGGGCGGGAATTTTTCCCGCCCCAGGCAGGGTCGACACAGTGGTCGACACCAGTGTCGACCCCCCCTATGGGTCGACACCCATGTCGACCCAGGGGTCGACCCCCCCCCCCCCGGTCGGACCAGTTTTTCTGATGCACCATTTGTGACATGTTGAGTCTTGCTCTAGAAGTTTCTGACGGGATTTGACGGACCTGATGTGTTTTAGGGTTAATCCTATGGTCTAAACTAACCTAATCACCTATAAAAAGACCCTAATACCTAGCCTAAGTCATCATAAATCAATCCTACAACTAAACTATGCCAAAATGTCTCTTGATCATGGCCTCCATCCTCTTCATGAAAATATGAGAGTTCCTAAGCTTGTTTGAGAGTTTCTAAGCTTGAATTAAGGCCAAAGTTCAATCTTTCTTCATCAAAGCAAGGATCTTTTGCTTGTTTCTCAAGGGTTTCATTGGAGCTTGTCATTTGGGAGTGTTTAGAGTTGCTAGTGGCTTTGTCTCAATCTTATTTTATATTAATTATAGTCTTCATAGCATTGTAATCCCTATACTACTCTTAGATTCTAACTATGAAGTTAAATGTGACATGTTGCAAGTTGAGTTTGGGCCTAAGTATGATTTGTGCTTTGATCCTATCATGTTAGGCATAAATATATTCTATGCATGTTTGTGAAACTATCACCATTGCCTTATGCATAGAAAGCTATGAGCTTTGATTAGAAATGTTGCATTATGCAACATGAGAACTCTCATAACCTTTATGATAACTTGCATATAATGTTATATGCGAACTTCTAGCCACCATCCTATGTCATTTACGATCATGTTTCACCTATTTGCTTAAGTTGATAATATGCATGTTTTGAGGCCCATGATGTAATATGCAAGCTTATGAACATATTTATGCCTCATATGCCACCATGTTTAACTTGTGGCCAAACCTTATTACCTTATGCCCTTTTTGTCATGCTTTTCCAAGTTCCCCCTTTTGATCTATGTTATGTTATGCGAAACGTACATGCGATGGGAATGCGTTGGGTTTGGGTAATATCAATGACATGAAACATGATTTTGAAATATGACATGAACATTGACTTGGGATTATGTTGTAAACATAATAATGGATATGACACTTAGAAAATATGAGTGTGGCCAACTCGAGGTTGGGTTGAGTTTGTAGCATAAATCTACCCGGAACCGACCGGCTTAACTAGTGGCTACAAACAATAGGACCCAATGTGAGTAGTTGGTCATGTCGCACTTGGAACCTGAGGTTAGACCAAGTTGTGGTGTAAAGCTACCCGGACCCGCCCGGCTTAACTAGTAACCACAACAAGGTCTAATGTGAGAGGTTGGGTGCATTAAATTAATTAATGCCACATGGTAGGGTTAAGTCATGGACCACTTGAACACTTAACCAATTAAACATGATGGGTTGACGCGGTTAAGTCATGAACCTTGGGTACACTTAACCAACTTGATACTTGATTGGGTAGGGTTAACCACATTTAACCCGCTAGAAACCCTAGTTACGTGGTCCTTTTCACCAGTAACCCTCTTGATTGTATCATGATACCCTAGGGACTAGGCTAGGGTGGGGCACGATTACTGGGTTGACATGTAAGCGACCAAAACGACGGCTGAGTAGGCGCGCCGGTGTAGGTTCAGGCGGACTATGGTCGAGCACATAGTCCGGAGTTGAAAAAGCAGACACGGGCACCCGTAGGTTTAGACTGTGCGTGCTTGATTTGTGTTCGTGGTTGGCACCCTAGGGCTTGATACACCCTTGGGTGGACCTAGCACAGTTTGACTACACTTCGTATATGCGATGCCACACTTGATCTATCTTGTTAACTTTTCACCATGCCAGTTATCACCCTACATCTCATCTCTGTTTTACATGTTCAGTTAACTTTATTAGTTTTTATACTAATAGTAGATAGGACTTATCAGTCTTTTTGACTGACCCATTTTCTTTTGCCTCTTTTCTTCCGTCCCCCCCCCCCCACAGGTTCGCAGGGTGGGAACACTATTACCTAGCTGGATCTTTAGCTGCTTTTCTGGATAGCTCACATATGGTTTGAGCATGCTATGGCCTTATGCTACTTTGGGGATAGTTACTTTATGTTTCTTTTTCAGTTTTCAGTTTATGTTCTAGACTTTGTTTTATGGGAAAATAATGACCAAGTACTTTGATGTAACTTGACTATGGTTTTGAAATGCTAGTTTTATCCGCTGCTTTACTACTCTGTTTTACTTATATGTTCTGTCTTGTGATATCTGCATGCATGTTTACCTTGTTTAACGCCCCTCCAAAGCTAGTGTGCTTGCAAGAGTGACCCTGGAGGAGGTGGGGTGTTACAGGGAGGGGTTTGGAAATTTATTGGGTCGTATTAGGTTCCCAATAAATCCTAATAAGCATGCACATATGTATAGTGATATATTCCGGTGTCCACAAGGGAGTGTGTATAGATCATAACTCCAGAGAATAAATTCTCGTCACCCTATAAATGGTTTTTGTGCCTTAATGACCAGAGAGACGTGTTTATTGTCATCTCTAGACCCGTGTGGGGTTTTTATTAATCTGGCAACTTACCATTATATTTTATATGTACCATATCAGTCATCAGTACAACCTGTAATATACAGTCATCGCCATACAAGCCTCTCGCTCGTATGGTAAATCTTCAACCTCGTCACACAAGCTCCAAATGCTTATGTGGTATATGACGAAGTATGCCTATCTTCACGAAGTTTGTCATGTAACGTAGTTCAAAATTAATTGTTACTATCCTATGGCGACATTTATTATTACACACAGAACAACCAGCACTCCGCATCCAATGGCATTCACAGGAGTTGATATAATAATAAAATTGCGCATCCAACTCATTAAGGTTTACCTATTTCTCGGGCACGCAAATAAATTCTTTACTCAACCGTTATCCATTTACCTGTTCAAACATATATGATGCACATGTATATATTTCTATCTATTTTTAACTCAATTCAGTGTGTGATTTAATCGAATAAATTCTATCCTTCATTCTCTTATTGATTAAATTAACTGTTGTTCTAATAATTTAATTAATCAAATCCACTATCACACAACACAAACAACAATCAATTTTATTTTTAACTTTTCAAAATCATACAAATTAATTCAAACACTCTTTTGAAAACATTCAGACTATATAATTAAAAAGTTTACATCAATGCAAAGAAAACAATAGCAAAGTAATGAACAGAATGGAAAGGCAAAATATGGTAGATGTACCTTGCACCAGAGTCAATCAGAGATATCCAACCTGCACTTAGGATAGGCTTTCTTAATGCTTTCCTCTGTTCCCAAGTACAATCTCACGGATCTCCACTCCATTGCACTTTGACTAAGTGAACCTTCTTGTTCCTCAGTTCTTTGGTTTCTTTGCCTGTAATCTTTAGCGGCTCTCTTCTCACAGCCAATTCCGGAGTAATTTCAATATCCTGTTGTGCGGCCTCTTCCACAACCGAGTCTGGGTCATGAACATGCTTTCGAAGTTGAGATACGTGAAATACATCATGCGCTCCAGGCAACCAATCAGGCAATTGAATTCTATAAGCGAGGGTTCCAATCCTTTCAAGAATAGGGAATGGACCAATAAATCTGGGCGCCAACTTCCTAGTTTTTCCAAATCGAATCACTCCTCTCATCGGAGAAACCCTTAGATACACATAATCACCAACAGAAAAAGCCAAGTCTCTTCTTCTTGAATTAGCATAGCTCTTTTGTCGGCTTTGAGCGGCGAGTAATAGTTTCTTAACGAAATCGACTTTGTCTGCAGCTTCACGGATCATATCAGGTCCCAATATAAGTCTATTACCAGGTTCGACCCAACAAGCAGGAGATCGGCATGGTCTACCATACAATGCTTCGCATGGTGACATTGTCAGGCTCGCTTGGTAGCTGTTGTTGTATGAGAACTCAGCCAAATGTAAATGGTCTTCCCATGATCCACCAAAATCGAGAACACAAGCCCGCAATAAATCTTCTAGTATACGATTCACCCTCTCAGTCTGACCATCTGTCTAAGGATGATAGGCGGTGCTTAGATTCAGCTTTGTTCCCAGTTCTGCTTGAAATGCCTCCCAGAATTTGCTAGTAAATATTGGATCTCTATCACTAACTATACTGATCGGCACTCCATGTAGCCTAACAATTTCCTTGAAATATATCTACGCCAGACTCTAAGCAGTTCTATTCGATCTGACAGGTATGAAATGGGCGGTCTTCGTGAAGCGATCTACGATCACCCAAATACTGTCATTTCCTTTCCTAGTTCTGGACAAACCATCTATGAAGTCCATGGAAATATGTTCCCACTTCCAACCTGGAACGTCCAGCGGTTGCAACAATCTAGCAAGTTCCTGTTGGTCGCTTTTGACTAGTTGGCAAGTAGAGCACCTGCTAACATATATTGAAACGTCCCTTTTCATAGCCTTCCACCAGAATGTTCGCTTGAGATCGTTATACATTTTGGTCACACCTAGATGGATACTCAGCTTGGACTTGTGACACTCGTCTAACACTTTCCTTTTTAACTCGTGGATGTCAGGAACACAAATCCTTCCTCTCAATCTCAGGGTCCCATTGTTATCTATTTGAAAAATCGAGGGTTCGCCTATCTAAATCCTTCTGATCATATCCTTAATAAAATTATATTCCTTTTGAAGAATAGATATTTTGTCAATCAAAGAAGTCGTAATAATGAAGCTAGCGATTATTGCATTGTTTCGACTCAGCGCATCGGCCACGACATTGGCTTTCCTTGGAGTGTACAGAATCTAAAAACCGTATGCTGCAAGGAACTCTAGCCAACGTTGCTGCCTCAGATTCAAGTCTTTCTAGGTGAACAGATACTTCAGCGACTGGTGATCTGTAAACAGTTCGAATTTCTCACCCAGAAGATAGTGTCTCTAGATTTTCAAAGCGAATACGATAGCCAACAACTCAAGATCATGAGTAACGTAATTCTTTTCATGTGGATTCAGCTGACGGTTAGCATAAGCAATAACTTGCCTCTTTGCATTAATACCGCACCAAGGCCTTCTCTAGAGGCATCTGTCCAGACTTTCAAGTCTTGATTGCCATCGATAATGGTTAACACTGGAGCAGTTGTTAATCTTAAGTTTAGCTTCTCAAATGCCTCCTCACATTCTGGAGTCCACTTGGATTTTGATTGCTTCTTTGTAAGCTTTGTTAAGTGACTAGATATCTTCGAAAAATCTTTAACGAACTTCTGGTAATAACTAGCCAATCCAAGAAAACTTCGGACTTCTATGGGAGTACTAGGCTATTTCCAATTTTGAATAGAGGTGATTTTACTTGGATCCACAACAATTCCCTCTTTTGATACGACATGGCTAAGAAACTTTACTTCATCTTGCCCGAATATACATTTGGAAAGTTTAGCTTTTAATACATTCCTTCTCAGAATTTCTAGAACTTGCTCCCAATGTTTTTCATGTTCGGCCTTTGACTTAGAGAAGATTAGAATATCATCAATAAAAACCAGAACAAACTTATTCAGGACCCCTCGGAACACTCTATTCATTAAATCGATGAAGTAAGCTGGAGCGTTACATAAGCCGAACGACATTACTAACCACTCATAGAATAAGTCGGGGCCTCTGAATGTTGTCATAGGAACACACTCTTCGGCAATACGAAACTGATGGAAACCTGTGGCTAGGTCCATCCTTGAAAATACTTGTGCACCATTCAATCGATCCAACAAATCATCGATTCGCGGAAATGGATATTTGTTCTTTATTGTCTGCTTATTTAAGTCCCTATAATCCACACATAGTCGAAGAGTACCGGTTGACTTTGGGACAAACACCACTGTTGCTCCCCAATCAGAGAAACTAGGCCTGATCAGACCCTTCCATACAAGCTGTCGAGTTTGATTGTCTAGTACTTCTTTCTCCTTTAGAGTCATTCTCCGAATAGCGTGCACTACTGGCCTAGCGTTCGGAATTAAAGCGATCTTGAAATTAATTTCTCTCTGCGGAGGTAAGCTAACAACTTCTTCGAACACATCCACATAATTCTTGATGATAGGAATATCTTTTATGAGGTCGGGAATATTCTCCGTGACTATAGGGATATTTTCTATTTGAGCAGGAGAAACATCCAAAGCTTCCTAGAAGTCTTTCCTATCAGAATTCAGACCTTCACATGGTATGGTTATATATTCTCCTGATTTAATCTTTGCCCTAACAACTCTCTCGGCGCATCTAACCTCTACTTCATATTTGGTTAACCAATCCAATCCCAATATAAGATCGAATTCAGTAAAATTCATGACGATAGAGATGGTAGGGAACTTATATCTGGAAAAAGAGACAGGCACCCCACAAATCCAACTAAGATTGAGGGAACCCCCAACCGGATTATGGACAGTGATGGGTTCTTTGAGCTTCCTCAATTTCAAGTCCAACTTCTTGACCGCATTCTTCGAAATAAAACTTCGTGACGCGCCGGTATCAAACAGTACTTTAACTAGGATATCTTTGATAGTAAGCCTGCCTTCCAAAACATCTGACCTTCCCTGACTAGCTGAGGGTGCTGGGGTTTCTGCCACTTCATTGACCTGAGCCTCTTTGGTCGGCTTTAACAGCTGGCAATCTTGCTTTATATGACCAAACTGAAGGCATTGATTGCATCTTCTATTCCCTTAAAACTTGTTACCGGACTTAGACCCATCCTTTCTTCGTTTCTTTAAAGGTCCGCAATTTATCAACAAGTGCCCTTTCTGATTACAGTTAGAGCAAGTGGCGGTCGTTACTGGTTCTCTCCCAGATCTAGCCCTTTTCAGATTGACGTTAGGATTCCTACTGACCTCGTACATTGTACTGGCCTCAGGGCTATCAGTTCCAGACTCCCCTTTATTACTAGAACTGACTTCCTCTTCATAGCGCAACATACCTTTCTTTTCTAGATCCTCATACTAGTAAGCCATGTATATCATTTTAGAAAAAGAGAGCTTCACATTCCTCATTACACTGTTCTAGTATTTTCTTTGCAGGCCATGAATAAACATCAGATTCTTCCTTTTTGGATCTTGAATTAGATGAGGGAAAAAATGAGAAAGTTCGTTGAATTTCTTATGATATTCTAGTATGGTCATATCTCCTTGTATCAGATAAGAGAATTCATCACATAACCGCTCAGTTGCTTCAGGAGGAGTAAATCTTTCTAGGAAAATCACTTTGAATCTATCCCAGGTGATATCACCCTTTGGATTATCCTTAATAATCGAATCCCACCAAAACAAAGATTCTTCTTTAAGTATCAACGATGCCACTAATCTTTTCTGATCATCCCTCAACTGGATACGTTCAAAAATTCTTTCAACAGAACTCATCCAAGCTTGAGTTTGAATTATAGATTCATTGCCCGAGAATTGTGCTCCGCCCAGATTTCGATATCTCTTTAATAGAGCCTCTAGATCTGGTTCTGCATTCCTCTTGTTTCTGACACTCATTTTCTAGTACTTCTGCAAATAGCAGATCAAGTGTCAGGTCACAGAAAAGATATTTCAAAACATAGAAACATATACTTCAAATGTAAATGTGTCTATTGGGGTGTATTTCATTCTGCTTTACTCATACTAGGATATTACTGATCCTATCTGTAATGAGTTATTCGTCCTAGAACACTACTGGTTCTACTTTTGAAGAGTTCGTTAATATGTTATATTGTAGCACTAAGCTTAACCAAAGCTCTGATACCACGATGTGACAACCCCAAAACCCCGTACGACGGTGGCAAGGGTAATCTTTGGAATATAACACATAAACAGATAATAGCAGAACAGAAATAAATAAATACACCAAATAATGAACAACAGAATACACTGGATAAACGTAATCATCAGAGTTACAAGTATACAGGATCATACTTAGTACAAATACAGTTCAGCTATACATAAATGTCTACAGCGGAAAACAAACATAATACGTACAATAGGAGCTGAACAGCATAAAAAGAGATAAATGATAGAATCCATCTTCAGCTCCAACTATCCAGAAAGAGCCTGCTAAAACCTGAATATAAGGCTGCCCGTGTAGAAAGAGGGGCACCCGAGTTTGCAAGTGAAACAAACTACGAGTCAGTCATGGGACTGGTATGAGAAATCTACTTAACACATTTTATAATATGGCCAATCACAGGACCACGCCACTTTCGCGGAACGGGTTTACTCCATTGGATTGCCAGTGCTTAAAATAAGTAATTCTTTTAAACATCGCAATGCTTTTTACAAAAATGAAGCCGATATAAGACTCAAGTCCCATCACACAATGCAACGCAAACCGGATGATAGAGTTTTACCTAATATCAACCAAGATATGCTTAATACGTGTAACATAAAATCACTTAAAATGTAAGATTTGTCATTTAATTCTTAATTAGACTCCAACTGTAAATTAGTAAGAGAACGATTCCCTAAGTATTAACCCCGAAGGCCGAAACCAACATCAGACCAATATCCAGGAAACCACCCATCTTAGCTCGTTTCCAGTTAGTTTCTAATTTTATATACAATCATAAATATCAATCATAGATGGCATTAATGCCCCATACCACTATGTCGCCATATATAGGTATGCAATCAAAACTGCACGATGTCGTATTTGGAAATTGGATTTTCGTCATGAACCAAGGCAAAAAATAGTCCTTACCGAATTCGAGACGCTCTAGCCCGTGTCTCAGGAACAGCCGCAACTGCACCTTGGATCGTCAGGGCCGGTCCACACGGAGTCGATTATAATGCCTGAACAATGCGTTTCCCTTCCCTATGGGGCGTAAATGAGCCAACGAATGACTCCATCGATCCCGGATCGACCGATATAACCGAGGCGCCTCGCAACAGAACAACCTCTAGCTAGACAGAAACGCACGTCCCCCCTGAGGTACTCTCCTGTTTTTGGTTCATACCGGGGTGTGAGGCTCGCGAATTCATGTTATACACAAAGCTATGCCACACAGGTGGTGCTTTGATCATCAACCACAAGACTTTGCTTTTCAACAGAAGCCTTGATCACTGCATCTTAGCATGCCACACAGGCAATTCACACCATGCAACTAATGGCTATCAATCACACAGAATGAATTCCAATGTCAGACACACAGTCCATTTACAAGTCCGTTCTGGGTCTGAACGAAACCGGAGGCACTATATACCTCCCATACCCATCGATCTCCATGTATGTCTGGACGATCACCACTCATTATCCATATTTCGGGATGCCTCCCAATCAGGACATCAGTTATCATCCAACCGAGGTGAAGATCTCCGGTCTTCAACCAACGTCTTCATCATCGACTTTTAATCGTCGATTCAGTTATTCAGAATGGGATAAACCCGGTCTTTTTGAGCAACTCACGTATATAATAAACAAGTGCTACACAAACACAACATATGCCTTATTCCAGTTCATCAGTCACTAACCGAAATCAGTAAGAGAACGATTTCCCAAATATTAACCCCGAAGGCCTAAACCAACATCAGATCGAAACCCAGGAAACCATTCGACTTAGCTAACCTTTAGATAGTTTATAAATTTCACATTCAACCATCAAATATCCAATAAACCGGGTAAATTCGGTTTATTTCCATTCCATATTGTTTATAATATTTTATAATGATTTATCGCTAATTTTATTTATTAAAAAATAGCCAATTTATTCAAACGACGCTTCAGGCCATAACGCGGTCGTGGCGCTATTTTTCTTTAGATTTGAGTTACACATATCTGAAAATCTAACCGTTGGATATTCACAAATTTCATATCATTTGAAAAATCTTTTCAAAACGAATCCAACGGTTTCAGTTTTGGGAAAATCCGACTGTCGGATCTCCCGGTACACTCGTTTGAAGTTTCGATTTCAAAATACGAACTGCAGCGTCGTTATTCGATTAAATTTAATTATATATATATAATCGATTCTGGCGTTGTTTTTCTTTAGATTTGAATTAAACATTCCATACAATCCAACCGTTGGATTTTTACGAAGTTGGTGTCGTTGGAAAGATATTTCCAAAGCGAACCCAACAGTTTCGGTTTTGGGAAAATCCGATGGTCGGATCTCCCGCACTAATCGTTTGAAATCACGGTTTCAAAACACGAACTGCAGCTTCGTTATTCGATTTATTTTGATTATATATATAATCTATTCTTCGATTACAAAACCATATTCTTTTCATACATTTGATAAAAATGATATTTTTATCCAACTGACATTTATTTCGACACTTCACTATTTTTAACAATTCATGTATATAATAAAAATGTGATTTTTATTATAAAACGATATATTTCAAAACACGACTATTTTGTACAGTTCATATAGATGATAAAAATATGATTTCTATTATAAAACAATTTATTTCAAAACACAACTATTTTATATAGTTCATATAGATGGTAAAAATATGATTTTTATTATAAAACAATTTATTTCAGAACATGAATGTCGTTCAACACATGAATTTCTATTCAACACACAAATATAATTTCAACACATGAAAATAATTCTAACACATGAATATTATTGAAAATTTCGACAGCATAACGGCAGGGTAGTTAAAACTGGGGTCGTCCCTAATATGGCTCCTCGCTCTGCCTTAAAGCCTCACAGCTTTTGACAATGGGGATTTCATGCATCTAGTTCGCACGCAAGCGGCATGTTTATTTTTTTTCTTTTCCACAAACTAATCCTATGTGGTTTCAACCAAATAATTCTCAACCGCAAACTGGTATTTTTTAACCACAATCAATCAATTTCAACCACAAACAATTTTAATCAACAATTCGCTATTAACCAATTTTCACACCAATCACAACCAATAAATATCATTCATGGTTTGTGCACGAGGGGCGTATATATATAAGTATATTTCACTTCACTTCAACAAATATATAATTTTTACAACGCATATATAACTTCTACATCGAACGTACAACTTATACAACGCTTATACATGAGGTGTACAACGCTTATATAACTCATACATCGACTATATAATTTATACATTGTCTTTTCCATATCGTTTATAATTCAGAAATCAAACATTGGGTTCCACTCCACCAAAAATAGTAGAAGGCTCAGAAAAATATCCGGTCTCTTCTAGAATGTAGAAGACGTCCGCACGAGTCCACTATCTCTTGTTTCACAGAATTTCGTCAAGAAACGAAAAAGATATGATTTTTACAGTGAAATTAAAAACTGTTGCACTTTAAAGTGCTATAACCAGTTGAAATTATATTTGGCCGCACCTCAGCTGAAAGGTTCGAAAGTAGGTTTCCAATTTGCGGCAAATCCGTGAAGTATCGCGCCAATCAGTCGGCGCCACGTGAAAGAGCGTCGAGAGGCGCCTCCGCGCGTGGGTGAGGCGTCAGATCCGATCGCCTCTGGCGATCCCTACGGCGGCGTGAAGTCGTCCACTTCGGGAGCTCCGTTCTCGACGATAACGAGGAGAGGGAGGGCGAGGCTAGGTCGGATTTGAAGGGGAAGGGGAGGGCTACAAAAAGCTTAACTAGATCGAGGTCTGAATCACAGCGGTTTGGCCGGAAAATGGATGGGAAGGGGGGAAGCAATTTTCGTCGTCGATCTGAAGATAAATCGGGGAGAGAGAAATGATGTGGCCCAATGATATTTTTTATATTTATAAATTTTAAAAATCCAAAAATACCCCTTATCTCATAAGAACTCCAATCCAAACCCAACGACTGTCGTCCCTAGCTAAATACCCCATTCTGAACACAATGTGATATGTTTCGTTGGCCAATTCGACTATTTCAGTCAGTTTTCCTTCAAATTAAAATATAAAACATTCAATATTTAATTTGAACATACATTTCAATTTGCCAGGGCCACATATGGATTCCAAAAATTCATGAAAAATAAATCTAGCTATGTTTTGACGATACGGTCCCAACAAAACTAGTTTCGTCGAATTCTGAGACCGTTTGAAAAATGGCCCTATTCTGGTCGATCCAATTTAATAGAAATCGACCAAACACATTTTCCTTTGCCATGCTCACATACTAGCTTCAAAAATTATGAAATTTGAAACCTAACAATAATTTGACATCCCGGATCCAACAAAAGTGGTTTCATCGAATTCTAAGGTCGTTTGCAAAATGGCTGTTTTCACGGGCTATATAAACTCTATAGCGACCTTTCTGAAAATTCATTTGGCCATAACTTTTGCTTCCCGCTACGAAACTTCAATTTTTTTCAGATTTGTTAGAAAGATATTCACTAACAGATTTAAATATTTTTGGTTCCACTAAAATTCATTTAAATTTGCACCCGGTACAGTCAGTCAAAGTTTGAATTCAATTTTTGAAACTACCGCGCCATTTCAGGCCTTGTTTATAATTAGAAATAATTATATTCATTTTCAAACATCGATTCAAACTTACTTTTTGTCGTTATTATATAAAATATTTATTTTAAATATTTAAATCCACTAAAATAGCCAATTTAAAATTTTTAAATTGGTTCAGATTTTACGGGTTGTTACAAGTCAACACACAGCAATCAACCAATATTTATCAGTTCTAGAAATACGTTATAAAAATATGAACTGATAGAGTTGGTGAGTTTTACTCACTTTGGACGATCATCGTTAATAACGATAATCATCGCTTGATTCAGACAGACAATTTATTTTGCAATAAATTTTAATGAGCTTCAATTCACTCCCAATCTATTCCATTTTGTAGTCATCATCCGTATGATCCCATCGGATCTTGTTTTGCTCAATTCTGAATAAGTATGACTGAGATACTGAATTTACAAGTTACACAGATTTTTAAATTTTAATTAAACCTAAACAAATTTCAAACGGGCCTCACCCTAGTTCCCCACCGGCCCATTACCCATCCACAGCACAACCCGCTCATATACATCTTCCCCAAATCCAAAATGTCGTGCTCTAGGTAACAGCAAATGTCCACTTTGAATCCTTCTTCCACCATTTCCACTTAACTGAACTTCAAACTGAAAACTCCAAAAGCCTCCTCATCTTGAGCTCCTCTACCTCATGTTCATCACATTCAACTCGCAGCTATCTCCTACCTCGCGTCGACCAGCCCCCACTATAGTAGTAGCAACACCTTCAGCGTCGGATCCCCTCAAAAATCCCAAGAAAGGTGCGATACTTGATGCTAAACCCGAATCCAAGGTCACAAACATAATTCGATGTCCCAAAATTGAGTATACATGATCCCTAGCCTCACGCTGGAAAAATCGCAGCGTTCGGGAGACGTTCGAACCATGTGAAATGCATATGGAATTGAAGCAAATCACTTAAGGGATTCATATGTATAAGTAATAGGATTTATAGAAATGGGTTTGAATTTTTTTGATTTATTGAAGTGAATTTTTATTCCACGGTTTCTTTTTGGAGAAAAATGTGGTGGTTGACTTGGGACGAAAAGTTCAGGTCTGAGAAAATTAGTATGTAGGGTATTTATAAAAAGTGTAGATATTTTTTTAGATATTTTATTTTCACCATTTTATATTCGTTTTTCCCTTTTAAAAATTCGTATGATCACACACGATATACAAAAATCGTGAAAATGGTCGTGTAGCTGCAATTTGACATTACGGACCCAACGAAACTGGTTTCGTCGGATTTCAACTCCGTTTGCTCACACAACGTATTTTTAACCGTTAAAATACTGACTATTTTTCACATTAAAAATCCATACGGCCACACAGTGACCCCAAAAATCATGAAAGTTGGAATCTAACAATAATTTGATATTACGGATCCAACAAAATTAGTTTCGTCAAAAACGGAGGTCGTTTACAAAACTGGCTATTTTTAAAGCTCAAAATAACCCATTTAAATATATAAATATATTTAAAAACAATTAAATTAAATATAAATAAATATATATTATCGTATATATTCACATATGATATCATATAGCTTAAAATATTCCTATCTGGATTTTTAGCTTGATATTTCAAAGTTCCCAGTTATATCGATATTCGATTTATATTAAATTCCTTTTATAATATAAATAAATCGATATAAATTATAAAGGAATTCCATAGCGACTTTTCTAAAATTTGATTTGGACATAAATCAAAATCGACACGACGAAATCTCGATTTTTCTCTTCCATTAGAAAAATATCGTTCAACAGATTCTTACGTTTATTGTTTCACAGAAATCCGATTTAAAACGGATTCTTTATATTCGTTTAAAGTTCGAATCTGCAGCGCCATTTCGAGCTCAATTATAATTATAATATAATTATATGTTAAAACTTCGTTTAAATAATATATTCGTTATTCAAATCCAAATTCTAAACTGAATTATATATTTTGAATTGTCCAGTTCACACAATATTGTCAATTCAACTTAATTATGATTATTTCAGAATTAAATATATTATTCTATTATTTATATTAATTAAATATTCAAAGTTATTTAATTAGACGACCATTTAATGCTATAAATCACTATTTAAATAATTAAATAAATTAATTATTACACTGTAAAAATACGGGACATTACATTCTTCCCCTTAAAATTATTTCGTCCTCGAAATTGCTGAGGTAGAAACAAATCCTATTGACTGGTTAGAACTTATTTGGTCACTTCTTAATTTCAATTTCAACTGAATAAATAAACTTCAATTAAAATATTAATTAATTCTTATTAATGAAAATCCTGAAAATTTTCTAACACCTTAACTTTTCGAAAAATTTCGCCAACACCTGCTTTGTACTGGTCAATAGCTCAAAGTCCAACTCGCCTCTCTAGGCCTTCTTCAACCCAAAAGAAAATCAAACAGCCAAGCGACTTGCCAATTTGGCTCATAAAATATCATACCCAATATGAAATATAAACTGGTACCTTTTTGTTAGGCATATCAATATATCCTTTTTCATATGTTACCAATTCAACATATACCAGTATCATTCCAATCAAATTACAATCTGTTTTTATCCATAAATCTATCCATTCGCTTTATACCTAAGTCGAATTTCATTTCAAACCAAAGTTCCATTCTCAATTTTCAATTTCTTAACTCATCAATCCAATACCAGTTCAGATTCCTGTCTCACAATCCAATTTTTATTCGATATCATTCTAATCCAATTCAATTTCCACATAACTAGTTTCAGTTCAATTCCTATTTGCTTTCACAAATTTCTATTTAATTTTGTTTTTAATTCACAGTCTATTCCTGGGAGTTCTAAACAGCTTTTCTTTTCTCAAAATCAAACTTTCCTTTTTAGGATTTCAAACAACTTGTTTTTCTCAAAACAATTCCAAAACAAAACCTTTGGTAGTAATTTGTCACTTACCACTCGAAAATGAATAATGTTGATGTTGCAGTCATTATCAAAATTATTTTCCAGTGAATGAAGTGAGTTCAATACTATATCACTTTCAAAACCATTTCTAAAGATTTCTATTTTGAAATCAGTTCAAAATATCATTTGCAATGCTTTAAACAATTTAAAATCTCCTAGGATTTTAAAATTCTCATATATTTAATCCAAATCTATTTATAATCACTTTTCCAAATTTTGGGAATTTCAATTCCAATTCTGATTTAAATTTCAGATTTAATTCATTTTGTAATACTTATACGAATTTTGATTGGTTATTTGCATAAACATTTCAATTATAATCTTACTCGATTATAATTATAGCCAATATATCCAATATATTATAATCATTCCAATATAAATCTTTTATATCAAATTATACTTTGGGTAACATTATTTCATTTACCCTCTTGTCAAAACATACCGTGTCGGTTCATCGTATTCGAGTGTTTATAAATCCCTTCCGATACAGTGGATCAAACTGATCGACCAGAACCCATAAACAACCTGACAAATTAATCTATATAATATAAAATAATTTTTTATTGAACAAAAAATACGTTCACTCGTATATATACACTCAGCTCAATCTAGGGCATTACTAACCCTATCTCTACTGAGTCATGCCACGGAGCCAAGGTGATCACTTAACCATAAGCTCTGAGACCAACTGTAACGAACTAGGGAATTTGCGATCCTGGATATCGGCATACAACACTATGTCGACTATTCAAGCATCGGAAACACCGGATAGTCCATGAAAGAAATTAGAGGGTGAGAATAGAAAAGATAGAAACTTACACTACTACAAAAGTGGGCATATTCGACACTATTTTACTGTGGCCGTAGATCAAAAAAGCATTGCAGTAGCCCCTTTTTTCAAATAGGCAACACCAGGGGGGCGTGGCATCCGCGGTCGTTGCATTAGCCATTTAAGGCAACGCTTTAGCACATCTACTACCACAGAAAGAAAGTGTTGCGTTATAAACGTAATGCAACACTAATTGTACATAATGCAACATTATTCTGCGTTGCTTGAAAATTAGTTAGATCCTGGGTACCAGGTCACGATAGCGGCGGCCACGTCAGCTTTCCATGTCAGCTGCCACCGTGTCACACGATACGTCAGATCTCCACGTCAGCTGCACACGTGTCACATGCCATGTCAGCTGTGGCGTTTACGTGCCACGTGGATTTACTACTATTTTACGTAATGCAACATCACTGTATTATGGAATGCGACACCGTTATCTTGAAACACGACATCAGGAAAAAAAGCAAATGCAACAGTAAAAGAAGGCAAATACAACGCTTTAATTATAAATTTTGCAATATCAGTTTTTTACAGAGAAGAAACACATTCGTTACATTCATCATCACATTCAAACCTTCAATGCATACCGCCTTCAATACATCCGATCAAATATATAACACATACGATCAAATACATAATTTAAAAGTAGTAAAAGTGCCAACACATACCACCTTCAATACAAGTGCCAATAAATACGATTAGTGTGCATTCTACAAAGTAGCAATGCCATGAACCAAAAACTGTATCTCTATGTCATTTCAGGTCCTCCACTTGCCGGCTGTATCTCCCCTCGTCATTTCAGATCCTGCAATTTGAATTTACAAGTTATTAATTTGATAAGTGCATATGTGCTGTGTGCATGCATCTGTGCATTTGGCCATCTAATTAACTTATAAATCTTAGTGAGTTACGCATACAATTATAACAGTTGACCAATCAGCATTGGTCACTACGTGCCACCTCATCAGAAATAGAATTGAGTATGCTTCGTCTTCTGTGCAAGCATTTCCAGTTCACATATCTGCCTGACACCATCCATTGGGTCCCTCGCACATCCTTTCTAACATCAGAACATCATCTCCTCCATATCCCCTAAACCCCAATCTTCGAAATTTTAAAAAGAAACAAAAACAATGGACTCGTCTCTATACATCACAGCCACTGTTATTAAGGGACATTGGAATTTCGAAGTTGTGCAAGACGTTCTTAAGGTGGCTCTCAATCATAATTCGTGGCCTATACGGGTAATACCCAACAACTCTTTTCTAGTATAATGCCCATCGTACAGAATTCGTGATCATGCCCTAATGTTGAAAGTTTTTACAAAACCCGGTGGTGCTATTTACCTGCAATCATGGTCTGATGAAGAATTTTAGCCCTCACCAGCGTTAGAAGTGGAATCATGGGCTAAAGTTGATGGCTTTCCCGAGTTCCTAAAGAGTAATGTTCCTGCTGTTGAAGAAGTAATGAAGCCAATGGGATGTGTGCTTGCAATTGACGACTGTTACTGGTCTCAGTATGACCATACATCTTTCTACCTGAAAATGCAATTTTATGAAGGAATTGGCAATATAAATACTTTTGCTGCTCAAATCAATAATAAGGTTTACTTCATTAAGGTTCAGCGATGTACCCATGCTCATCCTGGGACAAGGCCTGAACTTCTTTTTGTGAGCAATATGGAGGAAGAGGAGGTTCCATGTTTGCATCATTACGGATGGGAATGGGAAATGGATTCAGATGAAAGATTTAATGCAATGATACAAGAAGATGCTGAGCTACCCCCCTTGCCAAGCTTATTTCCGGAAGCCGCCTATGACATACATGTTGATAACCAAGCCCCAATGAACCAGAGGAATGATCAGTGGGTAGATATAGAAGTTGATTAGGAATTTGACTGGCCAAACTACCTCACCCCTTGTCCTGATGCTGCGGGTCCATCACATGCGGCTGCTCACTTCGGACCGGCTCTCCCACAGCCGCAAAGCCCTAACGAATCAGTTGGAAGTTCCACTGCCCCGCAACCCTGATCTGGTATGAATTGATGCTACTATAATTTCATTTTTTGGATGTGTATATATTAAGTTAACTTTATGATACTTTTGGATGTGGATGTGTATGTTATTTTTTGGATGTGTATGGTATGAACTGATCAATGCTGCCTTATTATACTTGTGCATGTGTATATACTTGTGCGTGTATGGTATGAACTGATCGATGCTGCCTTATGATACTTGTGCGTGTGTGTATACTTGTGCGTGTGTGTATACTTGTGCGTGTATGGTATGAACTAATGTGTATTGTATGGACTGATGCTGCCTTATAATACTTGTGCATGCGTGTTAGATACGTGTATTTGTATCAAAAAACCGCAGTGCGACACATGTATTTATATCACAAAACCTCAAGAATACAGTTGTATGTCATTTTTTGGATGTGTATGGTATGAACTGATGCAAAACTGAGCATATGTTTCCAAAATCGAAACATTGAAATTGGTAGTTTCCAAAATCAAATGGAAAATACCTGTGCGTGTTATAAGATACGGGTGAACGACTCGTCCGGATCGGGAAATTGTTAGCCTCAAGCACACCGCAGTGCAAACACACCGCATTACTACACATGTATATGTATCACAAAACCTCAAGCATACAATTATATGTCAGTGTAAATGAACGCAAAGTGCAAATCACTTTCGACTGTACAGTCCCCATTCCTTAACTAGCTCGATCTCTATAATAAACCAATGTCTTTTTCATGCCAATAGCCCGGTTCTCATGGTTTATTGCTAGGTAAAATTTTCGAATAAACCTCAGCATAATCCCAAATCCCAAATCAATGGTCAAAGCGCAACTAATTACTCATAATCTAATATTTCATCAACTAATCACTCATAAGCGAACGGGTTTCCCTAAGTTTGGGATGTCCAAGCAACTAATTACTCATAAGCGAATGGGTTTTCCAAAGTGTAACAAATGAACTACTTACTAATTACTCATAATCCAATCTATAATAAGCGTAACTAATTCACAGTGCTATACAAACTGAACCTGAGTGAAAAAACTGGCGATGTCAATGCCCTGAGCAATCAAAGCTAGAAAGCATTTCAAAGCTTCAACCTTTTCAGAATAGAATTTGCTGTCGAGGAAAGGAGTGATACTGACGTGAATTTAGGTTTAAATTTTTGTCAATAGTAAAAAGGGGGAAAACGATTAGATGATAGAGAAGAAAACAATTTCGTGAAGGGAGAAGATCGCGCCAAAATTTCATCAAAATAATGCAATGACGTGGCTGTCAATGATTGGATGATGGCTATCGTTAAGATCATCAGACCAACAGATGGTTTGAACCGTTGGATTAATCTTGCATCTACAGTTGGGGTTTTAATATATTGATAAGGCGGATCGCTGAGCTGGATTATATATATGTAATGCTACGCTTTTAACTGGTGTTGCACGTCAAAACACTGGAATTCCCACCGCGACAGTGCATTCACATATAATGCAACAACTTATGAATATTGTTGCAGAAGATCAAAGAAAGCATAGCTTTCGCCACACTTTTCATGCAACGCACACAAATTAGTGTCGAATATGCCCACTTTTGTAGTAGTGTTAGAATAGAAGAAGAAGAACATGTAACATCAGAGTAACACGAATCTCACAGCGGAATGAACAACATATAATAGGTAACATATCCTTAAAATAAAATCAGTATATGTATACAGTAACATTATCAGAGTACAACACTTACAACACAGCGGAATAAATAATAGCTATATAATCCTGAAGCCTCGTGCTCCAAGCTCTCCAAGTGTATCTGTAAAATCCTGACTACTTGACTGCCCGTACAAAATTAGGCACCCAAGAGTTTAGGGAAAACAAAACAAAACAAACTCTGGGTCAGTCATGGGACTGGTATGCTTAAACACTTTAAAACAGTTTGGGACAATAACAATATCTCATAAGACCACAAAGTATAACGGAACGGGTTTTTCCCTTATGAGAATCCAAAATAATCTTTATATAATTTTTTTTTGATATTATATTAGTGTCTATCAATCACAATATATTAATCATCCAGCAGAAACTCTTTCATCTCACGTTCTGCATATGTAGTATACAATCAAAACCGCAAGCACTTCTTGGGTAATGAATTTCCAACAATGACAAGGTATGGAACCACCTTCCGATAGTGCACCTCTAGAGAGGAATACACTGGGTTCAACAAGAACATCTTACAACCCGGCCACACATGACTGACCACTCATTTCGCTTGAGTGTATCGAATGTATATCACCAACGGTTGGGATCAGCAACCATTTCTCGATAAGGAACAACGTCGATAGATTAAAGAAGGAAATGAATATTCTCTAGATAGGTGATAATACACCCTACTTGGCAGCCAACCACTTAGCCATGCTGACCGCCCGATTTTTGTCATTTCCCGGTTGTGAGGCTAGAGGCCATGCTTATCTCTGACAGATCACACATTTATTGACTTTGAATGTCACATCGTCATACCTGCCAAATCAAAAATTGATTTCCCAAAAAATAAAATGGGTGTACAGCTAAGAAAAACGAATTTCTCCACCACCAAACGTACATACGTTTGAAGAGATCAACTTACGCGATCTATTAAATATACTCTGTCAGACATTCTTCCGTACGGGTCATTCTGGGACTGGACAAACCGAAGGTACTATTCTGTAAACAGGACATCCCTTGCCTAACTCCGTCTTCAATTTTCTTCATCATATTTGATTCGCAACGCTAATGCCCATACAGAGTGGTTTTCAGATAACGAATCTGATCCCGGTCTCTCCGTATTGACAATGGAAAAAATGGTCAAAAACTTCGATAGTCGGTGAGTTAACTATCAAAGAAAAACATGTGTGCAAACAACGGTCGTATTTCCAAATGGAAATCTTACCGATCAATCATCATTCATCTTTCTATCTCTTTAGTTCGTTTATCATTCATTTTCTATTTCATATTTCCATATATTCAACATTTCTTATTTTCTAAATTTAGAAAGTATACATTATTAACATTGTAAAACATTTCCATTTCTTGTTTTCTATATTAGAAAACATTTTTGATTATTGTTTGGAAAACATTTCCAAAACTTCTTCTTTTGGGTTTAAACAGATGTTAAAATAAAACATCGCTATGCCAACTCAAAACATTATACTTGTTAACTCAATTCACTTAACCAACCTTCTCCATCGAACCTTAATCATTCCTTAGATAAAAATGGAGTCAATCAAGTTGGGGTATAACTACCTCTCAGACCTTAACTGAACAACATTTATAACTTCGAAATAGATAAAATTCACATTCTAATCTTCAACAACCTCCTTATGTAACTCTCGGATTCTATTTACGAATCCACTTCTTTTACAGAAAACATTGATTATAACTATAGCGTTATAATCCCTACTTCTGAAATATCTAACTTCAAAATATAACTTTTATTTATTACTTTGGATAAATAAATAAACACAATTTATTAGTAAATAAATCCTGATTAAAAACAAAAAGTGAATAGTACTTTCGCGAATTCGATATAATCGAATTTCTACATATAACTCTTTTTCGAATATCCTCTATTCGATAACTCCTTTTCGAATCAACTACATTTTATTAACTCCTTTCGAATAAACTATATTCGATATACACCTTTCGAATAAACTATATTCGATTTACTCCTTCCGAATAAAACTAATATTCGATTAACTTCTCTCAAATAAAATAATATTCGATAACTCCCTCTTCGAATAACTAATATTCGATAATCTCTATTCGAATAACTATATTCGATAATCTCTATTCCGTTTACTCTATTTAATTAACTCTAATCAATTAACTATAATTGATTAACTAAAATCGATTAACTCTAATTCGATTAACTCTAATCGATTAGCTCTAATCGATTATTCCTTTTGATTAACTATCTTCGAATAACTTATATTCGATTATCTCTCTTCGAATAACTAATATTCAATAATCTCTCTTTCGAATAAACTATATTCGATAATCTCTTTCGAATAAACTTGATTCGATAAATCCTTCTTTGAATAACTAATATTCGATTAATTCCTTTCGAATAAACTATATTTGATTACTTCTTTTCGAATAAATTATATTCGATTGCTCCTTTTCTCTATTCGAATAACCTTATTCGATAACTCTTTCTTCGAATAAACTATATTCGATTAACTCTAATCCGACTAACTCTAATTCAATTAACTCTATTCGAATAACTAATATTCGACTAACTCTAATTCCATTAACTCTATTTGAATAACTAATATTTGACTAACTCTAATTCAATTAACTCTATTCGAATAACTAATATTCGATTAACTCTTGTTCGATTAACTCTATTTGAATAACTCTAGTTCGATTTAATTCTAGTCGATTAACTCTAACTGATTAACTCTAACTGGTTAACTCTAACTGGTTAACTCTACCTGATTAACCCTATCCAATTTACTCTTCGTCCATATTCAGTTTCAAATATCAATGTTGAAATGGATTCTTACTTCTCTATATAAGTCCTGACTTATATATTCTATTTATCCAATGATAAATATTTTTACTTAATTTATAAAACCTTATTTATAAATTAATCTTCTTACTTTATCTATTAAAACATATTTCTCTTAGACGTTCACTTTGAATTCATATTATGTTATACCCGTGCTTCACACGGGTTTAAACCTTCATAGTGTAAAATTCTCTTTTTATACAATTCTGTTCCTTTTTCAAGTATTTCCTTTTATAATCTATTTATTTTCTAAATAAATATTTCCTTTATGATTCTATTTATTTTCTAAATAAATATTTCTTTTTATAACTCTATCTATTTCATAAATAAATATTCCATTTATAAACTATTTGTAAATGTTTTACAAATATTTCCTTTTCACTTCTATTTGTAAATGTTTTACAAATACTTCCTTTTCAATTCTATTTGTAAATGGTTTTCAAATATTCCCTTTTCAATTCTGTTTGTAAATGGTTTACAAATACTCCCTTTTCTATTTGTTTCACAAATATTTCCTTTCCTATTTGTTTCATAAATATTTCCTTTCCTATTTGTTCTTTGATTTTATACAAATATTTTCTTTTATAAAATCGTTTTCCATTTATATATAAATTCCATTGATTTTATATAAATACTATATTTCCAAAATACACTTTGAAAATCCCCTTTTCTACATTCCAGTATTTCTTACGGTATTTGAAATACCCAAATAACAATGATCGATATCATTCAACAAACAAAATGTAACCACCCTGGATTTTGGGGCCAATTTAAAATATTTATTTTACGTTATTTTAATGGGTTTTAATATTTAAAATAATTTATTTTAAATAATAACGACTAAAAATTTATTTTAATCGAAGTTAAAATATAAGAATTTTATTTAAATATAAAAGGAGTTAGAAATAGCGCGGTAGTTTGAAAATTTGAATTTGAACTTTGACTGACCGTACATGATTCAAAATAGAACGGATTTTAGTGAAACCAAAAATATTAGAATCTATTTAAGAATATCTTTCCAACGAATTCGAAAAATCAAAATTTCATAGCGGGAATTAAAAGTTATGTCCAGATTAAAATTTAAAAATGTCGTTGTAGAATTTATATATATATTATTACAATATATAGCCCTTAAAAATAGTCATTTTTGCAAACAACTCCTGTTTTCGACGAAACCACTTTTGTTGGAACCGACATGTCAAATTATTGCTAGGTTTCAATTTTCATAATTTTCTGAATTAATATGTGAGCGTGGCAAAAGAAAATGTGTTTTGTCAATTTCTGTTGAGTTTAGTCGACTTGAAAATAGCCATTTTTTAAACAGTCTCAGAATTCGACAAAATTAATTTTTTTAGGATCATATCGTCAAAATAAAGCCAAAAATAATTTTTTTGGATTTTTCGGAGTTAATTGGTGGCCTCGGTAAATTAAAGTGTACGTTCGAATTAATATTAAAAATATTTTAAAAATAAAAGAAACATGCTGTAAACTTCAGAATTGGACTTCAGCACTAGCGCCATTGCATTCAGAAGACGTCAAAACCTATTGTTCGACAGTCGTTGGGCTCCGTTTGGAGATCGGATGGAAAAAGCCTAGTTTTGGAATTAATTAAATTAAAAACAAAAGAATACGCTCAAAATACAGTACAAAAACGGGGCCACAGTATGTCTCCTTCCTCTCGCTTCAGCCGCCGTAACTCATTACCCTTCGAAATTTCAAGCTCCGATTTCTCCCTCCTCACTCAATTTCAGATCACCCCGTAGTTAGACTTTTTGAAGTACTCTTCCTCCTCTTCGATTCTATACCGAAATCACTCCGCCCCGTAGCCTGTAGCCACTGCACCACCTCGCCAAAGCCGCTGCCGTTCGAGCCCCGACCACGCCACCACGGCCGATCGCACCTCCCCCATTTCCTGGCGAACAACCACCTCTCCAAGCTCTCCGACCTCGCGCAAACCCCTCCGAGAATCATTGCATACATCTCCCGAAAATTCAAATTAAAGATTTGAACAAAACTGAAAATTAAGGTATGAAACTCAATCAGATTTGCCATGCTTTTATATGTTGCAATTGCAGTTGTGAAAGGTAATTGATAATTTGTTCATATGAACTCCAAACTGAAAATTTCAGATCCGACAGAACCGTGACTTCGAATACAACTTTTAAAAAGCGATTGGGACGAATTCTGAACACATTTGAATTTCTAATACTGATCCAATCAAGGTGAGATTCTATTTTAAATAATTAAATCAATTTAATTATTATTCTCTAGTTATTTAAATAAGCTGAATTGTCGTTGAACTAGATCTGCGATGTGATAATATTCTGAATGATTGATCTATTTTTTGGGTTATATGATGTTAGATCTGATAGTCAAAAAATTTAGATCAGTGTATGGTAGCAAATTAGAACCAATTATTTGTTTAAATATTTGGTCGTATCATGTTTGTGGTTATTCTGTGAATCATGAGAAAATATCACCATGTTGTATTTGGTTGGACAAGATTTCTTTTCTTTTTTTTTAGTTTGATAAAATATTGTTATGTTGTTGATTACATTGAAATATAACGGTATGGTAAAGATTGGGTTTTTATTAAAATAAAAAAGGAAAAGATGACGGTATGGAAAAGGTTTACTTTTTGTTAAAAGTAAAAAAGATCAGATTTTGCATGTAAAATAAAAATTACATTTTTTATATGTAATTAAAGAATATGTTTTTGCATGTAAAATATAATTACATTTTTAAATGTAATTAAAGAAGAAGAATTTGCATTGAAAATAAAATTGCATTGTTATATGTAATTAAAGATTAAAGATTTACATTGTAAATAAAATTCCATTTTTAAATGTAATTAAAGAATAAGTTTTTACATGTAAAATATAATTACATTTTTATATGTAATGAAAGAACAAGAATTTGCATAGTAAATAAAATTACATTTTTATGTGTAGTTAAAGGATAAAAATTTACATTGCAAATCAAAAAGCAAGATGTAACATGTAATATTAATTACATTTTTAATGTCATAAAAAGTAGAATTTTATGGTGTAATTAAAATTACATTTTTAATGTAACTTAAAAGGTAGGATTTTACATTGTAAATTTAAAGACAAATTAAAAGATAAGAATTTTACACCGTAATGTTAACTACATTTTTTTTATGTAATTAAAAGGAGATTTTTACATTGTAATCAAAATCACAATTTTTATAATTAAAAGATGTGAATTTTTACACCGTAATGTTAGTTACATTTTTTTTATGTAATTAAAAGGAGATTTTTACATTGTAATCAAAATTACATTTTTAATATAATTAAAAGACAAGATTTTTACACCGTAATATTAATTACATTTTTAATGTAATTAAAAGAAGATTTTGGCATTGTAATAAAAATTACATTTTTAATGTAATTAAAAAGTTAAGATTTTTACACCGTAAGATCAATTACATTTTTTATGAGATGAAAGAAAGAGGTTTTGGCATTGTAAAATTTATTACATTTTTAATGTAATTAAAGAATGAAATTTTAACGCTGAAAATTAATTACATTTTTATGAAATAAAAAGATAGGCTTTGAAACGGAAGTATTAATTACATTTGTAGTTATTGAAAAGAAAAGAATTTCAAATTGAAATATCAATTACATTTTTGATGTAATTAAAAGAATTTTTTTTTAACGTAATTAGATTAAAAAGAAAATATACATTTTTGATGTAATTAGATTAAGAAGAAAATTTACATTTTAATGTATTAAGATTTAAGGAGAAAAATTACATTTTCATGTAATTAAGATTAAAGGATTAATTGACATTTTCACGTAAATAGTATTTGAAGAAGAAAATTACATATTCATGTAATTAGATTTAAAGTAAGTGAAATTTACATTTTTATGTAAATAGATTTTCATTAAAAGAATTAAGAGGAAAATTACATTTTTATGTAATTGGATTTTCATTAAAAAGAATTAAAGATATGAAATTTACATTTTTCATGTGAAAAGATTAAAACACAAGATTATCATTTTGCTTGTAAAGAAAAGATTGACAAAAAATTATCATTTTAGTTTTGCATTGAAAGATATAAACAAAATTATTATTTTTGCTTGGCATTGAAAGAGTAACAAAGTTATTATTTTTGTTACATGGAAATTATACAAACAAATATATTCATTTTTGTAGAATTGAAGTTGACACCAAAATATTGCATTTTTGTTAGAAATTGAAATGACACAAAAATACTCATTTTTGTTAAATTATAAATGACATACAAAAACTTTCATTTTTGTTGTAATGGAAATGAAACACAAAAAAACCTATTTTGTTGTACTTGGAATTATACACGAAATATACAATTTTTGTGTAAATTGTAAGCTGAAAGAAAAATATATATTTTGTGCAAAGGATATGTATGGAAATTTAAAATAAATAAATAAACATTATTGTTTGTTGTGATATATATATCAATATTGGATATAAATAAGAATATTTGTTGTTAGCAAGATATAGTATAAAAAAAAAAACATTTCATTACACATTATAAACATATCGATATGTTGTGAAACAAAACATTCATTACTTGTTGTGTTAACTACGCTAATGAAATAGATGAAGGAATTATATTTATAATTATATATGTATAAATTAAAAGTAAACGAATCGAGCTTAGTTGTTCGCATTTTGGAGTTGTGCTTTTAATCGGTTATACCGAAAGGTCCGACCGTCGGATTTTCCCAAAACTGAAACTGTTAGGTTCGCCTTGGGAAGATCTTTCCAATGATATGAATTGTGTTAAAATCCAACAGTTTGATTTAGAGAAATTTGTAAAATAAATTTGGGTGAAAACAACGCCAAGGTCACCTATTGGCATGAAGTGTTGTTAAATAAAATTCAATTATGTTTATATAAATAAAAATAGACATTAATCGTTATAAATTAATATTAATGATAAGAAATGATTTGAAATGATATATACACGAGAATCATTTGAAAGGTCCGAGTTCAATCTCGTTTCAAATGATTATTCGTCGATCTAAGTAGAAGAGTTGAAGACGGTGATTGAAGACCGACGATCTTCACGTCGAATGGATGAGTTACCATTGACGCCCATGATTGGAGTGGCTACCTTGAAGGGGATACAATGATTGACTGTTCGGATATGCGAGGTATAAGGTGCCTCCGGTTTCGTTTAGACCCAGAACGGACTTGAAAATGGATTGTATGCCTGACGTTGTATTCCTTTATATGGTATTCGTTGATCTATGCTAAATATATATATGTTTGGTGTTTAACACCCTTCTCTGAGACATACAAGCTTAGAGGTTATATATTGGTAGGAATCAATGGTATGGTATGGATTGACAATGTGGCATGCTAAGATGCATGGATCAAGGTTTTTGTTGAAAAGCAGGCCTTGTGGATAATGATCAAAGCACAGCTTGAAAAGCATAGCTTTGTGTATTACGTAGCTTCACGAGCCTCACACACCGGTTGAGTCTAAAACGGAGCAAGGGAACACAGAGAGAGTAGCACGTTTCTTTCTAGCTAGAAGTGGTGTCATGGTATGGAGCCCAGACATTTTTACTTATGTGAATGATGGAATGAGGCGCCTTGGATGTTAGGTCATATAGGACTGGGGAACGTGTGTTCAGGATTAACTAACCCACAAACCGCAAGTGTGGACCGGCCCTGCAGCTATCCAAGGGTTCTCTGTGGGGAATCCTGAGACATTAGCTAGAGTGTCTCGAATCGGTAAGGAGATCGTTCCTAGCCTTGACTCATGATGGGAACCCAAATTCCAATAAGACACCATGCGGATTTGATTGTAGAACTAGTATGGCGACATAGTAGGATGGGGTACTATGCCGTCTATGATTGATACATTATGATTGAACTGTTTTTGAAACTTATATACAATAGTAATAATATCAAACCCGTTTTTATCGTGTCAAGCATTTTTTACCATTATAAGGTAAAACTCTATCATCCGGTTTGCGTTGCATTGTGTGATGGGACTTGAGTCCTATAATGGTTTCATTTTTCCAAAAAACATTGCGTTGTTTAACGATTTACTTTTAATTATGCATTGGCAATCCAATGGAGTAAACCCGTTCCGCGTTAGCGGCGTGGTCCTGTGATTAGCCTTATTATTAGATTAGTTAAGTTAGATTTCTCATACCAGTCCCATGACTGACTCGTAGTTTGTTTCACTTTGCAAACTCGGGTGCCCTCTTTTCCACACGGTCAGTCGATTAGCTTTTTGCAGATATTTATCTCTTGAGCAGGATTCTGGATCGAAGCCTAAAGCTGTGTCCAGAGCATAGAAGTCTTCCGCTGTTTATTGTATTTAATTTATCTTCCGCTATAATTTTATTCAATGTACTCTGATATTCTGTACTCTGATGTAACATTATTATGATGTTTTATAAAAGTCTGTTGTTGTTGTTCTAATGTGTTGTATTCCCAGAGTTAACGTATTCGGAATTTGAACGGTCTTAGTCGATTTTGCGATCGATTGGGTCCAGGCGAAATCCAGGTCGTTACAGTTGGTATCAGAGCTCTGGTTAGCTCAAATCTTTGGGGTACAACTTATTAAAACTGAACAAAAGACTCATCAGAGATTGGATTAGTAATATCCAATAAGAGTACTCATTAGAGGCATGATCAGTAGTATCCTTGAATGAGAAAACTCGTTAGAGATGGGTTTAGAAATGCCCTAGAATGAGTTGAGAGTGGCAAGTTTATAATTAACGTATTTTTAATTATATATAATCCAATCTTTGAAAATATGATTTTTGAATATACAAAAGTTATATATATTTAGAAATCTAATCAACTTATTGATTGATGGTTGTGTAGTGTAATTATTAGTTCATCTAATAAAATTATAGAAACCAACTGAAAAAAAATAAAAGATGAGTTAGTTAATTAAACAACTTTTTAGCTTCGTTCCTTTTCGAGGGCGAAAAGTTGTTAAGTGGGGGAGACTGTAACAACCCTGAATTTTGGGGCCAATTTAAAATATTTATTTTAAGTTATTTTAATGGGTTTTAATATTTAAAATAATTTATTTTAAATAATAACGACTAAAAATTTATTTTAATCGAAGTTAAAATATAAGAATTTAATTTAAATATAAAAGGAGTTAGAAATAGCACGGTAGTTTGGAAATTTGAATTTGAACTTTGACTGACCGTACAGGATTCAAAATAGAATGGATTTTAGTGAAACCAAAAATATTAGAATCTATTTAAGAATATCTTTCCAACGAATCCAAAAAATCAAAATTTCATAACGGGAATTAAAAGTTATGTCCAGATTAAAATTAAGAAAAGTCGTTGTAGAATTTATATATATTTTATTATAATATATAGCCCTTAAAAATATTCATTTTGCAAACGACTCCTGTTTTCGACGAAACCACTTTTGTTGGAACCGACATGTCAAATTATTGCTAGGCTTCAATTTTCATAAATTTTCGAATTAATATGTGAGCGTGGCAAAAGAAAATGTGTTTTGTCAATTTCTGTTGAATTTAGTCAACTTGAAAATAGCCATTTTTCAAACAGTCTCAGAATTCGACGAAATTAATTTTGTTTGGATCGTATCATCAAAACAAAGCCAAAATTAATTTTTCTGGATTTTTCGGAGTTAATTGGTGGCCCCGGTAAATTAAAGTGTACATTCGAATTAATATTAAAAAGATTTATTTTAAAAATAAAAGAAACATGTTGTAAACTTCAGAATTGGACTTCGGCACTAGCTCCATTGCGTTCAGAAGACGTCAAAACCTATTGTTCGAAAGTCGTTGGGCTCCGTTTGGAGATCGGACGATAAACCCTAATTTTGAATTAATTAAATTAAAAACAAAAGAAAATATGCTCAAACTACAATATAAATACGGGGCCACAGTACGTCCCCTTCCTCTCGCTTCAGCCGCATAACCCATTACCCTTCGAAATTTCAAGCTCCGATTTTCCCTCCTCACTCAATTTCAGACCACCCCGTAGTTAGACTTTTTGAAGTACTCTTCCTCCTCTTCGATTCTACACCGAAATCACTCCGCCCCGTAGCCTGTAGCCACCGCACCCCCTCGCCAAACCGGCCACCATTCGAGCCCCGCCCCCGCCACCACGGCCGATCGCACCTCCCCCCTTTCCCGGCGAACAACCACCTCTCCAAGCTCTCCGACGCCGCACAAACCCCTCCGATAATTATTGCATATATCTCCCGAAAATTCAAATCAAAGATTTGAACAAAACTAAAAATTAAGGTATGAAATTCAATCAGATTTGCCACGCTTTTATCTGTTGCAATTGCAGTTGTGAAAGGTAATTGATAATTTGTTTATACGAACTCCAAACTGAAAATTTTCAGATTCGAGAGAACCGTGACTTCGAATACGACTTTAAAAAGCGATTGGGATGAATTCTGAACACATTTGAATTTCTAATACTGATTCAATCAAGGTGAGATTCTATTTTAAATAATTAAATCAATTTAATTATTATTCTCTAGTTATTTAAATAAGCTGAATTGTTATTGAACTAGATCTGCGATGTGATAATATTCTGAATGATTGATCTGTTGTTTTGTGTTATATGATGTTAGATCTGATAGTCAAAATTTTAGATCGGTGTATGGTAGCAAATTAGAACCAATTATTTGTTTAAATATTTGGTCGTATCCTGTTTGTGGTTATTCTGTGAATCATGAGAAAAATATCACCCTGTTGTATTTGGTTGGACTAGATTTCTTTTTTTTTAGTTTGATAAAATATTGTTATGTTGTTGATTACATTAAAATATAATCGTATGGTAAAGATTGGGTTTTTATTAATCAAAAAGGAAAAGATGACGGTATGGAAAAGATTTACTTTTTGTTAAAAGTAAAAAAGATCAAATTTTGCATGTAAAATAAAAATTACATTTTTTATATGTAATTAAAGAATATGTTTTTGCATGTAAAATATAATTACATTTTTAAATGTAATTAAAGAAGAAGAATTTGCATTGAAAATAAAATTGCATTGTTATATGTAATTAAAGATTAAAGATTTACATTGTAAATAAAATTCCATTTTTAAATGTAATTAAAGAATAAGTTTTTACATGTAAAATATAATTACATTTTTATATGTAATGAAAGAATAAGAATTTGCATAGTAAATAAAATTACATTTTATGTGTAATTAAAGTATTAAAATTTACATTGCAAATCAAAAAGCAAGATTTGACATGTAATATTAATTACATTTTTAATGTAATAAAAAGTAGAATTTGACGGTGTAATTAAAATTACATTTTTAATGTAACTTAAAAGGTAGGATTTTATATTGCAAATTAAAAGATAATAATTTTACATCGTAATGTTAATTACATTTTTTTTATGTAACTAAAAGGATATTTTTACATTGTAATCAAAATCACAATTTTTATAATTAAAAGATAAGAATTTTTACACCATAATGTTAATTACATTTTTTTATGTAATTAAAAGGAGATTTTTACATTGTAATCAAAATTACATTTTTAGTATAATTAAAAGACAAGATTTTTACACCGTGATATTAATTACATTTTTAATGTAATTACAAGAAGATTTTGGCATTGTAATAAAAATTACATTTTTAATGTAATTAAAAACTTAAGATTTTTACACCGTACGATCAGTTACATTTTTTATGAGATTAAAGAAAGAGGTTTTGGCATTGTAAAATTTGTTACATTTTTGATGTAATTAAAGAATGAAATTTTGACGCTGCAAAATTAATTACATTTTTATGAAATAAAAAGATAGGCTTTGAAACGGAAGTATTAAATACATTTGTAGTTATTGAAAAGAAAAGAATTTAAAATTGAAATATTAATTACATTTTTAATGTAATTAAAAGAAAGAATTTTTAATGTAATTAGATTAAAAAGAAAAGATACATTTTTAATGTAATTAGATTAAGAAGAAAATTTACATTTTAATGTATTAAGATTTAAGGAAAAAATTACATTTTCATATAATTAAGATTAAAGGATTATTGACATTTTCACGTAAATAGTATTTGAAGAAAAAATTACATATTCATGTAATTAGATTTAAAGTAAGTGAAATTTACATTTTTATGTAAATAGATTTTCATTAAATGAATTAAGAAGAAAATTACATTTTTATGTAATTGGATTTTCATTAAAAAGAAATAAAGATATGAAATTTACATTTTTCATGTGAAAAGATTAAAACACAAGATTATCATTTTGCTTGTAAAGAAAAGATTGACACAAAATTATCATTTTAGTTTTGCATTGAAAGATATAAACAAAATTATTATTTTTGCTTGGCATTGAAAGAATAACAAAGTTATTATTTTCGTTACACGGAAATTAAACAAACAAATATATTCATTTTTGTAGAATTGAAGTTGACACCAAAATATTGCATTTTTGTTAGAAATTGAAATGACACAAAAATACTCATTTTTGTTAAATTATAAATGACATACAAAAACTTTTATTTTTGTTGTAATGGAAATGAAACACAAAAATACCTATTTTTGTTGTAATTGGAATTATACACAAAATATACAATTTTTGTGTAAATTGAAAGCTGAAAGAAAATTATACATTTTGTGCATAGGATATGTATGGAAATTTAAAATAAATAAATAAACATTATTGTTTGTTGTGATATATATCGATATTGGATATAAATAAGAATATTTGTTGTTAGCAAGATATAGTGTAAAAAAATACATTTCATTACACATTATAAACATATCGATATGTTGTGAAACAAAACATTCATTACTTGTTGTGTTAACTATGCTAATAAAATAGACAAAGGAATTATATATATATAAATTAAAAGTAAATGAATCGAGCGTGGTAGTTCGCATTTTGGAACTATACTTTTAATCGGTTATACCGAAAGATCCGACCATCGGATTTTTCCAAAACTGAAACCGTTAGGTTTGCCTTGGGAAGATCTTTCCAACGATATGAATTGTGTTAAAATCCAACGGTTAGATTTAGAGAAATTTGTAATACAAATTTGGGTGAAAACAACGCCAAGGTCGCCTATTGACATGAAGTGTTGTTAAAAAAAAATCAATTATTTTTATATAAATAAAAATAGACATTAATCGTTATAAATTAATATTAACGACAAGAAATGATTTGAAATGATATATATGCGAGAATCAATTGAAAGGTCCGAGTTCAATCTCATTTCAAATGATTATTCGTCGATCTAAGTCGAAGAGTTGAAGACAGTGAATGAAGACCGACGATCTTCACGTCGAATGGATGAGTTACCTTTGACGCCCATGATTGGAGTAGCTACCTTGAAGGGGCTACAATGGTGGTCGTCCAGATTACTTGTTGATTGTTCATATATGCGAGGTATAAGGTGCCTCCAGTTTTTTTTAGACCCAGAACGGACTTGAAAATGGATTGTATGTCTGACGTTGTATTCCTTTATAAGGTATTCGTTGATCTCTGCTAAATATATATATCTGTTTGGTGTTTAACACCCTTCTCTGAGACGTAAGAGCTTAGAGGTTATATATTGGTAGGAATCAATGGTATGGTATGGATTGACAATGTGGCATGCTAAGATGCATGGATCAAGGTTTTTGTTGAAAACCAGGCCTTGTGGATGATGATCAAAACACAGCTTGAAAAGCATAGCTTTGTGTATTATGTAGCTTCACGGGCCTCATACCCCGGTTGAGTCTAAAACGGAGAAAGGGAACGCAGGGAGAGCAGCACTTTTCTTTCTAGGTAGAAGTGGTGTCATGGTATGGGGCCCAGACATTTTTGCTTATTTGGATGATGGAATGAGGCGCCTCAGATGTTAAGTCCTATAGGACTGGAGAACGTGTGTTCAGGAATATCTAATCCACAAACCGCAAGTGTGGACCGGCCCTGCAGCTATCCAAGGGTTCTCTGCGGGGAATCCTGAGATATTAGCTAGAGTGTCTCGAATTGGAAAGGAGATCGTTCCTAGCCTTGACTCATGATGGAAACCCAACTTCCAACATGATACCATGCGGTTTTGATTGTAGAACCAGTATGGCGACATAGTAGGATGGGGTACTATGCCATCTATGATTGATACATTATGATTGAACTGTTTTTGAAACTTATATACACTAGTAATAATATCAAACCCGTTTTTATCATATCAAGCATTTTTAAGCATTATAAGGTAAAACTCTATCCTATGGTTTGCGTTGCATATTTGTGATGGGACTTGAGTCTTATAATGGTTTCATTTTTCCAAAAAGCATTGCGTTGTTTAACGATTTACTTTTAATTATGCACTGGCAATCCAATGGAGTAAACTCGTTCCGCGTTAGCGGCGTGGTCCTATGATTAGCCTTATTATTAGATTAGTTAAGTTAGATTTCTCATACCAGTCCCATGACTGACTCGTAGTTTGTTTCACTTTGCAAACTCGGGTGCCCTCTTTTCCACGTGGGAAGTCGAGTAGCTTTGTGCAGATATTTATCTCTTGAGCAGGATTCTGGATCAAAGCCTAAAGTTGTGTCCCGAGCATAGAAGTCTTCCGCTGTTTATTGTATTTAATTTATCTTCCGCTGTAATTTTATTCAATGTACTCTGATATTATGTACTCCAATGTAACATTATTATGATGTTTTATAAAAGTCTGTTGTTGTTCTAATGTGTTGTATTCCCAGAGTTAACGTATTCGGAATTTGAATGGTCTTAGTCTATTTTGCGATCGATTGGGTCCGGGCGAAATCAGGGTCGTTACACAAAATCAACAACAAAGTATACATCACATCATATACTACAATATATGAAAAGAAAAGTATTATAAATATTGAGGAATCCAGTTGGATTCCTCCAACCTGTTTCCCTGCATCACAGATGTTAAACAATATAATTAACATCAACTTCATTGCAATATGAACTTTTCTGATAAACAGAATCAATATAAAATTAACGATTTATATATATATATATATATCATTTCAACCAACTAACTAGCAGTTCATCCAAACAGTCAACACACAGCAATCAACCAATATTTATCAGTTCTAAAAATACGTTATAAATATGAACTGATAGAGTTGGTGAGTTTTACTCACTTTGGACGATCATCGTTAATAATGATAACCATCGCTTGATTCAGACGGACAATTTATTTTGCAATAAATTGTAATGAGCTCCAATTCACTCCCAGTCTGTTCCATTTTGTAGTCATCGTCTGTATGATCCCATCGGATCTTGTTTCGCTCAATTCTGATTAAGTATGACCGAGATATTGAATTTACAAGTTATACTGATATTTAAATTTTAATTAAACCTAAACAAATTTCAAACGGGCCTCACCCTAGTTCTCCACCGGCCCATTACCCATCCATAGCCCAACCCGCTCATATACATCTTCCCCAAATCCAAAATGCCGTGCTCCAGGTAACAACAAATGTCCACTTCGAATCCTTCTTCCACCATTTCCACTTAACCGAACTTCAAACCGAAAACTCCACAAGCCTCCTCATCTCGAGCTCCTCCACCTCATGTTCATCATGTTCAACTTGCAGCTGTATCCTACCTCGCGTCGACCATCCCCCAGTACAATAGTAGAGATAGCTTCAACGTCAGATCCCCTCAAAAATCCCAAGCAAGGTGCGATACTCGATGCTAAACCCGAATCCATGGTCAGAAACCCAATTCGATTTCCCAAAATTAGGTATACCCGAACCCTTGCCTCACGCTGGAAAAATCGCAGCGATCAGGATACGTTCGAACCATGTGAAATTCATATGGAATTGAAGCAAATCACTTAAGGGATTCATATGTATAAGTATTAGGATTTATAGAATTGGGTTTGAATTGTTTTAATTTATTGAAGTGAATTTTTTTTCCACCGTTTCTTTTTGGAGAAAAATGTGGCGGTTGACTTGGGAGGAAAAGTTTAGCTCCGAGAAAATTAATGTGTAGGGTATCCATATAGAGTGTAGATAATTTTTAGATATTTTAGATATTTTATTTTCACCATTTTATATTCATTTTTTCCTTTTAAAAATTCGTGTGATCACACATGATATACAAAAATCATGAAAATGGTCATGTAGCTGCAGTTTGACATTACGGACCCAACGAAACTGGTTGGTTGAATTCCGACTCCATTTTCTCACACAACATATTTTTAACCGTCAAAATACTGATTATTTTTCACATTAAAAATCCGTACGGCCACACAGTGACCCCAAAGATCACGAAAGTTGGAATCTAACAATAATTTGAAATTACGGATCCAACAAAATTAGTTTCGTCGAAAACGGAGGTCGTTTACAAAATTGGTTATTTTTAAAGCTCTAAATAACCCATTTAAATATATAAGTATATTTAAAATAATTAAATTAAATATAAATAAATATATATTATCGTATATATTCACATACGATATCATACAGCTCTAAAATATTCCTATCTTGATTTATAGCTTGATATTTCAAAGTTCCCAGTTATATCGATATTCGATTTATATTAAATTCCTTTTATAATATAAATAAATCGATATAAATTATAAAGGAATTCCACAGCGACTTTTCTAAAATTTTATTTGGACATAACTCAAAAACTACATGACAAAATCTCGATTTTTCTCTTCCATTAGAAAAATATAGTTCAACAGATTCGAACGTTTCTTGTTTCGCAGAAATCCGGTTTAAAACGGGTTCTGTGTATTCGTTTAAAGTTCGAATCGCCAAATTACGAACTGCAGCACCATTTTGGGCTCGATTATAATTATAATATAATTATATGTTCAAACTTCGTTTATATAATATATTCGTTATTCAAATTCAAATTCCAAACTGAATTATATATTTTGAATTGTCCAGTTCACACAATATTGTCAATTCAACTTAATTCTGATTATTTCAGAATTAAATATACTATTCTATTATTTATATTAATTAGATATTCAAAGTTATTTAATTAGACGACCATTTAATGCTCTAAATCACTATTTAAATAACTAAATAAATTAATTATTACACCGTAAAAATACGGGACATTACAATACATGTACATATATGCAATTGCATTCTATGTTCAATTCAATTCAGTATTTGATTCGATTTGGATAAATTTATCATGTATTCTCATATTGGTTAAATTAATTATCATTCCAATATTTTAGTTAGTTAAAATAATTATCAAACAACACAACCAGCAATCAATTAGTTGATTAAATTTTCAAATTCATAATTTTTTTATATACTCAGAAGTCATATTTTTTATGCCAATTCCAAACAATAGACCTTATCTAAGTTTTGGTTCTCACACCAGTCAATTAGAAATATATAGATATCCCACTTTCGTTTCTCGAACATAAATACTAATGATGTTGCGACATCACCAGAATCATGCCTAGGCGACTAGAGTGTGATTCTATATTTTTCCAGCATATTTGAGACTTCGTATACACATTAGCTAGGCGTATATGCAAAATCTTCATACTCGATTGTCCAAAATCAATTTGAAATAAAATATTCAAGTACGTATAATAAGGTATAAATTTTCAAAATTAAATTTGTTTTTGTTTTTATTTTAAAAAAAATACTCTTCACACTCATTTAGGATACTACTGATCCTATCTCTAACGAGTTATTCTTATAGGACATCAATAATCCTATCTCGGATGAATTCTCTTGTTTGGTTCTAGTGTGTCTGGTTCTCGAGATTTGTAAACCAAAGCTTTGATACCAAACTAAAATGACCCAAACTTCCCTTTTCGGAAAAGCCCGGATTGAGTTGAGAACACGAACAATCAGGACACAAACTAAAGAGCATTTCATTGTTATTGCAATAATTTACATCAGAGTACAAGAATATAACAGAGTATGAACAAATAATATACAACAGAAAAATATCATAGATTTAAATTACATTTAATTAGCAGTGGAAAAATAATACAAAATACAATTGAAAGAAATAAACGGATACATAGCTTTCCGAATATCGCTTCAGGTGTAAACCAGGATCCTGTGAATATAATATCTGCAAAACCAAAACTATTAGCTACCCGTGTGGAAAATAGGGGCACCCAGAGTTTAGGTTAAAACAATAAACTTCGGGGTAGTCATGGGACTGGTGTGAGAATTAAAACAGTTATTAACTTCTTTACATTAAAAGTTGGGGAAATCATGGGACCACGCCATATAACACGTAACGGGTTTACTCCATATGAACCTCAGTTTAAAATAAAACAACGCAATGCTTTTTGAAAAAAATAAGGCTCAGGTCCCATCACACAATGTAACACAAGCCGGAGGATAGAGTTTTCCCTTATAATAGCTAAACATGCTTAGTACATTTAAAACAAATTATTTTAATATTACTATAAGTGTATAGTGTCATAAACAACTTCAAATATAAATGTATCAATCATAGATGGCATGGGTACCATATATCACGTCACCATACTAGTTCTACAATCAAAACCGCACATTGTTGTATTGAAAGTTGGATTTCCATCTATGAACCAAGGCAAGGGATCGTCCTTACTGAATTCGAGACAATCTAGCCCATGCCTCAGGCTTAGAGCTCGAGTGCGCCTTGGAGCGCCAGGGCCTGTCCACAAATACTTTAGTGGATTAGTTATGCCTGAACAATACATTCCCCTGCCCAATAGGGCATAAAATCTAAGCCACTAGGGACTTAATATCCGAGGTACCTCACTTTCCAACATCCACATAAGTAAAAATGTCTGGGCTCCATAACATGACACCACTTCTATCTAGAAAGAAACGCATGTTCTTCCTGGGGTCCTTCTCCCGTTTCTGGTTCATACCGGGGGGTGAGGCTCGCGAAGTAATGCTATACACAAAGCTATGCTAATTAAAGTTGTGCTTTGATCATCATCCACAAGACTCTGCTTTTCGACAAAAGACTTGATCATTTGCATCTTGGCATACCACATTGAAAATTCACGCCATACAAATGATGTCTATCAATATATAACATCTATGCTCATACGTCTTAGAGAAGGGTGTTAAACAAGAGAATAAATTATCCGCCACCAAACAGATATATATTTAATTGAAATCAATTAGCACAGAATGAAATCCAATGTCAGACATACATCCATTTACATGTCCGTTCTGGGTCTGAACGAAATCGGAGGCACCATATTCCTCGTCCCATATGTCCAATACAGGAGAGAGGTCCTCGCATATCCATCGATCTCCAAGTACGTCTGGATGATCACCACTTATTACCTTGTCTTGGGTGTACAGCCCAATCAAGACATCATTAATCATCCAAACGATGTGAAGAACTCCGATCTTCAACCACCATCTTCATCTTTGACTTTTAGTCGTCATAGTAATTATTCAAAATGGGTTAAACCTGATCTTTCCAAATAACTCGCGTATTTTATAATCAAATCAAGTGCTATAAAAACACATCATACGCCTCATTCCAATTCAGAATATTCTTTTAATAGAATATTCATATTATTAGGGAAAGGTTCTCATTAATTTTATCAAAGATAAATTCATTTAAAGTTATTCTTTAATCTTCCTTTTTAATATCAATTCAAAAGATTTAATTAACTAGTCGGGATTATCGAACCTTACTGCAGTAATTATTTATTTATTAATCCCCATCCCAACCTATTCTTCCCATGGAGCAAAACTGATAGCACTCCATATCTAACACCTACGGTGTTATCGGTAAATTTAATTACCATTTCACGTTCAAATCTAATTAAATATTTAACTATCGCCTAGAGTAAAATTGGTGATACTCCATTCTCGATCATTTCAAGAATTCGATAAATTTAATTATTTCATTCCCATTTCAAGCTAATTAAAGATTCATTAAAACTCTAGTTCAGTTTTAATCTCAAAAATCATTACTTAATGATTATCCAAATGTTTAGGAAATAAATCTCGTCTTTAACTGGGTTAAAAAACTTATGTAGTTTAAAACACCGCTCATGACAAACCCAAAATCATCTTCCATTAAATATAGAATCTTCACAGAAATCACATCATTATATAATTGATATAATTTTCTGTATCAGACTAATAATATAAATGGAATAACGGCAAAGCCTTTTAAATTCCATATATGATGACGGTCTTCATTCACAGAAGTTCATCTCAATTATTACCAAATCGAATTCCATTCAATTCCAATTTATTCAATTAAATTGGAAAACTTTAGTTTGGAAAATTTTCATTTAAACCTTAATAAAAGATTTACAAATTCCAAATTATATTTTTCATTGTTAATTGGGTTAAAGAACAAATGTCGTTTAAAACACAGTTCACGATAAACCCACAATCTACTTTCATTTCAGTTCCAATTAAATATTAATTAATTGGTAAATTTATCTAAATCTTAATTAAAAGATTTATTCTTTCCTTACCTGGGTTTAAGAACAGTGTTATTTAAGATACCATTCACGACAAACCCAAAATCGAATTTATTTTATTCAATTCCAATTAAATATTAATTAATTGGAAAACTTCATTAAATCTTAGTTTAGAGATTTATTTATTTCTCATCGGAGTTCAAGAAGAGTGTTATTGAAGACACCATTCACGACAAACCCAAAATCCAATTCGATATTAAATAAAAGGTTCTGAATAGAAATTATATCGGCTTGTATTCAATATCAAATTCTGAAACCGACAAATATCGTATTGGGAATAACAATATATATATATATATCTTCCAAATTCCTCACAATATCTGTATAGCAACGGAATCCAATATCGAAATATTTGGAAGATGATTTCCATTCCAATTTATATATTGGAAAATTTTGGTTATTTCAAAACCATTTACAAATCCAATTTATTTATTTAAAAACATTGGATTATTATACTAGTTAATAACTAGTTCCTTTCGATAAAAATATATTTTTATCTTTTCAAAAATGGAATTTTTCATCCAAAATCTTTCCAAATCATTTATTATGATTTTACATAATTTTTTCATATTTTTAATAATTTTATTTAGGCCCTTACAGTCGGTTTCCAATAATGGCCACCGAACTGCATCCATAGCGACCTTTTTCAAATTTGATTTGGGCATAATTATAAATCTAACCCTTAGATTTCAAATCTCTTATATTCATTGGAAATCTCTTTTTTATACGAACCCAACGGTTCTAGTTTTAGGAGACGGTCGGATCTCCCGTTACATCAATTTGAACTTAATGGTCGAAATTCACGAATGGTCGCTGCGCGGGGAATTCTATTCAGGCCAATATAATATATGTATATTATATATTGTTGATTTCCATTTAAATCATATTTATAAAATATTTATATATTCATTTTAAAACGATTCCAACTTCTTTTTCAATTTTAAATCAAAATTGAATATTCTATATCTTTATCATATTAAAATGATAATATTTTTAAAATATTAAAATTTGAAATCACTTCTTTTCGATATTCATTATAAATTGAATAAAATCGATCGATAAACCCGTTCGGGTAAAAATGGCATTTTATTACATGAAATATACATTCAATAAAAATGATTTTTTTGTTGTTCAAACATTTTATTCAACACATGAAGATTATATATGAAATATACATTTAATAAAAATGATATTTTTATTGTTCAAACATTTTATTCAACACATGAATATTATATATGAAATATACATTCAAAAAAATGATATTTTTATTATTCAAACATTATATTCAACATATGAATATTATATATGAAATATTCATTCAATAAAAATGATATTTTTATTGCTCAAACATTTTATGCAACACATGAATATTATATATGAAATATACATTCAATAAAAATGATATTTTTATTGTTCAAACATTTTATTCAACACATAAATATTATATACGAAATATTCATTATTTTATAATATTGTTTATTTTAAAATATTCTTTATTTCTGAATTGGAATGCGACTCAATCAATTAACATATAATTTTCAGTTATATGGATTTCGTACATTGCATGTAAACAACAATAATGATAAATAATCATTAAACAGTCCATCCACATCCAGAGTGAAATATACAACTATGTGAGCATTAAAATAAATAAATAACACTCATCACAGCCTGTCAACCCATCGATTGACATACTGCTAAATATTGGGACTAATGTATGTCAAATATCATCCCAACACCTGTGTGGGGTTTTCAAACTACAACAGTTTATTTAAATAAATCATTGGTAAATAAATTTAACAATTTCTAATTCGGTTTGAATCATTTTCTATTTAACCAATTTTCATTGTTTAAATTATAAATAAATATTTATAATTTAATTTCAACTACTACAATAATGTTAACATTAATTTTTACACGTTGAACATTTCAACATCATAAACAACATACAATGCAGTCAATTTAAATCGTCCATGTTCTGTGGACGAGGGAGGTGATCTAACAGGCACCATATACATTATATAATGATTAAACTGATGAAAATCTACACTGTCAATTCTATATATTTTTCAGTTATGAAAATAAATAAATAACTGCACAGAATTTTTAGTGAGGAGTTCTCACCTTTGGCTTCCACTCCGTCGGTTTTAATTTCTGAATTTCTGAATTGTTCAGATTTGAATTTGTATGAAATCTAATTTGCTCTGCTACGATTTAGTCAGTCTCATGTTGTAGAGTTTGTTGATACGAATCCAACGCAAGTGAAATCGCTGAAATCTGATCTCGTACGAAAAAGTTATGTCAATTTTTCCATTAATAACACTTTGAAATAGTTAATAATAATTAAATAAATTAATTGCATTCTAAATCTCCTTCTCCCTCCTTCTGTAATACGTGATAAAACGTTCAAACCCATCATCGACTTGGAAATTTCGCCGCCTCCGCCACCATAGTTGTAATGACCTGCATTCTACGCATTGAAGGATCGTAGAATATTTATTTCTTTCACATGCGAAGTCTTATGGTCATGTAACTTTGGGAGACGACTATTGGGGTCATTTCCCATGTTCACGAATTTTGCCGATTTTTAAATGAACGTTTTTCCCTAGCTGATCTTGTTTCGGCCATAACTTTTGATTGGGAAGGAGTTTTGACCTGAAACCACTTCCATTAGATCCGAAGGATGGTTTAACTTTCTGTAGATTGGTCACATTAGCCAAACGGACTCAACGTTTGGGAGATATGGCTGAAACAAGTTTCAGGTGGTGAAAAACAGCTTAATTGGGCTTGACTGGGTGATTAACAACTGGCCCAAAGGGGAATTTCGGGATTAAGAGTATAATAGGGCTGCTAGGGCACCTAAGACATTCCTCTCAACCTAGCAATGGCCTCCACTTTCTAAAACACCTCAAATCACCTCCTAATCGCTAATTGAGCCAAATCTACTTCAAATCAAAAAGGATTAGCACAAGAATCAAGGTAGAGTTGTTGTGTTGCATTGGTATTCACGCCCAAACAGTAGAGTTTCGGTTTCAAAGGTTTTATTTATGGCTAAGGTGAGTGATTTGCATAGTTCCTCATTAATTATGGTTAATTAAGGGTAATTAGTGTTAATTAGTGAATTTAAGCATGATTAAATTCAGGAAAATATTTAAAAATTTCTAAGTGTTGTTTTAGGCCTTTGTTAGAAAATTTGGCTAATTTGGTTAAGTTTTGCTAATCGCATCATTAGTTTTTCTTAAACATGCTTAAGGGAAAATGTGGGGTTTTGGCTATGTTTGATACATTTTACCATGTTAGATTGTCGTTTTGGTGTTTGTGGTCACTTCTATTTGTTGCTATGACTGTATGGTATGCTTTGTGATCGACTAGAAGAGTTTGATTGGTCGAAAACGTCGTCGAATGGCGTAAACAGTTGTTGGAAAAGTTGCAGGAAATGCAGATAGGGACCGGATCGGATCCCCTTTACCCAACCCGGACTGCTCGTGGACGTTTGCCACGATCGGAACCGCCTGGGAGTTCGTGAACCGATGGCCAAGGAGGATCACAAATTGGAGCACCCTATCCGTACCGAACCGCTCACACCAGAAGCCCCGACCCGATCCTCTAGGAGTTCTCCGACCCGAACTGATGGACCATGAGAGGACTTGAAGGCCGACCCGATCTGCCAGGGGTGACCAAGACCGATCCGAACCGCCACGAGATGAAGGCCACGGACCGAACCGAAGAGCTTGGACTTGAGGTGTGGATCACGAACCGAACTGGGAGTACAATCTGAAGCGAAGAAAAAGGGAAAGCTGAACCGATCCGGGGAGGAAGAGACCAAAAACCTGAGATGCAAAGGTAGTCCAAGTAGGAGGTTTGTACTCCGGATCCAGTTGGGAACCAACGAGTTAACTTCATGATTGGGCTTTGCTGCGGGACGTGTGCTAAGGGGTTGGCGATGTCTATAATTTTGGATCACTATGTGTAGGGGTTACGTGAAAGGATTCAGGACCACAGTGGTCTAGGTACGACTAATGGGCTATAAACCAATGAAGCGGGGTCATTTGTAAAGATTTAGTCATGACTCCGTAGGGTAAGCTTGGTGGTAGCAGAAGTCGTACAAGTCGAACTCCATCACTACTTCGATGGGTCTAGTGGTTGAGAGTGGTGGACATCGTATGCTTTACGCACTGAGTGAGAGACGTGAGGATGGTTTCCATGCTTGATTTGTTTGCCATCACTATGACATGCACACCCCCACCCCCGTATTCTTTACACCATATGTTAGTGGCACCTTAGAGTATTGTACAGTATGTAGTGCTAACTCTTTGGTTGCAGGTCCAGGTTCAGGTATGGTTTAGTATACCTGTTATTGTTCTGTTTTGTTGCTTATTGCTCATACCAGACTTTTTTCTGACCCAGAGTTTTATGTCTCTTCTTATTACTCTGGGTGTTCTCACGAGCAGACTAGAGACAGGTTAGCTGGTGAAGCACGAGTAGCTATACCAGAGACGAGCAGGAGGCTTCCACGTATGATATATATAGATATTCTCTCTGTGTCACTGCAGGGTCACTACTTTGGGCATTAGTAGTGTACCTTTTTCCTTTCTTTGCTTTAGAGGCTGTTTGAAAAGTTGTAATAATGGTGATGTGGAACATAAGCTGTATTTGGATTTCCGCTGCTATGATGTGTAGTTCTAGTTTTCAGCTTTTGCACTGTCTCGCCTGTTTTATGTTACGTATGTTGTTATTATATTTTATCCCATGCACTGTGAGACATTCTACAGGTTCTTGATTAGTTCATTCTCTTCTTTCATTTCTTCTGACGACCGTCCCATGCTGGTCGGGCATGTGTATAGCGCACATTCGGAAGAAATGTCGGCTGGTGCGGGGCGGGCCATCACATAGTTGATCGGAACTCGATTGGAGCATGCACCCCTGATCACCGCAGCACCGCCTCGCCACACCACCAACCACGTCGATCTCGACTCTCTCCCCTCATCGGATTTTTGACCCAAACCGGCGGCCTTTGAACCAATAAATCGAGCAATCCGTGATAGTAAAAATGTTCTCCACTGTAACGACCCGGAAAATCTAAACCAATTTAAAAATTTTAAATTGGCTAAAATAGTGGATTTTAAATATTTAAAATAAATATTTTAAATAATAGCAATGAAAAGTGATTTTGAATCGACGTTTGAAAACGAATATAATTAATTCTAATTATAAACAAGGCCTGAATTGGCGCGGTAGTTTCAAAATTTGAATTCAAACTTTAACTGACTATATCGGGTGCAAAACAAAACGGATTTGAGTGAAACCAAAAATATTTAAATCTGTTAGTGAATACCTTTCTAACGAATCTGAAAAATCGAAGTTTCATAGCGGAAAGCAAAAGTTATGGCCAAATGAATTTTCAGAAAGGTCGCTATGGAATTTATATAGCCCGTGAAATTGGCCATTTTGCAAACGAGCTCGAAATTCGACGAAACCACTTTTGTTGGATCCGGGATGTCAAGTTATTGCTAGGTTTCAAATTTCATAATTTTTGAAGATAGTATGTGGGCGTGGCAAAGGAAAATGTGTTTTGGTCAATTATAGTTAAATTGGATCGACCAGAAATGGGCCATTTTGCAAACAGTCTCAGAATTCGACAAAACTAGTTTTGTTGGGACCGTATCGTCAAAACATAGCCAGATTTATTTTTCTGGAATTTTTCGAATCAGTTTGTGGCCCTATCAAATTGAAATGTATGTTCAAATCGAATATTGAATGTTATATATTTTAAATAGAAGGAAAATTGACTGAAACAGTCGAATAGGCCAACGAAACATATCCCATTGTGTTTGGAATGGGGGTAAAACGCTAGGGATGATAGTCGTTGGGTTTGGATTGGTGTTCGTGAGAGAAAGAGGGTATTTTCGAAATTTAAAAATATATAAATAAAATAAAAAAATATGATTGACCCTCACTTTTTCTCTCTCCCCGCTTCTTCCCCAATACCCTGAAACCCGATGGCGGAAATCATTCCGTTCTTCCATCCTCTCTTTCTCTTCCATCTCTCAACGAAACCACCCCCTCCTTTGGAACTTTTTGAAGATCGAAGTCCCATCTTCAAATCAGAACAAGTCTCGCCCCTTCTCGTTTTGTATTTCTCGAGTTTCGTCGCTCTGAAGTGCCGTCGTACATCGCGAGTTTTCTCCTCCGATCTGGGCTCGAGCTGGCGACGGTTGGCACCCCCTGGTGCACGACTCCAAGCTCTTCGGTGTGGTACAACCCGATCTTCGTATCGTGCAACGGATTGGGAGCAAGAATCAAAACTAGTTTTGAACATTTTATTGAAGGTAATGGCTTTGGTTTATTTTCAACAGTTTTAACACCTTTAAACCGTTGCAAACTTTGAAAAATCATATCTTTTTCGTTTCTTGATGAAATTCAGTAAAACAGGAGACAGTAGACTCGTGTGGAAGCCTTCTACATTTTAGAAGAGACCGCATATTTTTCTGAGGCTTCTTCTATTTTTGGTGGAGTACAATCTGAAGCGAAGAAAAAGGGAAAGCCGAACCGATCCGGGGAGGAAGAGACCAAAAACCCGAGATGCAAAGGTAGTCCAAGTAGGAAGTTTGTACTCAGGATCCAGTTGGGAACCAACGAGTTAACTTCATGATTGGGCTTTGCTGCGGGACGTGTGCTAAGGGGTTGTCGATGTCTATAATTTTGGATCACTATGTGTAGGGGTTACGTGAAAGGATTCAGGACCACAGTGGTCTAGGTACGACTAATGGGCTATAAACCAATGAAGCGGGGTCATTTGTAAAGATTTAGTCATGACTCCGTAGGGTAAGCTTGGTGGTAGCAGAAGTCGTACAAGTCGAACTCCATCACTACTTCGATGGGTCTAGTGGTTGAGAGTGGTGGACATCGTATGCTTTACGCACTGAGTGAGAGACGTGAGGATGGTTTCCATGCTTGATTTGTTTGCCATCACTATGACATGCACACCCCCACCCCCGTATTCTTTACACCATATGTTAGTGGCACCTTAGAGTATTGTACAGTATGTAGTGCTAACTCTTTGGTTGCAGGTCTAGGTTCAGGTATGGTTTATTATACCTGTTATTGTTCTGTTTTGCTGCTTATCGCTCATACCAGACTTTTGTCTGACCCAGAGTTTTATGTCTCTTCTTATTACTCTGGGTGTTCTCACGAGCAGACTAGAGACAGGTTAGCTGGTGAAGCACGAGTAGCTGTACCGGAGACGAGCAGGAGGCTTCCAAGTATGATATATATAGATATTCTCCCTGTGTCGCCGCAGGGTCACTACTTTAGGCATTAGTAGTGTACCTTTTTCCTTTCCTTTGCTTTAGAGACAGTTTGAAAAGTTGTAATAATGGTGATGTGGAACATAAGCTGTATTTGAATTTCCGCTGCTACGATGTGTAGTTCAAGTTTTCAGCTTATGCACTGTCTCGCCTGTTTTATGTTAAGTATGTTGTTATTATATTTTATCCCATGCGCTGTGAGACATTCTACAGGTTCTTGATTAGTTCATTCTCTTCTTTCATTTCTTCTGACGACCGTCCCATGCTGGTCGGGCATGTGTACAGCGCACTTTCGGAAGAAATGTCGGCTGGTGCGGGGCGGGCCATCACACTAGGTATTAGAACTCTAGGTTGCGTAGTTAACCTAGGGAAAGGCACCAGGGAGAGATAATACGTATATGAGAGCATGTATTTGTGATTATTTTGGTTTTCAAAAGCTATATATATATATATATACTAAGGATAAAGTCGCACTACACTAACAACACAAAGAGGATGGTTAATCGTTTCTCTTTACAGTTTGAACGATGAGCCGATACGCAAGGGGTGTCGGTAGAGGAGCCAATAATGGGAATGCTACTGATATGAGGATGATGTTTACTAACCTCATGAGGGAGATGCTTAGAGATGTTCAGAGGGCAGCTCCTAATGCTGGTAATGGTGGTGGTCCAGCGGTGCAGGCGCCTAGGGCCGATTTCGCCAAGCTGAACAAGGATTATACTAGTCTTGGTGGGAAGCCGTTCCAGGGAACGGAGTCGGCTACGGATGTTCAGGATTGGTTGGATAGCTGCGAGCGTATCTTTGAAGACTTGGGTATCGAGGATGCGATGAAGAGAAGGCTAGCATCCCATCAGCTGCAAGGACGGGCAATGAATTGGTGGAATGCTTTAAAGGCAGCTACTCCCAAGGATCAGATTACTTAGGATCATTTTAAAGCTCGCTTTAGCAATAAGTTCATTCCAACTGCTCAGAAGTCAGTGTTGTTTAAGAAATTCTTGGAACTCAAGCAGAATGGCAGAGCTGTCTCGGAGTATATTGATGAATTCGACACTTTGTTGAAATATGGGTTATCCCTAATAGATACTGCCGAGAAGAAGAACGAGAAGTTCATAACTGGCTTGGATGGATACTTGGGGAAAAGGTTTATTAACCACATCGATGAGACATTTGAATCGATTGTGGGGAAAGCTTTAAGATCGGAAAGTCTTTACCCTAAGTCAAAGACTGAGGTCGCATCTGCAGAGGAGCCAAAACCGCAAGCAAGCGGTGGAGGCAAGAGTGGTTCTTAGAATAAGAGGAAGTAGAACTAGAATAAGGATGGCCAGAAGAAGAAGAAAGATGTTGAGTGCTTTAGCTATGGCAAGAAGGGCCACTTTGCTCGTAATTGTCGAGCAAAGCCAGCAAACAGGAAGTGCTTCAACTGTGGCTAAGTGGGACATCACAAGGACAAATGTCCACAACCCCCTAAAGGAAAGCAGATGGTGAAAGCATATGCCCGTAACACTATTCCTTCTTCGTTGAATGCCCCAACTGTGGCGGAGAAGGGAAAGAATGTCGTTATTCAAGGTATGCTTTCTGTTTATGATGTTACTGTTAGAGTTTTGTTTGATACCGGAGCTTCCTGTTCTTTCATATCTAGTGACCTGGTAGATAGGTTGGGATTGGAGCCTAAGATTGTCGATAGACCTTTAGTAGTGACGAACCCGATTGGTGGTTCGACTAGCATTAGCATGATTTGTCGTAATGTGGTCTTATCGAGTCATGGATGCATGTTTGTTTGTGATTGTATTGTTTTGTGCTTTATTGGGTTTGGCTTTATTTTGGGAGTCGGTTGGCTCCAAAGATATGGGGTGGTGGTACACTGTGAGGGCTTTTTGGTGACAGTTAGAGCAGATGATGGGCGGAGGGTAGTGTTTGGTGGTCTACCTAATGATGGGTAATGGCTAGTTTTCTAAATTCCCTCGACATCCCGCATGATAAGTTGTCAGATGTTCCTTGTATCCGGACGTCTTCAAGGAAGTGACCGGACTTCCACCACACCGAGAGATTAAGTTCTGTATTGATTTGGTGAAAGATGTCAGACATATAGTGATGCCACTTCGTCGTATGGCGCTAAGGGAGCAGCGAGAGCTCGGGGTGCAAGTAAGCGATCTTTTGAGGAAGGGATTTATTAGAAGAAGTGTTTCTGAGTGGGGAGCACCAGTTGTATTTGCTACCAAGGCAGATGGTTCCCTTCGATTGTGTGTGGACTATCGCGAGTTGAATAAGGTGATGAGGAAGAATAAGTATCCTCTACCATGGATAGATGATTTGTTTGATCAGTTGAATGGAGCGAGAGTGTTCTCCCAGTTGGATCTTGCGATAGGTTTTCATCAGCTTAGAGTGGAAGCTGAGAGTATAGCTAAAACGGCATTTCGGACGCCGTCTGGACTTTATGAGTGGTTGGTTATGCCATTCGGGCTGACCAATGCACCAGCATTTTTTGTGGATCTTATGAATAGGGTATTCAGAGATCAGTTGAATAAGTTTGTTCTTGTGTTCGTGGATGATATACTTGTTTATTCAAGGACAGAGGAAGAACACAAGGAACATTTGAGGATAGTAATGGAGGTGTTGAGAAAACACCAATTGAAAGCAAAGTTTTCTAAGTGTCACTTCTGGAGGAGGGAAGTGAGATTCTTGGGCCATGTTATTTCAGAGAATGGTATTGCCGTGGATCCTGCGAAGGTGGCTACAGTACAAGATCGGTCTACGCCCAAGAATGCAACGGACATAAGAAGTTTCTTGGGATTAGCTGGATATTATCGTAAGTTTATCCAAGACTTCTCTAAGATAGCAGCACCATTGACTCAGTTGACCAAGAAGAATCAAGCTTTCGTCTGGAACGAAAAGTGCGAGAATGCATTCAAGAGTCTAAATGACAAGCTGACATGTGCACCAGTGTTAGTCATTCCTAAGCGGAATGAAGAGATAACGGTATACACAGATGCATGTGGTACCGGACTAGGTGCTGTACTGATGCAAGGAGGTAGGGTTGTAGCTTATGCAAGTCATAAATTGAAACCGCATGAGAGAAGATACCCTACCCATGATTTGGAATAAGCAGCAATCGTATTCGCATTGAAGATGTGGAGACATTATCTCTTGGGAGAAAGATTCGAGTTGTTTACTGATCATAAGTCATTAAAGTATGTTTTCTCTCAAAAAGATCTAAATCTCCAACAACAAAGATGGATAGAATTCTTAGCTTCCTATGATTTCGACATCGCATATACACCAGGAAAGGGCAATGCGGTGGCTGATGCATTGAGTAGAAGACATGCCAGTTTAGGGGCTATGTTTCTAGAATGGAAGCAACTGGAGTACATCGCTGGGTATGATTTCAGACCAAAGTGTGAATTGGATCCAGAAATTTTAGCAAGTTTGACGATCAGACCCACTTTGATTGAGCAGACTGGTTCCAGTCAGAGGAATGATCCTAACCTGTTGGAAATCATCTCAAAGTTAGAGATGGGAATCGATGAAGAGATGAGCAAGTATGGGCTTGATCGAGATGGATGGCTTAGAAAGAATGGAAGACTTGTTGTGCCCAATGTCAATGGATTGAGAGACGAAGTGCTTAGAGAATGTCGTCACTCAAAACTGACTATACATCCCGGTGGTAACAAGATGTATCGAGACATGAAGCAGACCTACTACTGGGAAGGGATGAAAAGAGACGTTGGGAAGTTTATATCCAAATGCATGAATTGCCAACTAGTTAAAGCTGAGCAAAAGAAGCCTAGTGGTTTGTTGCAACCATTATAGATTCCAGAATGGAAATAGGAACAAATCTCAATGGATTTCATTGATGGGTTACCAAGGACTAGGTCGGGCCATGATAGTATTTGGGTGATTGTGGACCGATTGATTAAGAGTGCAAGGTTTATACCCGTCAAGTCAAATAGGGCGGCAGCTAAGTTAGCTGAACTATATGTAAAGTGGATAGTGAGATTTCATGGAATACCCTAAAGTATTATGAGTGATCGATATCCGTTGTTCACTAGTGGATTTTGGAAGAGCTTATAAGAGGCGTTAGGATCAGAATTACATCTCAATACCGCGTATCATCCTCAAACCGACGGACAGACAGAGAGGGTGAATCGAGTATTAGAGGATCTCTTGAGAGCTTGCATATTAGACTTTGGTGGATCATGGGATGACCATTTGCATCTAGTAGAGTTTGCATATAATAATAGTTATCAATCCAGTATTGGTATGGCTCCATTTGAAGCTTTATACGGAAGACCGTGCAACTCACCGTCATGTTGGTTAGAAACTGGTGAGAAGTTTATGGTTGACCAGATGTGATAAGAGAAACTTCAGCTAAGATTAAGGTTGTCCAACAGCGAATGAAGGCTGCCCAAGATAGGCAGAAAAATTATGCTTATAAGAGGAGGAGAGAATTAAAGTTCTCCATTGGCGACTTGGTGTTTGTCAAGATTTCTTCGTTGAAGAGCGTGATACGATTTGGTAGGAGAGGCAAGTTAGCACCAAGATTTGTTGGTCCATTCCCAGTTCTTGACCAAATTGGGAATTTGGCATATAAAGTTGAATTACCAGAGAAGATGGCAGGAGTTCATAATGTATTTCATGTTTCCCAGTTAAGGAAATTCGTGCACGACCCTGATGTGACTATTTCACCTGATCAATTGGATGATATCGAGGTTGAACCCGAGGCGGTTGGGAACCGCAGACCTATGTGTATTGGTGGGAACGATACGAAGCAACTAAGCGGTAAATCTAGTCAAGGTTCAGTGGAGCGAGAATGGGAATGACTGTACTTGGGAGACAGAGGAGAGCATTAGGATGACGTATCCAGAACTCTTCGCCTGGTAAGATTTCAGTCTCGATTTAATCTTTCTGCATGCTAGGATAGGCTTGTTTTCTTTGTTTTGCATGTTTAATTGTTGTATGTGGCTGGTAGGCATGCGGGATCCTTTGTATGTTTTGGGTTAAGGAACTTCGGGGACGAAATTTCGTAAGGGGGGGGAGAATGTAACGACCCGCATTCTACGCATCGAAGGATCGTAAAATATTTAAAAGGTTTTATTTCTGGCTAAGATGAGTGATTTGCATAGTTCCTCACTAATTATGGTTAATTAAGGGTAATTAGTATTAATTAGCGAATTTAAGCATGATTAAATTCTGGAAAAACATTTAAAAATTTTGAAATATTGTTTTAGGCCTCTGTTAGAAAATTTGGCTAATTTTGTTAAGTTTTGCTAATTGCATCATTAGTTTTGCTTAAACATGCTTAAGGGAAAATGTGGGGTTTTGGCTATGTTTGATCTATTCTACCATGTTAGATTGTCTTTTTGGTGTTTGTGGTCACTTCTATTTGTTGCTATGACTGTATGGTATGCTTTGTGATCGATTAGAAGAGTTAGATTTTTCGAAAATGCCATCGAGTGACGTAAACAGTTGTTGGAAAAGTAGCAGGAAATGCAGATAAGGACCGGATCGGATCCCCTTTACCCGACCCGAACCGCTCGTGGACGTTTGCCACGATCTGAACCGCCTGGGAGTTTGTGAACCGATGGCCAAGGAGGATCACAAATTGGAGATCCCTAACCGAACCGAACATCTCACACCAGAAGCCCCGACCCGATCCGCCAGGAGTTCTCCGACCCGAACTGATGGACCACAAGAGGACTTGAAGGCCGACTCGATCCTCCAGGGGTTACCAAGACCGATCTGAACCGCCACGAGATGAAGGCCAAGTACCGAACCGAAGAGCTTGGACTTGAGGCATGGATCACGAACCGAACTGGGAGTACAATCTGAAGCGAAGAAAAAGAGAAAGCCGAACCGATCCGGGGAGGAAGAGACCAAAAACCCGAGATGCAAAGGTAGTCCAAGTAGGAAGTTTGTACTCAGGATCCAGTTGGGAACCAACGAGTTAACTTCATGATTGGGCTTTGCTGCGGGACGTATGCTAAGGGGTTGTCGATGTCTATAATTTTGGATCACTATGTGTAGGGGTTACGTGAAAGGATTCAGGACCACAGTGGTCTAGGTACGACTAATGGGCTATAAACCAATGAAGCGGGGTCATTTGTAAAGATTTAGTCATGACTCCGTAGGGTAAGCTTGGTGGTAGCAGAAGTCGTACAAGTCGAACTCCATCACTACTTCGATGGGTCTAGTGGTTGAGAGTGGTGGACATCGTATGCTTTACGCACTGAGTGAGAGACGTGAGGATGGTTTACATGCTTGATTTGTTTGCCATCACTATGACATGCACACCCCCACCCCCGTATTCTTTACACCATATGTTAGTGGCACCTTAGAGTATTGTACAGTATGTAGTGCTAACTCTTTGGTTGCAGGTTCAGGTATGGTTTAGTATACCTGTTATTGTTCTGTTTTGCTGCTTATCGCTCATACCAGACTTTTTTCTGACCCAGAGTTTTATGTCTTTTCTTATTACTCTGGGTGTTCTCACGAGCAGACTAGAGACAGGTTAGCTGGTGAAGCACGAGTAGCTATACCGGAGACGAGCAGGAGGCTTCCACGTATGATATATATAGATATTCTCTCTGTGTCGCTGCAGGGTCACTACTTTGGGCATTAGTAGTGTACCTTTTTCCTTTCTTTGCTTTAGAGGCAGTTTGAAAAGTTGTAATAATGGTGATGTGGAACATAAGCTGTATTTGGATTTCCGCTGCTATGATGTGTAGTTCTAGTTTTCAGCTTTTGCACTGTCTCGCCTGTTTTATTTTACGTATGTTGTTATTATCTTTTATCCCATGCACTGTGAGACATTCTATAGGTTCTTGATTAGTTCATTCTCTTCTTTCATTTCTTCTGACGACCGTCCCATGCTGGTCGGGCATGTGTACAGCGCACATTCGGAAGAAATGTCGGCTGGTGCGGGGCAGGCCATCACATAGTTGATCGGAACTCGATTGGAGCACGCACCCCTGATCACCGCAGCACCGCCTCGCCACACCACCGACCACGTCGATCTCGACTCTCTCCCTTCATCGGATTTTGGACCCAAACCGGCGGCCTTTGAACCAATAAATCGAGCAATCCATGATAGTAAAAATGATCTCCACTGTAACGACCCGGAAAATCTAAACCAATTTAAAAAATTTAAATTGGCTAAAATAGTGGATTTTAAATATTTAAAATAAATATTTTAAATCATAGCAATGAAAAGTGAGTTTGAATCGACGTTTGAAAACGAATATAATTAATTGTAATTATAAACAAGGCCTGAATCGGCGCGGAAGTTTCAAAATTTGAATTCAAACTTTAACTGACTGTATCGGGTGCAAAACAAAACGGATTTGAGTGAAACCAAAAATATTTAAATCTGTTAGTGAATACCTTTCTAACGAATCTGAAAAATCGAAGTTTCATAGTGGAAAGCAAAAGTTATGGCCAAATGAATTTTCAGAAAGGTCGCTATGGAATTTATATAGCCCGTGAAATTGGCCATTTTGCAAACGAGCTCGAAATTCGACGAAACCACTTTTTTTGGATCCGGGATGTCAAGTATTTGCTAGGTTTCAAATTTCATAATTTTTTAAGCTAGTATGTGGGCGTGGCAAAGGAAAATGTGTTTTGGTCAATTATAGTTAAATTGGATCGACCAGAAATGGACCATTTTGCAAACGGTCTCAGAATTCGACAAAACTAGTTTTGTTGGGACCATATCGTCAAAACAGAGCCAGATTTATTTTTCTGGAATTTTTCGAATCAGTTTGTGGCCCTAGCAAATTGAAATGTATGTTCAAATCGAATATTGAATGTTATATATTTTAAATAGAAGGAAAATTGACTGAAACAGTCGAATGGGCCTACGAAACATATCCCATTGTGTTTGGAATGGGGGTAAAACGCTAGGGACGACAGTCGTTGGGTTTGGATTGGTGTTCGTGAGAGAAAGAGGGTATTTTCGAAAGTTAAAAATATATAAATAAAATAAAAAAATATGATTGGCCCTCACTTTTTCTCTCTCCCCGCTTCTTCCCCAATACCCTGAAACCCGACGGCGGAAATCATTCTGTTCTTCCCTCCTCTCTTTCTCTTCCATCTCTCAACGAAACCACCCCCTCCTTTGGAACTTTTTGAAGATCGAAGTCCCATCTTCAAATCAGAACAAGTCTCGCCCCTTCTCGTTTTGTATTTCTCGAGTTTCGTCGCTCTGAAGTGCCGTCGTACATCGCGAGTTTTCTCCTCCGATCTGGGCTCGAGCTGGCGACGGTTGGCACCCCCTGGTGCACGACTCCAAGCTCTTCGGTGTGGTACAACCCGATCTTCGTATCGTGCAACGGATTGGGAGCAAGAATCAGAACTAGTTTTGAACATTTTATTGAAGGTAATGGCTTTGGTTTATTTTCAACAGTTTTAACACCTTTAAACCGTTGCAAACTTTGAAAAATCATATCTTTTTCGTTTCTTGACGAAATTCAGTGAAACAAGAGACAGTGGACTCGTGTGGACGCCTTCTACATTTTAGAAGAGACCGCATATTTTTCTGAGGCTTCTGCTATATTTGGTGGAGTGGAACCCAATGTGAGATTTCTAATTTATAAACGATATGGAAAACGACGATGTATAAATTATATAGTCGATGTATGGGTTATATAAGCGTTGTACACCTCATGTATAAGCGTTGTATAATTGTACGTTCGATGTATAAATTATATATGCGTTGTAAAAATTATATATGTGTTGAATAGAAGTGAAATGCTTATATATATATATATACGCCCCTCGTCCACAAACCATGGACGATATTTATTGGTTGTGATTGGTGTGAAAATTGATTGATAGCGAATGGTTAATTGAAATTGTTTGGGGTTGAAATTGATTGATTGTGGTTGAAAAATACCCGTTTGTGGTTAAGAAATATTTGGTTGAAACCACATAGGATTAGTTTGTGGAAATGAAAAAAATATACATGCCGCCTGCGTGCGAACTAGATGCATGATTCCCCATTGTCAAAAGCTGCGAGGCTTTAAGGTAGAGCGAGGAGTCGTACTAGGGACGGTCCCGGTTTTAACTACCTTGCCATTATGCTGCCGAAATTTTGAATAATATTCATGTGTTAGAATTATTTTCCTGTATTGAAACTATATTCGTCTGTTGAATAGAAAACCTTCATGTGTTGAATCGAAATTCATTCGTTGAATTGAAATTCAAGTGGTGAATGGTATTCGTGTTTTTTAATATAAAAATCACCTTGTTATCTATTTATATAAACTATAGACAACCTTCATGTGTTGAATCAAAATTCATTAGTTGAATTGAAATTCATGTGTTGAATGGTATTCGTGTTTTAAATATAAAAATCACCTTTTTATCTATTTATATAAACTATAGAAAACCTTCATGTGTTGAATTGAAATTCATTCGTTGAATTGAAATTCATGTGTTGAATGGTATTCATGTTTTAAATATAAAAATCACCTTTTTATCTAAATATATAAACTATAGAAAACCTTCATGTGTTGAATCGAAACTCATTCGTTGAATTGAAATTCATGTTTTGAAATAGATTGTTTTATAATAAAAATCATATTTTTATCATCTATATGAACTATATAAAATAGTCGAGTTTTGAAATAAATCGTTTTATAATAAAAATCACATTTTTAATATATACATGAATTTGTTAAAAATAGTGAAGTGTTGAAATAGAAGACAGTTAGATAAAAATATCATTTTTATCAAATGTATGAAAAGAATATAGTTTTGAAATCGAAGAATCGTTATATATATATATATAAATATAATTGAAATATATCGAATAATGAAGCTGCAGTCCATATTTTGAAACCGTGATTTCAAACGATTAGTGCGGGAGATCCGACCATCGGATTTTCTCGAAACCGCAACCGTTGGGTTCGTTTTGGAAATATCTTTCCAACGGCTCCAACTTTGTAAAAATCCAACGGTTGGATTGTCTGGAATGTTTAATTCAAATCTAAAGAAAAACAGCGCCAGAATCGATTATATATATATATATATATAAATATAATTATATTAAATCGAATAACAATGCTGCAGTTCGTATTTTGAAATTGAAACTTCAAACGATTATACCGGGAGATCCGACCGTTGGATTTTTCCCGAAACTGGAACCGTTGGATTCGTTTTGAAAAGATCTTTCTAATGATGTAAATTTTGTGAAGATCCAACGGTTAGATTTTCAGATATGTGTAAATCAAATCTGAAGAAAAACAGCGCCACGGCCGCGTTATGGCCCGAAGCGTCGTTTTGAATAAATTGGCTATTTTAAAATAAATAAAAATAGCGATAAATCGTTATAAAATATTATAAATGATATGGATGTGAAATTTAGAAACTAACTGAAGGTTGGCTAAGTTGAATGGTTTCTTGGGTATTGATCTGATATTGGTTTCGGCCTTCGGGGTTAATATTTGGGAAAACGTTCTCTTACTGATTGACGTTTAGTGACTATTGAATTGAAATGATGCGTAGCAGCGTTTGTGTAGAACTTGTCTATTATATACGCGAGTTGCTCAGAAAGACTGGGTTTATCCCATTCTGAATAACTGAATCGAAGATGAAGACGGTGGTCGAAGACCGGAGATCTTCACCTCGTTTGGATGGTAACCGATGTCCTGATTGGGAGGCATCCCAAAATATGGATAATGAGTTGTGATCGTCCAGACGTACGTGGAGGTCGATGGGTTTGCGAGGTATATAGTGCCTCCAGTTTCGTTCAGACCCAGGACGGACTTGCAAATGGATTGTGTGTCTGACATTGGAATTCATTCTGTGTGATTGATAGCCATCAGTTACATGGCGTGAATTGTCTGTGTGGCACGCTAAGATGCAGTGATCAGGGCTTCTGTTGAAAAGCAAAGTCTTGTGATTGATGATTAAAGCACCGCCTGTGTGGCGTAGCTTTGTATATAACGTGAATTCACGAGCCTCACACCCCGGTATGAACCAGAAACGGGAGAGGACATCAGGGAGGGCCTGCGTTTATTTCTAGCTAGGAGATGTGTCGGTGTTTTTACACGGCCTGACATTTTACTTATGTGGTTGTTGTTGTTGCGAGGCGCCTCGGATATACCGGTGACTATGTGAAGCCAAAGGAGCCATTCGTTGGCTCATTTACGCCCCATAGGGCGGGGAAACACAGTGTTCAGGCATAATAATCCACATCGATGGACCGGCCCTGACGATCCAAGGGGCAGTTGCCCCTGTTCCTGAGGGGCGGGCTAGAGCGTCTCGAATTCGGTGAGGACGATCCCTTGCCTCGGTTCATGACGGAAATCCGATTTCCAAATACGTGATTGTGCGGTTTTGATTGTATACCTATATTTGGCGACATAGTGGCATGGGATGCTCATGTCGTCTATGATTGATAGTTATGATTTGAAATTGTTTTTGAAACATATAAACACTAGTAATAATATCAAATGCTTTTGTTTTATTCGTATCAAGCATATTTTGGCCATTATAAGGTAAAACTCTATCCTCCGGTTTGCGTTGCATTATGTGATGGGAACTGAGTCTTATAATGGCTTCATTTTTATAAAAAGCATTGCGATGTTTCAAAGAATGATTTTTTTTAAAGCACTGGCGATCCGATGGAGTAAACTCGTTCCATGAAAGTGGCATGGTCCTGTGATTAGCCATATTTTAAATGTGTTGAGTAGATTTCTCATACCAGTCCCATGACTGACTCGTAGTTTGTTTCACTTTCAAACTCGGGTGCCCCTTTTTCTACATGGGCAACCTTGTATTTAGGTTTTAGCTGGCTTTCTCTGGATAGCTGGAGTTGAAGATGGATTCTATTATTTATCTCTTTTTATGTTGTTCAGCTCCTATTGTACATTATGTTTGTTTTCCGCTGTAGACATTTATGTATAGCTGAACTGTATATGTACTAAGTATGATCCCGTATACTGTGTAACTCTGTTGATTACGTTTATCCAGTATATTCTATTGTTATCTGGTGTATTTATTTATTTCTCTTCTTCTATTATCTGTTTATGTGTTATATTCCAAGGATTACCCTTGCCGCCGTCAGTTCGGGATTTGGGGTCGTCATACATGGTATCAGAGCTTTGGTTAAGCTTAGTTTTGGAATATAACATATCAACGAAATCATCAGAGATAGAACCAGTAGTGTTCTAGGACGAGTAACTCCATACAGATAGGATCAGCAATATCCTAGTATGAGTGCAGCAGAATCTGAACAACTCGTTAGAGATGGGGTCAGAAGTGCCTCAGAATGAGTCGAGGGTAATATGTTTTTAAATAACGTATTGGTGATTATATTTATAGTCTGGTTTTAGAAATATAATTTTTGAATATATAAAAGATATATATTTGAAAAGTAAAAGAGTATAGAAATTGATTGGTATATTTTTGAAAAGTTAAAAACAATTTGATTGTTGTTTGTGTTGTGTCATTGTAGATTAGATTAATTGAATTATTAAAACGATAGTTAATTTAATCAATAAGGGAATAATGGTAGAATTTACTCATTTAAATCACACATTGAACTGATTAGGAAATAGATAGAAATATATACATGTGCATTATATATGTTTGAACAGGTAAATGGATAGCTGTTGAGTAAAGATTTTATTTGCATGCCCGACAAATAGGTAAACCTTAATGAGTTGGATGCGAAATATTATTATATCAACTCCTGTGAATGCCATTGGATGCGGAGTGTTGGTTGTTCTGTGTGAAATAATAAACATCACCATAGGATAGTAACAATTAATTTTGAACTACACTGCATGGCATACTTCTGAAGATAGACATACTTCATCATATACCACATAAGCATTTGGAGCTTGTGTGACGAAGTGGAAGATTTACCATACGAGCGAGAGGCTTGTATGGCGATGACTATATTTTACAGGTTGAACTGATGACTGATATGGACATATAAAATTGTAACGACAAAATTTCCAGATTAATAGAAACCCCACACGGGTCTGGAGTTGACAATAATCACGTCTCTCTAGTCATTAGATATGGCACATGGACTATTTATTTCCCACACGGGACGAGGTGACGAGGATTTATCCTTTGGAGCAATTAAAATACACACTCCCTCAGGCTTTGACAGGGTGACGAGAATTTATTCTCTAGAGTTATTATCTATACACGCTCCCCTGTAAACACCAGAATATATCACTATAAATATGTGTATGCTTATTAGGATTTATTGGGTACCTAAAACGGCCCAATAAATTTCCAAACCCCTCCCCGTACAAAGGAGGTTATGGCGAAATTTTTCGAAAATTCCGGGTGTTAGCCAAATTTTTGAAGAATTTGAAAATTCTCAGAAACTGAAAAGTTGGAGAAAGGAAGCCAGATTGAATGTAGAGTTGATTAATCAAACCACTTTCAACTTTGTTCCTTTTCGGGGACGAAAAGTTTTAAGTGGGGGAGATTGTAACGACCCGAAAAATCTGAACCAATTTAAAATTTTTAAATTGGCTAAAATAGTGGATTTTAAATATTTAAAATAAATATTTTAAATAATAGCAATGAAAAGTGAGTTTGAATCGACGTTTGAAAACGAATATAATTAATTCTAATTATAAACAAGGCCTGAAATGGCGCAGTAGTTTCAAAATTTGAATTCAAACTTTGACTGACTGTACCGGGAGCAAAACAAAACGGATTTGAGTGAAACCAAAAATATTTAAATCTGTTAGTGAATACCTTTCTAACGAATCTGAAAAATAGAAGTTTCATAACGGAAAGCAAAAGTTATGGTGAAATGAATTTTCAGAAAGGTCGCTATGGAATTTATATAGCCCGTGAAATTGGCCATTTTGCAAACGAGCTCGGAATTCGACGAAACCACTTTTGTTGGATCCAGGATGTAAAGTTATTGCTAGATTTCAAATTTCATAATTATTAAAGCTAGTATGTGGGCGTGGCAAAGGAAAATGTGTTTTGGTCAATTACAGTTAAATTGGATCGACCAGAAATGGGCCATTTTGCAAACGGTCTCAGAATTCGACGAAACTAGTTTTGTTGGGATCGTATCGTCAAAACATAGCAAGATTTATTTTTCTGGAATTTTTCGAATCAGTTTGTGGCCCTGGCAAATTGAAATGTACATTCAAATCGAATATTGAATGTTATATATTTTAAATTGAAGGAAAACTGACTGAAACAGTTAAATGGGCCTACAAAACATATCCCATTGTGTTCGGAATGGGGGTAAAATGCTAAGGACGACAGTCGTTGGGTTTGGATTGGTGTTCGTGAGAGAAAGAGGGTATTTTCAAAATTTAAAAATATATAAATAAAATAAAAAAATATGATTGGCCCTCACTTTTTCTCTCTCCCCGCTTCTTCCCCAATACCCTGAACCCGACGGCGGAAATCATTCCGCTCTTCCCTCATCTCTTTCTCTTCCATCTCTCAACGAAACAACCCCCTCTTTTGGAACTTTTTGAAGATCGAAGTCCCCTCTTCAAATCAGAACAAGTATCGCCCCTTCTCGTTTTGTATTTCTCGAGATTCGTCGCTCTGAAGTGCCGCCGTACATCGCGAGTTTTCTCCTCCGATCTGGGCTCGAGCTAGCGACGATTGGTACCCCCTGGTGCGCGACTCCAAGCTCTTTGACGTAGTACAACCCGATCTTCGTATCGTGCAACCGATTGGGAGCAAGAATCAAACCTAGTTTTGAACATTTTATTGAAGGTAACGGCATTGGTTTATTTTCAACAGTTTTAACACCTTTAAACCGTTGCAAACTTTGAAAAATCATATCTTTTTCGTTTCTTGACGAAATTCAGTGAAACAAGAGACAGTGGACTCGTGTGGACGCCTTCTACATTTTAGAAGAGACCACATATTTTTCTGAGGCTTCTGCTATTTTTAGTGGAGTGGAACCCAATGTGAGATTTCTAATTTATAAACGATATGGAAAACGACGATGTATAAATTATATAGTCGATGTATGGGTTATATAAGTGTTGTACACCTCATGTATAAGCGTTGTATAGGTTGTACGTTCGATGTATAAGTTATATATGCGTTGTAAAAATTATATATGTGTTGAATAGAAGTGAAATGCTTATATATATATATATACACACGCCCCTCGTCCATAAACCATGGACGATATTTATTAGTTGTGATTGGTGTGAAAATTGATTGATAGCGAATGGTTAATTGAAATTGTTTGGGGTTGAAATTGATTGATTGTGGTTGAAAAATACCCGTTTGTGGTTAAGAAATATTTGGTTGAAACCACATAGGATTAGTTTGTCGAAATGAAAAAAATATACATGTCGCCTACGTGCGAACTAGATGCATGATTCCCCATTGTCAAAAGCTGCGAGGCTTTAAGGTAGAGCGAGGAGTCGTACTAGGGACGGTCCCGGTTTTAACTAACCTGCCATAATGCTACCGAAATTTTGAATAATATTCATGTGTTAGAATTATTTTCCTGTATTGAAACTATATTCGTCTGTTGAATAGAAATTCATTCGTTGAATTGAAATTCATGTGTTGAATGGTATTCGTGTTTTTTAATATAAAAATCACCTTGTTATCTATTTATATAAACTATAGACAACCTTCATGTGTTGAATCAAAATTCATTCGTTGAATTGAAATTCATGTGTTGAATGGTATTCGTGTTTTAAATATAAAAATCACCTTTTTATCTATTTATATAAACTATAGAAAACCTTCATGTGTTGAATCAAAATTCATTCGTTGAATTGAAATTCATGTGTTGAATGTTATTCGTGTTTTAAATATTAAAATCACCTTTTTATCTATTTATATAAACTATAGAAAACCTTCATGTGTTGAATCAAAATTCATTCGTTGAATTGAAATTCATGTGTTGAATGGTATTCATGTTTTGAAATAGATTGTTTTATAATAAAAATCATATTTTTATCATCTATATGAACTATACAAAATAGTCGGGTTTTGAAATAAATTGTTTTACAATAAAAATCACATTTTTAATATATACATGAATTGTTAAAAATAGTGAAGTGTTGAAATAGAAGACAGTTAGATAAAAATATCATTTTTATCAAATGTATGAAAAGAATATAGTTTTGAAATCGAAGAATCGATATATATATAAATATAATTGAAATATATCGAATAATGAAGCTGCAGTTCGTATTTTGAAACCGGGATTTCAAACGATTAGTGCGGGAGATCCGACCATCGAATTTTCCCGAAACCGCAACCGTTGGGTTCGCTTTTGAAATATCTTTCCAACGGCTCCAACTTTGTAAAAATCCAACGGTTGGATTGTCAGGAATGTTTAATTCAAATCTGAAGAAAAACAGCGCCAGAATCGATTATATATATATATAATTATATTAAATCGAATAACAACGCTGCAATTTGTATTTTGAAATCGAAACTTCAAACGATTATACCGGGAGATCCGTCCGTCGGATTTTCCCGAAACTGGAACCGTTGGATTCGTTTTGAAAAGATCTTTCTAATGATGTAAATTTTGTGAAGATCCAACGGTTAGATTTTCAGATATGTGTAAATCAAATCTGAAGAAAAACAGTGCCACGGCCGCGTTATGGCCCGAAGCGTCGTTTTGAATAAATTGGCTATTTTAAAATAAATAAAAATAGCGATAAATCATTATAAAATATTATAAACGATATGGATGTGAAATTTAGAAACTAACTGAAGGTTGGCTAAGTCGAATGGTTTCTTGGGTATTGATCTGATGTTGGTTTCGGCCTTCGGGGTTAATATTTGGGAAATCGTTCTCTTACTGATTGACGTTTAGTGACTATTGAATTGAAATGATGCGTAGCAGTGTTTGTGTAGCACTTGTTTATTATATATGCGAGTTGCTCAGAAAGACCGGGTTTATCCCATTCTGAATAACTGAATCGACGATAAGAAATCGAAGATGAAGACGGTGGACGAAGACCGGAGATCTTCACCTCGTTTGGACGGTAACCGATGTCCTGATTGGGAGGCATCCCGAAATATGGATAATGAGTGGTGATCGTCCAGACGTACGTGGAGGTCGATGGGTTTGCGAGGTATATAGTGCCTCCGGTTTCGTTCAGACCCAGGACGGACTTGCAAATGGATTGTGTGTCTGACAATGGAATTCATTCCGTGTGATTGATAGCCATTAGTTACATGGCGTGAATTGTCTGTGTGGCACGCTAAGATGCAATGATCAGGGCTTCTATTGAAAAGCAAAGTCTTGTGATTGATGATCAAAGCACCGTCTGTGTGGCGTAGCTTTATATATAACGTGAATTCGCGAGCCTCACACCCCGGTATGAACCAGAAACGGGAGATGACATCAGGGAGGGCCTGCGTTTCTTTCTAGCTAGGAGTTGTGTCGGTGTTTTTACACAGCCTGACATTTTACTTATGTGGTTGTTGCTGTTGCGAGGCGCCTCGGATATACCGGTGACTATGTGAAGCCGAAGGAGCCATTCGTTGGCTCATTTACGCCCCATAAGGCGGGGAAACGCAGTGTTCAGGCATAATAATCCACATTGGTGGACCGGCCCTGACGATCCAAGGGGCAGTTGCGGCTGTTCCTGAGGGGCGGGCTAGAGCGTCTCGAAGTCGGTGAGGACAATCCCTTGCCTCGGTTTATGACAGAAATCCAATTTCCAAATACGTGATTGTGCGGTTTTGATTGTATACCTATATTTGGCGACATAGTGGCATGGGACGGTCATGTCGTCTATGATTGATAGTTATGATTTGAAATTGTTTTTGAAACATATAAACACTAGTAATAATTTCAAATGCTTTTGTTTTATTCGTATCAAGCATATTTTGGCCATTATAAGGTAAAACTCTATCCTCCGGTTTGCGTTGCATTGTGTGATGGGAACTGAGTCTTATAATGGCTTCGTTTTTATAGAAAGCATTGCGATGTTTCAAAGAATGATTTGTTTTAAAGCACTGGCGATCCGATGGAGTAAACCCGTTCCATGAAAGTGGTGTGGTCCTGTGATTAGCCATATTTTAAATGTGTTGAGTAGATTTCTCATACCAGTCCCATGACTGACTCGTAGTTTGTTACACTTTCAAACTCGGGTGCCCCTTTTTCTACACGGGCAGCATTGTATTCAGGTTTTAGCTGGCTTTCTCTGGATAGCTGGAGCTGAAGATGAATTCTATTATTTATCTCTTTTTATGTTGTTCAGCTCCTATTGTACATTATGTTTGTTTTCCGCTGTAGACATTTATGTATAGCTGAACTGTATTTGTACTAAGTATGATCCTGTATACTGTGTAACTCTGAAGATTACGTTTATCCAGTATATTCTATTGTTCATTATCTGGTGTATTTATTTATTTCTGTTCTGCTATTATCTGCTTATGTGTTATATTCCAAGGACTACCCTTGCCGCCGTCAGTACGGGGTTTGGAGTCGTCACACGTGGTCCACCGTCCAGAATGTCAAGCTCACCAAGGTCTTCAATTTACATTTATGAAGTTTATGTAATTGAGGCTTTGATTCCATGAAATTTGAGGGAATAGTTTGGAAAAACAGTGGCCATTGATCAAGATAAGTGGCGGCTGATCAGTTTAGTGAATTAGGGTTTCGTATGAGAGAGGGTTTCATAATAAAATATTTATTTTATTTTTAGTTCAATTTTAATTCAAAAAAAAGGGAATTTAACATTCGAACTCAGATTTAAACCCAACGACTGTCGCTAGTAGTTAAATAGCCCCATTCTGGACATAATGGGATATGTCCCGCAAGGCAATTCTATCGTTTTGATCAGTTTTTCGTTATAATTAAAATATAAATCAATATATATTTAATTCGAACGGACATTTTAATTTACCGGGGCCACATACGGACTCCAAAAATTACAGAAAAGTAAATCTAGCTATGTTTTGACGATATGGTCCTAACAAAACTAATTTCGTCAAATTTGGAGACAGTTTGAAAAACGGTCATTTTCTGGTCGATCCAATTTGACCAAAATTGACAAAACACGTTTTCTTTTTCTACGCTCACATATTTTTTCCAAAAATTATGAAAATTGGAATTTAGCAATAATTTGACATTCCGGATCCAACAAAAGTGGTTTCATCAAAAACGAAGGTTTTTTGCAAAATGGTTATTTTTAAGGGCTATGTATTATATAAAATATATAAATAAATTCCACAGCGACTATTTTAAATTATAAACTGGACATAACTTTCAATTTATATCATGAAATCTTAGTTTTTCACACTCGTTAGAAAGATATTATTAAATAGATTATAATATTTCTTGTTTCGTCCAGTTCTGGCTTATATTGAATTCTATACGTTCATTTGAAATTAGAAATCGAATTTTCAAACTACCACGCCATTTCAGACTCATTTTATAATTAAAATAAATTTATTCATTCTAACTTTATTTAAAATAAATTTTTATTATTTATTACTTAAAATAAATCATTTTAAATATTCAAAACCCATTAAAATAGTTAAAATAAAAATTTTAGATTGGTTCAAAAATTCCGGGTTGTTACATAACACGGCTTCACATTTCAATATTTATTGAATATTATTTTAAAATATTCGTTAATTCTGAACTGGAATCAGACTCAATCTTACCATATAATTTCAGTTATATGGATTTTATACATCACATGTATACAACAATAATGATTGTTTCACATTTCAATATTTACTGGATATTATTTTAAAATATTCGTTAATTCTGAACTGGAATCAGACTCAATCAATTACCATATAATTTCAGTTATATGGATTTCATACATCACATGTATACAACAATAATGATAAACAATCATTAAAAATTAATACAACATCCAGAGTGCATTTTACAATTGCATAAGCATTAAAATAAATAAATAACGCTTATACAGTCAGTCACCCCATGGATTGACATACCACAAATTATTGGTATTGGTGTATGTCAAATATTATCCCAATACCCATGTGGGGTTTTCAAACAACAAATGCTGATTATTAGTTGTGCAATTGGGCGATGTGTAAAATTTATCGTCCCAATCAATATCAGTTAAATAAGTGTACATAAACAAACCATCCGATTTGTAAATGAATATTTATTTTATTTTCATTTCATGATAATTTTTATATATAGTTTATGTAAATAATTTTTATATACAAAAATATCAATACATGACAATCCCAATCACAATCCAAACAAACAATCAACCATGGTCTGTACAAAAAATAGTGCCAGGAGCTACTAAGCCCTATCTGCAACCTATTATATAATAACTGTTAAATAATTTGAGTGAGAGAGAGTTCTCATGTTCTTTCCACCCCTCCATTCTTTTATTTCTGAATTTCAGTTCTGTTTGAATTTAAATTCGCTTCAAATTTTGATTTGCTCCTTTTTGATTCTGGTCAGTTCTGAAATGTAGAGTTCATCTTCACGATCGCAATGCAACTTGTTTCACTAAATTCCAAGCTCATATGAAAAAAATGTACGAGTTTATATATTAATTACATTAATAAATAAATAAATAAACCTAATTACATTTTAAATTAATTACCCTCCACTAATCTTCCCTTCATTGTTCGTATTCCCTGAACCGATCGAACCCAATGCTCACTTTCTCCCTCTCCTTGCGCACTACACCTGATACCACCGAAGAACCATCGCCTTGCGCCACAAGAACTGCCTTCGCCAGTGCTCCCTGCGCCTGGAGCGACAACCCATCTGAACCCCCTCCCCCCATGACCTCGATCTGTGTGCGAACTGCGGTGAATTGTGGGGAAAATTGGAGCAAGATAACACACGAAAACAGATGATTGATGTATGGATTTGAAGATCTAAAGTAGTACTTCAATTTTTGTTCAGAAATTGGATCGAAATTTGAAGTGGATTTGGAGAATTTAAAGCTTAAAATCGGGAGCATTTTCTCCATTAATTTCAAACCCACGGCGGCTGCAATTAATGAACTAGGGTTTAGTTAGGAAATTAATATATACTAATATTTTTAATATTATTTAATTCGTAAAAAGGTGATTTTGCATTCTAACTCCAAATCAAACCCAACGACTGTCGCGCCTAGCCAAATACGCCCATTCCAAACACAATAGAATATGTTTCGTAAGCCAATTCGACTGTTTCGATCAGTTTTTCTTTAAACTAAAATATAAATCAATATATATTGAATTTAAACGCACATTTTAATTTACCAGAGCCACATACTGACTCCGAAAATTATAGAAAAATAAATCTAGCTATGTTTTGATAATAACCTAACAAAACTAATTTCATCGAATTTGGAGACCATTTGAAAAACAGCCATTGTCTGGTTGATCCAATGCAACTTAAATTAGCCAAACGCGTTTAAATTCACCATGCTCATATATTTATTCCAAAAATTATGAAATTTGAAACCTAACAATAATTTGAAATTCCGAATCCAACAAAAGTGGTTTCGTCGAAAATGGAGATCATTTGTAAAATGGCTATTTTTAACGGCTATATATTATATAAAATATATATAAATTCCACAACGACTATTTTAAATTTTCAACTAGACAAAACTTTTAATTTATATTATGAAATCTCAGTTTTTCACATTCGTTAGAAAGATATAGCTAAATATATTCAAATATTCTTGGTTTTACTGAAACCCTATTTATTTTGAATTTTGTACGTTCATTTGAAATTTAAAATCGAATTTTCAAACTACCATGCCATTTCAAACTCTATTTATAATTAAAATAAATTTATACGTTCTAACTTCGATTTAAATAAATTTTTAGTCGTTATTATTTAAAATAAATCATTTTAAATATTCAAAACACATTAAAATATCTAAAATAAAATTTTAAATTGGTTCAGATATTCCGGGTTGTTACATAATTAATCTTTAATTATTTACATTCAAATATTAACTTTATATATATTGATCTGAAACATAATTATTAATTAACCAACAAAACTCTTATTATCAAATTTTACGTGTAAAACTCACTTTCGGATATCTGTTTCATAACTGAAAACGATATTCAATACTAACACTCATTTTGAATATAGACTAATAAGATCTGTCGAATAATAGTGAAATCATTCAAGTTGGGGTATTTTAATTACCTCTTCGACCTTAAGTCGAAATCATTCTTATTGTCAAGATTCGTTTAAGTTCGATATCCGAAATATTTGACCACCCATAACTTGTAAATCCATTCGATTTTCAAATCTTAATTCCATTTCCAAAACAACGTTGTTGTTTGAACCATTTATCAATTTAACCTAATTAACTTAAATCTTAAATCGGGAAATTTAATTCAAATATATCGACTTGATTTCCTTTTCTCATGGTAATCAAATCCCCTATACAAAGTCACTTAATTAAAGATTAATTAAGTTAAAACACATCACCTCGGGTAATTTGTCCAAAGTTACATTACTATTCAAATCTACCATTATCTTACCTAAACACTTCATGTTATTAACAACCATTTACTAAAATATCTTCTATTGAAACAAATAAATTTAATGAATAATTCTCATTTAAACCGTTGACTTAAATCAACTCTAAACGACCTAATTAATTGATTATAATAAATCTTTTCCTTTTAAATTAATTAATAATATAGTTAATTAAAAATATTCCATCTAATTGTTCTCTTAAAATAATTTGTATTCAATTAAAACTTACGTTCATTTATGAATTACTTTACAGAGAATGGCTTAGCACCTCTAACGGTATATAACAGTTCAGACGATCATCAAGTCATTAACCCAATTTGCACAAATAACTATGTAAATTCAATACACTATTATAAATTGATAACATAATAACTCAACGATGTATATTTTCTAAATAAATATGTCAAACACATATAATAGCAGAACGGTGTTTATCTCTACTAATAGGGTGTTCAAGCAAATTAGTTAATCCAATTAGTTACTGGAATGGTGTTCATCTCCACTAATAGATATAAAATATTTAATTATGATCATCATAATTAAATACAACTCGATTAATTAATAATTAATTGAACATCTAATTCAGGATTTACTACATTTCCAGATCATTTTTGACAAATTCGAAATAGTTTGCATGTTATTTCAGTTCACGTCAAATTTTACATTCAATTAACTCTAAATGATATTTATTATTAAAATCAAATTTTATTTAAAACTCGATAACTATGACGATTTATTTAATCACCCTAACGTTCATAATAGTTATCCTTGGATTTAAATTTAAACAATTTTCTTCTTTAATCTATTTGTAATGGGTCGATCCCCATTTTAAAAATAGCCCATATAATTTATAAATATACCTAGTTGTATATAGTATTTAATCTAAAATTAAATTTAAAAATTTTCTTATATACTGTAATGGGCCAAACTCAAGCCAAGCCCAAAATAAAAATCAAATCCACGTACAACAATTAGCTACACGTACCAAAACTGCTGCACCCCTTTTCTTCCCACTCTTTCTTCATTTCTGCCTCTCCTTACTTACTTCTACATCATTTAGTTCACATCTATGCCCCATGTGCACATGCAAACCCACCCGAGCCACCCCACATCAATCACGATAATTCACCCAAGTCCATCGTCACCTCCTGATTTTCTTTCCATGACCAAAATTTTCTTCGATCACCTGTATGGTGATTTCACTGTTGAACCTGAGCCTTGAAAAAAACACAGATCGAAGAACCCGCTTCCAGCTATCTCCTCCGTCCTCCGAAGTTGGCCAAACTCTGGCCCCACATCGTGGACGATCCCCTCTTTCCTTTCCCTTGGGTGCACAACCTCCCTTTGTCCTCGTGATGACGCAATTTGACAATGAACGTGGGTTTCACAATGAAACCCAAAAATCCTTCTTTCTCCTCGATTACAAAATCTACCCTAAAAAATGATCCTACATTATTCCCTTGATTGCGGGATCCACGCGCCCCTCCAGGATTCATGCCCTCACACTCCATTGCCGGGATCAACAGAAAATGCTCAAACTAGATTTTCCGATCATCCCCATATATCTTGATCCTAACATCACTAAATATTGAGATATTAACACTAAAATTCATAATTTTTTATAATGACCGCCATCATGTATTTGGATGTCAAAATATAAGTATTTAAATTTTTGAGCTTTTCAAACTCTTTATTGTATTTTGTCCATTGTAAGTGATATACGCTATTGTTTAATTCGAAACCATTTTTAGAATAGATATAAGACAAATACAAAACATCTTTCCTATTGGATTCAAATCCTAGAATCCGGTAGAATTCAAGTTGTTGATTTTCTAGTTAAAAAGAGATGGATAGATGTTGCCAGTTTAACATACTACCATTGGTTTCTCTTTTGTTTACTATAATTTATTTTCTACTTTAGTTATGTCCAACTATGATAAGAATATACAGATTCATGTATATAAATCTGTAAGTTTGAATACAACAGTAAAATGATCATGAAACAGGTTAAAAAGAAAGAATCGGGGAAGTTTACTCAAAATATTGGTACTATTTTTAGCCTAATCAAGTTTCTAGATTGATAAATAGAATCAATCAACTAAATACCCTTATGAATACATCATAATAACTGAAGAAGTTCACTTATTATTAGGTTCACTATTTTTTGTCTGTAGTTTACCTAGTTTTGTTTTCCAGGTTTGTTTAAGACAATATGACACATAAAATCACATATATATGTTTTACTTAACCTCTAATATCAAATGAACAAAGGAAAAGTTTTGCTCACAATCTTGTTCAAAGTTCGGTTGTAGATTTTGTGTTCTTTTTCTTTACTCTGCCATTTTCTTATTTCATATTCATTAATGATCCTAGTGGTTTTGACATAAACATATTTCTAACTAATATAATTCATCCAAACATACATTCATGAATATATCTAAGTCATAATATGTAAAACCAATAACTAAATAAGATAAATTTACTCACCAAGGCTTCTCATAGTTTTATGCTACAGGTTTGGATTTCTATTGCCATTTTGTTTCTAGATTTTTGGTTCATTTCCTCTACTATCACTTTGCTCAAGTTTGTTCAGATCTTGTGTGGGTAGTCGAGGGGTACACCAGCGTATATTTATAGGAAAAAAGCAATATAAAATATGGTATAGCTCATCTTGGGAGGGGTTGTTTTAGCCTGCTATAGATGTTGATTGAAATGAAGTTAAGTTATGGTTTATCAAATAAAATCTTTCCCAGCTATATGTGTATGGTCAGGCTATTTTTGAGTACATATATATGTATATAACCTATGTATTTGTCATGTGCAAAGGTGCTTTTCCCATTCAGTTCTCTCCTGTAAATCACGACCAGTGTAGATAGATGTGCCCAGATATCAAACTTAGCTCCTAAGGAATGTATTATATAGTGTACACAACTTAGGCTTTAGGTAGAGGTGGTATAGGCTGGTTGTTTAGTCACTTCTTCCATGAAATGACAGTCTGGGTTGGCCATAAGAAGTACATCAGTACTTGTACTCTACGGATTCTAAAATGGAACTTAGCTCCTAAGTAAAACAAAACACAACTGGCTATGTATATACCAATGATTGAAATGGCATATTTTGTACAAACAAAATTTCTACGCTGAATAGTTGCGTATTCAATAGATTTTAAAGTATCAAATCTTGTACATAATATTCTCTTTTATTTGTTATAAATTTTATTTTATTCTCATCAATTAAATGCTAACTCTTTTCAATTTAATTTCATAAACACGTACTTCGATATGCTTAAAGATGGAGCAAATATCTAATTATTTTATTTATTGGTTTACCTATATTTATGTATTAAGAACAAGTTAAAAAGGCAAACACATTATTAAAGCTCCCTTTACTTGTGTATACTTATAAATATATCAAGTTTAAAATATACACATGGCATTTTTAAATAATCATTATACAAATTTTCTATAATATTCAAATCTAATATTATTTACATGGTTTTATATACATATATAAATAGGTAAATAAATTTTAAATCATTAAACTATATAGATATATTTGGCATTTTCTCAGTATCTATTATTTATAATTTATTATTTTAAATCAATTATTGAAATATTCCAAAATAAATTGTATTATAGAAGCAGTCAAACCTGGGACGTTACAAAATGGAAGTTGATTTTTGGTTAATTGTGAACGATGTTTTAAATAACATTTGTTCTTAAAACCCAATTAACCATGAAGCTATGATTTGGAATTTATAAATCTTTTAACTAAGATTTAAAGAAATTTTCCAAAGTAAAGTTTTCCAATTTAATACATTAAATTGGAATTGAGTGGAATTCAATTTAGTGACAATCGAGATGTGCTTCCATGAAGGAAGACCATTACTATTTACGTAATTTAAAAGGCCTTGCCATTATTCCACTTATAGTATTAGTCCGAAACGAAAATTCATTTCGACTGCGATTGATCGAATTTCCATGAAAGTTCCATTTTAATGGAAGAGGATTTTGGGTTTAATGTGAACACTGTTTTAAATGACATTGGTTCTTTAACCCAGTTAAAGGCAAGATAAATTTCCTAATATTGAATAATCATTAAGTAATGATTTTTGAGATTAAAACCTAGTTGGAGTTTTAATGAATCTTTAATTAGATTGAATTGTGAATAAGGTTATTAAATTTACTGAATTTAAGGTATGTTCGAGAATGGAGTACCACCAGTTTTACTCCATGTGATAGTTAAACCTTTAATTAGATTTGAAACATGAAATGGTAATTAATTTTACCAATAACACTAAGGGTGTTAGATATGGAGTACTACCAGTTTTGCTCCATGGGATGAATAGGTTGGGATTAGGATAATAAAATGAATGATTACTTCGGTAAGGCTCGTAAATCCCGACTAGTTAGATAAACCTTAATTTGGTTTAAGATTGTTAAAATATAACATAAAATCTTTTGTAATGGTTTTCAAAGAAAGATTTAAACAAGAGTTTAAATGAATTATATCTTTGATAAGATTTATGGGAGTGATTCCCAATGTAATGAATATTTGAATAAAAGAATATTCTAGTTTGGAATGAGGCGTATGATGTGTTTTTATAGCACTTGATTATAAGTACGCAAGTTATTTGAAAAGACCAGGTTTAACCCATTTTGAATAATTGATACGACGACTAAATGTTGAAAATTTGAAGATGGTGGTTGAAGACAGAAGATCATCACATCATTTGGATGATTGTTGATGTCTCAATTGGGATGTACACCCAAGACGAGGTAATAAGTGGTGATCGTCTAGACTTACTTGGATATTGATCGGATATGCGAGGGCCTCTCTCCTGTAATGGACATATAAAACAAGGAATAAAGTGCCTTCGGTTTTGTTCAGACCCAGAATGGACTTGCAAATGAATTGTATGTTTGACATTGTATATAGCGCTACATTCATTTATCACTACTAAATATATATCTGTTTGGTGGCGGAGAATTTATTATCTTTCTTAGCACCCTTCTCTGAGACGTACGAGCTTAGAGGTTATATATTGGTGGAAATCAATGGTATGGTATGGATTGACAATGTGGCATGTTGAAATGCATGGATCAAGACTTTTGTTGAAAAGTAAAGCCTTGTGGTTGATAATCAAGCACAGCTTTAAGTAGCACAGCTTTGTGTAGCATTAATTCGTGAATCTCACACCCCGGTGTGAACCAAAAATAGGATAGAGACTACAGGGAAATAGACATACGTTAGCTTCTATCTAGAAGTGATGTCATGGTATAAAGCTCAGACATTTTACTTATGTGGATGTTGGATTATGTTGGAAAGCGAGGTACCTCGGGTTTGATTTGGGCCTATTAAAAGGTCCTTGATTTGGTCGACTGTACTGACCATTTTAGAGGTACGATAGAACCGACTAACGTATTGTTTAGGGTATAACTAATCAGCAACGGCATACCGGCCCTGAAGATCCAAGGGTTGCCCTGAGGCGTGATCCTAAGGAATTTGCTAGAGTGTCTCGAAATCAGTGAGAAAGATCCCTTGCCTCGACTCATAGACGAATATCTAATTTCCAATACACGACTTTACGGTTTTAGTTGTAAACCTATATGGCGACATAATATATGGTACCTATGTTGCTTATGATTGATACATTTATATTTGAAGTTGATTTCTTCATTATAGTAATAATAAAAGATAATTTTCATGTATCAATCATGTTTGGCCATTATAAGGTAAAACTCTATCCTCCGGCCTTCGATGCATTGTATGATGAGACTCGAGTCTTATAATGGTTTCATTTTTCCTTTTAGCATTGCATTGTTTGTTTTATGGTATTCTTGGGAGGAAACCCGTTCCGTGTTATATGGTTTGGTCCCTTGATTTACACAGCATTAGAATAAAGTTAATAACTTCTTTAGTTCTCACACCATTCCCATGACTGACTCGGAGTTTATTGTTTCCAACTAAACACTGGGTGCCTATATTTTCCACATAGGTAACTTGTAGTTTTGGTTTTCGTGGATATTTCTTTTCACATTATCCTAGATAATGGCTGGAGCTATATTCGGAATGCTTTGTATCCGTGTATTTCTTTCAGTTGTGGTAGTTGTTGTTTTCCACTACACAATATATTCATGTATTATACTTTCCGCTGTTTTGTAATTTAAATCTCGGATATTATTTTTAGCTGTATATTATTTATTTCAACTCTAATATCTTGTACTCTGATTAAAATTGTTGTAATAGCAATGAACTATTCTCATGTTTGTGTTCTGATGCATCGTGTTTTCATTACAATCCGCATTCTCGAACGGTCTTGGTCGGTTTAGTGAAATTCGGTGAGTAACAGTTTGGTATCAGAGCTTTAGTTTACAAAGCTCGAGAACAAGGCACATTAGAACCGAACAAAAGAATTCATCAGAGATAGGATTAGTAACATCCTATAAGAATGACTTGTTAGAGATAGGGTTAGTAATTCCTAAGAATGAGTTTGAAGAGTATTATTTGAAAAGAAAAAAACAAATTTAATTTTGAAAATTTATATCTTACTATACATATTTGAGTATTTTATTTTATATTGATATTGGAATATCTTGTATAAGAAGACATTGCATATATGTCTCATCCACGTGTATTCGAAGTCTTAAATATACTAGGTAGATACAGAATCATACTCTAGTCGGCCGGGGATAATTATGATGACAGCTCGAGCAACATCAGTGTTTATGTTCGAGTTTTGAAAGTATGATGTCTATATATTTCCAATTGACTGGTGTGAGAACCAAAACTTATTTAGAGTGTAATGTTTGTGATCTGGCATTGAAAATATGATTTTGAGTATATATAAAAGATATATGTTTGAAAAGCTAAATAACTAATTGATTGCTGGTTGTGATGTGTGATTACTAGTTTAACTAATTAAAATATTAGAATAATAAAACCAATGTGAAAAGGAAAGGTAAATTAAGCCAAACTAAATTTAATATTGAACCGAATTGAAAATTAGTTCGAATTGGATATATATACATGTATATATGTTGTACAGGTTATTACGTGGAAGCTAAGAAGAGGAATAAAATTATATGCCTGACAAATAGGTACATATTTACTGCATTTATTGGGTTTGATGATTTTTGAGCCGATTGGCTTTTGGAATTTATTTTGGTATATGAGAGCCTATAGAGGCCATTCGTACTTGTATCAATCAACCCGTACAAAGGAGGTTATGGCGAAATTTTTTGAAAGTTTAAGGCGTTAGCCAAATTTTGAGAAATTAGAAAGTTCTTAGAAACCGAAAGGTTAAAGCACCTCAGTCAAGCGAAGGTTGAGTTGGTTAAATAAACGACCTTTAGTTCCTTCTTCCTTTTTTGGGACGAAAAGATTTTAAGTGGGGAAGGATGTAACAACCCGTATTTTTTAAACCAATTTAAAATTTATTTTTAATTGATTTTCATAGAAATTAAATATTTCAAATGAAATATTTTGAGAATAAACGACTTAAAATTTATTTTAATCGAACATGTAAATTTAGAATTTAATTAAAACGAGCTTGAAATGGCGTGGTAGTTTGAAATTTTGATTTTTAAACTTTGAATGAATGTATAGAATCCTATATAAATTAGAATTTGATAAAAACAAGAAACATTGGAATTTTTGAATTGTAATTTTCTAACGAATGTAAGAGATTGAGATTTCACTTTTGAATTGTAAGTTATGTCTAAATTAAAATTTAGAATAGCCGCTATGAAATTTACATATATTCTAATATTATATATAGCCCTTAAAAATAGCCATTTTGCAAATGACTTCCGTTTTTTATGAAACTACTTACATTGGGTTCAAAATGTCGTTTGTGAATTTTAAAACTATAAACATCAATACCTTTGGAGTTCGAGAAATTTGGTCTCTTTCATTGAATGTATGACCAAAATATCACTTTTTACATGTGGATGAATTTGGACTCGAAATCACTTCCATTGGGTTCAAAATGTCATTTACGTGTTCAAAAACTATAAACTTCAATATATTTCGAATTCGTTAAATTTGGAACCTGGGTTTGGTCTTGACTTAGCTAACCTAGCTTGCCATATAACCCCCAAATAATCCGTCTTCTCTTCATTCCATACAATCACTTAAGTAAAAATAGAAATGGTGGAAGGGAATGCGAAATTAAAATTCCTAAGCTAGGGTTTTCAATTTGGAGCTCAAATCGAGAGGAAATCAAGCATAGAAACTAGTGTAAGCCTCTCCATCTTCTCATGCTTGCTTTCTCTTTGATTTGTGAGATTTCCTATAAGCTAATTCTTAGGAAATATGTTGATATGATCATAGGTTGTTGATTCTAGTTTTTTTATCGAAGAAAGGTTGTTCCAGTTCGCTATTTTATTGATTCATTGCTTCTAACCATTAAAGGTGAGTTCTCTGTGAGTTATTCATGAACCCACATCTACGCCACAAGCCATTAGCTTGTAAAAGTGTAATTTAGTATTCATTTGAGTTTGCATATGCTAGTGAATTGGATAGGCTAGTGTAACTTAGTTGATTTCATGTATTCATGTGTCATTGAATTGAAAATTATGATTAGGATTGTAACACGATCTAATTCAATTTTTTTTAGTTGCTTTAGTGATATTGTGAGGCTCCGTTGTCGCACCAGCAAGTTCTAAGACTTCACAATTAGCTTATATCGCATTTGATTGCTTTGGTTAGAGAATTTGATCGTTTTGGAGTTTATAATCAAAATCATTGCAATCTCATGTATATACGCTTGTGTGCATTTGTTCTTGAGTGGCTTTGGCGAACTAAAGAGGCTTCATTCTCACTTAGGAAACATTATAAGCCATCACCATTGATCCGAGTTCGTCCAAGTTCAATTGCACATTTGTAGACAAGAAAAATAACTATTTGCTTCAGGTCAGTCGTTAGAATCAAAGCAACAGATGTCTGAAAAATCTCTCAGGCAAGCCAAATAATTATTTGCTTTAGGTTAGACATCTGAACTGAAGCAACAGGGTCTGAAATAGTAGCTAATTGAACTAAATTCTTACAGGTTCAAATCAAAGGAAATTCAGACGTCTGAATTTTCAAAACTGACGTCTGAATCTTGTTTTTGAACTATTGGTTGGTTAAAACCACAGTCAACAGTTTAGGTCCATTCAGGCTCTTTTCGGCTGAGTTTCGGCCCATTTCGCCTTTATTTGTGACTTTTCAGTTTCTCTGGTTCATAGATTTCAGCAGCCCAATTCTTACGAAATCATTTTTTAAATCATCAATTAAAGAATGACGGAGTGGAAACTAATGGTGACAACTCTCTCACTCAAGTATTTTTATACAGTTATGTATTTTTATAACTGAATATATATATTATTTGTCTGTGATTGCAATGTTGTTTGTGGGTTGATCGTTGGTTACAGTTTTAATGTTATTATCATCAAACTATGAATATATATATGCGATGTTAAAAATAAATGCTTATGTTATATATGATTTTGGGATTACAATTTACCCCCTAGTCTCCCGAATATGTAGATTTGTTCACATGGATTGTGATGTAAACCCCATACGGGTGTTGGTCGATTATTTTACACATTGGCCAAATATACAAATAATAATATTTGTTTGATGGTTGAAAACCCCACACGGGTCTGGGGATGATAATTAATTCACATCCCCCTTAGATTTAATTTAATGTCAACCGAGTGATTGACAGACTGTTATGAGCCTTATTTAATTATTTAATGCTTATACAGTGGCAGATTGCACTCTGGATGTGAATTGAATGTTTAATAGTTGTTTATCACTATTTTTGAATGCATGTGTAATGTCCCGAATTTTTGAACATTGATTACGAATATTTAAATCTATTTAAATATTAATTTGGCGATATTAATGAATTATATATTGAATTTATTTATCAGAAAATAGAGTTCAAATTTATATATTTATAAATTAATTAAAATGAGCTCGAAACGATGCGGTAGTTCGTAATATTGAAGTTCGAACTTTAATTGAATATAAAGGATCCGGTATAAGTCGGAATTCTGTTAAATAAGAAACGGTCGAATCGATTTGATGATAATTTTCTAGTGAAGAAGAAAAATCAAGATTTCATCATATAGATGTTAAGTACGTCCAATTAAAATTTTCAGAAAAACGCTATGAAATCGTTTATAAACCATAACGATAATTTAATATAATTAATTATCGACTTCGAATTTGGACAAGACCTCTGAGGCGTAAGGATAGTTTAATTTTTAGAATTTTACTGTAATTTTCATTTCGCAAAATAAGCTACTTTTTATTTGGAGTATTTTGCACCCTTTATCAGCATTTCGGGGTTTCACAATATAAGTTGATCTACCGATATTATTATATTTTTTGGGATCATAGGGCGTTGGTCGATACAGCGGTATTTTTGTTTCTGTCGATAGAGGTCCCTAAGTGATAAAACTTCATACAGCCGATACCCTAAAATATCTAAGCATAGTAAAACAAAACAAAACAAAATGTTAAAACCAAACATTAAAAATCTTCAAACTGCCATCCCCCTACAGGTAGCGCATGACACATCTATCTAATAGACAATCAAATCTAAAATAAAACAAAAGATCATGGTCGCACCTTATTTTAAAGTAGCAAACCCATTCCCCTACAGTAAAGTAAAAAGGTGCACGCAAATATCTAACCTAGAGATCTAAGCCATGAAAGTCATCACCTATCCCTAAACTCGCGCCATGACTTATGCAAGTAAGCATGTTCTGCGTACATATGCCTTGATATTAAAAAAACCATACTGCTAGCCTTATGGTTAGCCTTTACTCCCCTCTATAAGTAACATTTCGCGAAGCACAGAAAAACACAGCAGCAAGCCGACTAAAGCTTCCATCGCTCTCTTTCTTTTTCTCTCTTCATATCATCACCCTTCATTTCAAAATTTAATGAGGAATGCAAAACCATACTGCTAGCCTTAACCTTCACACGTACTACTCCTACCCCCTCTGGAATGATAATACATCTATGGGTCTCCTAAAACCATACCGCTAGCCATTCCCAAACCATGCAGCTAGTCACCCTTTGTTTTCAAGGTACGTGCCTATAGGATAAGACAACATCCTTATCCTTTACCCTTCGCGTGAATATATATACACATCATCCCCATTTTTATTCCGCAAACAAAGAAAACCTTCTCAAACTCATTATATAGCACCTCGTTCAAACGCAGCACAGTTTGTACCAAGCAGTTTTCGAATGGCGATACTGGAAGCAGTAGGCTAAAAGTCGAAAGTGGTGTAGAACTGAGGGCGCAGAGAAGGAAAGGTTAACAGTTCTGGTGAAGTTCGGTTTGGGAAGTTTGCACCTTTACTGTATGTACTCTGTGCTCCAAGCACTAGGAAGTACCAGTTTGCATCAGACGATGGACAGTGGCGGCAGTAGGAGACTATGGAGATCGAGGGTTGTCGAGGAGGTTGGGAGTTTGAAGAAAAAGTGAAGAAGGTGGAAAGGCACACCAGTCCCTTGTGGTCGCGTGATGAACAAATCGAGAGCGCCGTGGCAGTGTAAATTGAACCTTGAACTTGCATATGTGAAGATGGTTTGCTAACACTGATAGAATTATGGAGGAAATAGAGTTTCACTGCTACTATTTTGAACACAAAGAAACAAAGTTGAAATGCATGGAAGGCTAGTGGTGGAAAAACAAGGTGTGCGTTATGATGCAGGGAAGAAGGACACAGCGTTGAGTTGAAGCTGGAGAAGGCGCAGGAAGGGTTGTTCGCCGGAGTCAGGTGGTAAATCGGTGAGGTGGCAAAACATTGGGGCATTGGTGTGTAGACAAGGCAGCATGAAGAGAATGCAGAAGGAAGACATGAGTGAGACTGTATGATGGAGCTCACGCATGAAATGATGGCAACAAGGAGGAAGGATTTATTGTGTGCAACACATGCACGTGTTATGCAGTGAGGAGTGGCTTCAGAATTTGTAATCGAAGAGGAAATAAAGGGAGCGTATGTGATGATTTTTGCATGTTGTGTGTTGGGAAATTGGTTAAAACAAAGAAGAAAGAAAGCAACGGTACTGTTTCTTGATCCTATAGCAGGAGCAATGGGGGATTAACGTGGAAGAAGTGTATTTGGGGATGTGGTTTAAAAATGAGCAGTATGAGCTAAACAAATGTGTTACTAAGGAAAAGAATGGGAGACGTGAAACGCGAGTTATAACACGAGCCATCGGCTAATGGAAGAATTAGCGGGTCTAATTATGGGTTAAGTAAGTGAACCGTTGCCAAGAATTACGTGAAACGTAACTCGTTGGAATCGCAGTGAGGGGGAGTATTCTACTGAACTGATTCGAAGGAAATTGGAAGCAGTCCAAATGCCGGAACCGTCAATCGAAATCAATGTGAGTTAATTCTCATACTTTTCTGAAATTCTCTGCAGTGTTAAATTCATATAAAATATAATCCATCATAGATGATAATAATTGGATGATTGCGTGCCTTGGTTGATTGGTTGTTCAATAATTGTCGACAAATTATATTTGTCATATTGGATGATTTTCATTTAAATAATTATTTAAATATTATTTCAAATATCATTAACTGTGATGCAGGGACGGACAGGTTGGAGGGATCCGACCGGATTCCTCAAAATACACTGTATGTTATTATATTATTTAAATATAGAACCTTTTACCCCGAACAATGATATTGACTGAATATTTAACATTAAAATTGAAAATTCAACGTTGATATGATGTTTTTAATCAATTGACGGTATTGATTAAGTAGTTGGCAACAAACGATCTAAGACCCAGTTTTAAACCGTAAGTTCGCCAACGGGCGAATCGATGTATTTAAGGTTATTTTTATGACCAAAGTGAAGTTTAAAATTATATAAATAGGAGTTTAAAATTTATCCAATGTTTATAAGTTGTTCTTTATAGAGATAAGTTTAATAAATAATGATAGTTAAGTTGACTTCATCAACTGTGAGATTAGGATTGGTAATTAGATAAATCGATCGACGATTAATATAATGAAATTGGTTCAACAAATATTTGCTTAATGGTATCCTTAAATATCATTTGTCTTTTTAGTTAACAAGGTTTATAGAGGATTATTAAAACAATAATCATTAATATAGTTAGCTATTATTTAAGAAAGTGATTAACAAATATGTCTAATCACTAATGAAGTGAACTATTTTTATTTTAATAAATAATGGAGTTAGTTGATAATAATTAAAATAATTTATTTCCAAATGAAATGGATTAGAAGTTAAAACGAAGTTAAACTTTGATGATAAGTTAAAATAAGTATTTATTTAAGAAATAGAATTAAGTAAACTATTATAGGTTAAGAGAAGATTTGAAATGGAAGAAATAATGTATAATGTAACTCGAGTTTGAAGTATAGTTTTAGTTATAACTTAAATTGGGAAAATAATGTTCTTCCAAAGTATAAGAAATGGAATAGATCTGAGGAATAATGATATTTCGAAGTAAAAGGATAAAACGGAGTCTGGTGAGCGTGTTTATATAAAGATATGGTTATGAAATCCAGCATAGCGAGAACATTTAGAATGGAAATAAGAATATAAATATCGTATTTAAGAAACGATGAAATGTTTTAATAAATGGGTTAAGTTAAAAGATCTGAGCTGCCATTTTACTTGACCGTACTGTTTTGACATTGATAGTTTAAACACCAACTATCAATGAAATATATTAGACCCTTTTGACGTGTTGTTCGAAGAGACAGGGATGAGAAGTAGACCCAAAACCACTTCGAATCAACGTTACGTACGAAACCAACTTGAAGGGAATGAAGACGAAGAAATTGAAGACCGTAGATATTCAGAAAGCGGAATAACTACTTATAATCTCTGATTTAGCGGCCAGAGATACACTATGGTTCTATCGTGGTTGGAATCTGAGGATTGCAAGGATTTCTCGCTACTGATCCCTGGGGTGACTCCTACATGGGATGCGGTAGGAGGATGCCTTCGGTTTGTCCAGTCCCAAGACAACTTGTATGGACGAGTGTCTAACGGAATATTCCTAACGAATCACGTACGGTTGATCTCTTAAAAGTGTTATGTCTGGTGGACGAGAAATTCGTTTCTCTTTGCTTTTTAAACCCGTAATATTTTGAGGAAATCGATTAATGATTTGACAGGTTTGACGACGTGGCATTCAGAGTGAATGATGGTGTGCTGTTCTAGAAGATAAATGTAGCCTCTAGCCTCACAACCAGGAAATGACAGAAGTTGGGCATGGCAGCATGGCTAGTAGGGTCATACCCAAGCAGGGTGTATTGTCACTGATCTAGAGAAAATTCATATTTGTTCTTCTTTTCGATTCTGTATCTTCGGATTACGGTTGGATGGCCAACAATCGTGGGTGGCAATATATTCGATACACTCAAGCTAAATGAGTGGTCGGTCATGTGAGGTCGTGTTGCAAGACGTTCTTGTTGAACCCCAGTGTATACCCTCTAGAGTACACTGATCGGAAGGTGCTCCCATGCCTTGTCTGTTGGAATCCAATCTCCAATAAGAGCTCGTGGTTTTTGATTATATAATAAATATGTAGAGCGTGAGATGCTAGCATTCTACTACTTGGTTATTTATTTGTGATTGATAGACATTATTATAATATTACTGGATCTTGATATATCAAAACTGCTTTGGTTTATAGCAAGGTAAAAACCGTCCGTGTTTATGTGTGGGCTGGCCTTACTATTATCCTTTTCTTCAAAAATGATGTCTAAAATTAAGTAACTGTTTACTGTGAATTTACCACTGAAAGTATTCCAAACTGATCCGGGTGAATTTTTTTTATATCAAATGTGCCTGGGTTAGACCGAGTATATTTACAGGTTCGGTTCCGCTTGGAGTTCAAGAGCTGGAAGTAGAAGGCTTCACCGTTAGTTATCTAGAGTTTATTTCTGCTGTGTCTAATACATGATGTACTCTGATGATTGGTATGTATATATACAGATTATTTTTGTAAAGAGTTTTGGTATATTACATTTTACTCGTTCCACTGTGAGATTCTGATGTTCTTCTTACTCTCCTATTCTATTAGTTCTATGTTTTCTTTCTTATCCTCTAACTTCTTTCTCTTAACATTCTGCTCTTCTGTATAATTTGGGTTGACAGTGGTATTAAATTTCAGCTTATTTGGTACGGAAAAGTGGGACGTTACAGCATGCGACGTATGGAATTCATATAAATAAAATTATATGGTAATTGATTGAGTCTGATTCTAATTTAGAAATAATGATTATTTTAAAATAATATTCAGTGAAGGAACAAATTATGATTTTGATGTCCGATTTTGGATGGACACAAAAATATTGAAATAATTTTGGATGAAATACTCCAAATTGGAAAAGATAAAAGATATTCTTATCTGAATGAAATGGTTAACAACTAGAATAAAGAATTGATATGGTTACGCATGAATTGGAATGGATTTGAATGGAAATAATCTTCGGAACATTTCGATATTGGATTCCGTGATTATACGGATATTGTTGAGGAGTTTGGAAGATATATATATATTGTTATTCCCAATATGATATCTGTTGGTTTTAGAATTTGATATTGAATATAAATCGATATAATTTCTATTCTAAGCCTTGTATTTGATATCAAATTGGATTTTGGGTTTGTCGTGAATGATGTCTTCAATAACACTGTTCTTAAACCCGGTTGAGAAAAGAATAAATCTTTTAATTAAGATTAATGAAGTTTTCCGATTAATACATATAATTTGAATTAAATGGAAGTTGATTTTGGGTTTTTGGTGAATGATGTTTTAAATAACATTTATTCTTAAAACCCAATTAACCATGACGTTATGATTTGGAATTTATAAATCTTTTAACTAAGATTTAAAGAAATTTTCGAAAGTAGAGTTTTCCAATTTAATACATTAATTGGAATTGAGTGGAATTCACTTTAGTGACAATCGAGATGAGATTTTGTGAAGGAAGATCATTGCTATTTATGGAATTTAAAAGGCCTTGTCGTTATTCCACCTATTGTATTAGTCCGATACAGAAATTCATGTCGATTACGATTGATCGAATTTCCATCAAAGTTCCATTTTAATGGAAGAGGATTTTGGGTTTATCGTGAACTCTTTTTTAAATGACATTGGTTCTTTAACCTAGTTAAAGGCAAGATAAATTTCCTAATGTTTGATAATCATTAAGTAATGATTTTTGAGATTAAAATCAAGTTGGAGTTTTAATGAATCTTTAATTAGATTGAATTGTGAATAAAGTAATTAAATTAACCAAATTCAAGGAATGTTTGAGAATGGAGTACCACCAATTTTACTCCATGCGATAGTTAAATCTTTAATTAGATTTGAAACGTGAAATAGTAATTAATTTTACCGATAACATATAGGGTGTTAGATATGGAGTAATACTAGTTTTTCTCCATGGATGAATAGGTTGAGATTGGGATAATAAAGTGAATGATTAATTCGGTAAGGCTCGTATATCCCGACTAGTTTGATAAACCTTAATTTGGTTTAAGATTGTTAAAAGATAATACAAAATATTTTGCAATGGTTTTCAAATAAAGATTTAAACAAGAGGTTTAAATGAATTGAATCTTTGATAATATTTATGGGAATGATTCCCAATGTAATGAATATTTGAATAAAAGAATATTCTGGATTGGAATGAGGCATATGATGTGTTTTTATAGCACTTTATCATAAGATATGCGAGTTATTCGAAAAGACTGGGTTTAACCCATTTTGAATAACTGATATGAAGACTAAAAGTCGAAGATTTGAAGATGGTGGTTGAAGACTGGAGATCTTCACACCCAAGACAAGGTAATAAGTGGTGATCGTCCAGACGTACTAGGAGATTGACTGGATATGCAAGGGCCTCTCTCCTGTATTGGACATATAGGACGAGGAATAAGGTGCCTTCGGTTTCTGTAATAACCCGGAAATCCGAGCCAATTTAAAAAAAATTATCTTGGCAATTTTAGCGGATTTTGATTATTTAAAATGAATTATTTTAAATAATAACGATGAGAAATTTATTTTGAATAGAAATAGAACGCATATATTTAATTGAATCGTCGTTAGAATACAAATAATTATTTTAAATTATATAAGTAATTGAAAATGGCGCGGTAGTTTGAAAATTCGATTTCAAAGTTCAAATGAATGTACCGGGTACAAAATAAGCCGGATTTTAGCAAAACCAAAAATATTAGAATCTAATGGAGGATATCTTTCCAACGAATCCAAAAAATTGAAATTTCATAGCGGGGATAAACAGATATGCCCAGATGAAATTTCCGAATAGCCGCTATGGAATTCTGGCCCTTAAAAATGAAGTGTTGCAAACGACCTCGGTTTTCGACGAAACCACTTTTGTTGGATCCGGGATGTCAAGTTATTGCTAGATTCCAAAATTCGTAATTTTCCAATCAATATGTGAGCGTGGCAAAGGAAAACGCGTTTGATCAGTTTCAATTGATTTTAATCGATTGGAAAATGACCATTTTTCAAACGGTCTTAGAGTTCGATGAAATCAGTTTTGTTAGCACCGTATCGTCAATACGAAGCTAGAAAATATTTTTCGGGAATTTTTCTAGTTAGTATGTGGCCCCGATAAAATAAAATGTGCGTTCAAATTCAATATATAGATTTATATTTTGATTTTGACGAAAACTGATCGAAACGATCGAATTAGCATATGATACATATCCCATTGTGTTCGGAATGTGGGTAATTAGCTATGGACGACGGTCGGTGGGTTCGATTTCGAGTTGAAAATAAAAAGTTGCTTTTAGGAAATTTAAAATAATAAATTATATATAAATTATATATACTCCCTGCCCTCTCTCCCTCTTACCCTCCCCGATTCACTTCAAAGAAGAAAAAAAACCTAAATCGATTGCGTCACCCCCCTCCCCCACATCCGCCGCTTCTTCCTCGTCCTCCTCCTCCGGCCGTTTCCCCCCCCCCCCCCCCTTTCAATCTCTGACCACCGCCCCCTCTATTTTCCCCAAACCCCACGCACCCAAAAACCCCTCCGCCTGCACCGCAACCCACCGCCATCGCCACCACCTCCCAAGGCCGCCGACCACCCTTCACCCCCCCGCTCCACTTCGACGTCGAGCCTCCCCGTATGCCTCTTGTAAGTTTCTCTATTTATTATTTTAATTTTATTGAATAATCAGTTTAAAAATGTAATCTTTTAAATAAGAAAGTTTATATTTTCATTCATAGAAAGTTAATATTTTTATTAACATAAAGTTAAGATTTTTAACACCTTAAAGATTAGATTTTTAATCGTAGAAAGTTCATATTTTTAACATAGAAAAGCTAGGATTTTTATTGTTCAAAGATTTGATTTTTAGAATCTTTATGATAACATAGAGAAAAGGTATGATTTTTTTATTGTGTGTGAGGCGTTGTAAAAATATAATTTTTATATATAGAAATGAATTCCATATACGAAGGGAAGATAAAAATATAATCTTCATAGAAGTAGCAAGTTAAAAATATGATTTTTATAGTATAGAAAGAATAAAAATGCGATTTTTATATTATATAGATAGTAAAAATTTGATCTTTATATATGTAGCAAAATGAAAATCTGATTTTTATTATATATATGTTGAAATAAAAATGTGATTTTTATAGCGATGATATAAAAATTCGATCTTTATATTAGAGGTAGATATATAAAAATATAATTTTTATATAGAGAATAGCGTGATAAAAATATAATCTTTATTATATGAACACCAGTATAAAAATAGAATTTTTATCTATATAGTAGCAGTATAAAAATAGAATTTTTATCCATGTAGCGTAGTTATAAAAATGTGATTTTTATATATGTAGTGGCTACGGACAATGAAATTGACAAAAGGCGAGCACGACGAAGACTTCTACATAAGAAGAGTCATGGCATTTGGTTTAGCTAGCTGGTGAGAACTCCTCACTTTTATTTTGATTTCTAGTTGAAATATATACTAGGATGCAGACGGTGTTTAGTAGCACCCGACACCCATCGTCCACAGACCATGGATGACTTGTTTGTTTGATTGTTGTGTTGTGAAATTTGATTGTGTGATGTGGAAAGAAATAAAATATTTTATAGTGGAAAATATTTTATAGTTAAAAATATGATTTTTTACGTGTATATAAGATAAGTAGTAACAAACAAATCGGACGATTTGTTTATAAACACTGATTTGACTGATATTGATTGGGATGATAAATTTTACACATCGCCCAACTGCACAAACAAAAATATGTTTGTTGATTTGAAACCCCACACGGGTATTGGGATGATATTTGGCGTACACTAATCCCGATTGTTTAGTTGTATGTCAATCGATGGGTTGACAGACTGTGTAAGCATTAATTATTTATATTTAATGCTTATGCAGTGGTGTGGTGCACTCTGGATGATGGTTGGTTATTTATCGTTGCTATTATATACACGTTGAAACACCCCACCTCCGTTAGGGTCACTCTCAAAGGGAATGCCCTAATTTTGGTGGAGGTTTATAAGTATAAGTCACAGATATACAAGACAGATATAAGAACACATATTTTTGAACAGCGGAAAGCAACAACTTTTATTTCATTTAAAATACGTGTTACACCAACCATACCATAATTGTCTTACAATACTACCAAAAACATAACATCTTCATAACTGTCTTGATTACATTATTTAAAGAAGCATAAAGAAAACATAAATAAACTGCAAAAGTCCCATAGTTGCTGTCCAAAGCCATAGTCCAAAACGAAAAGATCCAAGCAATACATTCTTTCTCTTCAAGCTGGATATGAAGGCTGGTCAAGCTGCGGTATTCCCTCCCTATGGACCTGGGGGGGGGGACGGAAGAAAAGAAGACGAAAGAAAAGTAGAGTCAGACACAAAGCCTGAGTAAGTCTAGGACTATTCAGTCTATGAATAAAGAATTGGGTATGATAAGTATAAACTAGAAATGGGAAAGCACCATAAACTTAGTTAAGTTGTCTAGGGTCGAATATACTATCGTACCCCATATTAATCTCTGTACCCATATAAACTAGTTCCCAACGGGCACCCCATAATCAGGGTGAAGTGATCCATTTTATGATGATCGGCTCCTACTCGCATAGTTACATGTGTCTTACGGCCCCCGATGTTGTAGTTACCTATGCTGGGCTCACCATGGGGTGTATCAAGTCCCATGGTGGCGGCCCGACACAATCCTAGAATGCACAGGTATGCTACTGGTGCCCAGTGCCTTATTTTTCTGCACCGGAGTGTGTGCACGCCCACACCCCGTTAGAACCCACACTGCTGCACCACCGCCGTCGATTTGACCTCTTACAGTCAGCCCAGTAATCGTGCCCCACCCTGCCTAGTTTCAGGGTATCATGATACACCTTATAGGGTTACTGCTGAAAAGGGTCCCCCGCTACTAGGTTTTCTATTTCTAGCCAACATGCTAAGTTGGTTAAGTGTTTTATAAACCTAACCCCCAATCAGTATGTTTAGTTTAGCATGTTCCATTTTGATTAAGTATTAATATAATTTACTTAATCCTATCAATCCTGACTCAGCCTTAATTGTCTTATTAAAGCCTTGACCTCTCACATTAGACAGGTATTGTTGTGGCTGCCTGTTGCCGGTTGGGTCCGGGCAGTCTTACGCCACAACTCAGTCTAACCTCGGGTCCTTATTGGGCTCCGTGTTTAACCACCCACATTGGATAGGTATTGTTGTGACTACTGGACAGCCGGGCGGTTCCGGGAAGGTTTACATCACAACTCAATCCAACCTCGGGTTAAACACATCGTATTTTTCTACATTTACATATTTTGTCTCTTTTCTTTTTATATGTAAATATTTGCGGCCCATTATTCAAATTCATATTTATTGGTTAAGATTTATTTATGCCACTTAATTGTTTTTCAAAGTTATTGGCGTGCGTCAAACATGCCTACACATATGTTTCATCTTTTAGCCCAAACGTCATTACCCCCATTTTATACGTTCGTTCCAATGTAAGTTGTGTTGGGTTTAATACTTAAACCCAATTTAGCCATATGAAAAGGGGAGGCTATAACATGGTGTTTATAAGGTGACATAAAAAGGGGAGTGTGAATGCATGAACTTGCAACATAACGATCTAATTAACATAAGATAGGCATATGTGAACTTGCAATTGTAACAACATATAATATAAGCAATACTTAAACATGAACCATTCTATTCGCATAATCATGGTGTAAACGAAACATGTAGTCATGGCATAAATAGTACTTAAACATGAACCACTCTAATCATATAATTATGGCATAATCATAATTGAACATGAGTCCTTATATAGTCATGGCATAAACATAATTGATTATGAATCCTATTATTCATATAATCATGGTTTTTGTCCTATCTATGTAACTTGTAAGGGGATGTAATTCTAGTGTAATTTCTAATGTAACTTATGTGCCAAATATATTATCATATGATTAAGATAACAACATAAACTTAGAAAACATGTTTTTAACTAGGCATAATAATAAACATAGCTTAGTCATGTTCATAAAATTAATACAATCTTACAACGACGCTTGCTTTTGTCACTATCACAAAATCATGATTTTTATACTTGAACTATGATGCCAATTTCAACATAACCTTCATATGAATCATAATACTTAGGTGAATCAGATTACACTAAAGATGACCATAGAATTTTACATCATGTTGTCATAACAATAGATCATAGACTTGCATGAATTTCAAAATAAATTATTACAACATATAGTTGTTGTTTCAACATGAATCTTATACTTGCATTTACCAAATGGGTGTTGTAAATAACTACCACAAACATGTAGTTTTCAATATGAATCATATGCTTGCATGAGTCCCAATCAAAATTCCACAACATGTGGTTGTCAACATAAACCATATACTTGTATGAATCAAACCATAGCATTGCCAAATCGTTTAGAATCAAAATAACATACAAATATAAGTCATTATCGCCACAATTCCATTTCGTTTCCAACGCAAATCGCGTACTTGCAAATATCCAATCGTATACCATAATATTCCCAAATCGTTTTGCATCAAAGCAACATACTAATATAGATTATTATCGCCACAATTCCATTTCTTACATTACACAAATCAACACAAATATTTAATTCACATCGGAATAGCACTCTACTTACAACGTATGACGAATCTTCAATTCAGGAATCTGAATTCTGAATTTGGAGATGCTATCCTTTGTTGTAGGCGTTGCTTTGATTTAATTAACGTTGCTTTAAGCTTTGAATTATCTCCTAGTTGTCTCTCTTTTTCTGACGGCTATCCTCAGTCTCTCCTCAGCAGCATGACGGTCTCATCTCCATTTTAGTTTATGTGAATTAGGGTTAGTCTTAGGTCCTTTTTATAGAGTTTGTGAGTTGATTTAGACCGTCGATGAAGCTTGGTTCAATAATAGCCGTTCGTTTGAAGGAGAGACCAACCAGGAGCTGACACCTAGCCCTAGTGACAAGGCAAGGCTCAGAAAATCGACCAAACACAGACCTGGCCAGCCAGGACTTGACCAGACCTGACCAGCAGGTCATTTTTGACCTGGGCGCACTTGGCAGGTGCGCCAGGTCAAAAATGTACTGGCGCACTTCCCAAGTGCGCCAGTTCATTTTTGTTCTGGCGCACTTCCCAAGTGCGCCAGTGCATTCTGACCCGTTTTCTGGTTTTTCGCCCAACTTCGTTCATCCATATCTTCTTCATACGATATCCGTTTTACGCAAACTCAGACTCTATTTCAAGCAGAATTCCGAGACAAACGCAATGGCGTATCCCGTTTCCCTTAATTCTCTGATTTGAAATTAGTTATACTTTAATTTGTGAATTTCACGGTTATAGAATACACGGGGTGTTACACACGTGTTGTAGATAATCCATATAATTAACATTATATGGTAATTGATTGGGCCTCATTCCAATTTTGAAAATAAATTCATGTGTTGAATAGAAAATAAATTCATGTGTTGAATAGAATAAATATTCATGTGTTAAATAGAATAAACATTCATGTGTTGAATAAAAGCCGTGTTGATTAGATTGACGCCATTTTGACGTGAATGATATTTATATCGATTTTATTCATTTTAATAATGAATATAGAAGAGAAAGTGATTTCAAAATATAACGTTTTGAAAATATTATCATTTGAATATCGATGATGTGGAATATTCAATTTTGATTAGAAATTGAATATGAAGTTGAAATCGTTTTGAAAACGAATTTAAAATGATTTATAAAAGATGTTTTAAAAGGAAATCGATGAAATATATAATATATATATAATGGCCTGAATAGAACGCGCCGCAGTGCGGCAGTTCGCGAATTTCGACCATTGACTTCGAATGGATATTATGGGAGATCCGACCGTCGGATTCTCCTAAAACCAGAACTGTTGAGTTCGTATCGAAAAGAGCTTTCTAAAGAATATTAGAAATTAAAAATCTAATGGTTGTATTTGGAATTATTTCCAAATCAAATTTGGAAAAGGTCGTTGTACGTGCAGTTTGATGGTCGTTGATGGAAATCGACTGTACGGGCCTTGATAAAATTATTAAAAATAGTAATAATTTGTGTAAAATCATAAGAAATGATTTGTGAAGAATTGGGATGAAAAACTCCATATTTGAAAAGATAAAAATAGATTTTTATTGAAATGAACTAGTTTTAAACTAGAATTATAATTCTATTTATTTTTAAATAAATAAAGTGGATTTGAATTGGTTTTAAAAGTAACCAGAATTTCCACTAGTTGAATTGGAATGGATTTGAATCGAAATTGTCTTTGGAATATTTCAATGTTGGATTTCGCGATGATACAGATATTTTTATGGGAATTTGAAAGATATATTTATATCGTTATTTCCAATACGATATTTGTTGGACGTAGAATTTGATATTGAATATAAGCCGATATATTTTCTATTCAGAGCCTTGTATTTAATATCAAATGTGATTTGGGTTTGTCGTGAATGGTGTCTTCATCAACACTGTTCTTAAACCCAGTTGAGAAAAAGATTAAATCTTTTTATTTATATTTAATGAAGTGTATCAATTAAATGGTATTTAATTAGAATTGAATGTGAATGTGATTTTGGGTTTATCGTGAACGGTGTTTTAAATAACACTTGTTCTTTAACCCGATAATTAATGGAATGTGATTTTGGGTTGTCGTGAACGGTATGTTCAATAATACTGTTCTTAGACCAAACGGAGTTAAGAAAATCAGAAATTAACTAGAGATTAGTTAAGTTGAACGGTTTCTTGGGTATTGATCTGATGTTGGTTTCGGCCTTCGGGGTTAATACTTAGGGAATTGCTCACTTGCTATTTTACGGTTAAAGGCTGGTAGAATGGAATGTGATTTTGGGTTTATCGTGAACCGTGTTTTAAATGACATTGATTATTTAACCCAGTTAAAGATTAAAACTAAGTGGATTTTTAATGAATCTTTAATTAGATTGAAAAGATCGAGAATGGAGTATCACCAGCTTTTCTCCAGGCGATAGTTAAATCTTTAATTAGATTTGAACGTGAAATGGTAATTGAATTCACCGATAACACTGTGGTGTTAGATATGAAGTATTACCAGTTTTACTTCATGGGATGAATAGGTTGGGATTGGGAAATAAAATAAATGATTACTTCGGTGTGGTTCGCTAATCCCGACTAATTTGAATTGATATTCAAAGGATGATTAAAGAATAAATTTAAAGAATTTATCTTTGATAAAATTAATGGGAACATTTCCCAAAGAATAAGACTATTTGAATAAAAGAATATTCTGAATTGGAATGAGGTGTATGTTGTGTTTGTGTAACACTTGTTTATTATATACGCGAGTTATTCAGAAAGACCATGTTTATCCCATTCTGAATAACTGATTCGACGTGGGGTCGAGGATGAAGACGGTGGTCGAAGACCGGAGGTCTTCGCGTCGTTTGGGTGATTACTGATGATCTTGATTGGGTTGTACACCCAAGAGGAGGGAATCAGTTGGTGATCGTCCAGACGTACTTAGAGATCGATGGATATGCGAGGTACAAGGTGCCTACGGTTTCGTTCAGACCCAGAACGAACTTGTAAATGGACTGTGTGTCTGACATTGGATTTTATTCTGTGTGATTGATTTCTATTAAATATATATCTGTTTGGCGGCGGAGAATTTATTCTCTTGCTTAACACCCTTCTCTGAGACGTACGAGCTCAGAGGTTATATATTGATGGATATCAAACGCATGGAGTGAATTGCCTGTGTGGATTGCCTAAGTGGCAATATGATCAAGGCTTCTGTTGAAAAGCAGAGTCTTATGGTTGATGATCAAAGCACGGCCTGTGGCATAACTTTGTGTAGCATTGATTCGCGAGCCTCACACCCCGGTTGTGAACCAGAAACGGGAGAGGACATCAGGGAGGGCATGCGTTTCCTTCTAGCTAGAAGTGGCGTCAGTGGTTTTACACGCCCTGACGAGTTTGACTTATGTGGTTGTTGCTGTTGCGAGGCGCCTCGGATATATCGGTGACTGTGTGGAGCCGATGGAGTCATTGGACTCATTGACACCCCATAGGGTAGGGAAACGCAGTGTTCAGGCATTATAATCCACATCGGTGGACCGGCCCTGACGATCCAAGGGGCAGTTGCGGTTGTTCTTGAGAGATGGTAGGCTAGATTGTCTCGAATCGGTAGAGGACGATCCCTGGCATCGGTTCACAGATGGAAATCCAATTTACAAATACGCGACTTTGCGGTTTTATTTGTAAAGCCTAGTATGGCGACATAGTGGTATGGGGCACTTATACCGTCTATGATTGATACTTATGATTTGAAATTGTTTTGACACTATACACTAATAGTAATAATAAAACATGAAATTTAGCGTATCAAGCATGCTTTGGCTATTATAAGGTAAAACCCTATCCTCCGGCTTGTGTTGCATTGTGTGATGGGACCTGGGTCTTATAATAGCTTCATTGTTCTTTATTTAGCATTGCGCTATTGTTTTATGCACTGGTATTCTTGGGAGGAAACCCATTCCGTGTTATGCGGCGTGGTCCCTTGATTTACCGAACTTTAAAATAAAGATTAATAATTGTTTTAGTTCTCACACCAGTCCCATGACTGACCTGGAGTTTATTCTTTTAACCTAAACTCTGGGTGCCCTTATTTCGACACGGGCAGCTAGTAGTTTTGGTTTTGCAGATTTATATTCACAGGATCCTGATTTACAGCTGGAATGATACTCGGAAAGCTTTGTATTCATGTATTACTTCTAGTTATGTATTGTACTATTTTCCGCTGCTATGAAATGTATTGTAATCTCTGATATTTATTTAATGTGTAATATTTATTTGTACTCTGTATATTCTTGTATTCTGATGGAATTGTTGTAATAAGCAATGAAATGTTCCTCTGTCTGCATCCCGATGTGGCTTGTTCTCAACTCAATCCGTGATTTCACATAAGGGGGATTTCGGGTCGTTTCAGTTTCATTCAGATCCAGAACGTACTTGCAAATGGATTGTATGTCTGACATCGTATTGCGCGTTGTTTTCGTTGATCTCTGCTAAATATATATCTGTTTGGTGGAGGAGAATTTATTCTCTTACTTAACACCTTCTCTGAGATGTACGAGCTTAGAGGTTATACATTGGTGGAGATCAATGGTATGGTATGGATTAACAATGTGGCATGCTGAGATGCATGGATCAAGGTTTTTGTTGAAAAGCATAAGCTTGTGGTTGATGATCAAAGCACGACTTTAAGCAACACAGCTTTGTTGAGCGTTAATTCGCGAACCTCACACCCCGGTATGAACCAAAAACGGGATAGAGACTGCAAGGAAATGGATATATGTTAGCTTCTAGCTAGAAGTGATGTCTTGGTATGGAGCCCAGACATTTTACTTATGTGGATGTTGGATTATGTTGGAAAGCGAGGTACCTCGAATTTGATTTGGGCCAACTAAAAGGCCCTTTATTTGGTCGACTGTACTAACCATTTTAGACATTCGATAGAACCGGCTAACGTATTGTTTATGGTATAACTAATCAGCGACGGCTAACCGGCCCTGAAGATCCAAGGGTTGCCCAGAGGCGTGATCCTGAGGCATTTGCTAGAGTGTCTCGAAATCGGTGAGGAAGATCTCTTGCCTCGGCTCATAGACGGATATCTAATTTCTAATACACAACTTTACGGTTTTAGTTGTAAACCTATATGGCGACATAATATATGGTACCTATGTTGCCTATGATTGATACATTTATATTTGAAGTTAATTTCTTTACTTATAGTAATAATAAAAGATAAGTTTCGTGTATCAATCATGTTTGGCCATTACAAGGTAAAACTCTATCCTTTGGCTTGCGTTGCATTGTATGATGGGACCTGAGTCTTATAATGGCTTCATTTTTCCTTTTAGCATTGCATTGTTTGTTTAATGGTATTCTTGGGAGGAAAACCGTTCCACATTATACGGCGTGGCCCCTTGATTTACCCAGCATTAAAATAAAGTTAATGACTGCTTTAGTTCTAACACCAGTCCCATGACTAACTCGGAGTTTATTGTTTCCGCCTAAACTCTAGGTGCCCATATTTTCCACACGGGGAGCTTATAGTTTTGGTTTTCGCAGATATTTCTTTTCACAGGATCCTAGATTATGGCTAGAGCTATATTCGGAATGCTTTGTATGCATGTATTTCTTTCAGTTGTGGTAGTTGATTTTTCCACTGCACATTATATTCATGTATTATCTTTTCTACTGTTTTGTAATTTAAATCTCTAATATTATTTTCAGCTGTATATTATTTATTTAAACTCTGATACCTTGTACTCTGATGCAAATTATTGTAATAGCAATGAAATGTTCTCATGTTTGTGTTCTGATGCGTAGTGTTCTCATTAAAATTCGCGTTCTCAAATGGTCTTGGTCGGTTTAGCGATCGTTTCGGACCGAGCGAAGTTCGGTGCATAACACGTTCCTAGTGGGGATCACCTGTTATAATCACCACAAAGCCAGATGGTTACCTTTGGTTATATGTAGACTACTATGAGCCGAACAAGGTGATGAGGAAGAACAAGTTTCCTCTTCCACGAATAGACAATTTTTTGACCAATTGCGTGGTGCACGGATATTCTTCCAATTAGACCTTGCAACAGGATTTTATCAGCTACAGGTAGGAAATGAGAGCCTGCCTAAAACTACATTTTGAATGTCAGTTGGTTTTTATTAGTGATTGGTTATTCCGTTCGGACTGACCAACCACCAGCATATTTCATGGATCTCATGAATCATGTTTTCAGAGATCAATTAAACAAGTTTGTGCTTCTATTCGTTAATGATATTCTGATTACTAATGAACAGAAAAAGAACATAAGGAGCATTCCGGGATTATGATGAAGGTATTAAGGAAACATCGACTAAAGGCTAAATTTTTTAAATGCCACTTCTAGAGGAGGAAAGTCAGTCTCTTGGGCCATGTTGTTTAGGAGACTGGTATTGCCGTGGACCACACAAAGATGGTGATAGTATAGGATTGGTCTACGCCCAAAAGTGCAACCGATGTGAGCACTATTTGGGGTTGGCTAGATATTATCGTAAGTTTATCTAGGACTTCTCCAAGATAGCATCGCCGTTAACTTAATTGACAAAGAAGAATTAGGCTTTTGTCTGGGATGTAGGGTGCGAATGCACATTCAAAAGTCTAAACGAAAATTTGACATGTGCTCCGGCGCTAGTTATTCTGAAAGGAAATGAAGAGATGATAGTATACACTGATGGTTATGGTACCGGATTGGGTGCAGAATTAATGCAAGGGGGTAAGATTGTAGCTTATGCTAGTCGGCAACTAAAGCCACATGAGAAAAGGTACCCTACACATGATTTGGAATTGGCAGTGACTGTTTGCATCGAAGATGTGGAGACATTATCTTCTAGAGAAAGATTCGAGCTATTTACCGACCACAAATCATGGAAGTATCTATTTTCTTAGAAAGATTTAAATATCTATCAATCGCGATGGTTATAATTCATGGCTTTCTATGATTTTAATATCCCATACACCCCGAGAAAGGGTAATGTGGTTGTTGATGCATTAAGTAGAAGGCATGCCCGTTTGGGGGCAATATTTCTAGAGTGGAAGCAACTGGAGTATATTATTGGTTATGATTTCAAACCTAGATGTGAGTTGGAGCCAGAGATGTTGGCAATCTTAACAATTATACCAACTTTGGTGGAACGGATCGATTCTAGTCAGAGGAGTAATCCTGGATTGTTGAAGACCATTTCCAAAGTGGAACCTGGTATGAATAATGAGGTTAGGAGTATGTACGAACCCGACCGTGATGGTTGGCTTTAGAAAGGTTGGAGATTGGTTGATCGATTCTAGTCAGAGGAGTAATCCTGGATTGTTGAAGACCATTTCCAATGTGGAACCTGGTAGGAATACTGAGGTTAAGAGTATGTACGAACCCGACCGTGATGGTTAGCTTTAGAAAGGTTGGAGATTGGTTTTACCCGACGTCGATGGATTAAGAGATGAAGTACTTAAAGAATGTCGTCACTTAAGCTAACCGTACACCCCGGTGGTAACAAGATGTATCGAGACATGAGGCAAACGTACTGCTGGGAAGGCAAGAAGGAAGACATTGGGAAATTCATCTCCAAGTGTATAAATTGCCAATTGGTTAAGGTTGGGCAGAAGAAGCATAGTGGTTTGTTGCAACCGTTAAAAATTTTCGAGTGTAAATGGGAGCAAGTTTCAATGGATTGATTGATGGTTTGCCAAAGACCCGGACGGGGTATGATAGTATTTGGGTCATTATCAATCGATTGACCAAGAGTTCTAGGTTTATACTCATCAAGTCAAATAGGATGGCATCCAAGCTGACGGAATTGTATGTGAAATGGATTGTGCGATTTCATCAAGTACCAAAAGGCATTGTGAGCGACCGAGATTCATTATTTTCTAGTGGATTCTGGAAATGTTTACAAAAAGCCATGGGATTTGAATATCATATTGGTACCGCTTACCATCCTCAAACTGATGGTCATACCAAAATGGTGAATCGCATATTGTAAGATCTCTTGAGAGCATGTATCCTAGATTTTGGAGGCTCGTGGGATGATGATTTGCATTTGGTTTAGTTTGCATACAACAATAGCTATCAATTGAGCATAGGTATGGCTCAGTATGAAGCATTATATGGGAGGCCATGCAACGCCACTTCATGTTGGTGAGAAGTAGGTTAGAAACCAGTAATTAGGCTACACATGGTTAGAGAAACTTCAGAGAAGATAGAAATCATTCGGCAACGAACGAAAGCTGCCCAAGATAGGCAGAAGAGTTATGCCAATAGAAGACAGAGGGACTTAGAATTCTCTGTTGATGATATAGTACTTGTCAAAATTTTCCATTTGAGGAATGTGATTAGGTTTCGTAGCAAGGGAAATTTGGCACCAAGATTTGTTGGTCCATTTCCAATCCTTGAGTGGGTTGGAAATTTTGCATATAGAGTTGAGCTACCTCAGAAGGTGTCGGTGGTACACAATGTGTTCCATATTTCCCATTTAAGGAAGTTATGTGCACGATCCTGATATAACTACCATACCTGATCAGTTGGATGATATCGAGGTGGAACAGGAAGCCACTGTAGTTCATAGACCAATCTGCATTGTCAGGCACGTACGAAATAGATTTGGAGAGAAGCAATAAAGCTCGTCAAGATCTAGTGGAGCAAAAGTGAGAGTGATTGTACTTGGGAGAGTAAGGAGACCACGCGGACGTCGTACCCATAGCTCTTTACTTGGTAATATTTTAATACATTGCTCTTAAATTTCCATTCGTGATATCATTAGTCTTCTTGCTTAGTATCCCACATGTTAGGATAGACATAAATGATTTTTCTATCATTTTACATATGTAATGACCCGTATTTTCTGGGTAATTATTTAATTTATTTTATTATTTAAAATATTGATTTGAATTTAATGATTTTATTTTGAATATATTATTTAAATAAATAATAAAATAATATTTAATTCCAAAATGGTCTAGAAATGTTGATTTTTCAATATAGTGTGAATGGGCAACTTAAAATGATTCAATATTGGTTATATTGAAATTATATTAGCGATTTCGTTTATTTAACGACGATTGAATATTTATATATATAATTTAATTATAAATCGAGCTGCAGCGGCGCGGTAGTTCGTAATATTACGATTTGAACTTTAAATGGCTGTACAGGGCCCAATATAAGTCGGATTTTCTCGAAACAAGAAAAGCTAGAATCTATTTGGCGATATTTTTCTAATGGAAGAGAAAAATCGAATTTTCATAGCGTACATTTTGTTTTATGTCCAAATCAAATTTTGAAATAGTCGCTATGGAATTCCTTTATAAATTATATCGATTTATTTTATAAAATTAAGGGCTTTTAAATATTTTAAATATCGAACTGACTTGGATTTCAACTTGAGTTATTTTATTTTAAATCTATATGAAATTCTGGCCAGGTATGATCAATTACAATATTTTATTTATATTATATTGAAGTATTTTAAAATTGATTTATTTTAATTCAAATTGGACCATTTAAAAGGGACTTTATTCAAATGACCTATGTTTTCGACGAAACAAATTTTGTTGGGACCGCAATGGAAAATTATTGCTATATTTTAAAGTTGCACGCAAATCAGAGTAATTCTGTGAGTGTGGAAAAATTAAATGCAAATAAAAACGATCATTTGGAGTTAAATGAGCGTTGTTTGAGCAAACGGACACGGAATTCGACGAAACAATTTTCATTAGGACCGTAACGTCAAATAATATTTTGACGTCCATTTCCGTTGCGAACCGAGTTTGTATATGAGCACAGAAGTGAATAAACTGTATTTAAAAATGGCGATAGGTACAAAATAAATATTGTTAGTCGTCGTCAGTAAAATATCTTCAGTCAAATCAAAATAAACTAATATATTTCCTTATTATATATATTCGTTCACCCTCAAACCAGAAATTTAGCCTCCCATTTCTCATTTCCGTCTGAAATTTGCATAAAAGCCCAAAATCACTAAATAATTTATTCCTCCTATTTTGTTGCGAATTAGCCAGAGAAATCTGAAGCAAAAGTGAAGATCAGATAGAGGGCTATCTACGTTCAAAATTCCAGGACCTATGGTTGACCGTGGTAACCGAAATCGACGGAAAACCGTGGAAAAAGAGTTTCGAATTTTCCTTGATTTCGGTGACTAGATTTGTTATTTGATGTTATGGCCTGAACGGGATTGTAAGGGACAGGAAGAGCTTTCGATTGGCGGTGGTGCGGCAGGCTATCGTTGACGGTGGTCGGAGAAATCAGTAGTTGAACTGAGATGATGATTTGGGGGAGTTTCTTGAAAGCTGCTAACGGGTTTAATGATTTTTCGGCGTCGATGGTCACTTTCAAGTGGTAGATGTCGAAGGTCAGGGAAGGAGGGTAGCGTGTTGGAGGTGCTGAAGAAGTATGGGGGTCCTAAGTTGAATGGTGGCGGAGATTTTCTGGTGGAGGTGATTTTCGGTCGAGGTTGATTTTTGGGTGGTCGGAGACAAGAGGGAGGCCGAGGTCAAGGGCAGCAGCGCTGATCCGACAGGCGAAGCCGGAGGTGTGGCGGAGGTGATCTCCGGTGGTTTGAATGGGTGGCGGCGGCAAAGCTTTGGGTGGTCGTGTCTTTTTCCAGGCGGGAACGATATAGGGAGGACGGGTTTGAAGGGGTTGAACGCGAGAAAACGCGTGAAGTACCTCATATCTGACGTGGCTAATCACGTTTAAAAGGGTAATAAAGTTTTAAATTTATAATTAATTCTACTTAATAATCGTTTAATTTATATAAATTTATAATTGGCATAACTTTATCATACGTTAACGGATTTCAGCGAAACTGGATTCACTGGGTTCGTGGCGACGAGCACTACGCATACAAACTAGTTGGGTTGCAAACAGAGGCAGTTGGGATTTAGTATAATTTTAAACGATGTTTAAAATTATATGAAACACCGAACCATCAATCGACAAAATTGGTGAGTTAATTCTCACACTTTTCTGGACTACTATGATGTGATAAATCCATATAATATCAATAAAAATATATACTATTTGATTGGTTGCATTGGTTGCTTATGGTTGATTAACTGGTTGCTATTAGTTATATTATTGTCGTTAATTTATTTTAATTATAGTATTATAATAAATCTCTGATGAAGAGAAGAACAGGTTGGGGGGATCCGACCGGATTCCTCAACGTATCATGTGTATTATTTATTTTATTACTGTTTACACATAAACTGATTGAACCCCAAATGAGACTGAAACCAGTTTGAAATTGATGTGATTTTTAATCAATCGACAGTGGTTGGCAGTGAGGGCCTAAAATCTACTGTTTCAAGATACCGTATTGTCGTTAGTCAGAGTGACGCAGTTTAAAGTTGTAAAATTTGTTTTATAACTAAATCAAAGTCTTGAGTTTATTTTACTTATGGAAACGGAAAAGGAGTTTATAAATATATTTAGTGGAATCATGTTTTTAAAAGAAATTATTTAATAATTTACTATAAGAATTTAATGTCATTAATGAGATTTGTGAACTGCAGTCGATGCTAACATACAGATGAGTGAAAAGGAATAATTGTTTTTATAAAACAATTAACTGATATTTTAAATTAATTTAAGGATGGAATGATAAAGGAAATCAGTAAATGGTTAGCTGTTATGTATGGTTGGCAAAAACCAACCATTTTGATTTGAAATTAACGGTTGAGTTAATTTGATTTGAATTAATCAAATCAAGGATTTTTCAAAATATTCATTAACTTAACGGGTATTGTAGAAGCTAATTAATTATTGATTAACTAAAATTTTAAGTGATTATTGAATTGTTTAATTATTATTTGATCTCCTTTTGAAAAATCATTTAACTATCCTGTCTTTATTTAATAATAAAGTAATTAATGAATGATTAATTATTGAAATAGACTATTTTATTTGGTAAATAATGAAGTTAATTATTATATTAACAATAATTAAAGTTATTGTTCCAATTATTGGCATTCCTTTCAAAAAGGGAAATCGAATTACAATAAGATTTTAACTAAGTAAAGGTTACCAATGGACTTGGTTATAAATCCCAGAATATTATAAACATAAGTTGATAAAGGACCATCGAGCCAGAGTGATATTAAAGATAAGCTTTTAACACAATTAAAGCGATGAATTTTAAGGGGAATTCAATTAAGAGGTAAATAAGTGGTGATAGGATTTGATTAAAGGTTAGAAAGGATTATAATCCAAAATTTACAAATAATGTTTGTAAATAAGATTTGTAAGCTAATACGACTATTTCAAGAAGATTTTATTAAGTAAAATGAGTGTGGATAAATTAAGACTTAAAGGGGGGTTTGATAAAGTGATTATAAAGAAGTTACCAAGGTAAGAAATAGTTGTAAATCCATACCAGAGTTAAATTGGTTTAGTGAAAGTTTACTTAAATCAAGGAAAGGGGATTAGCACGTCAAGTGGGTTTCAAATAAAAGAAAATGATTTATGATTCCCGACTTAATGGAAATGGGAAGGATGTAGTAGATTTGGGTATTACAAGCTTGTATTTATCTTGAGATAAGAACGCTGTCGATCAAGGTCTGAGAGGTAATTAGAATACCCCAACTTGAAAGGCTTCGCTATTATCGAGAGATAATATTAGTTTGTAATGGATAGTGAAGTGATTATCGAGTTGTCCGCGATAAATGAAATGTATCATTATTTAAAATAACCTTTTAAAATGATTAACTATGCTGGTTTTAGTTAATTGAAAATATAATTACTTTTATTTAATTATAACTAAAGCGAGTACTTTAAGATCGGAATTCTCTTCTGAATCGAAATTAAGTTATGGAATGAATTATCATGGAAAGGATTTGAAGTTCAATTCAAATCATATAAACGAAGTATGAAAAGGGATTTTAACCAAACCGATGGTTTTAAAAATAAGCGTATACCTGAGGATTAAATTAAGTGAAATAGTTTAATCGAAATAAGAGAGAGATTTTGGTAATTAATCATAGGTCGTTTGAGTAAAGTAGAAATATAACAATATGGCAAAATGTTAATAGACAAGGAAAGTATGTTTATAATGCTACAACGATATTTTCCAATATAAAGGAGTATAAAAAGAATGTTTGAGAATATATAAACGGCCTTCCCACGAAAAAGGAAAGTAAAAGATGCTGACAATGAATGTGGAAATATTTCTAAACAAAGGAAATAAAAAAGAGAAGTTGGTAAAAAGCGTGCGGAGTAATGTTTTCAAAGTAATGAAAGCAGGAGAGTTTTGATAAGTTAAATTCGAAATGGTTTAATGAAATATTTTATATAAGGGACCGGAGCTGCCAATTCACCTAGATACACTGTTATGATTTGATAATTAAATAACCAACTATCAAAGTTTGGTCTTTTACTGATTGTTGGTACGGAAAGACAGGGATCGAATTCATATTCGAAAATCATTCCGACCAGCAAATACGTGACATTGAAGATGGTCGAGATGGAGCATTGAAGACCGTTGACCTTCATGATCGGAAGAACTACTCGTTAAATTTCTCTGGCTAGCTACCAGATTTATCATGACTTGTGATTTTGTTGTGATTGAAATCTTCGGATTACAAGGACTTTTCGCTACTGATCCTTGGGATGACTCCAATATAAGGATGCGGTAGGAGGGTGCCTTCGGTTCATCCTGTTCCTGGATGACTTGAATGGACGGATGTCTGACAGAGTATTTCCTTAAGAATCATGTGTGTTGATTTTTACAAATATTCCAAGTTTGGTGGTGGAGAAATTCTCTTGCTTAACACCCAGAATATATTTGTGGACGTCAATTAATGATTTGACGGATCTGACGATGTGGCATTCAAAGATGTGTTGACTATGGAGATAAACATAACCTCAAGCCTCATCAACCGGGAAATGGCACAAAATCGGGTAGGCAGCATGGCTATATGGGTCGCAAACATTAAAAGGGTATATCATTACCTGATCTGGAGAAATCAAATGCCTTCGGTTGTTCCTTTTTATTCTTACATGTTATGTTATGCTATCGGTTCGGCTGGCTGGCCCACAACCGTGGTAATGATATATTCGGTACTCTCAAGCGAAATGAGGGGTCGGTCATGTGTAAGCCGGGTTGCAAGACATTCTTGTTGAACCATAATGTATTCATCTCCGGAGGTACATTGTCGGAAGGTGGTCCCATACCTTGCCAGGATATCCATTCTCCAATAAGAGCCTGCGATTTTGATTGTATACTATATATGTAGAGCGTGAGATGCAAGCGTTCTGCTAGATTATTATTTATTTGTGGTTGATAGACATTACTATAATATCAGAGAAGATACTAATTTCAAAAATGATTTGGGTTATAGTAAGGTAAAAATCGTTCGTATTTATGTGTGGGCTGGTCTTACTATTATCCTTTCCTTCCAAAAAGGGTTTTTCCAAAGTTAAACAAGTTGTTTGTGCTGTGAATTTATCACTGAAAGTATTCCAGACTGATCTGGGTGAATTTTGCTTTGCTTCAAATGTGCTCGGGTCAGACCGAGTATATTTACAGGTTACGTTTCGCTTGGAGTTTCTAGAGCTGGAAGCAGGAGGCTTCACCATTAGCTATATAAGTGTATTTCCGCTTTGATTGATGTATTTTGTACTCTGATAAATGGTATGTATATATATAGTTCCTTTTACAAGAGATTTGTTATATTATACTTACTCGTTCCGCTGTGAGATTCTAATGTGTTCTTCTTCTTTCTTCTATTCTAAATTTCTTTCGTTTTATTTCTCATCCTCTAACTCTTTCTATCAACAATCTGGGGTTCGATACTTGGATTTTGATAAGTAATACGGGGTGATGTATTATTGTTGAAAATTCGAGCATCGAATTGTTTTCCGGGCCGTTACAGTTGGTATCAGAGCTATTGGTTTAGTGATAACCTTGTCTCTTTGGTGTAACTCAATAGAGATGGGGTTAGAAATATCCTAGATTGAGTTGGGAAATATATACGAGAGCGCGTATTTGTAATTTTTGATAAAATTATTTTTTACTGTTTTGCCTAGATTATATTTTATATAAATATATTTTTCTCAAATGTTTATATTATGGATTTGGTTGAATAACTTGAATAAGAATTCAAATTGGAATATTGAACTGGAATAGATTTAAAAGAGATTTCACTTGTGAAATCGAGTAAATGATAATTGAATGGAATTAATCCAATATAAATCAAACAATGTGAAACCAAAGTTAAAGCAAACGAGAAATATTGAGGTTAATCAGAATGGTTTGGTTGAATTATTGTGCCTTGGTTGTTGGTTATATATTGGATGGATTGTATAGAATTCACCAACAGTTGATTGAAAACCACCCTAGAATAAATGAATTGACACTATTGAGATGGATCCAAGTATAATGTGAAAATCAAGGAATTGTTTGGTGAAATATATGGCATGGATATAGATTTGAATATGGGTTTGAAACCGGTATGAAATGATCAAGTTAAATAAAGTAATCCAAGGTTAATGAAACTGAATGGATATTTTAAATAAATAAATGGATTGTTAAGACTTGGTTATAAATAAATCCATCAAAATTGAATAAAGTGGTATGATTATTTCCAATTGGATGAAATGGATGATATGAATGATATGGGTATTTGAATCTGACTGACATTGTTTTAAAGACTAATGAAGTTCATTAGAGTTAAGAACAGGTATGGAGTTAATCCAAGAAAATCCTGGAGTAATTTGAATCCAGCGTGGCATGTTAGTCGAGTAAGCCCGAGTATATTTATCACTTATCGCATAATAATGCTCGCAAAAAGGTACGCCTACACAAAATACAAAAATTTTGGTTTTGTTTGGGTTTTGAGTTTGGATTTTGGATTTTTCCAACCCTGTTGGTCGATGTATAGATTTTTCATGAACCTGCAATACTGCAGATGTCCCTCCATACAGGGGAGACTATGCCGAAATTTTTCCAGAATTTAAGGTGTTAGAATATTTTTGAAATTTTTTGGAAATTTTTATCATTTGAAAAAATGGGTTTAAAACCAACTGGATTGGCTTTGAAAATAAAACCGAGTTTTAATTAAATATTTTTGAAATGACAATGGGTTTGCAGCATTTCTTCTACTTAGCAATTTCGGGGATGAAATTATTTTAAGGGGGAAGGAATGTAACGACCCGTATTTTCTGGGTAATTATTTAATTTATCTTATTATTTAAAATATTGATTTGAATTTAAATAATTGAATTTAATGATTTTATTTTGAATATATTATTTAAATAAATAATAAAATAATATTTAATTCCAAAATGGTCGAGAAATGTTGATTTTTCAATATAGTGTGAACGGCCAGTTTAAAATGGTTCAATATTGGTTATATTGAAATTATATTAGATTTAACGACGATTGAATATTTACATATATAATTAAATTATAAATCGAGCTGCAGCGGCGCTGAAGTTCGTAATATTGCGATTTGAACTTTAAATGGTTGTACAGGGCCCACTATAAGTCGGATTTTCTCGAAACAAGAAACGCTAGAATCTATATGACGATATTTTTCTAATGGAAGAGAAAAATCGAATTTTGATAGCGTAGATTTTTTTTTATGTCCAAATCAAATTTTGAAATAGTCGTTATGGAATTCCTTTATAAATTATATCGATTTATTTTATAAATTTAAGGGCTTTAAAATATTTTAAATATCGAACCGACTTGGATTTCAACCCGAGTTATTTTATTTTAAATCTATATGAAATTCTGGCCGGGTATGATCAATTACAATATTTTATTTATATTATATTGAAGTATTTTAAAATTGATTTATTTTAATTCAAATTGGACCATTTAAAAGGGACTTTATTCAAACGACCTTTGTTTTCGACGAAACAAATTTTGTTGGGACCGCAATGGCAAATTATTGTTATATTTTCAAGTTGCATGCAAATCAGAGTTATTCTGTGAGCGTGGCAAAATTAAATGCAAATAAGGACGAACATTTGGAGTTAAACGAGCGCTGTTTGAGAAAACGAACACAAAATTCGATGAAACAAGTTTCATTAGGACCGTAACGTCAAATAATATTATGACATGCATTTCCATTGCTAACCGAGTTTGTATGTGAGCACAGAAGTGAATAAACTGTGTTTAAAAATGGCGATAGGTACAAAATAAATATCGTTAGTCGTCGTTAGTAAAATATCTTCAGTCAAATCAAAATAAACTAATATATTTCCTCATTATATATATTAGTTCACCCTCAAACCAGAAATTCATCCTCCCATTTCTCATTTCCATCTGAAATTTGCATATAAGCCCAAAATCACTAAATAATTTACTCCTCCCATTCTGTTGTGAATTAGACAGAGAAATATGAAGCAAAAGTGAAGATCAGGTAGAGGGCTATCTACGTTCAAAATTCCAGGACCTACGGTTGACCGTGGTGACCGAAATCAATGGAAAACTATGGAGAAAGAGTTTCAAATTTTCCTTGATTTTGGTGACTTGAGTTGTTATCTTATGTTATGACCTGAACGGGAGTTGTGGGGGACAGGAAGAGCTTTCGATTGGTGGTGGTGCGGCAGGCTATCGTTGACGGTGGTCATAGAAATCAGGAGTTGAACTAAGATGACGATTTGGGGGAGTTTCTTGAAAGCAGCTAACGGGTTTAATGATTTTCTGGCGTCGATGGTCACTTTCAAGTGGTGGATGCCGAAAGTCAGGGGAGGAGGGTGGCGTGTCGGAGGTGCTGAAGAAGTATGGTGGTCTTAAGTTGAACGGTGGCAGAGATTTTCTGGTGGAGGTGATTTTCGGTCGAGGTTGATTTTTGGGTGGTCGGAGACAAGAGGGAGCCCGAGGTCAAGGGCAGCGGCGCTGCTCTGACAGGTGAAGCCGGCGGTGGGACGGAGGTGATCTCCGGCGGTCTGAATGGGCGGCGGCGGCAAAACTTTGGGTGGTCGTGTCTTTTTCCAGGCGAGAACGATGTAGGGAGGACGGGTTTTGAAGGGGTTGAATGCGAGAAAACAGTGAAGTAGTTTAGCCCAGATATGACGTGGCTAATCACGTTTAAAAGGATAATTAAGTTTTAAATTTATAATTAATTCTACTTAATAATCTTTTAATTTATATAAATTTATAATTGGCATAACTTTATCATACGTTAACGGATTTTAGCGAAATTGGATTCATTGGGTTCGTGGTGATGAGTACTACGCATACAAACTGGTTGGGTTGTAAACGGAGGCAGTTGGGATTTTGTATAATTTTAAATGATGTTTAAAATCATATGAAACACCGAATCATCAATCGACAAAATTGGTGAGTTAATTCTCACACTTTTCTGGACTACTATGATGTGATAAATCCATATAATATCAATAAAAATATACACTGTTTGATTGGTTGCATTGGTTGCTTATGGTTGATTAACTGGTTTCTATTAGTTATATTATTGTCGTTAATTTATTTTAATTATAGTATTATAATAAATTTGTGATGCAGAGAAGAACAGGTTGGGGGGATCCGACCGGATTCCTCAACGTATCATGTATATTGTTTATTTTATTACTGTTTACACATAAACTGGTTGAACCCCAAACGACACTGAAACAGTTTGAATATTGATGGTTGAATGGATGTGATCATTGATGTGATTTTTAATCAATCGACATTGTATGGCAATGAGGGCCTAAAATCTATTGTTTCAAGATACTGTATTGCCATCAGGCAGAGTGACGCAGTTTAAAGTTATAAAATTTATTTTATAACTAAATCAAAGTCTTGAGTTTATTTTATTTATGGAAATGGAAAAGGAGTTTATAAATATATTTATACGTGTAAAATCATGTTTTTAAAAGAAATTATTTAATAGTTTACTATAAGAATTTAATGTCATTAATGAGATTTATGAACTGCAGTCGAAGCTAACATACAGATGAGTGAAATGGAATAATTGTTTTTATAAAACAATTAACTGATATTTTAAATTAATTAAGTTATTTAATTAATTTAAGGATGGAATGATAAAGGAAATCAGTAAATGGTTAACTGTTATGTACGGTTGGCAAAAACCAACCATTTTAATTTGAAATTAACGGTTGAGTTAATTTGATTTGAATTAATCAAATCAAGGGTTTTTCAAAATATTCGTTAACTTAACGAATATTGTAGAAGCTAATTAATTATCGATTAACTAAAATTTTAAGTGATTATTGAATTGTTTAATTATTTATAAAGTTAATTATTATTTGATCCCCTTTTGTAAAATCATTTAACTATCATGTCTTTATCTAATAATGAAGTAATTAATGAATGATTAATTATTGGAATAGACTATTTTGGTAAATAATGAAGTTAATTATTATATTAATAATAACTAAAGTTATTGTTCCAATTAATGGCATTTCTTTTAAAAAGGGAAATCGAATTATAATAAAATTTTAACTAAGTAAAGGTTACCAAAGGACTTGGTTATAAATCCCAAAATATTATAAACATAAGTTGATAAAGGACCGTCGAGCCATAGTGATATTAAAGATAAGCTTTAAACACAATTAAAGCGATGACTTTTAAGGGGAATTCAATTAAGAGGTAAATAAGTGGTGATAGGATTTGATTAAAGGTTAGAAAGGATTATAATCCAAAATTTACAAACAATGTTTGTAAATAAGATTTGTAAGCTAATACGACTATTTCAAGAAGATTTTATTAAGTAAAATGAGTATGGATAAATTAAGACTTAAAGGGGGGTTTGATAAAGCGATTATAAAGAAGTTACCAAGGTAAGAAATAGTTGTAAATCCGTATCAGAATCAAATTGGTTTAGAGAAAGTTTACTTAAATCAAGGAAATGGGATTAGCACGTCAAGTGGATTTCAAATAAAAGAAAATGATTTATGAATCCCGACTAAATGGAAATGGGAAGGATGTAGTAGATTTGGGTATTACAAGCTTGTATTTATCTTGAGATAAGAACGCTGTCGATCAAGGTTTGAGAGGTAATTAGAATACCCCAACTTGAACGGTTTCGCTATTATCGAGAGATAATATTAGTTTGTAATGGATAGAGAAGTGATTATCGAGTTGTTCGTGATAAATGAAATGTATCATTATTTAAAATAACCCTTTAAAATGGATTAACTTTGCTAGTTTTAGTTAATCGAAAATATAATTACTTTTATTTAATTATAACTAAAGCGAGTACTTTAAGATCAGAATTCTTTTCTGAAACGAAGTTAAGTTATGGAATGAATTAGCATGGAAAGGATTTGAAGTTCAGTTCAAATCGTATAAACGAAGTATGAAAAGCGATTTTAACCAAACCGATGATTTTAAAAATAAGCGTATACCTGAGGATTGAATTAAGTGAAATAGTTTAATCGAAATAAGAGAGAGATTTTGGTAACTAATCATAGGTCGTTTGAGTAAAGTAGAAATATAACAATATGGCAAAATGGTAATAGACAAGGAAAGTATGTTTATAAAGCTACAACAATATTTTCCAATATAAAGGAGTATAAAAAGAATGTTTGAGAATATATGAACGGCCTTCCCACGATAGAGGAAAGTAAAAGATGTTGACAATGAATATGGAACTATTTCTAAACAAAGGAAATAAAAAAAGAAGTTGGTAAAAAATCATGTGGAGTAATGTTTTCGAAGTAATGAAAGCAGGAGAGTTTTGATAAGTTAAAGTTGAAATGGTTTAATGAAATATCTTATATAAGGGACCGGAGCTGCCAATTCACCTAGATACATTGTTATGATTTGATAGTTAAATAACCGACTATCAAAGTTTGGTCTTTTATTGATTATTGGTACAGAAAGACCGGGATCGAATTCATATTCGAAAATCATTCCGACCAGCAAATACGTGACGTTGAAGATGGTCGAGTTGGAGCATTGAAGACCGATTATCTTCATGATCCGAAGAACTACTCGTTAAATTTCTCCGGCTAGCTACCAGATTTATTATGACTTGTGATTCTATCGTGATTGAAATCTTTGGATTGCAAGGACTTTTCCTTACTGATCCTTGGGGTGACTCCAATATAAGGATGCGTTAGGAGGGTGCCTTCGGTTCATCCTGTTCCTGGATGACTTGAATGGACAGATATCGGACAGAGTATTTCCTTAAGAATCATGTACGTTGATTTTTACAAATATACCAAGTTTAGTGGCGGAGAAATTCTCTTGGTTAACACCCAGAGTATATTTGTGGACGTCAGTTAGTGATTTGATGGATCTGACGATGTGGCATTCAAAGATGTGTTGATTATGGAGATAAACGTAACCTCAAGCCTCATCAACCGGGAAATGGCACAAAATCGGGTAGGCAGCATGGCTATGTGGATCGCACCCATAAAAAGGGCATATCATTACCTGATCTGGAGAAATCAAATGCCTTCGGTTGTTCCTTTTTATTATTATATGTTATGTTATCGATTCGGTTGGCTGGCCGCCAACCGTGGTAATGATATTGTAACAACCCGTATTTTGTTAACGTGTTATAACCATAAATCTAGGCAGAATTAAATTTTAAAATAATAACCAAGGGAAACGGGTTGCGCCATTGTGTTCGTCTCGGAATTCTGCATGAAATCGAGTCCGAGTTTTCGAAAATCGGAGTCCGTATGACCAAGTTATGGCTCCCCAAAGTTTCAGAAATTTTCAGAGTTCAAAACAGTTCGAATTCGAGTTCAAATTCGAATTTCAAAACCCAGACAGACTGGGCGGGAAATTTCCCGCCCAGCACCCTAGGTCGACTGGGGAGTCGACTGGGCAGTCGACACCCCCAGGACCAGGTCGACTGCGCAGTCGACTTGGGTGTCGACCTGGTCCCCGAACCTGGTTTGGGCCTGGTTGCTCCTGCTTGACCCTGTTGGCTTGTTTGAGCGCCTGTGATGATTTTTGGCAGTTCAGATCGATTCTAGGGTTTATCCTATGACCTAAACTAGTTGTTGCAACTATAAAACACCCTAAGACCTAGGCTAATCCACAACAAATCTTTCCAACACCATTATGCTGCTAAGTCTCCTCTTGAACCATGGCCGCCGCCTCCAACTTGAAGCTTAAACATTCAAACTAGATCCAAATCGAAGGCCAACGTTTCTACAACAATTCAAGGGAATAGATCAACATCTCAACAACGATCCTACGACAATTTTTGTTCTTAGTTCTCAAAAACCATGATCTGTATGTTGTATATAACGGTGTTGTATACACAATTATATGATTTTTGTTTGATGATAACAACCAAAATATTTTTATTATAAATGTGTTTGGTACAGTACTGTTATATATATACATCACAGCAATGAATATAATATTTATATTTAAATAAAATACAACTGTACAGAAATTCAAATATTAACACAGTATTTTATTTAAATAGAATATTTTATTTCAATATTCAAACAGTACAACTATTTGTAACTCCACTATTTATACATTCACAGAATATTTGTACTTGTATAAACAGAATAAAATAGACAAGTTCGTTTGACAACAATAAAATGATATTTTATTTCAATCAAACTTGTTTATTACAGACATCAGTACATTTCATATATATATCCATTTCACTTGTATATACAGACTCATACATTCATTGACACCACACACTGTCTTCTTGTCTTCAGCTTGTCAGTCCTGTCATCACAGTTAGTCCAGTCATCCCAGCTTACCTGTCACACATGAAACACACACACACAGTACACTGCAATAGAAATAAAACAGAATACATGCAAATTTAAATTTTATTTTTAAAATTTTATTTGCCTCAGTTTTCTGGTGTGTTTCTCATCATTTTTCTGACTTGATCTGATTTGTATCAGCCTCAACATACTACACTGGTTTGCTGATCAGAACCAGTTGATTCTGATCAGCCACAACACAGTGCAGTAGTCTGCTGATAAAATTCACATATATACACATATGTATACGTAAAAGAAAATATATGTCAAACAACAAAAGTGAACTTTCAAAAGTAATCAAAGCTGCTCAAAACTTCAAAACTGGTTCAAGCATGTGAACAAGCAAGAGGCAACAGTAAAGTATATGGATGCACAAGTATATATGGTGAAACAGAACAGGCCAAAGTGGTGCAACATGCACAAGTCAGTAGAGTGCAAGCTCAGAGTAACATTGAGCATGTAGTTCATGTGCAAACATGTATGGCTGAAGCTACATGCAACATTCAAGTACAAGTGTCATAGCAAATGTACACAGTGCAAACAAGGGTGTTCACGAACAGCAAATGGTTCAAAACAGTGGTACTGCAGGTTGGTGTACATGTTCATGCCACAAACAAGTCATGGATACAAACAATGTGGTCAAAGTAAAAAGAATTCATGGTCGAGCCATGTGCATGGATGGTGCAACACAGCCAACATACAAAGTTCAGGTTCATGTGCAACAGCATGTCTTAGCATTTCAAAAGCAAGTGAATAATGCCAACAAATGTGGCGAGCAGCATATACAAGAATGGTGGAACCAAGTGTGCTTTTTCAATACAAACAAAGCACAAGCCATTGAATCTTTCAAATTTGATGATAATGATTCAGAAAACAAATACGTTTTCTTTCAATATGTTTTCAGTTTTTTTTTAAATATGAAAATTGAACAAAATTTTGACATGGAAACATTTTTTTTTTTGCATTCAAATATTTCCTGAAATGGTCTAGTCAAATTCAGAAAACCAGATTTCAGGAAAGTGATTCACGAAGATATCATTTATATAAGAGGAGCATTTACAAGCAAAGTCTACATTGGAAAGAAATCGGCCAACATTTCAGAACAGAGGCAACAATTAAGTTCAATCCATCAAAGCCGATTCATTTCATTACAAGGCAACATTTATCAAGCAACAAATCAGAGAATAAAGTCATGGAATTTTTTTTAGCAAGTACAAATTGCGCAAAGAAAAACATATCAATGCATATGAGTTCCAGAAAAGTGACTCAAGTATTTTGTGGCAACATTTTAAAGCTTTCCAGAAATAAATATCAGCTCACAAAGTCATCAGGAAAACAAATCATCTTCAGGAAATCAGCATGTACATTTTGGCAATAAATATGTTCTCCAAAAATGGTATGCAATTAATCTTCTAGATTTACACAAGAGGAATAATAAATAGACCAAGTACATCCAAGCTAATTACACAAATATGTTTGGAAAGAATTAATTTGTGTTTCCTGTTTTTCAATCCACAAATTCAAAGAAAGAATTTCAATTTTGTTTCTGGGTGAAGCAGACAACAATTTAGTGATGAATAAATTGTTTGACAAGTATGAAATCTCGGTAAGAATTAAATTCCAGAAAATCAGTTTTCAATATTTTTATTGCCAGAAAATCAAGCATAATCATCTCAGTTCGAATGCCAAGAATTAAATCATATATGGAATAAAGTTTTTGGTATGCAATCAACTCAACATCTATATGACATACAAGGAAAGGTTTCATTTCTAATTCAAGAATTGAAACAAACAATTTCTGGCATTTTTTTATAAAGGAAACCGCAATCAATCAATGTCCAGATAAATTTTCGTGAGGCAAATTCATGTCCAGGTTCACCTCAAAAATCAAAGCCAAGGAATCGTTTTTTAATTTGAAAGTGTCAAAAAGGGAAAGCACCGAAATCAGACCAAATCACTTGTGAAATCAGAGACACGATTTAGGGTTTCTAATACCCTATAAATAACACCCATAACATCACTGGCAAAGGAGCGAAATTATTCAATCAATATTCAAAGCAGCAAAAAGAAAATTCTTTTATACACTCACAGTTTCGATCGACGCCAGAGAAAAACATCTCAAATCGAAGAACCAGAAAGCCGTAGAGACTAGAGCATCAGAAGTTTGATTTCGACAGCAACCGAATCGATTTGGGGCAAATGAAGAAAACCCTAGCCGCCATATTTTTTTCTCAGAGGCAAAAGAGGATCGGGCAGAAGAATGAAGCAAGAAAAGAAAATGGGCCGGCCGTTTTTTAATAGGAAAAGGGGATGACCCCTTTAATATAAACTCTTTTTTTATTTTATTTTAAGAACTAGGGTTTACATTTTTTTGTTTTACATTCTGTTGGTTTTATTGTGTTGTAAAATCATTTCTGAACAGTTCTAGGTCTGTAAAATCTAGGGGGATTTAGTCAAGGAGTTGACTGTCAGTTTCAGAGTCTGTAAATCTGAGTTACGAGTTACAGGTTTTGTAATTCGGGAAATGTGATCTAGGGGTTTAGATCAGTCTAAGGGTTTGAGCGTAGGGTTAGAATAGGAGCAGGGTTTGCGAGTGTACATGGTCTTGTATGCGGGAACTGTTCTATCACCTAGTAGAAACCTTAGAAATGCAGCAGTAGGCAGGGTTTTGCCGAAGCTGGGTACATCTGTGTGTGATTTATTTTCTGCATTTCAGTTTCTGCTTTTTTCTGTGATCAGTTTATTATTATATATCTCGTTAAGTTTTTAATTCAGTTAAAAACTGTGAAAAACCCTATTCACCCCCCCCCCCCCCCTCTAGGGTTATTCTAGATCCAACAAGTGGTATCAGAGCCTGGTTATTTTCTTTAACTCTAGAGAAATGGTGAATCCTAGTTGTCAGTCCATAGAGAGTCAGTCCAGTCATATTCCATCTATTTTCAATGGTACAGATTTTTTAAATTGGAAATCAGAAATGAAATCTTATTTAAAATTTGTTGATATGAAATGTTGGAATAGTATTAAAAATGGGTATGATATTGTAAGTAGGGTTGATATTGAATTTAATTTACATGCTACTCATATTTTATATTCGTATATTGATGATATTCAATATAGCCTTATTTCTCATTGTTTGACAGCGCAGGAAATCTGGCAGACTCTCAACGCGCTATATGGAAAAATTGACAAATGCTCAAAATCCCAGAAAGATAACTCGGCTTCAGATTTGTGCCTGACAGGTTGTACAGATGGAAATCCAGATGGAGACTCAACAGGAAATATTTCTTTGATTCACCGTTTAAATAGTTTAACTGAATCTGTTGAGAAGTTAAAATCTAAAAATAAACTTCTGAAATCTGAGAAGCTTGAGTTGATCTGCAAAAATAATGTTTTGGAATCAAAACTCAAAAACATTAAGAATTCTTCAAATTCTAATTGCAAAAATTGTTTAAAATTGAAAACAAATCTTGTTCATCTCAATAAAAATATTCAAAAGTTTGAAAAGGAAATTCTGATCTTAAAAGAAAACAAGATTGAGTTATCAAATTTGAACAATCTTCTACAAAAGGAGTTTGAAATTTTTAAGACTGATATATATTCCAAATTTGAAATTGCTGAAAATGAAAATTTGGAGAAAAGTGGTTTGATTTTGAAAGAACTTGAAAATGAGATTGAAAAATCCAAGAAGTTTGAGTCGGAAAAGCAAAAACAATTTGAACTTGAAATTTCCGAATCCCAAGCCAAAATTAGATCGTTAGAAAATGAGAATTTAGTTTTGAAACAGACCAATGCTGAACAGATGATCGCTATAAATAATTGCTCAAATTTATTAAAAGAAAATAGTGATCTGAAATCCAAAATTCAACGATTAGAATCAACATTGGATAAATTTTCTAATGGGGAAAAATCGTTGAATATGCTGTTACAAAACCAAGTTTATCATGGAAATAAATCTGGACTTGGATTCGGGAAAAATGATGTTTTTAGAAATCAAAATTCTTGTAACTTTAAAAATCCCTCAAATCACTTTAGAAATGTTTGTTTTGAAAATTCTAACTCTGAAAACTTCAAAGGATTTGTAAATCACAATCGAAATGAGGATTTGTTTTATAACAAACCATTTAAACCTTCTTGGATCTCAAATGAAAATAAAACGGGTTTTGTTAAATTCAAATCGATTTGGGTTCCTAAGGGTACAAAAGTTAATTCTAATGGTTTGTTGTATAAGCAAGTCTGGGTACCAAAACAAATGAATACAACTGTGAGTGGTTTTACTAATTTTGTTCGACCACTTGATCATCTCAATCATTAGGTACCAAAGGAGGCTGAGGAACAACTGTGCTGAAAAGAGAAACGGATTCAAACTGCTTCATATCACAGAATCATTCATAGTTCCTTAGCCACATCTGTTGAGTTAGAGATTCTGCTTTACATTGGACTCTGGTATGATCTCTAAACTCACCTTTGTATATTCTCTTTGTTTGTTTTTTATTTTCTGTTTTTATTCCTTTCTCTATCTTTTTTTTTATTTTGACACTGCCATATTCTTCTCTGTCTGTACCTCTTAAACTTCCAGTTGCAGAATTCATGATCTTTCTTGAAATATGCTTTATTTGTACAAAATCATCGTGTGTTAATCATTTCCATATCCTAAATTTAATCTTGTAAATATCTGCAATTGTTTTTGAGATTTTTTTATTTCTGAATTCATAACAGTGTTGATGTATTCTTATCATATCTTGAACACTGTTAATTTGAATCCTAAATTTTTTGAAGATCTGAATATTTAATGAAATGTCACACACCTTTGTTGTTCTGAGTTTATTCTAATTCATTTTAGAAAAGCTCAAAATATTATACTCACTACAACACTCTGTTATTTATCAGTTGTGATAATTTCATTGATTTTCAGATTGGCTTATATCAGTGATACATCTTGGAATTCATCTTTATTCATGATCATTATATTGAAATATGTTTGTTTGAAATCATCTGAAATTCTAGATATTTTGAATATCACACACCTCTTATTTTTGAAACTGTCAATCTCGTGTGACTGATTCATTATATCCCAAAATTTTACATTGATTCATGTGATTTCAAATAAATTATCCCGATCATGAATATTTTCAAATTTGATGTAAATGACCTGAAATTTCTCTTGGGCTTGTCGGAAATAGTTTTGAGAAATTCTTGAAAATGTTCTTTTTGAAAATGGTCTTTGAAAATCATTGTTATTTCATGATTATTTGATTTGAATATATGTTTGTTTAAAATCATTTGAAATTATTGATTTATTGGATCTCACACATATCTTGAATCTGAAATATAACCTGGTGTGATAGATTCATTAAATCCTAATACTTTCACATTTCTTCAAATGATTTAAAATAGAGTATATTTGCAAATCATGGATCATGAACCACCTTATGTGACCAACATCTTGACAAGTCTGTTGTGATACTGATTTCTCTGTGCTGCTCTGATACTGTTTTTTGAAAAATGTTTGTTTTGGAATCATGCTGCTCTGATTATAAGAAATTGATTTGTAAATATATTTTTTGGACTGCTTGATTTGGTATCAAAGGTTTATCGTGCTTTGATAAATAAAATTTGTGTGCATGAGTTGCTTGCTTTGTAATTAAGTATTTTCTGTTGACTGAGGTACCATTTGTTTGCCACCGGGGTGTCATTAAAATCCTCGAGAAAGCGAGAACATTTGGTATCAGAAGCGCCTTATATTTGTCTCATCCATCTGTTCTGATTTTTCACTTTGTAGAGACACCATGTGGTATCAGTTTAATAGTGCTACATATTTTTTTGATGTATATATATATATATATATTTTCCTCTTATCATGTATAGATCAGCATATTTCTCTTGTAATTGTTTTTCAATTTTAAAATTATTTATTGATTATTCATTCAGAAATTGAAATCTGTATTTATAATTCATCAAAATCATTATTAGACTTTGAAATTGTGATGAATTGTGACTGCAATATATTTCATAATAAGAGGAGATTTTATTTGGACTTTCATGATGGTTGAATATTTATTATAATATCTTTGAACTGGCAACTATTTCACGACCATCCTCATTATCTATCATCATTCTGCCATCCATGATATTTTTTTTAAAATATGGAGAGTTTAATTTTTTTTTTAAATCATCTTGAATAAACAGTGAAAATATTTGTGATGGAATTGTGGTTATGGTATTTTTCAGAATTAGTGCCAATTGAAAATTTTCAATAATCCCGGAACAGTTGATCATATTTCATAATATAATTAATTTAGAAATTTATTTCACAGTCCATTTCTGTACTTACCACATTTCTGTCATTCATATTGGTTGTATATACCAAGGAGTTTTTCTAGTTAAAGCTGAAAAATATGATTAATATATAAGTGTGTCTCTAATCTCATTTAAAAATCCAAGCTCTGGTCATGCATGGTTAAGAGACAACTTATAATTTAAGCTGCGACTGACCTCATTTAAAAATCCAAGCTCTGGTTATGCGTGGTCAGGGTGCTCTTAAATCAAAATAAAAAGAAAAGAAACTAATTTGCAATAAATAATTTTTTTTTTAAAATTCTCCTTGGTGTATAATAACCAGACTATCAATCCACTTTCTAATCTGTGAAATATGTTAAAATTTTATGATGTATTATGATTTGTTGATTGATAGGTATTAGGATTTGAGATTATTCGATCTTGTCACTTAAATTGAATTATTAATTATAGTCCAAATTCCATCTCTGGTTTTTGAATCTCATTTTTTTTCTGAAAAATATTTGGGAAATACTCATATTTTTTTTAACTCTCCTCATTTTTAAAATTCATCGTATATCCGTCATTTTCTACAATGTGAAATATGCTACCTGTTCTTAGAATATTATGATTTTTGATTGACTGATTGAAATTTATGGTGACCATTCTTCCTTTTCAGCTGAAATTATATTTTTAGTCAATTTTCATCGGTGTTTTAAAATCTGTATCCTTTTGATGATAACAAAAGGGGGAGAATGGATTAGATTTTGATTTATGAGTGAATATTTTATAAATATTTTTTTTGAAAATTCAAAATCATTCTATATTCTCTACACTCATACACAGTTATAGGGGGAGTTTCTGTTGTAGGGGGAGCATTTAAATAGGGGGAGTTCAAATATCCACAAACAAACACATTTATTATATTCAAAATCTTTTATTTGTTTGTCATCATCAAAAGGGGGAGATTGTTGTATATAACGGTGTTGTATACACAATTATATGATTTTTGTTTGATGATAACAACCAAAATATTTTTATTATAAATGTGTTTGGTACAGTACTGTTATATATATACATCACAGCAATGAATATAATATTTATATTTAAATAAAATACGACTGTACAGAAATTCAAATATTAACACAGTATTTTATTTAAATAGAATATTTTATTTCAATATTCAAACAGTACAACTATTTGTAACTCCACTATTTATACATTCACAGAATATTTGTACTTGTATAAACAGAATAAAATAGACAAGTTCGTTTGACAACAATAAAATGATATTTTATTTCAATCAAACTTGTTTATTACAGACATCAGTACATTTCATATATATATCCATTTTCACTTGTATATACAGACTCATACATTCATTGACACCACACACTGTCTTCTTGTCTTCAGCTTGTCAGTCCTGTCATCACAGTTAGTCCAGTCATCCCAGCTTACCTGTCACACATGAAACACACACACACACAGTAAACTGCAATAGAAATAAAACAGAATACATGCAAATTTAAATTTTATTTTTAAAATTTTATTTGCCTCAGTTTTCTGGTGTGTTTCTCATCATTTTTCTGACTTGATCTGATTTGTATCAGCCTCAACATACTACACTGGTTTGTTGATCAGAACCAGTTGATTCTGATCAGCCACAACACAGTGCAGTAGTCTGCTGATAAAATTCACATATATACACATATGTATACGTAAAAGAAAATATATGTCAAACAGCAAAAGTGAACTTTCAAAAGTAATCAAAGCTGCTCAAAACTTCAAAACTGGTTCAAGCATGTGAACAAGCAAGAGGCAACAGTAAAGTATATGGATGCACAAGTATATATGGTGAAACAGAACAGGCCAAAGTGGTGCAACATGCACAAGTCAGTAGAGTGCAAGCTCAGAGTAACATTGAGCATGTAGTTCATGTGCAAACATGTATGGCTGAAGCTACATGCAACATTCAAGTACAAGTGTCATAGCAAATGTACACAGTGCAAACAAGGGTGTTCACGAACAGCAAATGGTTCAAAACAGTGGTACTGCAGGTTGGTGTACATGTTCATGCCACAAACAAGTCATGGATACAGACAATGTGGTCAAAGTAAAAAGAATTCATGGTCGAGCCATGTACATGGATGGTGCAACACAGCCAACATACAAAGTTCAGGTTCATGTGCAACAGCATGTCTTAGCATTTCAAAAGCAAGTGAATAATGCCAACAAATGTGACGAGCAGCATATACAAGAATGGTGGAACCAAGTGTGCTTTTTCAATACAAACAAAGCACAAGCCATTGAATCTTTCAAATTTGATGATAATGATTCAGAAAACAAATACGTTTTCTTTCAATATGTTTTCAGTTTTTTTTTAAATATGAAAATTGAACAAAATTTTGACATGGAAACATTTTTTTTTTGCATTCAAATATTTCCTGAAATGGTCTAGTCAAATTCAGAAAACCAGATTTCAGGAAAGTGATTCACGAAGATATCATTTATATAAGAGGAGCATTTACAAGCAAAGTCTACATTGGAAAGAAATCGGCCAACATTTCAGAACAGAGGCAACAATTAAGTTCAATCCATCAAAGCCGATTCATTTCATTACAAGGCAACATTTATCAAGCAACAAATCAGAGAATAAAGTCATGGAATTTTTTTTAGAAAGTACAAATTGCGCAAAGAAAAACATATCAATGCATATGAGTTCCAGAAAAGTGACTCAAGTATTTTGTGGCAACATTTTAAAGCTTTCCAGAAATGAATATCAGCTCACAAAGTCATCAGGAAAACAAATCATCTTCAGGAAATCAGCATGTACATTTTGGCAATAAATATGTTCTCCAAAAATGGTATGCAATTAATCTTCTAGATTTACACAAGAGGAATAATAAATAGACCAAGTACATCCAAGCTAATTACACAAATATGTTTGGAAAGAATTAATTTGTGTTTCCTGTTTTTCAATCCACAAATTCAAAGAAAGAATTTCAATTTTGTTTCTGGGTGAAGCAGACAACAATTTAGTGATGAATAAATTGTTTGACAAGTATGAAATCTAGGCAAGAATTAAATTCCAGAAAATCAGTTTTCAGTATTTTTATTGCCAGAAAATCAAGCATAATCATCTCAGTTCGAATGCCAAGAATTAAATCATATATGGAATAAAGTTTTTGGTATGCAATCAACTCAACATCTATATGACATACAAGGAAAGGTTTCATTTCTAATTCAAGAATTGAAACAAACAATTTCTGGCATTTTTTTATAAAGGAAACCGCAATCAATCAATGTCCAGATAAATTTTCGTGAGGCAAATTCATGTCCAGGTTCACCTCAAAAATCAAAGCCAAGGAATCGTTTTTTAATTTGAAAGTGTCAAAAAGGGAAAGCACCGAAATCAGACCAAATCACTTGTGAAATCAGAGACACGATTTAGGGTTTCTAATACCCTATAAATAACACCCATAACATCACTGGCAAAGGAGCGAAATTATTCAATCAATATTCAAAGCAGCAAAAAGAAAATTCTTTTATACACTCACAGTTTCGATCGACGCCAGAGAAAAACATCTCAAATCGAAGAACCAGAAAGCCGTAGAGACTAGAGCATCAGAAGTTTGATTTCGACAGCAACCGAATCGATTTGGGGCAAATGAAGAAAACCCTAGCCGCCATATTTTTTTCTCAGAGGCAAAAGAGGATCGGGCAGAAGAATGAAGCAAGAAAAGAAAATGGGCCGGCCGTTTTTTAATAGGAAAAGGGGATGACCCCTTTAATATAAACTCTTTTTTTATTTTATTTTAAGAACTAGGGTTTACATTTTTTTTGTTTTACATTCTGTTGGTTTTATTGTGTTGTAAAATCATTTCTGAACAGTTCTAGGTCTGTAAAATCTAGGGGGATTTAGTCAAGGAGTTGACTGTCAGTTTCAGAGTCTGTAAATCTGAGTTACGAGTTACAGGTTTTGTAATTCGGGAAATCTGATCTAGGGGTTTAGATCAGTCTAAGGGTTTGAGCGTAGGGTTAGACTAGGAGCAGGGTTTGCGAGTGTACATGGTCTTGTATGCGGGAACTGTTCTATCACCTAGTAGAAACCTTAGAAATGCAGCAGTAGGCAGGGTTTTGCCGAAGCTGGGTACATCTGTGTGTGATTTATTTTCTGCATTTCAGTTTCTGCTTTTTTCTGTGAACAGTTTATTATTATATATCTCGTTAAGTTTTTAATTCAGTTAAAAACTGTGAAAAACCCTATTCACCCCCCCCCCCCTCTAGGGTTATTCTAGATCCAACACTGTAAGCCCCAGTTACTCTTAGATCTAAACTCTAAACTTAATATGGACATGTGTAAATTGAAGTTGAAAATAAACATGATAACTACTTGAGACCTACTCTTGTATATCTTTGATCTATGACTATTCCTTTTTGATCTATTATTTTAGATCTACTCTTGTTCACCCTAGATCTATTCACCTTGAACCTAGTACCATTCATATTGAACCTTGATTTGTGGAATACTGATAAGAACTTGATTTAGGGGCCTGTTCATGTCATAACCTAAACCCTATCATTATTTTAACATGCCTGTAATGTTGAAACTATTGCTAGTCACAAGTTTAGGATTATCATCTTATGTCATTTATTGCTATGTTTATTACCCTATTTCATATGCCAGTGATGTTATGATCATATCTCAAGTTACACCATGCTTGCCTTGAAATCACCTTTGCCACTTTATACCCATCCTTGTTATGTTATTCCCTAGTTACATCTATTGCCCTGATTCGAATTCACGAGCATTGGGGATGCGATTTGGGTAGTTTAGGAAAACCTGAATTTGGTATGAACTTGAAAACATGAATATCGTTATAACTTGAGCTTGGATAGGAACATGAACTTGACATGAAATTATACTTGAAAATATGAATTTGGGACATGACACTTAGATAACTTGAACGTGGCCAACTCGAGGTTGGGTTGAGTTTGCAGTATAAATCTGCTCGGAACCGCCCGGCGAATCCAGTAACTGCAAACAATAGGACCCAATGTGAGTAGTTGGTCATATCGCACTCGAAACCCGAGGTTAGACTAGGTTATGGTGTAAAACTGCCCGGACCCGCCCGGCACATCCAATAACCATAACCAAGTCTAATGTGAGATGTTAGGGGTTCATTAAGTAAATTAATGCCACTGGATAGGGTTAAGTCATGGACCACTTGAATATACTTAACCAATTTGACACGTTGATTTGATAGGGTTAAGTCATGAACCGCTTGAACACACTTAACCAACCTGACATATGATTCGTAGGACTAAGTCTTGAACTAGAACGACACACTTAGTCAATTTGACAAGACACGTAGATAGGGTTAAGTCTCGATTTTAAATGACAACTTAACCTGCTGAACGAAACCCTAGTTACGCGGTCCTTTTCAGCAGTAACCCACTAGATGTATCACGGTACCCTGGGACTAGGCAGGGTGGGGCACGATTGATGGGCTGATTGTAAGCGACCAGAACGACGGCTAAGTTGGTGCGCCATTGTAGGTTCAGGCGGGACTAGGGTCGTGCACTTAGTCCGGAGTTTAAAAAGCAGGCATTGGGCATCAGTAGGATTATCTGTGCATTCTTGATTCGTGTCGGTGGTTGGCACCCTAGGGCTTGATACACCCTATGGTGGACCTAGCACAGGTGACTACATTCGTGATAGGGCCGTACGACACAGACACACGACGAGCTAGACTTGTAGGGAGCCGATCGATTAGATTATACCGTTTGACCCCGAATTGGAGCACTTCACGATATTGGGCCAAGGGATTATTTCTTGATTTATTGTTGACACTGGATTAGTATACCAGTATAGTTGGTATGGCGAACCTTGAATACACAATGTTAGACTTGAGTTATCTTGTTAGCTTAGTTATCATGTCAGACTTATCATCATTCCTATGTTTAATTCCAGTTTATTCATGTCTTGTTAACTTTACTAGTTTCTATGCTGATAGTCACTAGGGCTTACCAGTCTTTTTGATTGACCCGTTTTCTTTCGCCTCTTTGTCTTTCATTCCCCCCCCCCCTCCCATGTTCTCAGGGAGGAAACTCTAGCTCTTAGCTTGGACTTTGCTTGCTTTCTGACAGCTCATGTACGGTTTGGTCTTGAGCTATGCTATGGCTGCACTCATGCACTTTTTGGGGAATAATATTTTACTTATGTTGTTTTAAGTACTTTGCTTCTTTAGAACTTGATGTAATGAAATAATGACTTGGAATTTTGATGTAAGAGGTTTTGACTCTATTTTTCAGTAATGAGATTTGGTTTTAAAGTTTATATCCGCTGCTTTATATACTCCATTTTATCTATGTTCTGTCTTGTGTTATCTCTGTGCCTGTTTACTAGATAATACCCCTCCAAAACTAGGGCATTCCCTTTGTGAGTGACCCCAGCGAAGGTGGGGTGTTACATTTGGTATCAGAGCAAAAGGTTACCAGACTGGGCAAAAGTTTTAAAAACCTTCTGAAACTATTTTCAAACCGTTTATAAAGAAGCATTTTTCAAGAAAAGTTTTATTTTTAAGAAAAGGCTATTCCGCAAAAGCCATTGGCACTTTCCTTTGTTTCCTCGTTTAAATCTTTTTCCTTTTCGCTTTTCATCATGTCTGATCTAAACCTTCCTGAGGGAGTACCCATACCTGGCTGGTTCCGAAGATACTTGGAAGCTAGGGCCAACGGCGCGGGCCCGACAGATATCCCTCCTCCTCCTCCCCCGGTGGCCACGGTTCCTCCTCCTCCTCCTCCGGGTACCGCCTTCGCCAAAATATGCAAGGACTTTATAGGAATGGGCGGCAAGAACTTCGTTGGAACTGAAACCTTCGTTGAGGCGCGAAACTGGCTAAAAGAGACTAAAGACTTGTTAGTTATTTTCGATATGGAGGATCATAGGAAAGTTCAGTTGGTAGCATGGTAGTTGAAAGAGGAAGCTGCATTTTGGTGGGAAGTCACCAACGCTACCAGGCCAATAGAGACTTGGGAAGACTTTAGAGAGAGGTTTGGGCTTATGTTTTTATCATCCGCAGAAGCGAGTCTTCAGATGGAGAGGTTCCTGGCACTCAAGCAAGGGGACATGTCAGTTAGGGAATACGTGAAAAAGTTTAATCAGCTTGCTCGGTTTGGTTTGGACTTAGTCAACACGGCTGAGAAGAAGGCTCTACGCTTTGCTCGAGGATTGAGCGAGCCACTCCACATTATGGCCATGACTCATGTACCCATGGGGGCGACCTTTGAAAGCTTGGTGGATATGGCCCTACTTCATGAAGAAGACGAGAATGGCAAGAAGAAGGTCAAGGCGAATGAGTCTCAAGACAAGAAGGTAGACTCCGAGAAAGGAGGAAAGAACAGCAACAACAAGAATGACAAGTCACGTGAGAAAAGAAAATGCAACTTCTGTGGTATTGACGGGCATATAGTCCAGGACTGTAGGAAGAAGAAGATGAAGATAGGATCATGTTTTCAATGCGGTGAAACTGGACACATCAGCAAGAACTGCCCTAAGAAGCAAGGGCAAGCCCCGCAAGAAGGACCTTCTAGGGGTACATCTTTAACTTCTTTTCCCTAGATACTCTGTTTTATCTTGTATATCCTTTCGATCCTGTCTTGAGAACCTTAGGTAGAATCCTATGAATGTAAAAATGTATTTGAAACATGTTATGCTTGACGTTTGCGAATGGTTGCAAGTGATTGCTCGTGGTTGCATAACACACATTAGGCACTAGATCGGCCCAGACACATTTTCATATTGCATATGCATGAGTGTTTATACTTATTTATGGATGAAATTGAATGTGTTATCATATGAATGTTGCATATGGATGAATGTTTGTGCACACATATAGTGCTTACGTGACTAGAATTATTTGCATACATGTTGGATTCATGACACTAAACATATTTTGCATTAGAAAGATCAATCAGGCCTGATCATTTGCATTAGATAAGGAACATATACACACATTTTCTACATATGTTCATACAGCATTAGAAATCTCTTAAGGACAATGTTTGCTTGTGGATGATGTTTTGAGTATATGGATGATGGATGGTAGGATACGTTATTCCTAACTTAGAGATTTCGGGGACGAGATCCTTTAAGGAGGGGAGAATGTAACAACCCGTATTTTGATAACGTGTTATAACCATAAATCTAGGCAGAATTAAATTTTAAAATAAGAACCAAGGGAAACGGGTTGCGCCATTGCGTTCGTCTCGGAATTCTGCGAGTTTTCGAAAATCGGAGTCCGTATGACCAAGTTATGGCTCCCCAAAGTTTCAGAAATTTTCAAAGTTCAAATTCGAATTTCAAAACCCAGACAGACTGGGCAGGAAATTTCCTGCCCAGCACCCCAGGTCGACTGGGGAGTCGACTGGGCAGTCGACACCCCCAGGACCAGGTCGACTGCGCAGTCGACTTGGGTGTCGACCTGGTCCCCGAACCTGGTTTGGGCCTGGTTGCTCCTGCTTGACCCTGCTTGTTTGAAGGCCTGTGACGATTTTTTCCAGTTCAGATCGATTCTAGGGTTTATCCTATGGCCTAAACTAGTTGTTGCAACTATAAAAACACCCTAAGACCTAGGCTAATCCACAACAAATCTTTCTAACACCATTATGCTGCTAAGTCTCCTCTTGAACCATGGCCGCCGCCTCCAACTTGAAGCTTAAACATTCAAACTAGATCCAAATCGAAGGCCAACGCTTCTACAACAATTCAAGGGAATAGATCAACATCTCAACAATGATCCTACGACAATTTCTATTCTTAGTTCTCAAAAACCACGATCTGTAAGCCCCAGTTACTCTTAGATCTAAACTCTAAACTTAATATGGACATGTGTAAATTGAAGTTGAAAATAAACATGATAACTACTTGACACCTACTCTTGTATATCTTTGATCTATGACTATTCCTTTTTGATCTATTATTTTAGATCTACTCTTGTTCACCCAAGATCTATTCACCTTGAACCTAGTACCGTTCATATTGAACCTTGATTTGTGGAATACTGATAAGAACTTGATTTAGGGGCATGTTCATGTCATAACCTAAACCCTATCATTATTTTAACATGCCTGTGATGTTGAAACTATTGCTAGTCACAAGTTTAGGATTATCATCTTATGTCATTTATTGCTATGTTTATTACCCTATTTCATATGCCAGTGATGTTATGATCATATCTCAAGTTACACCATGCTTGCCTTGAAATCACCTTTGCCACTTTATACCCATCCTTGTTATGTTATTCCCTAGTTACATCTATTGCCCTGATTCGAATTCACGAGCATTGGGGATGCGATTTGGGTAGTTTAGGAAAACCTGAATTTGGTATGAACTTGAAAACATGAATATCGTTATAACTTGAGCTTGGATAGGAACATGAACTTGACATGAAATTATACTTGAAAATATGAATTTGGGACATGACACTTAGATAACTTGAACGTGGCCAACTCGAGGTTGGGTTGAGTTTGCAGTATAAATCTGCCCGGAACCGCCCGGCGAATCCAGTAACTGCAAACAATAGGACCCAATGTGAGTAGTTGGTCATATCGCACTCGAAACCCGAGGTTAGACTAGGTTATGGTGTAAAACTGCCCGGACCCGCCCGGCACATCCAGTAACCATAACCAAGTCTAATGTGAGATGTTAGGGGTGCATTAAGTAAATTAATGCCACTGGATAGGGTTAAGTCATGGACCACTTGAATATACTTAACCAATTTGACACGTTGATTTGATAGGGTTAAGTCATGAACCGCTTGAACATACTTAACCAACCTAACACATGATTCGTAGGACTAAGTCTTGAACTAGAACGACACACTTAGTCAATTTGACATGACACGTAGATGGGGTTAAGTCTCGATTTTAAATGACAACTTAACATGCTGAACGAAACCCTAGTTACGCGGTCCTTTTCAGCAGTAACCCACTAGATGTATCACGGTACCCTAGGACTAGGCAGGGTGGGGCACGATTGCTGGGCTGATTGTAAGCGACCAGAACGACGGCTGAGTTGGTGCGCCATTGTAGGTTCAGGCGGACTAGGGTCGTGCACTTAGTCCGGAGTTTAAAAAGCAGGCATTGGGCATCAGTAGGATTATTTGTGCATTCTTGATTCGTGTCGGTGGTTTGCACCCTTGGGCTTGATACACCCTATGGTGGACCTAGCACAGGTGACTACATTCGTGATAGGGCCGTATGACACAGACACACGACGAGCTAGACTTGTAGGGAGCCGATCGATTAGATCATACCGTTTGACCCCGAATTGGAGCACTTCACGATATTGGGCCAAGGGATTATTTCTTGATTTATTGTTGACACGGGATTAGTATACCAGTATAGTTGGTATGGCGAACCTTGAATACGCAATGTTAGACTTGAGTTATCTTGTTAGCTTAGTTATCATGTCAGACTTATCATCATTCCTATGTTTAATTCCAGTTTATTCATGTCTTGTTAACTTTACTAGTTACTATGCTGATAGTCACTAGGGCTTACCAGTCTTTTTGACTGACCCGTTTTCTTTCGCCTCTTTGTCTTTCATTCCCCCCCCCCCCCTCCCATGTTCTCAGGGAGGAAACTCTAGCTCTTAGCTTGGACTTTGCTTGCTTTCTGACAGCTCATGTACGGTTTGGTCTTGAGCTATGCTATGGCTGCACTCATGCACTTTTTGGGGAATAATATTTTACTTATGTTGTTTTAAGTACTTTGCTTCTTTAGAACTTGATGTAATGAAATAATGACTTAGCATTTTGATGTAAGAGGTTTTGACTCTATTTTCAGTAATGAGATTTGGTTTTAAAGTTTATATTCGCTGCTTTATATACTCCATTTTATCTATGTTCTGTCTTGTGTTATCTCTGTGCCTGTTTACTAGATAATACCCCTCCAAAACTAGGGCATTCCCTTTGTGAGTGACCCTAGCGAAGGTGGGGTGTTACAGATATATTCGTACTCTCAAGCGAAATGAGGGGACTGTCATGTGCGAGCCAGGCTGCAAGACGTTCTTGTTGAACCCTAATGTATTCATCTCCGGAGGTACATTGTCAAAAGGTGGTCCCATACCTTGCTAGGAAATCCATTCTCCAATAAGAGCCTGCGATTTTGATTGTATACTATATATGTAGAGCGTGAAATGCAAGCATTCTGCTAGATTATTATTTATTTGTGGTTGATAGACATTATTATAATATCAGAGAAGATATTGATTTCAAAAATGATTTGGGTTATAGTAAGGTAAAAACCGTCCGTATTTATGTGTAGGTTGGTCTTACTATAATCCTTCCTTTCAAAAAGGATTTTTCCAAAGTTAAACAAGTTGTTTGGGCTGTGAATTTATCACTGAAAGTATTCCAGACTGATCCGGGTGAATTTTGCTTTGCTTCAAATGTGCTCGGGTTAGACCGAGTATATTTACAGGTTAGGTTTCGCTTGGAGTTTTTGGAGCTGGAAGCAGGAGGCTTCACCGTTAGCTATATAAGTGTATTTCCGCTGTGACTGATGTATGTTGTACTCTAATAAATGGTATGTATATATATAGTTCCTTTTACAAGAGATCTGTTATATTATACTTATTCATTCCGCTGTGAGATTCTGATGTGTTCTTCTTCTTTCTTCTATTCTAAATTTCTTTCTTTCTATTTCTCATCCTCTAACTCTTTCTATTAACAGTCTGGGGTTCGATACTTGGATTTTTGACAAGTAATACGAGGTGATGTATTATTGTTGAGAATTCGAGCATCGAATTGTTTTCCGGGCCGTTACAACATATGTATGTTTGATTGCTTTTGGGTAGTTGATAGGCGTGCGGGACAATCTTATATGTTGTTTAAGGAATTTCGGGGGGTCTGAGAATCGTTGAATATTTATATTATGTACATATAAAGTTGTATGATTGTCTAACTTTGGGAAATGGCTAATAAGGTCGTTTCCTATCTTCACTATTTTTGTTGAATTTTAATGTGACCATTTTACTCTTGGAGAATCTTGTTTTGCTCATAAATTTTTTTTGGTAACAAATTTAGGCTTAAAATCACTTCCACTGGATCTAAATGATGGTTTCTGGTTCTATAGAGTGGTTACAGTACGCAAACGGACTTACCATTTGGGAGGAATTGTTGAAATAAGATTGAGGAGAGTTAAATGGGTTGTTTGGGTAATTAGCAAGTGGGGCCCAAAACCCATTTTGAGTTCTATGATTTGTGGGGTCTGAAGGTGTAGGAGAATCATCTCCTGTTAAGTTTTCTAACTCCCAAAGTAGATCTAAACCCTATTAATGGCCTCCGCCACTTAAATCAACCATTGATTCCTTCCTTTATTAGCCAAACAATCAAATTAAGAATATATCAAGTCAAGTCAACACCAAAATAAGATAAAGCTGCTACAACGCATTAGGATCCAAGCCAAATACTTTCCATTTTCAGATTTAGCATATTTCGGGTGATTAAGGTGAGTAATTGTCTTCTTACTTGCTAATTAGGGTAAATTAACATGTAAACACCTCATAAAAATATGAAAAAATGCTTATAATTTGTTACTAATTATATGATTATACATATCTAAGTTTGGGTTGATATAAACATGATTTGTGAATCTTAGAATTTAAGGGGCTATGAAAATATATGCTTCTATGGGTATTTAATCTTATTTGATTGATCTAAATGTTGTTTAGTGTGTTTGGTACGTTAAGACATTGTCTAGGAGTGCTAAGATGGGTGCAAAAGCAGACAAATGGCGAAATAGGATGCTAGAATTTATTTTAGACACGCTGTAGCTTCTGGTTCGACCATGCTGATTCGACCGTGTCGAGCCAGACCAAATGTGTCAGATCAGTATGAAATTTTGTGGGGGCAACAAGAAGGTCCCAAGGGGATCTAGGCCAGGTTTCAAGTCGTTTGGAGTTTCAGCGATCAAGTTATGGTATTTAATAATTTAGGTTAGCTAAGGGAAGTGTATCTGGTTCGGCTAGGAATAAAGGCTAAGCAGACTAATGGAGCAGAGGAGAGGGCTTCCAATGTCTTGATTGATTTGGCGACCAAAGCATCGAATATTGTATGTTCAATACAGTGAGTGAGTGAACATGGGAATGGATGTTATGATTTGATGGTTGCTATCACTATGACACGCACACTCTCATATGCACTTAGTGTTGTGATTACCATAGAGTAGATTAGATTACATAATCATGTGTGTCAACTCTTTGAATGCAGGGACAGATCAGGTATGTTTCTTCATACCTATTATATTACCCTATTTAGTTATTGAGATTATTACCGCTCACATTAGGCTTTGTCTAACTTGGGGTTTTATGCATTGCTTCTTATTACTCTAGGTCCTCTTAAATGAGAAGACTGGAAACATGTTGGTGTGATCGAGTAGTTGACTAGAGACGAGCAGCAGGCTTTACGTATTATATATACTTTTATTCTTGTTTATTCCCATTGTTCACTACTTTGGGCACAGTAGTGTTTGTTTAGAGATGATATTTTAGAAATGTATCTATGTATGACTCATTAGATATTATGTTGTAATGTGAACCTACTACTTGGATGTTTATGATTCGGTTTTCAGCTTAAATACTGTCTCGCCTGTCTTATATCATGTCTTATGTTATTATTATACCTTGTTCCATGCGTTGAGAGATATACGACAGGTTATATGGGTTTTCTTACTTCGACTTTGATGATCGCCTTACATTAGTCGGGCACCATCACAACGCAACTCATTGGGAATCGTCTGGTACGGGGTGATCGTCGCACATTGTCTGTTGTGAAGCAAATGTCCGAAGAAAGCCTTAAAGGTTATTTGACTACGCTTAACGTTTATCCACTACAGTGGATATATCGGATCCATCAATCATCTTGATGAAAACGATCTTCGAAGTTATTGGAAAGGCGGATTTCAATATGGCTTTAAAAGGAGATCCATCATTCGATTTGGATGAGTTCTACCATGGAGCTGAAAGAAATCTATGATAGGAGTCTTTAGGGTCGCTAAAAAGACGAATTTCAAGGGGCTTTAAAAAGAGATCCACTATTGGATTTGGCTGAGTTCTACCATGGAGTTGAGAGAGATCTACGATTGGAGGATGTAAAGGTTGAAGAGACTTTTTTTTTAAATCAACATTGTAGAAGGTAGGGAATTTCCTAAAGACATGTTTTGAAAGGATAATGAAAAAACTAGCGATGACAATCAGGATTCTAAAGAAGTCAAGAGGGCTAATGAGAAAATTCAAGGAACCCAAGTTCATCTCCAACATGAACCTAAATAAGACTCCAAAACGGATTAACTTGGACACTAAGGGCACTTCTCCTATCGTAAGCCAATGATAAGAGAGCCTATGGATCAAACTGGACTCCGGAAAATGTTCACTATACCATAAATGTAATTTAGCTATGGTTAATAGCCGTCTCTGATGATGTTTAATATGGCTCTAATCCGCAGCTAAAAGTGGCATCTTTAATGATTAGATATGGCTTTAAACCATGTCTAATTTTTTCAACATATACAACATATGGTTGTATCTATTTGACCTGTTAGATATGGTTCAGAACCGTAACTAATTGCTCTGTTGCCCATACATATATAATCACTTTGAGACATATCAAACGATAACACTATAATACATAATCAAGAGCAATAAAACTTATTATTTAATACATCATCAAGAAAAATAAAACATCTTATTTAACACGTGATCACATCTTATTTAAGCACATATTATAAGAAGGCAAATGGTTTTCCCACACTAGCTTTATATACTCACAATAATACATGTTTTTAAATTAACATGCAGTTGTACAAGTCAGTGAACAAGGCTGAAAAAAATGAAGTGCACATAAACACCTTTTAATAACCCACGACTTCCAACAACAAGAAGATCAGCTTGTGTTTGTTCTGCTGTCTCACAAATAACCGCCTTTGGATTACCATCAATTATCAAATTGTCTACTTGCACATGTCAATATCAACCAAAACATCAATATACCATCAATTTCTCACACTACTCATGATATTTGGGTTACAAACAGGTTGAAAAAAAATGAAGTTCAAACAAACATGCACCTATACAAGTTAGTGAACAAGGCTGAAAAAATGGAATGCACATAAACATGCAAGGTTCAACTAGTCTACACATTATTATTCATGGCATGGCAAAGCAGACAGTTCAAGTCCAAGTACAAAACAAAATAGACATCAAGACAAACAAAGATCACAGGAAAAAATGTATACAGAGCATCATGTAAATGAACTTTGGTTCAAAATTGTCAAGTCCAAATTTGGGTTCATGATTATTATGTAAGTACCAAGTGTTATCAAGTGTATCATAATCTGGATTCACAGTAAACAAGGTGACTAGCAGCTATCAAACATAAAATAAAGCAGAAATTCATATATAAAGTGTCAAACATACCTGTAGTATCGGTATTCCCTTTTAAAGCTAGGAGTAAGGCTTAATTGTGGTTCCTGTAGAGCTATCCGACAGCAAGAGGAATGTTGTCAGAAGTTGATGGGATTAGAGTAATCAAAAGCCCCCCTATGACTAGCCTTATCCCACTAACTCAGATGACGTTCCTATTGCTGTGAACAACTCCATGAAACTACAAGAATAAGTAATAATTTCCAAAAGGTCAAAATTTATAAAGGTGTTGTTGGTTGCACTTAGTGTAACGAACCACACCTTTGGAAATTTTGATCTTTTGAAAATTATTACTTATGCCTCATCCCTACTTGAGAGCACAAGTAGAAATCATAGTTCCTTGGATGGAAAACTTTGTTATCTACCACGGTACTTATTTATAAGACACAAGTTATACAATTTAATCAAACATTATCAGGAGATAAATTCAAGTTATACCTCTAGGATTAAACAAGTTATATCTATATGGTACATAACAACTCTACATTCATCACCAGATTAAACTGGACTCGTTCAATCCATCCTGATATGGTCTCAGTTAAGGGCTCGGTCACCCCCTACTTGAGAGCACAAGTAGAAACCGTAGTTCCTAGGATGATAGAATTTGTTATTGACCACAGTACTTATTTATAAGACACAAGTTATACAATTTAATCATTCGGTATCAGTAGATACATTCAAGTTATACCTCTATGATCAAGCAAGTTATTCTTCTGTGGTACATAACAACACTAGCTTCATCACCTGATTGAACTGGGACTCGCTCGGTTATGAGCTCAATGCTGCAAGTTCGAATATTATGAGCTCGATGTAGCATATTTCATCGATCAAATAGTATTTAAACCTAACAGTCATTTAATGACACTACTCCAGCTCACAAGGCGACATATGCAACTAAACACTCACCATAAACCCAGTAACCAGCAAACAAAATGACACATGCAACTAAACACTCACTTATGTTCAAGCATCAGTGGTTCCAATATAACAAACAACTATTTACACTTAAATATAATTGAAGTTCACAACCAAAATAGAAGAGATAAATATAACTGTTCAAAATCTCACCTTAGTGCTCTGGTGACGATGGTAGGGTGGCGGCGAGGTGCTGGAGGTTAGTCCTGGAGGTTGCAATGAGGTATTGAAGGTTGTCGATGAGGTGCTTCACGATGTGCATGTTGGTGTTGTCGCTGTCGTCGGGGTTGGTGTTGGAGGTTGCTGAAGGTTGTCGAAGGTTACCACCGAGGGTCGATGCTGGAAGCTGCCGCCATTTTCTTCTTTTGACATCGGTTTGTTTGCCCTAGAAAATTAAAAATGATTTGGGGAACAAGGATAGGTAGGGGAAACTAAGAGGGATATGACGGTTTGTGTGTGCACCAAAATTAGGCACTAGATTGGATACGACAATTATCCATGTCCAATCTAATACGACTATGATATGCGCTGCAAATGAGAGGGAAATCAGATTATTCGGTGGGAAATCATTTCGTAGTCGTATCGACACACATTAATATGGGTTATATCTGTATTATATTTGTTACAGCTAATAGCCGTATCATATGTGGAGTAGCTAAAACTGCTTTTTGGTGTAGTGGTTGCATCTTCCACAACCTTGATTGACACAACGCGAATGATTGCATGCATCTGAAGAACTTGATTGAGGAACATCCCAACAGCAGCCAGCTTCAATAGTATATCATGGATCCAATTATAATGATGCGAGTTGAGCAGCAACCACCTACAGTCAGAAATAATAGGAATTGGTTTGCAACCCTAATCCCATGATCAAGATAGACGTGAGAGAGGTTTGTAAGTCACTTCTGCTCTTTACACTCTGCTTTTTCTTGTTTTTGGTAACTATGACAATAATCTCGGACCGCTTACACGTGTACATGAACCAAAGAGATCCTTAGACATGCTATGAATCGAATGTATGAGGCGACCATATAAGATTTTTTCTTGTTTTAATTTGTTCGAGACAATTAAAAATATTCACCGCTACGATGACTAAATCTACCAAAAGACAATTACAAATCTGCCGCAAGAAGATGAAATTGATGTTTTTTAGAATGTTGTGATCAATTTACTATCGTTATTCCCTATTGGATAAGTGGTTGAGGGTCAGTAAGGATCACGATTTGTCTTGCTGGAGTGCTCGAGACCGGACTAAGAAAGAAGTAGGATGCTTCATTGCATAATGAGAGGATCTGCTTCCTATCGTAGAGTCCCCCAAATAAATGGTTGGGACTCAACAAGGATCACACTAAGTCTCACCAAGAGGTGTGATTGACTTGAGGGCAAGGAGGATGACGTATCACCGAAGAGAGAAAGGATCAAAGTAGTCACTGCTAAGTCCCGTTCATCGAAGAGCGACTGGATTAGACTTGGCAAAAGCTCGAGCATAAGTCATGATGAAGCTGAAGAGGCTCTTCAAAGAAAGGGTCGGGAGATAAACCACTACCCAACCCAAAAAGGTTATGAATCAATTTGTTTGAAATAGAAATGAGCTCACTGACCCAAAGAGACCGTGAGCTCACTTGAATTAAAAACTCAATAAATGATTCATAGAGATTATCATTTTAAATCAAAAACCTCACAATTTAGAGAGACTGCTAACCAGAAATTAAACTCTAAATGATCCCAAGAGACTATCAAATTGAAATTAGAATCGTACCGAATGGTTTGGAGAGGCCGGGACATGGATTAAAAAAATGATTGCATGGTGATACCATGCCCCAGACTGAATGCAATGCAATTAAAAGGCATGATTGAGTCTTGACTGATTTCCCTTAACCATGGTTGAGACTTCGTTGGTTTACCTTAAGCATGATTGATTCTTCGTAGGTTTGGCTTGAGCGAGATTGAGTTATGAATGATTTCCTTTGAGCGGGATTGATTCTTAGTTGGATGACCTCGAGCAGGATTGGATTTTGGTCAGGCTCAGCCTAACAGCTTTGCCTTGAATGAATTAGGTCAGCTAGTATGTAGCTTCTCCTTTGGAGGGGTTCGATCGGCTTAACCTAACGACCTTGCTTTAAGCGGATTCAAGAGTTTGGCCTGATAACTTTGCCTTAAGCAGGTTCGATTGACTCAGCCTAACGGATTTGGCTTGAGCGTGTCCGATTAACTTATCTAGATAGCTTTACGTTAAGTAGATTTGATCGACATATCCGAAGAGTTTTGAAGATTGAATGCTGATTGGATTGGTTAAGGAATTGGACTTAAAAGCTAGAGAGCTTCACCTTGATTATCCCGAAAGCTTTGCTTGAACCATGCTTGGATTAACCAAGGAATTTTATATTAGATCACAATTATCCGAATTTGACTAGGGATTTGGATGGGAAAACAATCGAAATGCTTGATCATCAAGATTAGATTTTTCGGGGCTTGTTCTCATTCAAAGCACGTCTTTTATCCAAAAGACTAATGTAAGGGACAAATACTTACCCGCTTTTGGACCATTATTGATTTAACTGGACTTAAAGAATTCAAACGGGATTGAACCGGACCAAACTTCACAGAAGCATTTAGAAAACACCAAGAAGCAAGTTAGGAAATTCAAAGAAGTTCATAGTTGAACATATAAGTCGACACCGACTCATTTATATGGGTTGGCCCCAAGTCATAATGACTCATTATCTAGACTTGAGATTCACATAGTAGACCCTGCAATTCCCTTATACTGCACTTATGAAGTATCAGTGATTTGGATAAGTATCAAATGAGATATAGATGACTCATCCTTTGAACTTGAATGGACTAGGAATTGCAATGGGGCGGGTTTCGGGTCTAAACCCGGTTGACCCGCCCCTGTTTAGACCCATCAAAACCCGCCCCATCGAGTCATCGGGGTGGGTAGACCCGGACTCGGTTAAAAATTGTTCGGGTCTGGGGCGGGTCTGGGGCTTGGTCGACCCGTCCCGACCCGTAGCTCATTAGTTTGGCTAAAATTTGTGCCTCTGCGGCAAACGTATTATACATATGAAATGGTATAATTTTAACTTGAGTCCGTGACCCAGTAAAAATACAATACAACCACTTTTCTATTCCGCATGTATTCCAAATACAAACAAACTTTTAAGTTTTAACAGCCCATTCTTTTACCATTTTCAATTTTCTATACTCACTTTCTCATCTCATCTGTGAAAAGAAACCCTAGTTAGCGGCTTGCTAGTGAGTAGTGATTATAATTTTCATCCCCAAGTTTTCAAATTTCCTTCAAAATATTGATTTGAAACTCGGTTTTCAATTACAAGTCGAAGCTCAAAGCAAAGTTTTCACCACGGTTTTCGGTTTTCAATTTTTGTCCCCAAGTTTTCACCGCCGATCCAGATTCAATTGTATGTTCATAAGTTTTCTTTTTAGTTTCTTAATTTGTAAAATTAGGCTATGGTTTCTTAGTAATTTACAAGTTTACATCCATCTGTCTATTTTGGATGTTTCTACAAATTCAACGATTATATATGTATAGGAATGGCAATATTTGTGTGACTGTGTCATGATGAGTACGTAATGATAATATGAAATGGATTAGGTTCATTACCATGCTTCCTATGGAGAATTAGATTTGTTTTACTAAACTGCAATGGTGCAATTACATCATAAATTCATTTATGTTGAAAATTGACAGTCCCAAGCAGATTTCAACCACTGCTTCCGACATGTTGATGCTCAAACGTATCATTTCCACTTTTTAGTGACCTTCATACGTCTTTACATATGAATGTACTTAGATATGTTATATTTCACACTAAGCGATGCTCATCAATTGATTTTTTTTAAACAGCAAATTGAATAGAACTTTTTAGTTATAATGAAGATCACTAAAAAATAGTTAAAGACGATGTTATATCAGCTTTTTTAGTTATAATGAGGGCATGGGAGATTTTTAAATAGTTAAAGATCACTAAAAAGCGGAAATGGTACAAATGTAAATTCAGTTTTCTAACTCATAGAAGTAGATTGCATCCTACGACGTTGGAGGCATTGATGTGTTGTCAAAGTTGGTTAACAGTCGACTCTTTCAAAGATGGACTTACTCCAACCATGGATAATGATTCAGAAAGTGATAGTGTATGCATCTATAAAAAAATTCCTTTCACATGACGTTTTTTTTTGGATTATGATTTGTTTCTTTTCCATACAAGATGGTCAAGGAGGAGCTGGTTCGTCATGATGTACTGGTTTGATACTTTGTTTCTTATGAGCATGTCGTAAAAAGGTATGTTATATGCAATTTGATTCCAGCTTTATATGTTGATTGCATTTGTAGCTTTTTTATTTGTTTTGTCATTATAAAAAGTACATTGATTTGTTTCGTAATTTGCATGTTTTGATCGATTTTTTTTTCTTGAAGCATTTCAGATAGGGATTTCAATATCATTTGTTGATGATTATCTTTTTAATTTTTGGGTATACCCAGAGTTGATCTCCAGCTTTTATTTTATTATAGTCCTGTTTTCATCACTTTTTTTCCCTTGTCGTCTGTTTTTGTTTTTATTTTTGTTACTCAAAAACATAAGGTATCAAAGAGTTTTAGTCGATGTCCCGTTTGAAATTAATAAACTTCGGTATAATTGTTGAATTAAATGATGAACTAGGGGTTAGGTCTGAAAACTAAACGTACAGAGGCTGTGTCAAAATGTCCTATTGACAATTTGAAGGCAAGTAGAGTTACCCATTGCATGAACACTAATAAAACCCAACAATATTACATTGATAGATATAGTATTTCTAATGGGAATAAAAACCAAGTATATCAGATCATGTATGTTGTATTTCTAAACTAGAACCATTTATATTTAAACCAATGTTGAATCAACTTAATCATAAAATAATACAGTCTACTATATATCATACATATCAGGTAAGGATGCCACAAATGATTCCGAGTTGATGAAAATGAAAGCTTTCTGGGTGTTGGACCTGCTGGTGCAGTAATGAATCTTGATAGTTGACACGTCTTTTATTTTTCTAGGCTTTAATGTGTATTTGATATGTTCTATGTATTATATTAACTCTCTAAATTTCCACGTCTGTAAGCCATCTTTGTATACTTTTTCCTATATTGAGAGATGCATTGAGATGAATACAATATGTAGTGCATTTTCTTTTGTTTCTACATGGATGCGTAATATGAATGCAGCTAATTTTGTTTTTGTACCTTTGAAATTTGAGACAAAGCAAGGTTATTGCTACAGGAACAGAGTCTGGGTCGGGGCGGGTCTACCCGTGACCCGTACGGGTCACGGGTCGGGGCAAAAAATAGGACCCATGCCGGGTCGAGGGTAAAAAATTTCGGGGCGGGTCTGGGGCATGTGAAACCTGCCCCAACCCGCCCCATTGCCATTCCTAGAATGGACTCGAAGACTCGTAAAGATTTAAGATCAAATTAACTCAGATTGACATAAGATTGGACAAAAGGACTCAAAAAGAAGATACGAAGATGATGCAAAAGAAAAGAGTATTGAATTGCCTATGTACATGACTTGGCATCAAGTCATATCTGAGACTCGGCACTGAATCATAGGATTAGCTCGAGTGACTTGAAATTCATGGCGAGGACTTGCCATGATTCTTGGTGTAACGATCAAGAAATTTGGAACCAATTTTGAACTTCCAAATTTCATACGAGTTGAAATAAAATTGAAAATGGATAATGATATAATTGGAACAGGGTTATAATAATGAGTTTTAATATAAAAATAGCACGTTTACAAATGAAGCATAAGAAATATTTATTTCCAGATCTTGAAACTGGTTCCAATGAATCCAGAATAATGAAATTAGGTAACCATCCAAGTTTGACAAAAATGGAATCCGTTCAATATTGGTTAAAGATTGAAAGGTTAAAATTTGAACTTAAAATGGACGATTTTGAGGATATCTTGAGAACGGGATATCACTAGATCGTGAGAACACCTCCGTTGGATCCAGAATAGTGAATTTTAGTACTCAGGGAAGTTTCGCATAAAATGGCATCCATATGTGGAAAAGGAAAAATAAAAGGACAAAATTTAAACTAAATTTTGACGGTAATTGGAATTTGATAGTGCTAATGGCAAAACTGGAACCTGAGACCTATCCAGAAAAATCCAGAATAGGGGATATTAGTTGAGTACCAGTTTCGGGAGTATGAGAGTTCGTTGATAAAAAGTTATTAACAAAAGAAAACTAAAATAAATTATTTAAAATAGTAAATGAATTCATATTTCGGATTTGTTTACATAGGATTGAAGTACGTTAAAAACTGGACCATGTGACCGAAAAATATATGAAAAGTATTAACGTTTAATAGGCCAACAAGTGGTTGGAAAGTCGATGAGAAAGCACACTTTTGGACAAGTAAGAAAGTGGATAGGGATGAATATAAGCCATTCATTTCTCTTCTCTTAGATTTGCGACAAGTCACCAATCCATGTGACTTTCTAAGCTATAAAAGGGACCTCCCCCGTCCACTTTAATTTCCACCATCCTTAATCCTCCTCCCTCTCCCTAATGCTCATGGCCATGGCCCCTTTTCATAAAAATAAAAAGAAAACTGAAGGTAAGAAGAAAAAGAAGAAAAGAGAAAAGGAATCAACTCTCTCATCACCTCCTCGACAACCTTAAGGCCTAAATCCGCCACCACCTTCACCCCACAACCCCCACGTACCACAGCCAGACCCTCCTCCAGCAAAAATGTGGGTCCGACTTGAGATCCGGACCCCATTCGTCCGTCAATCCAACCCATTTCTGCCTCCGACTGAAATCTGCGAACCCTGACAGTAAAACAACCATAACTTTCTCATACAGAGACAAAATCGCGCGTTCTTGGCGATAATGGAATCGTGGAAACGAGTACTTCAACTTAGAGAATGATTTGGCAGCTAGAAAGCCAAGGAAAATTTCATATTTGGCCAAGAAAATTTCAGATTTTATAAAAATCGAAGAAAAGTTGGATCTAGGAGCATTCGACCTTGTAACGAGAGCTAGGACGTCACGGGGTGAGAAAAACTAAACTTTTAAAGGGATTTTGTTGCTTGATTTAATGATTGTATGTAAGGTGTTTGTTGAAATGTTTCTTAGAGTTTGGTGGTGAATTCATGATTGATTTGATGGTATATGATGGCTAAAAATCCTTAAGTAGGTTCATGAAGTAAAAATGGCAACTTATTAGGATTTTGAGTGAAAACCTTTATGTTAGGTTCACAAAGTTGCACCTTTATGGAATATTTGGTAGATGCATGCTTTGATTAAATTTTGATGAATTAAATTTTGGTGATACGTTTGAGTCATTAGCAAGTGATTTGATATGGTTTAGGGCGTTAAATCCCTAAAGATTCGACCTTTATGTGGAATCATACGTAAAGGTATGATTTTTAGGTGCAAATTTTTGTTATGCATGAAAAGATTAGACCCTTAATTGAAATTCAAGGAATTGGATCTTATGTGAAGAATTTGTGGGTTAATAACTACGTATATAGGTAAAATCTTTAAGTGTATGTTCACAAATAATAAGGAGATCCGGGACCTTTTTAGGCCTTAAATGAATATTGCTTAGGTTGAAAGCTAGGGTTATGGATATTAGAAACTTATAACATGGGTTTAGCACCATAACATACTTATGTTAAGATGTGAATCTCTAGCTAATAAATACAGAATTATTATTCATGTTTGCAAGATGTTGGATGAGGTTGATTTGGTTTGGATTTTAGAATTTGATTCCAAATGGTGTGGATAACATGTTGATTTGGATGTTTTGTTTGGTTGATTAGTGGTTATCAACACTGTTTGGTTGTTAATTAATAAAATGGCACCCAATTATGACACCGACGTCTAATCTTAAATAACTAACGAGTTTAGTTACAACTCATTAGACACATTACATATTGTTTATGTTTACTGGAAGTTTGTATATACCCAAATTCTCGGATATACAGGAGTTGAATGAGCCTCATTTCATAAATTTGTTTTTAAATGGTTATTTTAACAATAAAATAGTCGAGAAAAATAAAAGTTTGAAATTAAGATCCAATACTTTTCGAAAATGAAATTGAGTTCATAACAATGAACTTTTGCAAAAGAACGAACTGGACTTGAGGAAGTTAAGAAAAGTTATGGCTTGTCGAATTTTGAAATCAATAATAAATGATTTCAGAGTTTTTTGAAAGGAAATATCAAGTTTTGGAAATGTATAAACCCTTTGGGAAGTCCGGATTTAATATCTAATAGAACCTTTATTTAAATATAAAGGAATTTGGACTTTTAATCAATAATTGGTTTATTGATAATGATTAATTAATTAATATAATTTGAAACAGAATGGAAACCAAATTGGTTATCGATTAAGGTAAGTCTTTATAGATGATGATTGTGTCGTTATTAAAAGGCTATGTCGTTATCCCGCTTATAGTGTTTGTTGGATATGGGGGTTTATATCGATTATAAACCAATACGATTTTTGTAGAGATTCCAACTTAAAAGGAAATTTGATCTTGGGTTTGTTGTGAATGATGTCTTCAATAACATTTTTCTTTGGACAATGAAAAGGTAAGATATTTTTCCAAGTTAAGCAAATGAAATTTTATTTATAAAGATTTTTGGGAAAGGAATAAACATGTTTTTACATGAGGCAGATGACGAATAATCGATAAGGATTATTGGAAAGATTTAACTCGGAATTTGAAGTTAAATAATCAGAATATTTGGTTTGAAATCTTTCAACAAGATTTGAAGGAATGGAATTTAAAAGGTAATGGGAGCTACCAAAACATAAGATGATTAAAAATGGAGTATTACCAGTTTTGCTCCATGAGATAGGAATGAAGAATTCCAATATATTAAAACTTAATATAGTTTTAATAAATCTTTGAATAAAAGATTGGAATGGATAAAGACGCTGGAATAAACATGTATGCACATATAGTGATGACTAAATAGTCATAAATTTTGATTAGATAATATGAAATTTGATTTCAAGTTAAGTAATCACTGATGAATGATTTAGACATATTAAGCTCATTACAGTTTTAATGAATGAATTGAGTAATATTCTGAAATGGAATGAGGTTCATGAAATCCTGTATACCTATTGGTTTTAAAGATGCGTTAATTATTTGGAAAGATCGGTATTTTACCCATTCCGAATAATTATACGACATGATGCTGATGTCAAGATATCGACAACAATAGTGGAAGACTCGGATTTCTTCACGTCGGATGGATGGCATGTTGATGCCTTGGGCGATGGCCTATATGAGGTTAAAGTGACGGCATAATCTGACCGTACTTGAAGTGATTTGGTTTGCAGGGACTTGCACTCCCAGGCGGGGACGTGGAATCAAGTGCCTTCGGTTTCGTTCCTATTCCCGGAATGGACTTGTTGATGAATTTCATGTCTGACACTGTATTTTATAAAATACAGAATGACATTAACTAAACATACTTCTGTTTGGTGGCGGAGAATTTGTTCTCTTGCTTAACACCCTTCTTTGAGACGTACGAGCTCAAAGGTTGTATGTTGGTGAATAGCAGCTTATGTTTTAAGGAATGACAATGTGGCATGATAAGTGGAATAATCAAGGCTTTTGTTGGAAAACAGGGTCTTGTGGTTGAAGACCAAAGCATGGCTTAAATGCGTAGCTTTGTGTATGACATGACTTCACAAGCCTCATGACTCAGAATGAGCCGAAACGAGATTATAGACCGCAGGGGTAGGGACTTAACGTTCCGTCTAGCAAAAGGTAATGCCATGGTATGAAGCCCAGGCATTTACTTATGTGGTTTGTTGGATGAGGCGCCTCGGACTAGGTCAATATACCTAGATGACAGTCTACACACAGACTGAGGGACGTTATGTTCAGGCTGTTACTTTAATCCACGGAGTAGGGTGGACCGACCCTGCCACTCAAAAGGAGCCAGACGGGATCCTGGAACCTAGCTGGGGCTCCGAATCGGATTTGGAAGATCCTTAACCCAGGCTCATTGATGGAAATCCAACTTCCAATACGAAACCCTTTACGATTTTCGATTGTATACCTATGTAGACAACATAGTGGGATGGGGCACTATGCGAGCTAAGATTCATAAGTTTATTTTCGAAAGGATTTTTCACACTCAAGTCATTATAATAATATCAAATGATTTGGTTTTAAACTATATCAAGCATGTTTTGCGATTATAAGGCAAACCCCTATTCGCTGGTGTGAGCTTGCATTGTGTGATGGCACCTGGGGCTTATAATCGTTCATTTTTCTAAAGTCATGTTTTCAAAATCTTGTTTATGTTTGCTATGTTTGGTTATGGTTGCTATGGTTGTACACGTATCCTTGGGAGGAAACCCGTTCCGTGACATGCGGCGTGGTCTCGAGATATCTTATTCAAATTAAGGCTAAGTATAAGATTAGTAATAAAAAAATTCTCACACCAGTCCCATGACTGACTCGTAGTTTGTTTTTTTCCCTTACAAACTGCGGATTTCCACAATTTCCACACGGGAAGTCTGTTAGTTTGTTTTTCAGTTATCGAGATCAGATTCAAGCTGGAGGACTTGGAGATCCAGAGAGAGCTGAAGTTTCATATGAAGGCCGGACGTACTCTATTACCGGTATGTTATGTTAAGTCTTCATGGAGTAATGGTATGTAAAAACAGATTTGTATTCAAAAATGTTTCGACTGCAATGATATATCCTTATTATATTTTATCTGTTCCGCTGTGAATTTTGTATTCTGCTGTGTTTTGCTCTAATAAACTCTAATGAAACGTACTTTGGTTTTTGGTCGGTTTGAAGTGAGTGGAAGTGCGGGTCGTTACACTTGGACTCCACTACACCTTGGTTCTTTCCCTAATACCCGTTGGATTTGTCTATAAATATCATTCTACCTTCTAGTAGAAAAGGACTTTTGTATCGGATCTTGCTGAAGACCTCATTATTCTATCGGACTACAACTACTTCACTTCTTATCTCTTTTAACACACATTCAAAACTTGTGTAACAACCTGAAGTTTTGAAAATTTTAAATGATGAATTAATTGAAATTTAAATTCTAAAAAAAAGTATAAGATTTAATTTATTATTTGAATTATATGAAATAAATGAATTTGATTCTTATATATAAACATGAGTAGGGAAGATTTGGCAATGAGGATTAAATGGTTGTCAATGCAGACCTTAATTGTTGAGTTAACTTGATTTATATTATTATTTGAATTTAGATTCATTCTTAGAATTTAGATTTAAATAATAAACATGTAATATTGAGTAATATGTTTGCCAAGTTTCTTTTGAAATGAAACTTTTTCTGGAAAAAAATCAGTTTTGGTCAAACTTAGTCAAAACTTGAATTAAAAATTTGGAAGTTTTGAAATTTAAAAAAAAATAAGGATTTTACTCAAAACTATATAAAGGTCTGTATTTTTCATTTCATGAAAACTTGTTTCCGTTTTGCTCCAAGTTTGACCTCTTCTATGAAAAAACTACGCAAACAGGACCGTGTTTGTACCGTTATCTCTCCTACATATGTTTAAATTGAGACTTAGCTTTATGGGACAGCTATATGTGCCACGTCATCACCTAATTAAATATTACGTTTAAAATTTCAGTGGCCTCCGGATATGATTAAAGCTACGCACTATTTTTTAAAACTTCTCATTTCATTCCCCGTATTTCCTCCGAGATTCTTCTTTTTCCTCAGCAAATTCTTCCTCTCTGAAAATCCCTTCACAAATCAATCCCCAGGTAAATTCTAATTTTTTGCAATGATTCATAATCTCTATCTCTATTTTCTCATCCTATTCTAATTTCCAAATTCAATTAATTTGGGAATTATGAAAACCTAGATTTAAAAATGCAAACTACCCATCCGTTTTGTTGCCTTCGCTTACACCTCCCCCGGTACCCCGGCCACCTATCAGGTCACCTTCGACCACCCGAAGCCAGCCTCGACCATCCAAATCTTTTGCTTCACCAAAACCTATTCTCCTTTGCAAGATGAAAACCCTAGACCTAAAATCACTCAAATCACCTTCCTTTTCACCTAAAACCTTGCTGCCCTTCCTCCCTTTTACCACCACAACCACTTAGGCCTCCATCACCGACCTGACCATGACTGGACGACCTCTCTTCACCTCCAACAAGCAGGCACCATCTGAAAACCCTAGCCATGACCACTTTTCTCCTTAAAGCCAAAGGTTTTAGATCAATACTACAGTAACAGCTAAAATTCTTGTGTGTAATAGATACGCATACCCCTTCATGCGTATATGTATACATATAAATACATGTCCATATACACACACAACCTGAAACACACCTTTAGCTGCAAATTGATGGCACAGTGACAATTTCAAATAATAGTTCATATATGAAATCAAAGACACAATACATATATACACATAAATGTACATGTACATACATAAGAGAAAATTTTAACTCATGTTTCGGATTTTACAAACATGGTAGTTTCAGGTTGACAAAACACGACAATGGGGTGTCTCTCTTCCTTTATTTTTCCAGCAGAATACAGTAAACATGTAGTAACCACTGACAATACAACCCTTGCATATAACTACCCATATACGTGTAACGATAAACATATATATTCATATAAATACGTATATACATATTATGGCACACAACATATATATAGTTTAATTCCCGAGCATAATACATGTATACACATACATGTATATGTATATGTATATACATGTATAAAACTAAAATGTGCAAGTGACTCAGCCCAACAACATGATATGATACGATATAGAAAGCACAAACAGGTGGCCACATGTCATATGCACATAGACAACATGTCATAGTTCACGTCAAACAACAACAAAATAAGATGTTCATGTCATGCTAGAGAAAGTACTGGAACAGACTCGCGTATTTTACAATGAAATTATTCCTTTGCTGTATCTAGTTAAACGTATCTCAAATATTAAATTTCAAAATTTAATTCATACTTAAAAAGCTACATTTGAAAACCAAGTTCAAATAAATTAGATTACAACTTCTAAGTAAAATCTCAAGTATAAACATTGATTTGCAACGTTAGAATTTTTGTTAGAGTTTTAAATTAACCCGTTATTTAAACCGTTAAAGTTTCTGGTTCGTTACAATTTTAAATATAAATGACCACGTTTTAATTTAAGCGTCGGTTGTTAAAGAGACGGGCGAAATACTGTCATACTCTCTACCAATACCGGGAACCACTTTAACAAGTGTGCACATAGTGGAGAATCCAGAATAAATTAGATTGGTTTGTTAACACTACTGGAATGAAGTAAGAGAATGATGATGGGTAGCCTTGACCTTGGGCCACAATTAAAATGAATAAAACATGAGTTATACTGTGATTAAGAGGTAGCACCTCCTATCGGGCACACTTCTTCGATACCATATCGATCATTTTGTGATTTGATTGGGTGCCCATTTGATTATGGGAGTGTTGTCCAAGGTGGGCGGTAGTTGCAGCTATGCGTCACGATCAGTCCAAGCGTGCAACAGGTAAAATCCTACCTTGGGTATTGCCTTGTGTGCCTTGTCATATTATCCTGATCGGACCCTCTACGATTTTGATTTGTGTTATACCTACGGAGTGCCCTCTAATGCCATTAGTTTACGGTACTGTACAGACTACTCATTATGCACGGTGTAAAGGTAATAACGGTAATCCCTCTTACGGTATTTTCAATGGTATATTTATCATAGATACTATTATAATAGCATATTGTATTATATGATATCTAGTTTAATGGATCCTTAAAGGATGATAATCTCAAACATTCTTTAAGTTATTAAGCATTTCATTTGAATATTTTCGCTTAAATTGATTTATTTCATAAGAATGTTAGTCTTGGCTCGAGTGTTTTGTTTTACTTTATGCTCTGATCAAACCGAGTATTACAATGCTAAGATTTCACCTTTCGAAGCTGGAGACTAGTTGAAGACATCATCTCTGTCCATTTATTTCTATTATGTCCTTCTGTATTAGAAATCGATTGTATTTAAACTTTCGTTGTATTTGATTTAGTAACTCTGACGTTATGTATAAAGATTTGAGATTTTGTATTTAGTAACTTCATGAACTACTATCGCATTTTATTTATTCCGCTGCAAGATATTATGTTCTGTGTTTATGATTTGACTTTGATTATGTGATGGTTTCATATTTAACCCATAGCAATTATAGTCTGCTATTCTAAACGATTTGAATAGGTTTTATTACCGATTTTAGTGGGTAACGGGTCGTTACAAATTATAACCGAGAACTAAGAGTAAACTAGTTAAATCCAAAAAAATCTAACTAAGATGAATGTAATAAGACTGATTAAAGTAGACAGAGGTCAAAGTCAATCGAACCACTATAAAAAGGTTGTCTCTTTTCTTTTTTCTTTTCTTTTGTTCCTTTAAGATCTATGTCTGATATTATCTTGATTGTCTTTATGGTTGGTGCTTTCACATTAATTTGGAATTGATTCCAATTTTGAAGTTAAAAATATGCATGTGCATGTATGTGTTCAACACTCGACTTCCAAAACCAATGGAAGGTAAATTCTCACTTGAAAATTAAAGAGAAGGAACCATTTTGAATCATTGATGCTTAATAGCTTGACTGATTAGCTCAAAGGAATAAGCCATAGAATAAATATCGAGAAACCATGCTCTTGCTTATCGAATGTTGGTAAAGCGTTGCAACAAATAGCTTAGGCATAACTCTTCATAATGGTAATTCGAATGAAGGGTAATGACCATATGAAGCATAGAGTTGAGGCTTTCACAGAAATCCAAGTTTTACTCGATTCAAACTTCAAAGCATATTATGTTATTTTTGGTCCAAATATTTGAAAAGACGTGTTAGTGAAATATTTATCTAAATCATCACACCAATTGCTAAAGTGACGTGCATATTTGAATTATTCAGTATTAATCGCTAATTGAATTTACACATTTGACTCGTACAACCATAATGATGAATACTCTTGAAAATACATAACTTAACTAATTAATATATATAAATAGAAGTATATATAATATAATAATTATTAAATTTTATTTAATTTGTATGAATACTATTAGTCTTTAATAAAAATGCATATACAAAAGTTATATATGTGTGCACCGATGTACGACATCGATAGAATATTCAAAATGGATTTCAATGGATTAATGGCCAAGAATTTGGAAAAAAAATTAAAGCCAATATTGCCCTTCTACGATCGATCATGCATGAAGAAGGGAGAGGGTTTGATGAGATTTAAAAAAGAACAAAAAGGGTAATACAGGGAATTGGAAACATTTTGGTTTTTCCCTTAAAATAAGTTTTCTTCCATTTATTAATTGATTCTCCTAATAAATTTTCTTCCATTTTTTTCCAAATAGAAATATATATACAAAAAAGGAGAAAACTTCGATGGCTTACAAAAACAGTATAGCAGTGTCAATCACGCAACTACTACTGTGAAACGAAACCGAGCACTATTCAAACTAAGCCTAGACGACAAATAGTATACAAACAACACCAAAACAGAAAAACAGCAGGATAAAAAAGCAAGGGACCACTCCAAAAAAATAGCTCTATAGGAGCAGCTATCGAGAAGCCCCTGCCAAGATAAGCCAGTAGAAAAACCATAGTCTGACCACCAGCTAAAAATCAGAATCTCATCCCAAAAGTCAAGTTACCCTGCTCAAAACCTCCTGACGCAAACGAAAATCCTAGAGTGCTCCAGTCATAACATCCAGGAGATCTAAACAGAGCCCGCTCCAAGTACCAAAGCACTAGATCCAGATCAGCTGAAGAGACATCTGAACTAACACTTCAACAAACACCAAAACTGGGACCTACTAAAAACTGTAACCCATATTTTTTGGCACCTAGGGAGTACAGATTTGTTGTGTCTGCAAAAATGCGGTGATACGAGTTTGTGAGACCAACTCGTATAATATTTAAAATAGAAAATAAAGATTTTGTGAATTTCTGAATTTGAGTATTTGGAACTTTTCTATAATAGAATTTTATTCCAATCTTTGATCTCAAGATTATAATTAAATGATTATGTGGATATTGAAAATATAATATTGATTATCAATCAATATTTAAAAGGAAAAATATTTTCAATATTAAAGGTAAATTATTGGTTGAAATAATTATTAAATTATGGGTTTTTAATACAATATGTATTTCTTGTCATAATAAAATGTGAGAAATTGTGTTTTAAACTATATTGATGAATTTTACAGTAATAATGCATTGTTGGATTTTGAAGATTATTGTAAAAGTGAATTTGTGGTTTTTAATTAGTAATTAATGAGTATTAGTTTGTTGTTAGTATGAAAATACAAATATTGATGGTAAATCAATATTTGTAGAATTGGAGTATTTTATTATCATTGTTAAATCAATAAAGTGTGCAACAACATTATTGTATAAATGTAAACATGTTTTAAAAGTTAAAATAATTATTTTGTCAAACACATTTATATTTTGTCAAACACATTTATATTTATGTATTATATTGAAACTGATAGTTAAATTTGGTGTAAATGTGTTTGTGTGTTTAATTTGGGCATTAAATTATAAAATTTAACACAGTTGATTAGTGTTTGTGTTTATGTTTTGTTTGTTAAGTGATTTTAGAGATTGGTAGTGTTTAACTAAGTGGCTACCAAGTGTTTAATCCTTGAAATGGTGAATTTGGGTTTAACAAATAATAATAACCTGGTTTTGGGCTTGAGTTGGGGTGTCTATTCCATTTACCTCCCTTGATTACTTCTACATGTTTGGCGCTAGAAAAATACGTACATTTTATCTTCATCTCCTCCCTCTTTTTCTATGGAGAAAACACAGAGAAAGAAAAATGACCTTTTCCTTCTCAAAAACTCCATGCATGATAAAATCTCAAGTTCAATAGAATCTAGCCTGCTCTCCTTTGATCGCTTATCCAATTCAAGCTAGAGATTCAATCTCCAATGATGGGTAATCAAGATCAAAATTTACTGTAAGTTTCAGGAAGTCGTGGTTGTTGTAACGAACCGACAGATTCTTGATCCTGATCATCGACACAAATGACCATGTCAACTAACCAAACACTAGAAATTGCCGGATCAGTAATAGAAAGAAGTTAGGGTGAGAAATAGAAAGAAAGAAAGTTAGAATAAAAGAACACAAATCAAAAAAGTCAAAACAAATGTGAATTTCACAGCGGAACAAAATATATTATATAACATAATTTTTGAAACACAAATCTGTCTGTATATGCATACCATTATCAGAGTACATCACTTACAACACAACGGAAATAAACAATAGTTATCTAATGCTGAAATCTCCTACTCCAAGCTCCTCCAAGTGTATCTGTAAAATCCCGACAACTTGATTGCCCGTACAAATTTAGGCACCCAAGAGTTTAGGGCGCAACAAAATAAACTTTGGGTCAGTCATTGGACTGATGTGAGTAAACTCCAACCACTTAGTTTAACTTTTAAAAATCTTTTTAAAAAGAAAGGATAATCGTAAGACCGATCCACACATAAACACGAATGGCTTTTACCTTACGATGACCCAAAACATTCTTTGAATCCATACTATTCTGATATTATAATAGTGTCTAAATCAAGTAAATAGCGATCAAGCAGAACGCTTGCATCTCACGCTCCACATACATAGTATACAATCAAAAACGCGAGTTACTTATTGGAGAACGGATTTCCTACTATGACAAGGTATGAAACCACCTTCCGATAGTGTATCTCTGCAAAGGAATACGCTGGCTTCAACAAGAACATCTTGCAACTCGGGCCACGCATGACCGACCACTCATTTCTCTTGAGTGTACCGAATATACTGTCATCAACGGTTGGAATCAGCAATCGTTACTGAAGCATACAATAGCGATAAAATAAAGAAGCAAGTGAATATTTCTCTAGATAGGTGGCAATACACCCTAATGGGAGCGACCCATATAGCCATGCTGCCTGCTTGATTTTTGTTCTTTCACGGTTGTGAGGCTTGATGATATACTTATCTTTTATAACACCACAGCATCATTCACTTTGAAAGCCACATCGTCAAACCCGCCAAACCATTTATTGATTTCCCTAAAAAAAATCACGGGGAAATCAATAAATGGTATGGCGGGTTTGACGATGTGGCTTTCAAAGTGAATGATGTTGTGGAGTTATAAAAGGTAAGTATAGCCTCAAGCCTCACAACCAGGAAATGACAAAAACCGGGCAGGCGGCATGGCTATGTGGGTTGCTCTCATTAGGGTGTATTGTCGGCTATCTAGAGAAATATTCGCTTGCTTCTTTGTTTTATCGTTGTTGTATGCTTCGGTAACGATTACCGATCCCAACCGTTAGTGACAATATATTCAGTACACTCAAGAGAAATGAATGACCGGTCATGTGTGGACCAGATTGCAAGATGTTCTTGTTGAATCCAGTGTATTTCTCTCTAGAGATACACTATCGGAAGGAGGTTTCATACCTTGTCATAGTTGAAAATCCATTCTCCAATAAGTGCCTTGTGGTTTTGATTGCATACTATGTATGTAGAGCATGAGATGCAAGCATTCTACTAGATTGTTATTTACTTGATTTAGACACTATTATAATATTAGAGTAGTATGGATTCAAAGAATGTTTTGGGTTATCATAAGGTAAAAGCCATCTGTGTTTAACTGAAGTACCGCATCAACAGGCCCCTCCTTAAGCCTTACCCAACCCAGAAGGTTTCAAATCGCTAACCTCTCTTTTTAGGCGTGGGTGGTCCGTCAGCTTCGCTACCTTTGCACATCCCGCACTTGTCCGATTAGGCAAGACACCGCTTCTTTTTCTTGTTAGGTCGGGGTTTCTTTCCCTGTCTATCTCATATCGGATTCGCTAACCTCTTTTGTTGGGTCATGTTCTCTTTCCTCTATATTATATGGGTTAGTCCAGGGGAAAGCAGTAAAACATCGGGAAATGATACTCTGTCTATTCAATCTTGGGCCCCTGGATCAAATATCGCACGAAGCATAGGTTATGATCCTTTGGTAATCGCTTACTAATCTTACTTAGCACCCTCAAAATCAACATTTAAACATATAACAGGTCTCAGATGTGAAATTCAAAAAATCAGCACAAGGAATTGAGGCCAAGCGGTTTGAACACCGATTCTAGCTATTTTTTTATGTATAAGTATTGGGGAAAGGCCAGAGTATATTAATTGGCGGCCTTTGTCTTGTCTGTTCACAATCGAAGCAGTCAATGAAGGTATACCTCCATTTGTGGATTTCGTTCTTACATGAATTGTGCTTTACACTATCCATTACCAAACTAGCTATCAGAGGTTGGTGTTTTGTTCAATCATTAGACAACCCTAGCGTATATTTCATCCCACAACTGAGTCCCCTCTTTAGACCCTGCCAAGCTTTTTTGATACCACTTGTTTAGACCAAGGAAGCGAAACAGATTGTGAATAGATCTTTTGATTATCCTTTCTTTTTAAAAGGATTTTTAAAAGTTAAACTAAGTGGTTGGAGTTTACTCACACCAGGCCCTTGACTAACCCAGAGTTTATTTTATTTTTGTTTCAATCTAAACTCTTGGGTGCCCAAATTTGTACTGACAGTCAAGTAGTTAGGATTTTACAGATACACTTAAAAGAGCTTAGAGCAGGTGGCTTCACCATTAGATAGCTATTGTTTATTTCTGTTGTGTTGTCAGTGTTGTACTCTGATAATGGTGTGTATATACAGACATATTTGTATTTCAAAAGTTATGTCATATAATATATTTTATTCGATCCGTTGTGAGATTCGCATTTGCTCTGATTTTGTTGTATTTGTGTTCTTCTTCTTCAATTCTAACTTTCTTTCTTTCTATTTCTCACCCTCTAACTTATTTCTATTAATGATCCGGTAATTTTCGGTGCTTGGTTAGTTGACATGGTGTTTTATGTTGATGATCAGGATCGGGAATCGGTCGGTTCATTACAGTTGTTGCATGTCTTTCTTTTGCTACTTTGTGCTCCTAATTGACCTCTTACAGCTCCAACTGATGGGTATTCTTGCCAAAAATTTAATCACAATGAGTCTGTAGACTCACTCCTTCTAACTTATACATTTTTAGTTTTTATCAGTAAGAATTTGTTCTTTGTCGTATAAAAATCTGTAGCTTTCAGTGTAAATTCATTTCAGTTGCTCAAAGCAGCAAACTTGCTACTTTGAATGCTGATAACTTGTTCATGTTTTGTTGGTTTGATACCATTTTAGTACCTATAGTCTAGTTACTTGTTTACATAATTGCGAATTTTCGTTTAATTCCAATCACCGAAAGTAGGTGAAACTGGTCATCAAAGTTGGGGTTTCGTTGGGATTTTGGCCTGGGCAACATTCCATTGCCTGGGTCGGCCCAATATTGAGTTGGGTCGACCCACCTATATATTTTCACGTATATAGCTTTTGGACTCGGATTTTTGATGCTCGTGATAACAACGCCCAGGTCCGACTTTGGGGCGTTGTATCTCATTCGATGTTAGTCTGATTTGGATGATTATTTTTGTTCTGTAAAGCTTGAAAGTTTATCTCCATGCCTGCAAAATTTTAGACCATTTTGAGGTCGTTTGGTCATTCAAACCAGGTCGCAAAGTTGGACCTAGAGAAGATTTTGAACCTAGCCAAAATTCAGGCTTGAGCCCAGGTTTGAGGCTCTATACCTTTTGCATACCATGTCGGAATTGAGTGATTCTTTTTATAGATGAAAGACATGTATTTCTTTTTTGTGCATGTCAAATTTTAGACCAACCGAAGATCGTTTGGTCATTAAAAGCTTATCTTAAAGTTGCAACTAGAATTGTTTTCTGGGTACTTTTTCATGCCTTGGTGTTAATTTAGGCGGCTTTCCTTAAGTGTTTTCATGCTTCTCTTGATCTAGTTTTAAGCCATGATACTTGAGTTTTATTTTGGCTTACTTTTATAATGGAAAAACCTGAGTTATCACCAATCTATAGTTAATTTTGGTGAATTTTCGAGTTGATTTTCGTGTGTTGTTTTCACGATTCTAAGATTTTGTATACACGAACACGCGTTTTATAAGACCGTTTTGAAGAAAGTTTTAAATATAAATAAGAGTATTCTAAAAAATTAATCTTATATATTATAAAAACTTATAGATCTTATATATATATATATATTCCTTGTTATATAAAAAGATTTGCAAAATCAAAGATTTCCGAAATGCTTTTAGAATTGTTTATAAATCCATTTCGAAAACCAAGTATTTCCTTATATAAAAACCACACTATTATGCACCCTTTGAGAAGATGCAATGGAAGTTAAATGGTATCATAAACACCATGGTATAGGATGCAGCGGTATACGAAATCAGATAATCCCAGGATCATCTAATTAAAGAAGATAACTCAATATTCTGATGATTTGATGTTTTCTGATGATTTGATGTCTAGTGATTTGATGTTTTCTGTGAATCGATGGTCTGGGGACTTGATGTTATGGTGTTTTCTGGTGTGGAATCGATGAAAGAATAGTAAACCAGTAGTGAGAACGTGTGGTATGAGACACATTGTTACCGCCGTTGGGTTGTTATCCGTAAGTCTGTGACAATCCTGCTGTTAATACCAGTACCAATGGTTGTTGGGTCCCATACGTATGAAGTATACGTACAAAGTTTTTCAGTGTTCATTGTCTGTTGAAGGCTGTTGGGTCAGAATGGGGTGTTGGGTCACTTATTCGAGTTATTGAGCGGTTGGGTTTTGATAAAGAATAAGGGCTATTGCGCCACTTATTCAAATTATCGAATTGTTATGTTTCGAAGTACTCGACGCTCCCAATTTCCGATGAGGTCGGGTTGTTGGGTCACGACTAGAGGCTGACAAGCCTCCTAACATATGATACGTGGCAAAAGCTCGGGAAGAGCTATATGCACATGCAATATTTGATGTTTTCGGATCCGAAATATTATTATTTATGAAATTGTTGTTTTGGTGCAAATGTTGACTTGTGGATAGACCTGAATTATGATGATTTGACGATAATGATCTTATAGTTTACATGGAGTTTTTGGCGATATTGGATTCTTATCTATATGTCTTGGTGTTGGATCTACTTTGCTTATGATCACTTGATTATAATATCATACATTTGTGTTTGATGATTTCGGATCTTAAATCCATTCTTTTGGTGATTTAGTGCTTGTTTTTATTGGCTATATTGGGGTTATATAAACTCTATTGCGTTTACATGCATTGTTAATTGCGTCTAATTGTGTTTAGCTATTCGACTCATTTGTGTTTATGTATATCGACTTTTGATAAAGTCAATACCTTAAAGCTTATTGGATATTCGACGTTGATACTGGGAATCTTGACCATCATTAAGATACACTTAAGTGTAACCTCCTCCTTGGTGCTTTGTTTATCATGTACATCTGTGTCTATATGGTTCCATCTCGGATGAGAAGGAACTTATATCTATGTTATTTCATTTCACTCTGTTATCACTGATTTGTAAGCTAGACTGAACCGTGTGTGTATTCCCCGGGTCAAACCGAGATGTTTTAGGTAAAGCTGTTGTGTTTGGGGTTTAGCCATGTGACTATTGGATTTATCACTCGAAGTTGCTTCTTGTTGTGTGTTGAGTATCAGAGCCTTGCACTCATTCATGTATATAGATGTATAACTATTTATTTGTAGCACATGTATTTGTTGTATTTTATTGTTGTAATATTATGTAACTGTTTTATGCACTATGAATATGTATTTAAATGTACAGTTTTCTGAGCTAATCTGTAGCCACCATGGAATTGTATTACGTAAAGTATTAAGTATGTCGAAACACTAGATAAAAATATGGAGATCAATGTATCGATGTATTTAAGACTTGTTAATGCAGACCTACGAGTGATCGCTCCTAACAAGCCATATTCTCCTCTCAAATAGAAAGTGTCACCTGGTAATGCTCTTTATTAGTGTGGATATCGGGATGGGGCATTACAAAAACCCTCAGCCACCCCCTGTTCGAGGACGGGATCCCCGGGTAATTGAGAAAACACAAGCTAAAGAAATCGAAATAGGACCGAGGTTGTCCCTGAAAGGGCTACCTCTGAAGGCGAAAAAGACATCATCCGACTTCTTACGAATGATGGAAGATGAAAGCATAGGGGATTCATTGAAAACTGCCTTGTTTCGGGAACACCAAAGATCAGTAGATGAAACTTGGAATACGCCTGAAAAGAATCAACTTAAGATCTTTTCCAAGCATACTAAGAACGAAATAGGCAACCAAAGAAGAGGGGTGCCCGTGCCAACCAACCAAGTCCCCGAAGAAGTCCAGACCTTAATAGCACACTCACTGATCAAGAATAAGTGTGCAATCTACTTCATCGAGCTAGACTGGCAACACTGGCAATGAGACACGAGTAGGATGTCAACCCTCATAGGGTTCACATCCAATGGAAGTCCATCACGAAAGATTTTCCACGTCAGAATGGAAACCTAGGGAGGAATGCGACTATCTCAAATGAAAGAGAAATCTAGATTTCTGGCTACTGGAATGCTAGTAAAATTCCAAGCTGCCCTAAGGGTGAAAGTACCCTCATTCCAGGAAAAACCACGTCTGTGGCTATCGGAAAAAGCTTTAACCAACTACATATGTTTCCATGTCTCACTTATGTAAGACGAGGACCCGGAGTAGTCCAAAGGAAAGAGACGTCGGTACTTCGCATGAAGAAACGAAGCTCAAAGGGAGTCGTTTGACCGGATCCAAACCCAGAGCTTACACGAGTAAGCCTTGCAAACATCCCTTGGATTCCACAGACCTAGACACCCCTCTTTTGCAAATCTTAAATGAGCAGACTCTATATATTTACCTTTTTTGAAAGAAAAAAAATGCACTTGATGCCGTGATTTGTAGTGGGAATGAAAATTTTATTTGGTTTGCTTTTGCTCCACATTTTAGAGAAGATCATAATATTTAAAATTCAAAAGATCTATAATCAAATAAGAGATTCATTCAAATTTGCAAAAAGCTGTATGATATTTTGAGACTAAAACGAGTTAGACCAAATGAAACCCTAAATCTTGAAGACGAGCTATGAGTTAGGTTATGGGTTAATGTGTCAAAAAACTACGGTATAAATGAAAATCGCAAATTTTCCCTCCATACTTCTCTTTTACATCATTACCAGATATCTCCACACTTATAACCATTGCAAAAAGATAGTAATGAAAAAAAAGGTAGTATCTTGTAATAGAAATAACCATTAGAAATTCTTTAAAAAAATATATTGTAAAACAACTATTTTGATGCAGTGTGTGTCGACACGCCTTTTTGCAAGGTCATCACAACTCGATTTCTACCATTAGAATAACTCAGGACTTGAGTATAAACTTGCATTAATTGGCATTCACTTGGATGAGGTGACGAAACATTGGGAAACTTAGCATTTGCATGGGCATAGCATCGGGTCGGGTAGAATAAATCGGATCTACCGGGTCGAATTCGACCCGACCCCACGCCAACTACACGTACCGAATGGCCTCGGCAAACTCACACCACATCAGGGGTCGACCCGACCCGCCTGCAACAATTGCACATCAACATGCACCTACTATTTAGGCATGTTTCACTTCTATTTTACCGGGTCAAACCCCACATGGATGTACACGATTTGAAAACACATTCTTTACGTCTTGCACTACTTTTTGACCCGCACTGGATTGCTTCCACGTGGCATCCGACCCGGGGCCACTTCTAGCTATAAATACACCATCATATAGCATTTTGAAAGGATCTTTTGGCTCTTCCAATACATGGCTTCCACCATTACTCCACGCAAGGACTTTGCGCTACAACATATCATCAAACGCACTACATAACACAAGGATTTCATGTATAATCACTCTTCTTTCTCCTTATTCTCTCAATGTATTGATTTCTCTTGTAATTTGTTAGTATAAACAAAATATTATAAAGTGGACGTAGGCTTGGATTGAGCCGAACCACTATAAAATATTGTGGGTCCCCGTTATTTACAGCATTTATTCTCTGTGATCTGTGTTTGTGAGTATTTCACACCGCATTGGGTGTTAGTGCCATTTTTCGATCTAACATTTTGGTGCACAAGGTAGGGGGCACACTATCACTTCGACTTCTAGCTCGCAAAGAAGCGGATTGCTTGACTTGATGGTTAAAAGGAAGAAAGACGGAACCTTCTCTCGTGCTGAGGATGTTGGCACAGAAGGTACAAGGAACGAGGCAAGCCAGGAGGCTTTCTCTCGCGGTGATCCATAAGCATACTTGACTAGAGATGAAATGACGGCGTTCTCGCAAGGGATGGCAATGGGGCGGGCATAGGGTCCAAACCCGGTTGACCCGCCCCTGTTTTGACCCATTTAGACACGCCCCATAGAATCTTTGGGGCGGGTAGACCTGTTTTCCGCTTTTAGAGGTCCGGGTCTAGGGTTGGGTCTAGGGCACGGCTAACCTACCCCAACCTGCTCCGTATGATTGAAACATCATTAAAAAACTTTATAATTATAATGATTACTTGTTAATCTTCTTGGGTATACATAGTTATAACTTGAAATTTATATTCTTTCAATCAACAACTATAAATTTTTCATAGTATTAAGTTGCATCAAGATAATCGTACAATAACAAATGCATACATTTTGAACTATTATCTTACAACTCATTTTATTATATTCTCTTATCATTGTGAACACATTACAATATGTATATAATTTATCATTTAGTGATAAAAAAAATATAAGTACATAAATTTTTGTACATTAGAACACAGTATCACCGGGTCGTGGGGCGGGTCGAGTCCACCCTGACATGTACGGATTTTGGGTATAGGGCGAAATTTCAGACTCGCCCCGGGTCTACGGGGTCCGAGTCGGGTCTGGGGCACAAGAAACCCACCCCATTGCCATTCCTACTTCTCGCTGAATTAAGAAATCAGATGGCACGGTAAGACGAGCTTCTTCAGAAGCAACAGGAAATGATGAACGAATAACAATCATGAACGCGCTAGAAATCATGTCGTTGGAGGGAAAACGACAACAAATTTGGCTCAAGCGGGAGCACTCTCTCGGGTCGGGTCGAATGGGACCCGTTGGCAGGCAAACCGCAATCGCCTCCCTTCCATCAACATGTAGCATGAAATAGCCACTCTTAACGTTTTGGATGAAAACGCCGGCAATGCCAGAATCACTACGAATATTGGCACAACTCGACCTACATCAGCCCCGGTTCAAGTAAACTCAACAACACCAGAATCAACACGACATCAGCAAGAAGTTCCACGATTCAGCATGCATGGACCGGGTCGGGTCGAATATTTCGAACCGCGACCCAAGGGCACATCCGACCCGAACCGGGTAACTCCGCATGAGTCCCATCACACTTTTGAAGCACATCCAGGGCTTCTGAGCTCCCTTGATCTCTACACTGGGGGTACCAGCGCAGGATTGGAGGACTGGCAACAGTTGGGAACAGACGGAAATCACATCGTAAACGTGATTCCACGCTTCATGAGAGGCGACACTTCTCAACATGACGTGGATGACGTCAACCACAATCCATTCACATGGGAAATCAAAAATTCTGGTAACCCTCCAGATTTTAAACTTCCAGTTTTGGAGCCTTACAACGGCAGGACGGATCCTACCATGCATCTGATGCGCTATATGCGCCACATGGAATTTCTATGGGCATCAAGCAACGTCATGGCTAAATGCTTCTCCCTTTACTTAACGGATATAGCTGCTAGTGGTTTCGACAGCTGGAATCTGAACCGATCAACAGCTGGAACGTGTTGGTCGCCTATTTCATCGAGCAGTTTCGGGTTCACATTTCTCGACCCAAGAATGTCATGTCACTCACTTCAATCAAATAAAGGTCCGGTGAGACCCTGCGTTCATTCCTGGAAAGATTCAACGTTGTAGTAGCATCAGTAGATCGATCTGAACCATCCATGGTATTGATGGTAGCAGTATCCAACATCTTGGATAAGTTGGACTTCAAAACTTCCTTACACCGAGAGATCTTGGCGACTTCTACTTCGAATTAGACAGATTTCTACGAGAAGAAGATGCAAATTCCAAGGACATTCTCGTTGTTAACATGGTCAAGGACGGAGAACCGTATGATTTTGGAAAAGGCAACGACAGAGGCAGGAAAAGTCATTGCTAAAAATGATCGTAACACCCAGCCTCGGAGAGGGCCTAGATACGATAAATACACTGAACTCAGTGCTACACTATTCGACATCTACATGGACATTAAAGGTGTTATCTCCTACCCAAAGCTTCCCAGGAGGGAGCCAAGCTAAGAGAGCGCGATTCTGGAAAACACTGCATATTTCATGACATTGACGGTCATAATACCAATGACTACAGGCATTTGCGAAACTTGATTGGGGAACGGGTTAGACGTGGAGAGCTACCCGAGTATGTCAAACAACCAACAGCGCCTACACCGCGCTGCCACCTCCTGCTCCCTGGAGAGGGAATGATACTGGATTGAGTTCTCGTGGGATTGTCATCAGTTGATCTAGATTAGATCATCTTGCATTTTCTACATTTCTTAGAATTCAAGATATGTTTCTGTTTACTTTCCCTTTTAGTCATCTAAATGGCTAACTTGAAGTACACACGTACGGATTAGGATGTGATCCCTAAGCATACTCTAGATTCAAATATAAACCAAACAGGTTTTTTGTAATCGCATTTGAATTGAATAATACGAATTTTTCAAGCATGGATTATGTTTGTCAACCTAAAGTGCCTCTTTGGGATGTGGCAAGATTCTTAATCTCAGCCTAAGTGTGGCTTATACTTATATCGGAACCCTTGGTATGGATTATGCCAAGAGACAGACAATCTTGTCAGGATGTGGCAAGTATAGCTCTATTTCGAAATGAGTATGGTTTGTGTTCAACTGGATTCCTTCGTATGGATTATGCATAGGAACGTTGAATTTTCCTGTCAAGATCTGACAGATGAACTCAATAAAACTCGAGTATAGATTATGCTCAATTTGAACTCCCAGGTATAGACTATGCCTGAGAGGTTGGGTCCCCTGGCCAGGATTTGGCAGGATGGTTCGAACGTCACCCGAGTATGGTTTATGCTCAAAATTGACGCCCAAGCATGTTTTATGCTCGAAAAGGTAAAAAGTACTGTCAGGATTTGACATACCTTCTTTTCTTTGTAGGTATGGATTTTACTCGCAGTTGGAGGCCGTGGCATGGCCCTGGTTTTCTGGCCTTAATACGATCCGGCGCGATCGTGATATTCTGGATTTCTTGCATTATTCAAAACACATCTTCTTTCTCAAGAAAAATATGTTCTGAGGGACAAAATGTCGACAAGCCTTTTTGCAAGGTCGTCACAACTCGATTTCTACCATCAGAGTAACTCATGGCTTGAGTATAAACTTGCATTGATTGGCATTCACTTGGATGAAGTGACGAAACATTGGGAAACTTAGCATTTGCATGGGCATAGCATCAGGTTGGGTCGAATAAATCGGATCTAGCGGGTCGAATCTGACTCGACCCCATGCCAACTACACACATCGAATGAGCTCGGCAAACTCACACCATATCAGGTCGAACTGGATCGACCCGACCCGCCTGCAACAACCGCACATCAACGTGCACCTATTCTTTAGGCACATTTCACTCCTATTTTACCAGGTCAAACTCCACATGGATGTACACGATTTGAAGACACGTTCTCCACGTCTTCCACTACTTTTCGACCCGCACTGGATCTGCCATGTGGCATCCGACCCGAGGCCACTTCAAGGCTATAAATACACCATCACATGGCATTTGGAAGGGATCTTTTGGCTCTTTCAATACACAGCTTCCACCATACTCCACGCAAGGACTTTGCGCTACAACATATCATCAAATTCACTACATAACATGAGGATTTCGTGTATAATCACTCTTCTTTCCCCTCATTCTCTCAATGTACTGATTTCTCTTATAATCTGTCAGTATAATCAAAAGATTATAAAGTGGAAGTAAGCTTGGATTGAGCCTAACCACTATAAAATATTGTGTGTCCCATGTTATTTACTGCATTTATTCTTTATGATACGTGTTTGTGAGAATTTCACAGCGCATCCGGTGTTAGTGCCATTTTTCGGTTTAGCAATGTGTCTCATTTGTTTTATAAATATGTTTGATATTTTATTTTATTTATGCGCTGCGAGAAATATTACATGTTATTTTATTTATAGATCGTATTAACCTTCGCGGTTTTCCTCCATTGACCAAGTACCACTACCATGTTATTATAGTTTTATATGGATATTAGGTACCATAGGCGGAGAGAGATCGTCACATGTGGCATCAGAGTTTATGTTGAGCAAACGCCTAAGTTTACGTAGTAGATCCACTAGAAATGGGGTAAGAGATATGTCCTAAAATGAACTAAAGTGATAGATGTGAGAGTACTTATTATGTTTTGGTTTTCAAAACTACACACATGTATATATTGTAAGACGCTTTACATATATAAGTACCACAAATGCTGATGTCCTTTATGAGAAACTAAACATTTGTGACAGATTAATAGATAGAGCCAGTAGACAAGGAACACAAGAACTCAATATTAGAAATAGAAGAAGGGACGGGCACCACAAAAGCTATTAACGTGGATTTGTAGATAATACATTCACATAATAAAAGTAGGATTGGGCACCAAAGAAGCTATTAACGTCGATTTGCAGATGATGTTCACATTAATGTGCATGATCCAGAATGCCTAAAAAGGAGCTCATGATGAAGAGATGATGGTGTTGATTAGGTGCAAGCGTGATGGGTTAACGTCGCTAAACTTGATAATAACTAGGTTAGTCTAGAAGAAAATTCGTTCATGGGAATCGATCCTACAAGGAAGCTCAAGATTGGTTCGAAAGTTGTGATCGCACCTTTGATGATTTGGAGTCTGAAAATGCTAAAAAAGGTAAAGTTAACCATGTGGCAACTTCAACAAAAAGCAATGGGTTGGTGGAATACGATCAAATTAGCCATTGTAGCAACTCACAAATTTGACATGATTCAAACTAGTTAAAAATGGATTGTTGATGGAAGGGTGAATTGAGAATCATATTTAACACTTGCATAGATCTTTCCGAGTTGATCAATTTAGAGGATAAACTTGTTAAATTTGAAGTTATGGTTTGAATGATATAAATTTTCCAAGTTACAAATGACATGAGCAACTATTCGGGCCAATTTAGATACATAAATATAATTATATAAATATGTAAGTATATTTATGTAATTTAAATAATACTTTGAGATAACCAATACACATATGAATGGAAAATTTATTTGTTATACATGCAAATCCCAACATTTATATATATGCATATGTATTAACTAAGTATACATCATTATGTCGCATGTGCACATTATACACATACGAGTATACAATGATATACTCAATAAATTACATATTAATCAATTTAGTTAACTCATTAATTAGATAAAGAAAATAAATAAAATTTGCTTTTTTTAATAACTAGATTGGATCCAATGAAATCCATTGAATTTCATAGACTTGATAAGATTCAAATATAAAGAGAAAAAAGTGAAATTAATCTAATTTGCCCACTGTATACCGGCATGGTCCCAGTATCATCTAACCCCTCTACCACCATTCCATGTCTAAATCTCTAATGATACAAAAGGACATGAATATTGATACCTTCTGTAACACCCCACTCTTTTCTGCATTCAAATTTTGACAAAAATCAAAACTTGAACACATCCAAGCATAAAGTGTGTATATTTGATACCTGCAATAAATGAGCATGAGCATAATCAGAGTATTATAAGATAACTCACAGCGGAAACAAAATAGGATAAACCAGTATTAACTCAAGTAACTACCTTTTTCAAAGTAAATAACTTTTCCAATACCAAGCATGAGAGAGAACGAGAACCGAAAGCCAAACGGGATACATCTGTATGTTATAATCTATGTTGTACACTTCTTAGTGACCAGAGCTTGATGTTCTAACCACCCCCCCCCCCCTCCTCATTACAACCTCTCAGGCTTCCTAGAGAAGGTCCTTCGTAATGTTTCAATGATGTTTTAATGAGTTTTTAGAACCCAATATTTTAACCGAGTACTACTCAAAAGCATATAATTATTTATTTTGTTAATCTTTTTTGTTTTTGTTCAAGCATACTCAACAATAATAAATAGAGATAAAGAGAGATGAATTGGTTGGGTATTTTTTAAATGAAGAGTCAAAGAGAACGAAGAGGGTATATGTGAAAAGGTAGGTGATAAAATTGCATAATAAATCAAGCATAGGATGGATATTTCTCTTGTAATGACCCGCATTCTACGTATCGAAGGATTGTAGAATATTTATTTCTTTCACATGTGAAGTCGTATGGCCATGTAACTTTGGGAGATGACTATTGGGGCCATTTCCCATGTTCATGATTTTTGCCAATTTTTAAATGACCGTTTTGCCCCTAGCTGATCTTGTTTCGGCCATAACTTTTGATTGGAAAGGAGTTTTGACTTGAAACCACTTCCATTAGATTCAAATGATGGTTTACCTTTCCGTAGAGTGGTCACATTAGCCAAACGGACTCATCGTTTGTGAGATATGGCTGAAACAAGTTTCAGATGGTGAAAAACAGCTTAACCGGGCCTAATTTGGGTGATTAGTGAGTGGGCCCATAACCCATTTCGGGATTAGGGTTATGGGAAGGCTGATAGGGTTAGGAAATTCAGTTTCTATCATTTTCCAGTCGCCACTTTTTGTTCCTTCAAGTTTAGCCATGGCCTCCACTTTCTAAAACACCCCAGATCACCTTCTAATCGCTAGTTAAGCCAGACATACATCAAATCAAGGAAGATCTTCACCAAATCAGTATTAGAACTGTTGTATAGCCTTGGTATTCGCACCCAAACAGAGAATCATTTCAGATTCGGCATTCTATTTGTGGCAAAGGTGAGTGATTTGCATAGTTCCTCACTAATTAAGGGTAATTAGTGTTAATTAGCGAATGTAAACATGATAAAATTCTGGAAAAATATTTAGAAATTTCGACGTATTATTTTAGACCTCTGTTAGAAGTTTGGGTTGATTTGATTAAGTTTTACTAATCCTATCATTATTTTTTCTTAAACATGCTTAAGGGAAAATATGGGATTTTGGCTATGTTTGATCCGTTTTAACTTATCAAATTGTTATTTTCATGTTAGTGGTCGATTCTATATGTTGCTATGACTGTATGATATATTTTGTGATTGATTAGAAAAGTTAGATTGGTTGAAAACGTCGTCGAATGGTGTAAAACAGTCGCTGGAAAGAAGTGCAGGAAATTTGCCGAACCGGATCTGATCGGAGGAGGGGAGCACGACCCGACCCGATCGTGAAGCACTACCCGATCCGAACTGTCCATGGATGGTGGCACCGAACCGATCCCTTGCATTTGAAGCTTCGATTCTACCCGTTCACTTGGAGAGCCATCTGACCCAAACCGCTTGAGGACCCCAATCCGATGAGGCTCATGATCCGAACTGTAGGACCTTCCACGAGCCGATCCGACCCGAAGGGGCTTGTCACGAACCGAGATAATGAGCACGAGCTGAAGATGATCTGAACTGAACCGACTTTGATGGGGGAATCCGACCCAACCCGATGTGGATGATCACAGACAGGACTACTTCGAGGAGCACGATCCGAAGCATAATGAAGAGGAGCATATCCGAACCGATCCGGAGAAGACCAAAACCCGAGATGCAAAGGTAGTCCAAGTGGGAAGTTTGTACTCAGGATCCAGTTGGGAACCAACGAGTCAACTTCATGAGTTGGGCTTTACTGCAGGACGTTTGCTAAAGGGTTATCGACGTCCATAGCTTTGATTCACCACCAAGACGGATGTTAGGCTACGTATCAGTGGAGTGGGGTAGTTATTACTCCATGGGGCAGAGTGATCGTAGCGTGGCTATGAGCCAGTGCAGTGGAGTTGTTATGACTTCATAGGGCAGAGTGGACATAGCAAAGACTAGTGGCTATGGATCAATGCAGTGGTGTCATCATGACTCCATGGGGCAGAGTGATCATAGCAAGGAATAGAGTGATCAAAGTGGTGGATGTCGTATGCTTTACGCACTGAGTGAGAGATGTGAGGATGGTTGCTATGTTTGATTGTTTGCTTTCATTATGACATGCACACCCCCACCCTCGTATTCTTTACACCATATGTTAGTGGCACCTTAGAGTATTGAGCGGTATGTTGTGTTAACTCTTTGGTTGCAGGTCCAGGTTCAGGTATGGTTTAGTATACCTGTTATTGTTCTGTTTTGATGCTTATCGCTCATACCAGACTTTTGTCTGACCCAGAGTTTTATGTCTCTTCTTATTACTCTAGATGCTCTTAAACGGGCAGACTGGAGGCATGTTAGGTGGTATGCATGGGTAGCTGTACCGGAGACGAGCAAGAGGCTCCCACGTATGATATATATAGATATTCTCCCTGTGTCGTTGCTGGTCACTACTTTGGGCATTAGTAGTGTACCTTCCCTTTCATTTGCTTTAGAGACAATTTTAAAGTTGTAATAATGATGATGTGAACATAAGCTGTAATTGGATTTTCCGCTGCTATGATGTTTAATTTTCAGCTTATGCACTGTCTCACCTGTTTTATGTCAAAGTATGTTATTATTATATTTTATTCTATGCGCTGTGAGATATTCTACAGGTTCTTTGTTAGTTCACCAGTAAGTTCTCTTCTTTTTCCTTTCTTTGGCGACCGTCCCGTGCTGGTTAGACATCGGCACAACGCACTTTCATGGGAACTGTCGACTGGTGCTGGGCGGGCCGTCACATTTGGTATCAGAGTGAGGTTGCATAGTTAACCTAGGGAAAGACACCAGGGAGAGATAATATGTATATGAGAGCACGTAATTGTGATTATTTTGGTTTTCAAATGCTATATATATATATACTATTAGTATAGCTAAGGATGAAGTCGCACTGCACTGAAACCACAAAGAGGATGGTTAATCATTTCTCTTTACAGATTGAACGATGAGCCGATATACGAGGGGTGCAGGTAGAGGAGCCAATAATGGGAATGCTCATGACATGAGGACTATGTTCACTGACTTCATGAGAGTGTAACACCCCACATCCATTAAGGTCACTCACAAAGCGAATGCCTTAACTTCAATGGAGCATTATGGGTACTGGAACAAAAATATTACAAGACAGACATATATAAAACAGCGGAAAGTAAAGTAGAAGTACTTCAAATCATTTATTAAATATAATTGTTTACAATAAAAGCCCATCAACTTCCAATACTCAATTACATAGCTAAAATATCTGTCTTGCTCAAAAACAAATAAGCATAAAAATAAACTATAGTATTCCCCAATAAAGCAAAGCAAGCCATAGCCAAGAGAATTCCAAGCCGTACATGAAAGAACCTTGGGGCTTGGTAAGATCCGAACTAAGCTGTATTCCCATCCTGCGAACCTGGGGTGGGGGGGAATGGAAGAAAAAGAGGCGAAACAAACCGGGTCAGTCATAAAGACTGAGTAAGTCCTAGTGGCTTTCAGCATAAAAACAGGTGAAGATAATATGGCATGAATAAACTGAAAGTAAACATAAGCATGATGACGAGGTAAGCTACAGGCACGATGAATCAAGTATAACGTCTCATACTTCCTATCAAGAGTTGCATCACAAGGTTCCTACCAAGTATCACATCGCAAGATTTCTAACAAGTATAACATCGCAAGATTTCTAAGCTTCACCATTACACTATTTTCCTTGATTTCCTATGTTCTCTGCACCACCTAACCAGCGTTCCAATTAGTTTACTTAGTTATAATTACAAGATAAGTGATCCCCCATAACCAACATGATGGTTTTATAGGTACATATCCCACGATGAGGGTCCCACCTCATATTGATAGTTTCATGTCCCCACCGTACCTATCTTAATTAATCGGCTCTTAGTTACAATGTTTCACATGTGTTTATATTAAGGTTATCCCAACCCTGTAGTTGTGGTAGCCTACAGGACTACATCTAATATGAGGATTTCACCTCAACCAGCCCAATTGCCATGAATGTGTTAGATGTATCCTTACTACCCTAATCAATCTAGTTCTTGTTTGTGTTTCAACCACATTCATATTTTCCAGTTACATGCCAATTATCAAGTTCATAATTCACGTTTTTGCCCCAAAACGTATTCCCAAATTATTATCATAATTTACTATAAGGTTATTCCAAGTTATAGCCTTTTATTTACAATACATGTCAACTACCCAAAATCCAACTTAGGCGCGTTCATATTAAACCTCTACCAAGTTACAAATTATCATATATGTTTCAACTCCAAATTTTACATAATTAACATATGCCCAAGTTCTAGATTACATGTCAGTTTTACATATGCCCAATTCATACCAAATTTACATATGTTCAATTCATGTCGTTTTACATGTATGCCGATTTTATACCAATTTACACATATACCAAGTTTCATGCCGTTTTACATATGTCAAGATTCATGATTTACATGTTTACAAAGCTATGCTTAATTTACATAGATCAAGTTTTAATTTTTATTCACATCGGAAAAATCACTATACTTACAACAAACGATGGTCTTTTTTTTTGATTTCTGAATTTGCAATGCTTTCCTTTGGGTAGACAAACGTTGATTGATTCTTATTTTACTTTAGTTTTGGCTCGTCTCTAAGCTTTTCTACAAGTGGAGACTCCTCTCAGTTTTCTTCCGACGGCATGGCGGCTTCGTCTCTAATTTTTATGTGAATTTAGGTTGGAGACTTAAGTTGTTTATATAGAATTTCTGATTGATTTGAGCCGTCAGATGATCATAGATGAATCTAGACCATTCACTTCGAGAGGAGCCAACCAGAATGTGACAAATCAGCCCTAGTGACACAGCCAAGCTCAGAAATTCGACCATAGGGTCGACCTGGGGGTCGACCTTGCAGCCATCAACCATAACATGTTTCAATTACATGTTTACATCCAAAAGGGGTTTCTACCTAAGGATAAAGGATAATATCGAGGAGATATACCTAAAAAGATAGATACAAGCACAACTTAAGGAAAAAGAGAGATCAAAGATGTACCCTCAAAAAGAAAAGGGTAGGCCGCGCGTATTCTGTCTTCAGTTTCCCAAGTTGTGTCTTCCTCGGCGTCGCTCACAAAGGGAATGCCTTAGAGACAAATATGTAAATTTAGAAAATACGAGTATGCTTAACACGAGGTTGGATTGAGTTGTGATGTAAACCTGCCCGGACCCGCCCGGCTGTCCAGTAGTCACAACAATACCTATCCAATGTGGATGGTTAAGCATTAAGCCCAATAAGGACCCGAGGTTAGACTGAGTTACGGTGTAAATCTGCTCGGAACCGATCGGCACATCCAGTAACCGTAACAATACTTGTCTAATGTGAGTGGTCGGTGCTTTAAAAAGCTAAGGACAGACAAGTCAGGATGGTAGGGTTAAGTTAACCAAAACACTTAACCAATTCAACATGTTAATTAAACTGATGGGTGAGGTTAGGTAAATACAGATACTTAACCACTTAACATGTTTGACTAGAAAACCCTAGTAATGGGAACCCATTTCAACAGTAACCCAATTAGGTATCATGGTACCCTGAAAGTAGGCAGGGTGGGGCACGATTACTGGGCTGATTGTAAGGGGTCAAAAGCGACGGCGGTGGGTGCAACAGTGTGGGTTCTAACGGAGTGCGGGCATGCACACACTTCGGAGCAGACAAACAGGATACTGGGGGCATCAGTAGTATACCCTATGCATTCTAGGATAGTGTCGGCATGTAACACCCCACCTCCGTTAAGGTCACTCACAAAGGGAATGCCTTAACTTTGGTGGAGCATTTTAGTTAACAGAACAGAAACTTACAAGACAGATAAAATAGTACTTGAAAAATTTATAACTTTATTTCAACAGAAACCGAAATAAACTTGGTTACATCCTTTCAAATCACATTATCAGAATTCAAGTACAAAATATCAGTCTTGTACAAAAGCCTTCAGAATGCATAGTTTAAAATCATAATCCCCATAGAACGGAAGCTATACAGAGCCAAGCCATACTTTAAGCACTTCAAGCAGAAGAAATCCGGATCGAGCTAAAGTATTCCCTCCTTGGATAACCTGGGGGGAAACGGAAGAAAGGAGGCGAAACAACAAGGGTCAGACAAAAAGTCTGGCAAGTCCAGTGATTTTCAGTTATGAACAGATAATAATAACATGACATGAACATAAAACTGGATGAGAGATAACTGTAACAGGTGTAGCAGATATAACAGAAGAACAGAATGACATAAGCTATTGTTTTTCACTTCTCTGCACTAATACTAGTATAGCAGAATTAGGTGTCACCCTAATGTCTAAACTGAAAAAGAAACGGGTACAGAATAATTTTCACGGAAGAGAGTGCTAGTAATGGGCCTTTACCACCCGAACAGAAATAGACAGAAGCAGAAACAGATTAATCCCTACGAAAACAGAATGTAGAATTAGGTGTACACTAGTATTTGGGCCTTTACCACCCGAACAGACGGTACCACGCAGAAACAGACAGGTGTTGCCACCCAACAGAAACAGACGGTACCAACAGAAACAGACAGAACTAAGTGTACCCTAAAACCCTACCCCAAGCGATCGGCTCCCTAAACATAAATACCCTGTGTCGGCCCCACAGTAGGGTGTATCACTCCTTAAAGTGACAACCTATTGGCACAGACCTATTTACAGATGTCACGGCGTCTTACATCCACAGAGGCAGGGCGGGATCCATGCACGCACATGACCCGGTTGGAACGCACCATCAACACCCCTCGCCATTATCAGAATGAACCACTTATAATTAGTTCAGTAAGCGTGCCCGGACCCTACCTACTGTTGGGTCAAAGTTTTGATACCAAAAAGGGTTACTGACTAATATGGGTCCCAAACAACAGATGACACAAGTAATTTCCCTCCTATCCTTGTGTCCCCAGACTAACAGATTTCAGATTAACTTGTTTACAAGTTCAGACATACGGAATTCAGATCAACTAGTTCACAGACAAGTTTTCAGACTAACGGATCAGATATACAGATTTAACAGACTTACAGATTAACAGGTTACAGATTAACAGACTTACAGATTAATCGGTTACAGATCAACCAGTTACAGATTGTCTAACTTTGTATTGGGCCTACAGATTCACGAAACGGGTTTTATCAGATTCATTGGTCCAATTGGTTTAACCTTACCCACCCAACATGTTTTAGACGTCATATTTATCTTAGATTTTCATTAATTAAATATTAATGCCCAGACCTCTCACATTAGACTAATAGTTTGCGGCTACTGGTTAGGCCGGTTGGTTCCGGGCAGGTTTCTGTCGCAAACTGAGTCTAACCTCGGGTTTCAAGCACGTTATGACTAACTTCTCACATTAGAACCTATTGTTTGCGGCCACTGGAATATGCCGGGCGGTTCCGGGCAGAATTACGTCGCAAACTCATTCTAACCTCGAGTTAGCCATGTTTATCTTTGCGGCCAATTAATTAATGATTTACCATTTATACCCACGCCTAATATACATGTCAATTATTCATAACTATAGCCAATTCAGATTATGTCAATAGCGGACTAATTATATCAACTCAATAGATATAGCAGATAACAGATTTTGCAGATTAGGCGACATAACGGATTTAGCAGATTAAACAAACTAGCAGATAACAGATTAGGCATCTCAACAGATTTAGTTTAGCAGATTTGGCATTTTCAACAGACTTAGCAGATGATAGATTTGGCAGATGAACAAATCTAGCAGACTAGGCAGTAGAGCAGAACTAGCAGATTAAGCAATATAACAGAACTAGCAGATTAGGCAATGTAACAAAACTAGCAAATTAGGCAAATATAAAAGATTTAATCATTCCTTAAAGTTTCACAAACATATCTTGCCTAATTATAAATCTTGCCTAAGTTCACATGCATAAATAATAGTCATGGTTCACAATATGATCATATACCCCATGTTTGCATTAAATTTACAATGTCACAGATTATGGTCATAATTTACATGTCCCAATTTAGTTCAACTTGCCTAGTACAAAAGATTCACATATAAATTATACCAAATATAGTCATCGACAAAAATCTCCTACTTATGTATTATTCACATTTGATAGATACCCCATTATAATGTAAATCTTTATACCTAAACCATATTCTCTTTATCTCAAGCCCTATGTTCAATACAGTCTGTGTTTATGTCCAATTATATACCTTTCTATGTCATGTCCTCAAATCATATGTTCAATACCCTTTATGTTATAAATATAACATGTCCAGTCATATGTCTCAGATTTACGTTCTAGCTACAGTCCATGTTCTTTCCTCAAATCAGTCACCTATTGGTCATGCCCAATTTATGCATCATTCATTTTACTGTCCCAAACATTTTAGCGTATGTTAATCTCTTATGAGATTGGATCAGGCTCGTGGTAGCCTGGCTATAAAACAGAAAGAGGAAAGAGATACAGAATAAGATAGATCTAAACAGAATAGAACAGATATAACCTCAGATTCAGATTTACAATTCATGTCACAATCAGAATTAACGTTTATATCGGAAAATAACTGTACTTGCCTTGATTGGATTAAAGAAAGAACTTTAATTATTGTAGAATCGTTGCAGAAGCTTTAATCTCTAGTTTGAATTGAGTTGCTTAGGTTGATGTTGATTAGCTTCTAGTTTTGATTCCAGCACAGTAGTGACGCCATTTTTATTTTTATTAGAATAGAGGTAGAGTAGAAGCAGAATAGAATTGTGTGTAGAGAAGGCTAGGTTTGGGGTTGTTTATATAGGGTTAGGCGGACGAACCTAGGCAGAAAACGTGACCAAATACATCAGAACGAACCAGGTTCAGAAAACTAGATTTCGGGAGCAGGTCGACGCCCAGGTCGACTACCCAGTCGACCTGGTCAGGGGGGGTCGACTACCCAGTCGACTCCCCAGTCGACCTGGTCGGAGGGGTCGACTACCCAGTCGAATCCCCAGTCGACCTGGGTCCTGAGCGGGAAATTTCCCGCCCAACTCGCTTCTGGGTTTGAATTCGAATTTTGAATTCGAATTTCGAGTTGTTTTCGATTCTAAAAATTCCTGAAACTTCGGAGGGTCATATCTCCCTCATATGCACTCCGATTCTTGCAAACTCGGACTCGTTTCCAAGCAGAATTCCGAGACGAACGCAATGGCGCAACCCGTTTCCCTTGATTCTTATTTTAAAAATTAATTATTCTCTGATTTATTACTTAAACGTTCACAGAAAGTACGGGGTGTTACATTCTCCCCTCCTTAAAGGATTTCGTCCTCGAAATCTTTAAGTTAAGAAGAATGTGTCCTACCATCCAACATCCATCTACTCAATCATCAATCACTGGCGTCCATTGTCCTTAGAAACTTCTAATGTTATATTAACATACGCAAAGGTGTGTATATATGTTCCTTATCTAATGCAAAGATCAGGCGGTCCACTGATTCAGTTGACCTCCTTAATGCGAATTATGCCAGTGCCATGAGTCCAACATGTATGAAATTTTCCTACTCGATACATATCATTCTATATGAGTGCACAACCATTCAGTCATATGCAACATTCATGTGCTGAGTCAATCATTTTGCATCCACAAAAATTGAAAATGCTCACACATCCATATGCAGTATGAGAGTGTTTTCGAGCCGATCTAGTGCCTAGTGTGTGTATATGCATCCACGAGCAACCATTAGCAACCACTTGCATCCACTTGCAACCATCAAACATAACATGTCTCAAACACATGTTTACACCCATTAGTTTCTACCTAAAGTTCGAAGATTCGATCGATAGGATATAGTCGAATGATGGAAGCGAGTATAGATAAAACAAAAACTTGGTTCCCATTAGACATGGTTCCTAAGTATCGGCCCCGAAGACCGAAACCAACATCAAATTGACACCCAGAGGATTACCCTCTTTAGACAATGTCAAAACTGGAAATCTTAACCTTATCAGAAATATTCAGATATTTACAGATTACTGGTACAGATCAGATTACCGAATGATTCTTAGGAAACTAAACATGATAAAACTAAGAATGTATGCGTCCTACTTGACGCCTAACACAGATATCTCTCCAACCCCAATCTATCACAAACAGATTAGTCATAACCCTCATGGATTTTGGGTCTACAGCGGAATCAGAAACAATACTAGTATTAAAGTGCAGAGTATCAATTACAAAATCAAAATACCAGAATCAAAAAGAGTCTTAACTCCATAATCAGATAAAAAAATTAAACCTACTATAGGAATTTTCCTATTTCTATCCTAGCCACTAGCCTCAAGAGTGTTCGCCTGCCCTCCTTGCCCTCGTTTCTTCGGGCAGTCCCTAGTGAAGTGTCCATCTCACCACAGTTGAAGCAAGTGACCTTCCTTTTTCTGCAATCCTTGTTCAGATGAGTCGAGCTTCCACAAGTAAAGCACTTTTTCCCCTTCTTGTCTTCAGACTTCTCATCCTTCTTTTGTGTTTCCTTTTTGGGCCCTGCTTTCTTATTCTGTGGTTCTTCCTTCTTTGTCTCTTTCGGGCCCTTGTCTTCCTCGTGCAGTAGTGTCATGTCCACCAGTTTCTCGTAAGTCGCTCCCATGGGTACATGAGTCATGGCTAGCCTGTGCAATGGCTCGTTCAATCCTTTAACAAAGCGGAGAGCCTTTTTATGCTGAGTGTTGACCAAATCCAATCCGAATCTAGCCAGTTGGTTGAACTGGTTGACGTATTCCTTGACCGTCATACTTCCTTGCTTAAGAGATAAGAACTTTTCCAGTTGTAAACTTCGCTCAGCTTGCGAGAGGAATTTTGTCTCAAACCTTGTTCTGAAATCCATCCATGTTTCAACCGGTCTCTCGGCGTTAGTGACTTCCCACCAATAGGAAGCTTCGTCTTTGAGCAGTCATACCGCCAGCTGTACCTTTTGCCTATCGTCCACCTCGAAGATAACGAATAGATCCTCAGTTTCTTTGAGCCAGTTCCTCGCTTCGACGAATGATTCAGTTCCCTTGAAATCCTTTCCACCCATGGCACTAAAATCTCTACAGATCTTTGAGAAAGCAAATGCACGAGGAGGGGGCGGAGGAGGAGGGGGATCATTTGCTGGACCTGCGGCGGCGGTCCTAGCCTCAAGATATTGACGAAACCAACCGGGTACATGAACAACCTCTGGTATCTCAGATGCTTCAGACATGCTGAAACGAAAAAAATGAAAGATTCAATACAAAAAGGACTGAAGGAAAGATATATGGCTCTTGGGGATCATGTTTTTCAAAATAAGCTTTATTTTTGAAAATACTTCCTTTCAAAACCTTTTTGAAAATAGTTTTCCAAAAACTTTACCTAATCTGGTAACCTTCAGCTCTGATACCAAGTGTAACACCCCACCTCCGTTAAGGTCACTCACAAAGGGAATGCCTTAACTTTGGTGGAGCATTTTAGTAAACAGAACAGAAACTTACAAGACAGATAAAATAGTACTTGAAAAATTTATAACTTTATTTCAACAGAAACCGAAATAAACTTGGTTACATCCTTTCAAATCACATTATCAGAATTCAAGTACAAAATATCAGTCTTGTACAAAAGCCTTCAGAATGCATAGTTTAAAATCATAATCCCCATAGAACGGAAGCTATACAGAGCCAAGCCATACTTTAAGCACTTCAAGCAGAAGAAATCCGAATCGAGCTAAAGTATTCCCTCCTTGGATAACCTGGGGGGGGACGGAAGAAAGGAGGCGAAACAACAAGGGTCAGACAAAAAGTCTGGCAAGTCCAGTGATTTTCAGTTATGAACAGATAATAATAACATGACATGAACATAAAACTGGATGAGAGATAACTGTAACAGGTGTAGCAGATATAACAGAAGAACAGAATGACATAAGCTATTGTTTTTCACTTCTCTGCACTAATACTAGTATAGCAGAATTAGGTGTCACCCTAATGTCTAAACTGAAACAGAAACGGGTACAGAATAATTTCCACGGAAGAGAGTGCTAGTAATGGGCCTTTACCACCCGAACAGAAACAGACAGAAGCAGAAACAGATTAATCCCTACGGAAACAGAATGTAGAATTAGGTGTACACTAGTATTTGGGCCTTTACCACCCGAACAGACGGTACCACGCAGAAACAGACAGGTGTTGCCACCCAACAGAAACAGACGGTACCAACAGAAACAGACAGAACTAAGTGTACCCTAAAACCCTACCCCAAGCGATCGGCTCCCTAAACATAAATACCCTGTGTCGGCCCCACGGTAGGGTGTATCACTCCCGTATTTACAGATGTCACGGCGTCTTACATCCACAGAGGCAGGGCGGGATCCATGCACGCACATGACCCGGTTGGAACGCACCATCAACACCCCTCGCCATTATCAGAATGAACCACTTATAATTAGTTCAGTAAGCGTGCCCGGACCCTACCTACTGTTGGGTCAAAGTTTTGATACCAGAAAGGGTTACTGACTAATATGGGTCCCAAACAACAGATGACACAAGTAATTTCCCTCCTAACCTTGTGTCCCCAGACTAACAGATTTCAGATTAACTTGTTTACAAGTTCAGATCAACTAGTTCACAGACAAGTTTTCAGACTAACGGATCAGATATACAGATTTAACAGACTTACAGATTAACAGGTTACAGATTAACAGACTTACAGATTAATCGGTTACAGATTAACCGGTTACATATTGTCTAACTTTGTATTGGGCCTACAGATTCACGAAACGGGTTTTATCAGATTCATTGGTCCAATTGGTTTAACCTTACCCACCCAACATGTTTTAGACGTCATATTTATCTCAGATTTTCATTAATTAAATATTAATGCCCAGACCTCTCACATTAGACTGACAGTATGCGGCTACTGGTTAGGCCAGTTGGTTCCGGGCAGGTTTCTGTCGCAAACTGAGTCTAACCTCGGGTTTCAAGCACGTTATGACTAACTTCTCACATTAGAACCTATTGTTTGCGGCCACTGGAATATGCCGGGCGGTTCCGGGCAGAATTACGCCGCAAACTCATTCTAACCTCGAGTTAGCCATGTTTATCTTTGTGGCCAATTAATTAATGATTTACCATTTATACCCACGCCTAATATACATGTCAATTATTCATAACTATAGCCAATTCAGATTATGTCAATAGCGGACTAATTATATCAACTCAACAGATATAGCAGATAACAGATTTTGCAGATTAGGCGACATAACGGATTTAGCAGATTAAGCAAACTAGCAGATAACAGATTAGGCATCTCAACAGATTTAGTTTAGCAGATTTGGCATTTTCAACAGACTTAGCAGATGACAGATTTGGCAGATGAACAAATCTAGCAGACTAGGCAGTAGAGCAGAACTAGCAGATTAAGCAATATAACAGAACTAGCAGATTAGGCAATGTAACAAAACTAGCAAATTAGGCAAATATAAAAGATTTAATCATTCCTTAAAGTTTCACAAACATATCTTGCCTAATTATAAATCTTGCATAAGTTCACATGCATAAATAATAGTCATGGTTCACAATATGATCATATACCCCATGTTTGCATTAAATTTACATGTCACAGATTATGGTCATAATTTACATGTCCCAATTTAGTTCAACTTGCCTAGTACAAAAGATTCACATATAAATTATACCAAATATAGCCATCGACAAAAATCTCCTACTTAGGTATTATTCACATTTGATAGATATCCCATTATAATGTAAATCTTTATACCTAAACCATATTCTCTTTATCTCAAGCCCTATGTTCAATACAGTCTGTGTTTATGTCCAATTATATACCTTTCTATGTCATGTCCTCAAATCATATGTTCAATACCCTTTATGTTATAAATATAACATGTCCAGTCATATGTCTCAGATTTACGTTCTAACTACAGTCCATGTTCTTTCCTCAAATCAGTCACCTATTGGTCATGCCCAATTTATGCATCATTCATTTTACTGTCCCAAACATTTTAGCGTATGTTAATCTCTTATGAGATTGGCTCAGGCTCGTGGTAGCCTGGCTATAAAACAGAAAGAGGAAAGAGACACAGAATAAGATAGATCTAAACAGAACAGAACAGATATAACCTCAGATTCAGATTTACAATTCATGTCACAATCAGAATTAACGTTTATATCGGAAAATAACTGTACTTGCCTTGATTGGATTAAAGAAAGAACTTTAATTGTTGTAGAATCGTTGCAGAAGCTTTAATCTCTAGTTTGAATTGAGTTGCTTAGGTTGATGTTGATTAGCTTCTAGTTTTGCTTCCAGCAGAGTAGCGACGCCATTTTTATTTTTATTAGAACAGAGGTAGAGTAGAAGCAGAATAGAATTGTGTAGAGAAGGCTAGGTTTGGGGCTGTTTATATAGGGTTAGGCGGACGAACATAGGCAGAAAACGTGACCAAATACATCAGAACGAACCAGGTTCAGAAAACTAGATTTCAGGAGCAGGTCGACGCCCAGGTCGACTACCCAATCGACCTAGTCGGGGGGGTCGACTACCCAGTCGACTCCCCTGTCGACCTGGTCGGGGGGGTCGACTACCCAGTCGACTCCCCAGTCGACCTGGGTCCTGGGCGGGAAATTTCCCGCCCAGCCCGCTTCTGGGTTTGAATTCGAATTTCGAGCTGTTTTCGATTCTGAAAATTCCTGAAACTTCGGAAGGTCATATCTCCCTCATACGGACTCCGATTCTTGCAAACTCGGACTCGTTTCCAAGCAGAATTCCGAGACGAACACAATGGCGCAACCCGTTTCCCTTGATTCTTATTTTAAAAATTAATTATTCTCTGATTTATTACTTATACGTTCACAGAAAGTACGGGGTGTTACAATACACCCCATGGTGGGACCAGCATAGGTATCTACAATCTTTGGGGGCCGTAAGACACAGATGATTATGCGAGTAGGAGCCGATCTTTAGAAAGGGGATCACTTCACCCCGATCAATGAGTGTCGGTTGAGACAATGCATGTAGGTGTAGAGATTTAGTGTGGGGTGCAATAGTACATTCGATTCAAACTGCTTTATCTTAGTTTACGATATTTTCTTATTTCCAGTTTATACCTATCATGCCATTTTTCTTATTATCATACTAAAGAGTCACTAGACTTACCAGGCTTTATGTCTGACCCTATTTTCTTTCGTCTTCTTTTCTTCCGTTCCCTCCCCCCCCCCCCCCCCAAAGGTCCACAGGGAGGAAACAACCCAGCTTAGTCAGACTCTTTGCAAGCTTCAAGATAGTAGATGTACGGTTCGGACTCTCTTTGGCTATGGCTGTTAGGCACATTCTATGGGGATTTATGCAGTTTTAATTATGTTTTTATGCTTCTTTATTTAATAACCAAGACAGAAATGATGTAATGTTTTGGAAGTTATTATGTGACAGTTATGGAAATGTTTTGTATGAACACATATTTATGAAATAAAAAGTCTGTTGTTTTTCTGCTGCTTGTATATATGTGTTTATATCTGTCTTGTGTTTTATCTGTGACTTTTACTTACAAACCTCCACCAAAGTTAAGGCATTCCCTTTGTGAGTGACCTTAATGGAGGTGAGGTGTTTCATGAGAGAGATGCTTAGGGACGTTCAGAGGGCAGTTCTTAATGCTGCTAATGGTGATGGTGCAGCGGTGCAGGCGCCTAGAGCCGATTTCGCCAAGCTATGCAAGGATTACACTAGTCATGGTGGAAAGCCGTTCCATGGAACGGAATCGGCCATGGATGTTCAAGATTGGTTGGGTAGCTGTGAGCGTATCTTCGAAGACTTGAGTATCGAGGATGCAATGAAAAGAAAGCTAGCGTCCCGTCAGCTGCAAGGACGGGCAATGAATTGGTGGAACGCTATTAAGGCAGCTACTCCAGAGGATCAAGTTACATGGGATCAGTTTAAGGTCCGATTCGGTGAAAAATTTATCCTAGCTGCCCAGAAGTCAGAGTTGTCTAGGAAATTCCTGGAGCTCAAGCAGAATGGTAGGGCAGTCTCGGAGTACATTGCAGAATTCAATACTTTATCAAAGTATGGATTATCCCTCATTGACACTCCCGAGAAGAAGAATGAGAAGTTTATAACAGGCTTGGATCAGTACTTGGGGGAAAGACTTATTAACCACATCGATGAGACATTTGAATCGATTATGGGGAAAGCTTTGAGATCGGAGAGTCTATACCCCAAGTCAAAGACTGAGGTTGCATCTGCGGGAGAGCCAAAGCCGCAAGTAAGCGGTGGAGGCAAGAATGGTTCTCAGAATAAGAGAAAGCAGAATCAGACCAAGGATGGTCAGAAGAAGAATAAGAAAGATGTTGAGTGCTTCAGCTGTGGTAAGAAGGGCCGCTATGCTAAAAAATGTCGGGCCAAGCCAGCAGATAGGAAGTGCTTCAACTGTGGCCAAGTGGGACATCACAAAGATAAGTGTCTGCAACCCCGTAAAGAAAAGCAGATTGTGAAAGCATATGCTATCAATGTTGTTCCTTTTTCGTGGAATGCCCCAACCGTGGCGGAGAAAGAAAAGAATGTTGTTATTCAAGGTATGTTTTCTGTTTATGATATTCCTGTTCGAGTATTGTTTGATACCGGAGCTTCCAGTTCCTTCATATCTAGTGACCTGGTAGATAGGTTGGGATTGGAGCCCGAGATTGTCGATAGACCTTTGGTAGTGACGAACCCGATTGGTGGTTCAACTAGCCTTAGTATGATTTGTCGTAATGTGGTCTTATCGAGTCATGGATGCATGTTTGTTTATGACTGCTTTGTTTTGGGCTTTACTGGGTTTGGCATTATTTTGGGAGTCGATTGGTTCCAAAGATACGGGGTGGTGGTAGACTGTGAGAGCTTTTTGGTGACAGTAAGAGCGGATGATGGGAGGAGGGTAGTGTTTGGTGGTCTACCTAATGATGGGGTAATGGCTAATTTTCTAAATTCCCTTGACATCCCACATGATGAGTTGTCAGATGTGCCCGTGGCTGGCCAGTATCCGGACGTCTTCGAGGAAGTGACCGGACTTCCACCACACCGAGAGATTGAGTTCCGTATTGACTTAGTGAAAGATGTCAGACCTATAGTGATGTCACTTCGTCGTATGGCACCAAGGGAACAGCGAAAGCTCGGGGTGTAAGTAAGCGATCTGTTGAAGAAGGGGTTTATCAGAAGAAGTGTTTCTGAGTGGGGAGCACCAATTGTGTTTGCTACCAAGGCAGATGGTTCCCTTCGATTGTATGTGGACTACCGCGAATTGAACAAGGTGACGAGGAAGAATAAGTATCCTCTACCGCGGATAGATGATTTGTTTGATCAGTTAAGTGGCGCGAGAGTATTCTCCCAGTTGGATCTCGCGACAGGTTTTCATCAACTTAGAGTGGAAGTTGAGAGTATAGCTAAAACGGCCTTTCTAACACCGTCTGGATTTTATGAGTGGCTGGTCATGTCATTTGGGTTGATCAATGCACCAGCATATTTTGTGGATCTTATGAATAGGGTATTCAGAGATCAGTTGAATAAATTTGTTCTTGTGTTCGTGGACGATATCTTTGTTTATTCGAGGACAGAGGAAGAACACAAGTGACACTTGAGGATAGTAATGGAGGTGTAAAGAAAACACCAATTGAAAGCAAAGTTTTCTAAGTGCACTTCTGGAGGAGGGAAGTGAGATTCTTGGGCCATGTTGTTTCAGAGAATGGTATTGTTGTGGATCCTGCGAAGGTGGCTACAGTACAAGATTGGTCTACGTCCAAGAATGCAACGGACATAAGAAGTTTCTTGGGATTAGCTGGGTATTATCGCAAGTTTATCCAAGACTTCTCCAAAATAGTAGCACCGTTGACTCAGTTGACTAAGAAAAATCAAGCTTTCGTCTGGGACGAAAAGTGCGAGAATGCATTCAAGAGCCTAAAGGAAAAGTTGACATGTGCACCAGTGTTAGTCATTCCTAAGGGGAATGAAGAGATGACAGTATATACGGATGCATGTGGTACCGGACTGGGTGTTGTACTGATGCAAGGAGGTAGAGTTGTAGCTTATGCAAGTCGGCAATTGAAACCGCACGAGAAAAGATACCCAAGCCATGACTTGAAATTAGCAGTGATCGTATTCGCGTTGAAGATATGGAGACATTATCTCTTGGGAGAAAGATTTGAGTTGTTTACCGATCATAAATCGTTAAAGTATCTTTTCTCTCAAAAGGATCTAAATCTCCGACAGCAAAGATGGTTAGAATTCTTGGCTTCCTACGATTTCGATATTGTATACACACCAAGAAATGGCAATGCGGTAGCTGATGCATTGAGCAGAAGACATGTCAGTTTAGGGACTATGTTTCTTGAGTGGAAGCAACTAGAGTACATCGCTGGGTATGATTTCAGACCAAAGTGTGAATTAGATCCAGAAATGTTAGCAAGTTTAACGATCAGACCCACTTTGATTGAGCGGATTGATTCCAGTCAGAGGGACGATCCTAACCTATTGGAAATCATCTCCAAGTTAGAGATGGGTATTGATGAGGGAATGAACAAGTATGGGCTTGATCGAGATAGATGACTTAGAAAGAGTGGAAGACTTGTTGTGCCCAATGTCAATGGATTGAGAGATGAAGTGCTTAGAGAATGTCATCACTCAAAACTGACTATACATCCCGGTGGTAATAAGATGTATCGAGACATAAAGCAGACCTACTGCTGGGAAGGGATGAAAAGAGACGTTGGGAAGTTTATATCCAAATGCATGAATTGCCAGCTAGTTAAAGCTGAGCAAAAGAAGCCTAGTGGTTTACTGCAACCATTAGAAATTCCAGAATGGAAATGGGAACAAGTCTCAATGGATTTCATTGATGGGTTACCAAGGACTAGATCGGGCCATAATAGCATTTGGGTGATTGTGGACCGATTGACCAAAAGTGTAAGATTTATACCCGTCAAGTTGAATAGAATGGCAGCTAAATTAGCTGAACTATATGTAAAGTGGGTAGTGAGATTTCATGGAGTACCTAAAAGCATTGTGAGTGACCGAGACCCGTTGTATACTAGTGCATTTTGGAAGAGCTTACAAGAGGCGTTAGGATCAAAATTACATCTGTGTCACGTATCATCCTCAAACCGACGGACAGACAAAGAGGGTGAATCGAGTGTTAGAAGATCTTTTGCGAGCTTGTGTATTGGACTTTGGTGGATCATGGGATGACCATTTACATCTAGTGGAGTTCGCATATAATAACAGTTATTAATCCAGTATCGGTATAGCTCCATTTAAAGCTTTGTACGGAAGATCGTGCAACTCACCGTCATGTTGGTTAGAAACTGGTGAGAAGTTTGTGCTTGGACCAGATGCGATAAGGGAAACTTCAGATAAGATCAAGATTATTCAACATCGAATGAAGGTTGCCCAAGATAGGCAGAAGAGTTATGCTGATAAGAGGAGGAGAGAATTAAAGTTCTCCGTTGGCGACTTGGTGTTTGTCAAGATTTCTTCGTTGAAGAGCGTGATTCGATTTGGCAAGAGAGACAAGTTAACACCAAGATTTGTTGGTCCATTCCCAGTTCTTGAGCAAATTGGGAATCTGGCATATAAAGTTGAATTACTAGAGAAGATGGCAGGAGTTCATAACGTATTTCATGTTTCCCAGTTAAGGAAATTCGTGCACAACCCCGATGTGACTATTTCACCTGATCAGTTGGACGATATCGAGGTTGAACCCGAGGCGGTTGGGAACCGCAAGCCTATGCGTATTATTGGGAACGATACGAAGCAACTTCGAAGGAAGGCGGCGAAATTAGTTAAAGTTCAATGGGACGAGAATGAGAATGACTGTACTTGGGAGACAGAGGAGAGCATTAGGAAGACGTATCCAGAACTCTTCACCTGGTAAGATTTCAGTTTCGATTTAGTCTTTCTGCATGCTAGGATAGGCTTGTTTTGTTTGTTTTGCATGTTTGATTGTTGTATGTGGCTGGTAGGCATGCGGGATCCTGTGTATGTTTTGGGTTAAGGAATTTCGAGGACGAAATTTCCTAAGGGGGGAGAATGTAACGACCTGCATTCTATGTATCGAAGAATCGTAAAATATTTATTTATTTCACATGTGAAGTCGTATGGTCATGTAACTTTGGGAGACGACTATTGGGGCTATTTCCCATGTTCATGATTTTGCCGATTTTTAAATGACCGTTTGCCCCTAGCTGATCTTGTTTCGGCCATAACTTTTGATTGAAAAGGAGTTTTGACCTGAAACCACTTCCATTAGATTCGGATGATGGTTTACCTTTCCGTAGAGTGGTCACATTAGCCAAACGGACTCATCGTTTGTGAGATATGGCTGAAACAAGTTTCAGATGGTGAAAAACAGCTTAACCGGGCCTAATTTGGGTGGTGAGTGGGCCCATAACCCATTTCGGGATTAGGGTTATGGGAAGGCTGATAGGGTTAGGAAATTCAGTTTCTATCATTTTCCAACCGCCACTTTTTGTTCCTTCAAATTTAACCATGGCCTCCACTTTCTAAAACACCCCAAATCACCTTCTAATCGCTAATTAAGCCAAACTTATATCAAATCAAGGAAGATCTTTACCAAATCAGTATTAGAACTGTTGTATAGCCTTGGTATTCGCACCCAAACAGAGAATCATTTCAGATCTGGTATTCTATTTGTGGCAAAGGTGAGTGATTTGCATAGTTCCTCACTAATTATGGTTAATTAAGGGTAATTAGTGTTAATTAGTGAATGTAAACATGATAAAATTCTGGAAAAATATTTAGAAATTTCGAAGTATTATTTTAGACCTCTGTTAGAAGTTTGGGTTGATTTGGTTAAGTTTTATTAATCCTATCACTAGTTTTTCTTAAACATGCTTAAGGGAAAATATGGGATTTTGGCTATGTTTGATCCGTTTTAACCTATCAAATTGTTGTTTTCATGTTAGTGGTCGATTCTATATGTTGCTACGACTGTATGATATGTTTTGTGATTGATTAGAAAAGTTAGATTGGTTGAAAACGCCGTCGAATGGCGTAAAACAATCGCTGGAAAGAAGTGCAGGAAATTTGCCGAACCGGATCGGATCAGAGGAGGGGAGCACGACCCGACCCGATCGTGGAGCACTACCCGATCTGAACTGCCCGTGGATGGTGGCACTGAACCGATCCCTTGCATTTGAAGCTTCAATTCTACCCGTTCACCTGGAAAGCCATCCAACCCAAACCGCTTGAGGACCCCGATCCGAGGAGGCTCATGATCCGAACAGAAGAATCTTCCACGAGCCGATCCGACCCGAAGGGGCTTGTCACGAACCGAGATGATGAGCAAGAGCTGAAGACGATCTGAACCGAACCGACTTTGATGGGGGAATCCGACCCGATCCGATGTGGATGATCACAGACAGGACTACTTCGAGGAGCACGATCCGAAGCATAATGAAGAGGAGCATATCTGAACCGATCCGGAGAAGACCAAAACCCGAGATGCAAAGGTAGTCCAAGTGGGAAGTTTGTACTCAGGATCCAGTTGGGAACCAACGAGTCAACTTCATGAGTTGGGCTTTGCTGCGGGACGTGTGCTAAGGAGTTATCGACGTCCATAGCTTTGATTCACCCCAAGACAGATGTTAGGCTACGTATCAATGGAGTGTGGTGGTTATTACTCCATGGGGCAGAGTGATCGTAGCGTGGCTATGAGCCAGTGCAGTGGAGTTGTTATGACTTCATAGGGCAGAGTGGACATAGCAAAGACTAGTGGCTATGGATCAATGCAGTGGTGTCATCATGACTTCATGGGGCAGAGTGACCATAGTAAGGAATAGGATGATCAAAGTGGTGGATGTCGTATGCTTTACGCACTGAGTGAGAGATGTGAGGATGGTTGCTATGTTTGATTGTTTGCTTTCATTATTACATGCACACCCCCACCCCCGTATTCTTTACACCATATGTTAGTGGCACCTTAGAGTATTGAGCGGTATGTTGTGCTAACTCTTTGGTTGCAGGTTCAGGTATGGTTATTATACCTGTTATTGTTCTGTTTTAATGCTTATCGCTCATACCAGACTTTTGTCTGACCCAGAGTTTTATGTCTCTTCTTATTACTCTGGGTGCTCTTAAACGGGCAGACTAAAGACAGGTTAGGTGATATGCACGGGTAGTTGTACCGGAGACAAGTAGGAGGCTCCCACGTATGATATATATAGATATTCTCCATGTGTCGCTGCTGCTCACTACTTTGGGCATTAATAGTGTACCTTCCCTTTCTTTTGCTTTAGAGACAGTTTTAAAGTTGTAATAATGATGATGTGGAACATAAGCTGTAATTGAATTTTCCGCTGCTATGATGTTTAACTTTCAGCTTATGCACTGTCTCACCTGTTTTATATCAAAGTATGTTATTATTATATTTTATTTCATGCGCTGTGAGATATTCTACAGGTTCTTTGTTAGTTCACCAGTAAGTTCTCTTCTTTTTCCTTTCTTTGGCGACCGTCCCGTGCTGGTTAGACATCGGCACATCGCACTTTCATGGGAACTGTCGGCTGGTGCGGGGCGGGCCGTCACATCTCTCTTCATATATTTTGTTATTTTTATTATTCATTCTATCTTGTATTTTTCCTTGGTAAAATCGATTTTCCCTTTAACGATTAGTTATATAATAGATTAGTCTTGAAATTCTACTTTGTTCTTCAATATAAGTAAAAGAATTTAGTTTTTAACATGTAAGCATATTCCATTGAGAAAAAGCACTAAATAAATGATTCAGTGAATAAAAACGAATATTCTGTTTAACTTTCAAATATAAACTTATTGCGTTTGTGATGAATAAACAAGGGTACAATAATTGGCCAACTCAAAATAACAAAAATAGGACTCATTTAGAAAATAACATATGAAAAAAAAAAGATTTTATTTCTTGTACAATTAAAGCACTTAGCGATTTATAGCAGCGGAAATTTAAAAAACTATAGGAGTATAGCGAAAATAGCGAAGGTGTAGGATGCTTCATTAAATACAAAATTAAATATTTAAAGTTCATTTATTTTCATTATCACATCATTTGCATAGGAAAAAAGAAATATTGTTTAAATGAAAATCATGACTTATGCAATCCAAATTTGATGCCTACTATATGTTTTTTTACTTATATTGAGCAATTATGCCTTAAAATTCGGCCTGTACCCTAGCTTTGTCGATTTAGTTTAAAGGAGAACTAATCAAATAGACTTCTCACGTTAACATCGCTAAAAAGGCTAGCTCAAAAAAAAAAAAAAAAAAAAAAAAAAAAAAAAAAAAAAAACCACTAAAACGGATGCTAAAAAATCTTGATTGAGTTGTCGTAGCGGAACATAGCGAGACTTAAATCAGATCTACTGTTCATTTGGGACTAAACTGAAAAAGCGTAATGGTCGACGAGGGCTATGAGCTATAGAGGGAATTTTATAAGACTTTGGTGGAGTTTTAACTGCATAACTTCCTTGTATTTTGTTACTTTTGAACTAATAATTATTAAATTAAAGCAACCGTATGATCAAACTTATTAGAAACATGAAGAAAAATTAAAAGACGGGATCAAGGTCATATTTTAATCTTAACATTCAAAAATAATTCAACTAGGGTATTGAATAGCACAGCTATATAGACACAAAATTTTGATAAGTCTGGATATGTAAAATCTCAACCACAAGATTAATTTGTCTTTATTTGAGATGTGCAAATCATGAGATAATCCTATAGTTCAGATTTTATGTTCCTCATTTTGTGTCAAGCCTTTGTGTCTAAATAGACTTTCCCCAATATGAAGTTCGAGTATATGTCTTTTAGCCACAGGAATTGTATGATAAGGGTAAAAGGAAGGTCATGGCTATCAATCGTCACCACAAAGATTTATATTCACCTGTGGCAAAACAAACAAACAAACAACCATAGACCAATTTACCCTCCCTCCCCCTGTTGTTCTTTGTACGGAACCTCTTTACCTAACCTCAATTTTCCTCATCATGCAAAAAATTAAAGCACCAACAATCTCAGATTGTTTCTGTAAAATTGATTGTTTCTGCAAAATTGAAAGCCCTAACATGGACGAAATGATTGCAAATACACAGCAATTAAAGCCAGAGATGAAAATCGGATTTTATTTTCTTGTTCAATGGACCATGCTTTCAGTTAATAGTTTCTCAAACTGAACTCTAGCCTTAGATGCTTAAGCAGCAATATCACAATTTAATAATTATTATTGATATGGATGGCTGCTTAAAAATAAAACTGCTTGATCATTCTGGTAATTATTATTGGTATGGATATGGATCATTAATAAATGAATTTTATAATTCTTCTACTTACATATATTCCGAGAACAAAAATTTCAGTAACAAAAGCATTTTGTTAATATGCCTCCCATTTTGTACACGGATTGCATTATCAGTAAAAGAATTTGCAGAAGTCAAAACTAAGTTGGAAAAAATCACTGACCGTTTTGTAGGATACCTACTTTACACCCCCACAGACGACAAATCCAAGGTTTTTTTCATCATCGGCAAAATCACCATCTTCAACTGTGCACTGGTAGTTATACGTCAATGACAAAATCATCTTCAGTTGTATGCTCAGAGTTAGATTTTAATGGAATAACTATAACCGACATGTTATCAGTTGTACCCTCTCTGTAGGCTATCTGTATTATGGCATCCGACAAAGAACCTGGGGTTAACTCCTTACCGGTTCTGGTTCTTTTTTTTGCATCATCAGTTAATATGTCACAAACATCTTCCGTGGTCATTTTCTCAAAAATTCCATCAGAGGCGGCAACCAAAAAGGTATCATTGCTACCTATCTGCCTCCAGTCCGACACTTCAGGCGTGGATACCACCCCATATCTGGCCATGATGAAGAACCAAAAATAAGCACTGAATTAATACCACAAACGACGATAGTTTTATATCTATCAATCATAATTCTTAGTCATTCCTGCTTAAAAACCAATGAAGTTGGGAAAAGGGAACTATTTCTAATTTAAAACCAGTAACCATTTAAGCTAATGTATAGTATTGTTTAAAAAGTATGCCAAATTTACGTACCATTTAGTGATTCCATTACTTATTTTTGTATTTTGGAAATACATTCAGACAAATGCACAACCATTAAGTCCTTATCCACTGATCAAATAACATGCAACTCGGAAAAAAATATCTTAAAAAAAAAGGTCTCAATAACATAGCCTTAGGTAGTGTTTGGTTTATTTTTTGTTTTGAGATTTCAACGTTAATTTCGAAAGATGCAAAGATTTAAAGGATAACGGAGGTGACTGACTAAAGGCGGAGGGGATGATGGAGGAGATGGAATGATAGTGGATGGACAAATTAGTTGTGGTTCTTCCGTTGTTTCTTAAAATACAAAAAATTATAAAAAGTTGTTTTTTGTTTTGTGTGTTAACTTCGTTTTGTAAAATGATCGTTTTCCACGATATGCCTACATCGTTCGTACTTTTGTATGTATGAAACCCTAAAACTAAGAAATAGAAACCAAACACACCCTTACTTTTTGAAAGGGAGGTCTCCTATTGTTCTAGACACAGCCAGCTGACCATTAACCCGAGGCACACCAGCCCATTCTGAAACATAACCACCACAAGCTTCTATCCTGATTTTCTCATCGTTTCTATCAGGATGATGATCCCTTGTAAGCTCCTTAACAGAAAATGCTGGAAAATACGATTTTGCTAACTGATATTTTTTACGATGACTCCATAGCAACGTAGCGTCGTTGTGTCTCTTCCTCCTCCTAGTGTTTAAGTTTGTCTCAAAGCCAGCTGCACATAAATAAACACAGACCTTTAAGGCTCGGATTGGATCGACTAAAACAATTCGTTTTTTGACTTTTTGGAATCTAAAACTAATTCGTATTCAAAAAGTCAAAATATGACTTGTATAAATTGATCCAAAAGTAGTCTATAAAGCACACAAACCTCAGTTTTCTTCAAATGAAATGTACACAAAACAGTAATGTTTGGCAGATAAGCTGTTTACAATGATTATAATGCCCAGTCAATTCAACAAGGGAACTAACCTTTTCTATTAGAACCACTGTAATTATCTGAGCAGATGAGTGATTTTGAGTCTCCTATATTAGCTGCTAAAATTTGTTGATCTGCCATAATCACAACAGTGGCAGTTGATCCGGAAGGAATATTTTTGGCCAAAGCTTCCTACGTTTAAGTTTAAAAATATCACTATTCCTCTAAGCAAAACAGTACAATAGGATCACAGCAGCTAGTGCACCTTGGAAAATGTTGCATTGATGTCATCAATCGTTCTCAACAACGATTCTTTTAATATTTCAAGATGAAAGGGTCGTTCACGAATTATTGGTGATACCCACCCTAACCTGTAATAATTTACATGGGTCATTGATTAAGAGAGGATAACGTGAAGTTTAGTCATATACAATAGACTGAAATGCCTATGACCACATAAATATTTGACTGATCTTCATTAATGTAACCATAAGCCTTGAGCAAATTCTTCAAAGAAGATACATGCACATGCATGATGCAAGTATGTATGTAACTACGTACGTGTATATACAACTCATTTTTTGGGATAATAAAATATCAGAACAGTGAAAACAAATAAGGACTTTGCAACGGAGAATAATAGCTAGATCCCAGTGGTAAATATAACATTTAAGGAACGACGAGGATAAGATTAAGTTATATAAAATTTATTTCCAACACACAAAATAAGATAATATAACAAAACTTGCATCTAAGGTAAAATAAAATAAACTAACAAAGTTAGGCACCAGAAAATGAACCTTTTTGAATTATAGTTCCACAACTTCTCTTCGTCCAAATTAAGCAATCGGTAATTCACATCTAATTCTGTGCCAGATGACAGCCACTCGAAAAAGTTTGCCGGCAGTACAGAATATGAAGCATCCCGAAGGATATATATATGCAGCAGAAGGTAATCTAGTAAAAGTTGAGACGACAAATCACTAGCTTCAGCACCATTATGACCATCGAAAATTGCAATTATGCCTACATTGACTTCATTGATCCCTTCCCTCTCTGCATTAATTCCCAAGTGGTTTTCACTAGAAGATGATAAAACCGATATTTCAAGGGTTGTTCGGCAAGGCTTTGTTAGAAAGGTTAGTTTTAGACTGGATTGAGAAGCTAAATAGCATATATATTATATAGTTTTTCAAAAAAGAACTTTTGTTTATTAAGAAAAGGCATAGATACCCAAAAAAAAAAAAAAAAAAAAAAAAAAAACCTGAATATCCGAGCTTTGACTTGAATGTATTTTTAACTTTACTAGTACACGAATGGAAGAGCTAAAGATATTATATGAGAGCATCTACAGCAAAAAATGTTTGTCCTGACAAATTAATAACACGAACAAGAACCAATAATCGTCCATTTGTCCTATATAAGAATGAAAGACAAATTCAATCTTCTTAAAATATTGTGAACAAATAATATAGAAAGTACAAGTACATACTAATGATTTTTCTCTTTTATAGCTATATGACTCTTCATTCTGGAAAATAAATGGTAAATAAACTTGCCATTTTAGATAATGAAAAACGATTGTACGATTTGTATATCCGTATTTCTATTTTATATTAAACAAGGAAATCATGCTGCGCACGCAGATTAAACAACTTTATATGAATTCGACTGTCTTATAATGTTCAGCTAAGCATAAATCATCCGTTGGTACTGATGTCAGGTGTAATCCCCAAAAAAAAGACATACCACGTTAGAAAATTCTAATGAATGGTAAACTAGACGTGTAGTGGCTCAATGTCCACTGCCTTATATATATTTTCCAGGTTTAATTTCACTGAAATTTTGACTTCAAAATTTAATAGTATATAATCGCCCGAGCATTAAATTTGAGATCAAAATGAAACATACATGGCATTTTAGCAAATATGATAAACTCAACCAAGATTGTGCTTGTTTTCTCATCTATATAAACAAATTGTTATATATAACTCCAAGATCGGACCAATGTTTGTAGTCATAGCTTGTGTTCTATTACTCAAGCATGACCAATTTGCAATACAAATAGAAAAAACATTGTACTCCTAATTTCATCTGAAAAGTTGATTGTTAGTACCAAAATTCTATATGTGTTGCATCATCCAATAACATAATTATTGCTACTAAATGTTTCTTTTGTAAAATTTAATGACAGTATTATATAATATGTACATATTTTAAAAATTATTAAAAAAACACAAACAATAAGATTAAGAGAACATGACATAATTTTTTTCTTCACTGACTCGGGAATAATGAAAATAAGAATCAACGAGTGAATAATAAGAAACTTTCTCTTTAAATGTATCTCAATATATATTCAGGTAAGATCTAACAAAAACCGATCACAATCATAGTTATGAAAGGCGCGCCTAGGCGCACGGCACGGCACGGCACGGCGTTTGCGCCATTTAAGCTTATCGCGCGGCGCATATGAAAAGGCGCACCAAATGGTGCACGGCGCAAAATGGCACGTCTTTTCTTTATTTTATGGCTTTTTTCGTATTTCAAACTGCTATAACTTACTACAAATACTCTTACCATCACTACAACCACTACCACTACTACTATTACTATTATTATCATAATGACATGAAATGTGAATAAATTTGTTAAAAATGTTTTTTTTTTTTAGTTATATGAAAACATAATTACATCATCATTATTTTCTATTCGATTATCATCAGTGAGTTAATAACCTTACAATTATGTAATTGGCTGACCTTTGCATGCCGATATTTAGAACTGACATATGTTTTATTATTCTACTTGGTTTAGATTCCTTTTAATATTGTCAGGAGTATATAATATAATGTATAAAAAGATCATAAAATATTGCTTAGCATTGATGCAAACGCAAATGAATGAAACTCTGAACCCGTGAACTATATATCAAGAAAAGCAGCTTTAAAGGAAGAAAAAACATTCTCATAAAATAAACATTCAAGCAACTCTGAAACATACCCTTGGATTTTATTTTATTTTATTTTTTTTTGCATATATCTGAATCTGTCCAATGTCTTTGTACGATTTGTATGTAACATAAAAATATTTCATGATTTGGTATTTGTTAAATACAATCGAGCATTAAAAAGAAGGTAGAATATTCGTGACACTGTTGATACAATATCTTTGATGATATTAATGATTGTAATTAATGGTTAACTGAAAATATGGATGATTCATCCGATGTTGAAGATGAACTTGTGTTCAACGAAGAGGATGACCTGACTTGGGGTGTTGCTGCTAGAGCAGCAAGAGTGGAGAGATTTAGATTCTTAGCTTATCTTTAATGTGTATTGTTATTTTTGATTTGAAACTATTGTGCTTGAAATTTTATGCTTTATGTTTTTTTTTTAAATGCATAAAATTCTTTGTTGCACATGTTTTAGCAAAAAAAAAAATCTTTTATTAAAATATTAAAAAAATAAAACATGCACAGTAAATTAAAAAGGCGTGCGCCATTTTCCGCGCCGTACGCCAAGGCTTCAGAAAGGGTTTGCGCCGTGCGCCAAGGCTCCAGAGAGGGTTTGCACCTTTTTGCGCCGTGCGCCATTAATAACACTGATCACAATAGATGTGGCAAGAATGTCATATAAGGTATCAATCTTGAGATTCATTAAAAAAACTTGAACGAAACTTTATTTTGGATGAAATGTTATTGGTTTAAGGTATTATCATCAATATACAGATTTGTTGTAGAGTAAAACTAATTTGAATATTATTATTGTTGGTGGTGGTGTTGGTGTTGGTTGTTGTTGTTGGTGTTGTTCTGTTGTTTTTGTTGTTGGTGTTGTTCTTTTTCTTCTTCTTCTTGCTGCAGTTGTTGCTGCTATTGTTATTATTATTATTATTATTGGAGAGAAATAAGTAATCCTCTTTTAGAAGAGGAAAGCACTCACGTAAATTACTTCGAATAATTTTTCAACTTTTACAAGTAAGAAGTAGAGACTTTTTGAAGGCAAGAAGTAGACTCTTAGATGGGCAAAGTCAATTTGGGGAATTATTTTTCATTCAGGAGGGAGAAACTGAGGAGCCGTAAAAGAATTGAAATATGACGTGGTCCAACACAAATAGAAATGTGTGAAATTTCAATATAAAGGAATGTGAAAAGTTAATTAAAATGAAATGGATGGGGAAATAATAGTTTGTTGTTTAAATGAAATGACGAATTTTGAAAAGCCATGGCATAAGGAGAGAACAGAACCCATGGAGCAAGGAGAGAAGTGAATAAATGACTCATCTTTAGTAGTATGGTATAGATATCATTAGTATGGTATAGATATCATGATTTGATATCAATTTTGTAACTAAAATATTGTTTACAAGATCTAAAATCTCATAAACAACTACCAGTTAATGTTTTTTTCATTCAAAACTACACAGAAATTTATCTCAGGCAAACTTAACTTTGGTAGAGTGCACTAAGAACATATTCATTATTGTTAAGCTAAAAAGGAATCACTTACCAATAGAGAGTATTGAAGACATATATTATTTTATAGAACTGACCTCATCATTCTCAAAATATTCATCATTTCCACACTCTTTATTTTGGCCTCCTCGTATGAAAAGGGATCAAAAGTTATTTGTTTATGTGACTTTTCAGCTCTCTTTTTTTGGGTATTATTTAGGTCGTAGCTTTATCAATTCAGAAGAAGAAAATTTACTTTAGTTTGGCTTCCTCGTATGAAAAGGGTATTATTTAGCACTGTACAAATTCAATTTTAGGATGTCGTTAGTTCAATTTGAAATGGAAATGGAAGGTGGAGCAAATGAAGAAGTTAAATGTTTGCAATAAATTAGTAACTAAATAGTCATGGTATGTTAATTGATGATTTTTACGAACTCCAATATTTTTTCACCATTTAAATCATGCTACTAAATAAAGTAATTTCGATTTTGGTTTTACCATTTAAAATCATGCTACTAAATCAAGTAGTAAATTTAAACTACAAGCCCTAATTGTTGAAGCTGCAACTCTAAATTAAAAGTATTATAATCAACATTATACTGCATCAGATTAAAATACATGAGAAAAGTAAATTAAAATTTGGATACCAGTCAATCTTTTACGTTATTTGATAGACGCATTGTGTCTATATATTTTTATGGTTGCAAACTTATTGCCATGCAGAAACTGAAAAAAATATAAACTATTTATTAAAATTTCATGCTAATTTTGCCAAAATTCGTCCCTAATTTATCGTTAATTCAACTCAAAACGAAAATGAATTGTGGAGGAACGAAAGAAAAAATTAATTAACAATTAAATAGCCATGACATACTTGATGTTATAAAGCTCCAATTTTGATTTTACACATAAATTTGTATTCATTAAAAAAAAGCAATAAATTCAATATTGATGAGCATAAATTATAGAAAGTAAAACTCCTGTTCTACTCTTAACAAAATACAATGAGTCTAAGTTAAAATCCAGACGAAAAGAAATTGAAAATGTGGATCAAAAGTGATAGCTAAAAGGAAACTAGGATCAACAACAATTCACTACTTGATTGGGAAACAGAAAATTTCAAGCAGAGTTCCTTCATTGCTATTGATTCCATTGTAAACAAAAATTGAGCTTGTATTTGGAAATGGAGACAAATTATAGATTAGAAATGATTTGACATTATGTGAAAACGAATAAAGGGAGAAAGAGAAATGGTCCACAGAACCTTATACATTCTATGAGAATGTTAGGACATACAAATGAGTGACACATATCGACATTAATGAAAGAGTTAAAAATGCAGGAGAAAATACAAATGAGAACCCTGCTTTGATAGTATAGTATGGACAATAAATGTTGAAAAATATGACCCAAATATATTAGTGTATAGAAAAAAACAAATCAATTAATTTAATTAATCAATTCATCAAATGTATAATAACAGGAAACTAGATATGTGCATTTTTCATAAAAGAAGATAGATATCTACATTAAATCAAAGGAAAATCAAATAATGGAAAAAAAACTGGAAATGCTTCATGAAATTGATTTTTTTTTTTTTTTTTTTTCCTAATCAAATTTCATTTCTTTCTAAAATTCAGCTTCATTCTGCTCCCATCTAAGGAGGCCTCAAGTTGTAGGAAAAGGATCACATTCTACTCAAACAACAATGCCTCTTAGATATTTTTCTATAGATTTTGTAATAGAAACAAGATTTCTCTATTTTAAGATATCTCTGCCATTTTATAATCTCTCCTCTCTAAATTGGTTAAGTAACAAAGTTATTAGATCTTAGTGGACGTAGTATTGAAATCCGAACCATGTTAAATCTCATGTGTCTTTCTTTTTGTTATTTGTTATTTGTTATCTTGATTCTTGTGTGATAGCGTAATCGATGTTGAATTTGTATTGGTGTTCAATCGACAAAATTAGATCCTGGTCAATCACTTCCGCATATTGATAATAAATCATTCCCCGTGTTTCTCATTATAATTTGAGATCAAAGCCAGCGTTTTTGTTCTGTTAAGGAATTAATGGCAAATTTTAGAAAATTTATTGCTAGAAGTCGTGTTAATTATGGTATTACACATATTGATCTTAAGACAGATTTTGGAACTTGAAAGATGAAACTAAAGCCAGTGTTGAAGAACACATATAAGATTGTTTCTACGTAAAAATTGAAGGACATAAGAGTCGGATGTTTTGAAAGAGATGGAAGATGAGTCTTTCAGACGAAGTTTTCTCAAAAGAAGGCGACAAACAAATCATGGAATCCATAACCTGATGCATAATCAAGACTAGTATCTCACAAATCGAATTACTCTTCAGCAACAACTATATTTGTTTAAGATGAAGCCTAGAGCGAATCTTATTGAACATGTTGATGCTCTTACTGTCTTGGTTATGAAGCTTATGGAAACAGATGTTTAGACTAAAGATGAGGCTCAAGTAGTGATCATTTTGTGTTCTTTGTCTATGGAGTATATTGTTTTTGTTAACTCCATGATATATGGTCGTAGTAAGATTAGTCTGTCAGATGTTAAGCTTGGTCTTCATAATGAGATATTGAGAGATAGAGTGGCAAGAACTAATATAGACAACGACTCGAAGGGCTTATCCGTTCAGAGAGATAGACATCAATGCAAGTCAAAGTATAGTGGAGGTCGAAATAAGTCAAGGTCTTGATCCAAGAGACCTAATCGACTGACTTGCAATTACTGTAAGAAATCGAAGCAATTTGTAGCTCAATGTCCCAAGTTCGAAGGATGAAGAAAAGACCCATAGCAAGCCCCAGTGCCTATTGCAATGATATCAGATACAGAGAGCGATACCGATGTGATTACAACTTCTAGCTCTTCTAAAAAAAATAGCGTATGGCTAATTGACTTTGAACGCATATTATTATATAACATATGATATGAATTATTTCTCTACATATCATGAGATTGATGGAAGGGGTGTTCTGAAAGGCAATAATATTTATTGTCATATGGTTGATGATGATAGTGTGAAGGTCAGAATGTTTGATGTTGTTATTCATACAATTAATGATGTTAGATATGTACTTATTTGAGGAGGAGCCTGATTTCTGTTGGGTCTTTGAGTAGTTTTGGGTTGAACTATAGTTGAGAGAGTGAAGATAAAGATATCGAAGAGTTTTATGATTGTTGTGAAAAGTGTGAGGGTAGAAATATTTATTTATTGAAGGACACTACTATAGATGGTGAATCGGCTTTCATTACTTTGAATAACTTATTCTTCCAGAATGTGGCATTTATGAATGAGCCATATTGGAAAATGTAGTTTGAACGAGTTAAGAAAGTGAAGTTTAATGGTGTACATCGCTTAAAGCTTGACATTTGTGAGGAGTGTGCTCTTTAGCAAACAAACAGAGATTTCTTTTAGTACCAGAGATCATAAGACAAAGACTACTTCAGAGTGTGTTTACGCAAATATTTAGGGGGGCTTCATCTGCTCATCTTTGGGTGGATTAGGTTTCAAAAGTGAAAATCTATTACCGAGAAGTAATTAGAGAAGAAATCCAAAGTTCTTCGTTTTGATAATGATAGTGAATTTGTATCAGAGAACATCATCAATTTTTGTGAATATGAAGCATTTTTTGTGAATCTGAAGGCATGAGGAGCATTACATCATGTCCGATGACCCTCGGTCTAATGGGGTTGCTGAAAGAATTGATCGGACATTATTGAAGAGAGCTTGTTGCTTCAAACTGAGTGCTAAGTTGAAGAATGATGTTTGGGATAAAGTTATACCTCTGAAGGCTTTTTCATCAACCGCACGCTTTCTACTACCAGAGACACAAAGATCCCTGAAGGAGTATGGAAAGAAGAATCTGTTAGCCATTCATTTTTCACAGTGTTTGGATGCTCAACTTACGTGCATGATAGTAGAGACAAGCTGGAACTTAAAGCTCGCAAGTGTATCTTTTTTAGGTTATAGAAATGGAGTGAAATGATATAAAATGTGGTGTCCTATCAGCAAGAAGATTGTGATTTTTGATTTTTTAAAAATCTATGCTGAAGGTGGAGCCTTCCTCATCCGATGACAATATAAGAACATATTCAGAATATCAAATACAAGGCAAGTCAAATTAATATTCAAAGGTACAAATGGTATTTACGAGGCACCATGGTTGATGAAGATACTACAGATGATGGTACAAAGAATCAAACTTAATATGGAGCTCATTTAGAGATTAAGCATGTTATACATAAAAAGAAGCCTAAGGGGCCTGATGATTTACATTGACTTTAATGACATGACAACATATGCATTAAATGTTGTCCATGATGAGCTCGGATATTATATAGTTGTTATTGTGTCAATTGATAGTTCAAATTGGTTAGTTGTTATGCAAAAGATTGAATCTTTACAGAAAAATCATACTTTGGATCATTATGATATGAAGTGGAACAACTAGATGTTAAAATAGCATTCTTGCATGATGATCTTGATGAGAAAATCTATTTGTGGTAGCCATAGAGATTCACTAATGTAGGAAGTCATGTTATGTTTATAAACTTAACAAATTTCTATATGAACTGAACCAAATTCCTAGACTATGGTAAAAGAAGTTTGATAATTTTATGTTTTCACAATGCTACTCTAGAAGCTTCAAAGGTCAGCATGTTTATTTTAAGAGATATAACGGAGATATGATATATCTTTTGTTATATGTTGATGACATGTTTACTGCATCTTAGATAATGGTAAAAGTTACACAGTTGAAAGTAGAACTCAGCAAGGAGTTTGATATAAAAGATCTAGGAAAAAACACAAAGAATCAGGTATAAAGATATTCAAACATAAGAAGCAGAGAGAATTAAGACTCATTTAGGCGCAGTACATTGAGAAAGTCCTTGCTTGGTTTGGTATGAATAAGGCTAAGCCGACGTACACGAGACCACATTTGGCTTGCATGGTCGATGTTGTAAGCGATACGTTTAACCAAGCAAAAAACATAGGAAGCAGTGAAGTGGGTAGTTGGTAAGGTTTTAAAACTCGTTCATCTCACTTAAGATTGAAATTCAATATTTTCTTCGAAATATGAGATTTGACTATTTAGTTATCGAAGTCTTAAATCTCACTCATTTCAACCGAAATATTAGCTTGAAACACCTACTCCTATTGCTAGTGTATTTGCTGATCTCGTTTAAAGATGGAGTAGATGACGAATTTGGTCTCGTTTGAGTCCGAAATTTGTACAAACTTGATTGTATGTTTTCTTAATTAATTTTATTTCTTATAAAGATTCTTCTTCATTCTACTCATATCTCAAGTTATGAGAAAAACATCTCATTCTTCTCAAACAACAGTTCCTTTAAATATTCTTCTATAGATTTGTAACAGAGGTAAGATTCTTTGCTTTAAGAAATCCCATTTATTTTGTAATCTCTCTTCCCTGAATTGCTCAAGTAATAAAGTTGTTAGGTCTCCGTGGGAGTGTGATTCAAATCTGAACTATATGTTATGCCTTTTCTTTCTGTTACTTGATTTTGTGCTACATTGTAATTGATGTTGAATTTGGATTTAAATGCTTTAAATTTAACAAAAATTGAATTAAGTGAAATTTGAATGTTAGAAAAGTTGTAAAATATTATTTTTGGAAGATTAAATTATCGAAATTAGATATTGAATTTTTATTTTTTTTAAGTGTTGAATTATAGTTTCTAAGAGAAATGAATTTTACACTTCTAATTTTAGAATTTTCGGAATTTTTAATTAAAATAAATAATTTTCAAATTTTTAAATTCTAAAAACCAAATTTAAAAGTCTTGATTTCAAATTCATAATTTTCAAAAATATAAATTTTGAAAGTACAGTGAATTTGGTAATTATTTTTGAACAATGCTATGATGACCGAAGCTTATTTTGTTAAAAAAATGCAATATAGAGAGAATAAGATGGGATCCATCTCCGCTTTTCAAGGCTGAATTCACAAGGGGTCCCATTGATTTATCTCAGATTTGCAGAATTTGACAAAATGGTTTTCGAGCAAAGTAGCATTGTTCATTATTTTTTTAGTTTGATATTTCCTACGTCAACATTAAAAATTTAGGGTACTACTATTCATACCTCGATTTGCACTTCTGGCCACCAAGACTAAAAGCACCTTAAATATTTCAGATTTTCTCTACTGGTCACCGTCTAAATTAATAACATAAAAATGGAGAGGTCACCAACAACTTCCTCTACACGAACACTTCTTACCTCACTCACATCATGCATTATGTTTTTTGAGTCATTTGATCGAACATCTTGCATTATATTATCACAACCATCATGTATATCGTCCAATTTATCATCATTCAAATACTCCATCCATCAAACGACCAAAATAAGTCAATGTATCAATTTGTAAAATAAGATACATAAGTTATACGGATAAAACCCTACAAGTCAAAACTTATATTGTCATTCTCTATTACAACGTCGTCAAATTTAATGTCCTCCAAACTTGAAATTTTCAACAGAGTGGAAAAAATATCCTAAAACGCAATGAAAAACCATAACCATTAAAAAAACGTCCCTAACAACATGTTCTATAACATAATAGAAAACAATAAAAGTAAGCACTCCTAACCTCTTTTTTATCTTTATCTTCCATCTCTATTCGCTACAAAAGAATATCTGCTTTTGTTAGATTTTTGGATTTAAAATGGTAGAGAAGTACATGCTTTTCTTAGGAGAAATATAGCGGTGAATGATTGTGGTGGTCAGAAGAATATAAAAAATAATCAATTGTATTAAATTCAGAAAGGTGGCCGGAAGTGTAAACCAGGATGTGAATAGTAGCACCCAAAATTTAATTTCACGTTATATTCGTAGAATCAATAACAGTACAAAGTGAACAAGGTATCACTTGGCACTCAGAACTAAAAACAAACAAGAAATTCGTTCTCAATACTTTTATTTGAATATGTGGTTTTAATTAGAAGACTGATGGTTCTAATTTGAAATCATCAGTTCGTAATATAAAAACAAACGCAATCAACAGACAATCATCGCATGTTTGGCTTATAAGGTTTAGTTAGTTTAACAGAAATATTCACATGTTGAGTCTTATTAGCCTAAAACTTCAGATTATGCATCTCACAAAAATTCAGCCCCTTCATCTCATTATTTCAGAGGAAGCTTTCAAATAATAAGATATTCACATCCATACCTAAAAAGGGAATTTTAATATCAAGCGCACAGACAGCGCGATCCTCCTGATACGGCCTCCGCCCTTGATGAAGAGACACGTGACAACCATATGGACGGCGGTTAGAAGTGGTTTCAACGGCAGAAGGCAAAGTCCAACGAGAACATTTGGGGGATTCAAAGACGGCAGGTGCACCGCCTTCTTTGTACACAGCAACGCAGTTTTGAGATTCGTCGCCTGAGAACTGGATGAGTTGGAGAAGGAGAAGGATTAGAATAGAAAAGTGTTTGGCGATCATTTCGATTGGAGTCTTGGAAGAACGACAGAACAAAGAACAAAATCCTGATCTACGGACTACGATACGGGTTTCTTCCCGTATCGTTTCAACGTTGGAGAAAGGAAGACGTTCTATTTCAACCGATTTTAATTATGACCGGTGGGGAACTGACGGTTGAATTGCACAGTATAAACCAAAAATATTTTTTATTAATCTTATTTGAAAATAAAAAATTATTATGATAGAAAAATATTTGGAATTAGAGAGATGTAAGCACATAAAAATGGAGAGAATTAGACTAGTAATAATTGAGTAAATAGAATTTAAGCGATTTAAGAGGACATGCTTCGGATATATTCCATGTTTTTTTTACGTCATAAAAGCTTATTTTGCTCAAGTGACAGTACGCAAATCTCCCTAACGTTCGGTTTGATCACGCACGAAATAGCTCGAAAACAGAATCAACGGCTGAGAACCAGTGGAAGATAAGATTGTAACGCTATGATGATTTCAAGAAGAAATGATAATGAAGTGGGTTTAGGGTCTACACCCGGTTGAGCCGTCCTTGTTTTGATCTGTTCAGACTATCCCATCGGGTTTTCGGGATGAATAGTTCCAAAATTCATTATACTCCGATTTAGGATCGTGTCCAACCCGATCAGCCCACTCCAACCCAACCCGCAGTATTAACATGAGCATTAGAGCGTGCGCTTCACGCGTGATCTTATATATGCTTTGCGCGTAAATTATGTTTTAAAATATTGTACACGTTTAACACATTTTTGAGAAAATAATTTGTATGAATGTTTATTATATTTTTAAGTTGAATTATGTGTAATTAGTTAGAATTTTTATTTTTAAGTTGTAATATCTAATTATTTTTATTTATGTTGTTTGTTATTAAATAGCAATATTGTAAAGAATATTTATTTGTTAGATTATATTTTCAGATGATATGAAAATACAGTTTGAATTTTTTTTTTAAATAGTTTAATTATTATATCCAATTTTTAACGGGTTTATAAAAATATAGACTTGTAAGGGTATTCTTAGGAGTTTGCGATCGAATCAAAGTTTGAACTTCTAAGACAACTATTAATAAAGATTGGATTTAATTTTTATATTTACATTTTATAATTAAATAACAATGTTGTAATGCATGTGTATTTGTTAGAACCTATTTTCAAGTGATATTAAAATTTGTTAATATTCATGAAAGCACAATTTGAATTTGTAAAAAGGTTTAAGGATTACATCCTATTTTTAAGTGATTTATAAAGAAAAAGATTTGTAAGTGCGTTTTTGGAAATTCACGGTCATACCAAAAGTTTGCGCTTTCAAAACAACTATTAATAAAGACACACCAACCACTTTATCACCGCGAAGATGATTTGTTAATCTTAATGGGTATAAGTGATTATGACATGGCTACTATGATATTTAAGCAGTTAGGTGAAACACTTATATAGTATTAAGTTATATAATACTGAATCTATCTATCTATTATATTATATGAAAGCACAATCTTTCTTTGAAGACCTTTCAGATCCAGATTCTTCAAAAAATTCACAGACCGACACGTGTAAAGGGTTTCAATCTCTGTCGTCCACTGGAATACCCGTTTAACTCTTTAGTGACCGCTTCTGCACTTCAAAATGAATTCTCAGATCCCTCCTACGAAAATACCTTCCGCCGCCCTCTTCGCATGTCATTTTTCTTCATCTTCTCGACAATTTGTGCCTGCTGATTTCACGTCGACCTGATCCGACTAAAACCCTATTTGCCTAATAGCTAACTTGCTGATGTCATCGTATAAGTTTTCCCCTTCGTACCTCTCCTTAAGGGGAAGTTCTTATTTCAATCTTCAAATTGATCAATTTCGCCATGTTAGCTTACTCATACCATTCTTCAACCGGTATTGATTCCACGCAGCTTTACATACTAGCGTTGCTCCAGTAGATTCTATTGGCATCCACTTCAATCAAGGTGAGCATCTAAATACATCCTACCTTTTATGGGTTTAAATTTTAAAACGTTTCAGCAAGCGGGTGATAAGATGGAAAGCCATCCGATAAATTGCATTTTGGTTTGTTTTCGCTTTGGATTTTTCATTGCTTCCATGCTTTGACTGCCTGAGCATATTGCGTTGTCTCACAGTTACACTGTCAAAATACCTTTGATACTACTTTGGGTTTGAGTTTTGGATATTCTATGATTCTTCATCTTCGAACATAAGAACATACAGGGAAAAACGGTTGGGCATTTTTCAAGGTTTGGAAGGTTTGAATGAAGTTTAATAGATTCATTTTTTGGTTTACTCCCCATCGTTTATTAGATTTCTGAAGATTTGTTTGCTTTATAGATACTTCAGCTGTATTATCATGTGTGAACTTGATAGATCTTAAGACTGGACTCGACACCATCCATGAAGAGAACATCTTCTCCTCAAATTTTACGTATGTCTCTTCCTTTTTATCTTAATTTTAAGTTATTTTTACTGTTATTATTCTGATTATCATTATGCAATAGTATACTTCCTATTTGACTCCGTTTCCTTTTGGTGCTATTATCAGTTCTACCATTTTTACATTGTAGCACTAAAAAATATAATATGTATAGTCTTTTTATTACTTTAAAATGGATTGGGAGAACATGAAAATCTGATGCATAATTTGAACTTGTTGGTGCTACAAAATATAAAAGTAGTTTGATTGTGCACCTTTATTTTAACTTTTTTTTGCCATTGAGCATATTTTTCAGTTATCGAAATGAGCTACTAGGAGATAGAGAAATTCATATACAAATACTTCTTATAAATTGGCTTTATTTAGAAATCATGCACACAAGAAGATAGAGAAATTAAACTTTGTGCTTAATTTTTCTATATATGTTTATCATGATAAGAAAGACAATAAGCAAGGAAATTCCCTTTGGTATTTATACTGACATACTGTCTTAGACAGTGCATACAAATTTTTTGAAGACATATTTTATTTATGACATGCGTGACAGTGCCATAACGATGATGTTTGCATATAGATTTTGCACAACGTCGGCTCTAAATATATTGCATACGAAGATAATTGTTGCATTTTTAACTTTGATGTTGGAGAAGATAATGCTTATTTAGTGTTTTTCATGGCAATTTCATATTGGTTTATGAAGCAAACCAATGAGGAAGGAAGAATATAAGAGATCAATGTTTGTGAACGTTGGTTTATGATAATAGATTTTCCATGATTCATATGAGCATTTCATTAATTAAGCAAATTTTCTAGCTTTGTTATGCATGCATATTCAGCTTATGTTTGCGTATAGATTTTGCACAACGTCGGCTCGAAATATATTGCATACGAAGATAATTGTTGCAGTTTTAAGTTGTTGATGTTGGAGAAGATAATGTTTATTTAGTGTTTTTCATGGCGATTTCATATTGGTTTATGAAGCAAACCAATGAGGAAGGAAGAATAAAAGAGATCAATGTTTGTGAAAGTTGGTTTATGATAATAGATGTTCCATGATTCATATGAGCATTTCATTAATTAAGCAAATTTTCTAGCTTTGTTATGCATGCATATTCAACTTACGCTTTTTACGCTTTTACCATCCCTTTATGAAGCTAAATTTTACATTTTTACTTAGTATGTTATATTACAGTTGAAATAACTACAATGTGCTAATATATGAGACAAAAATCACTTTATTTCTTTCCTCGGGATCACTTGCACCTTATATCAATTGTTGGCACCTTTAACCAGGAGCGGAGCCACTATATGCTGAGCTAGGGCACATGCCCTATCTCATTCTATGTACTTCCTTTATAAAAATGTTTTTTTAGTATATTCTGTCATTCTTCCACAAAAGTATCTACTTTGCCCTGGCTGAAAGCACCCAACAACCATATTTAAAAGCTTGCCCTATCTGAGTTCAGTGGCTAGCTCCGCCATTGCCTCTGACTACAAATATTTATCATTTACTAGAAAGATTAAATTTACCATGGTTCATAATATTTACCATAATTTTCTGCAGCAACGAGTTGTTTTATGATTCAACAAAAATATATAAATTTTTACTCTCAGATTTCGTTTTTTGGTCAGATTAACAACCATACATGAGTACTTTAATCATATATAGAATGCGAACAGTTCACCCTAAATGTCATGTCATGATTTTGATTTGTGCCTTTTGACAACAATTACCAATACTGCTATTAGCCCTCTTTTTGGCAAGAGTCCCAACGGGCTGAACCGAAGCCCAAAGCGCGACTAACCGAGCTACAGAAAGCACCACAAGATAATAAGGTCGCCTAAGTCACCAGTCGACCTATCTCCCGCACGAACAGAAGAAGGCTCGCTCCTTCAAAGGGTCGCACTCTCAAGCTGAAGATCTTCCTTCCAGATATCTCGCCTTGACCGATTATCTTGCCTTGACCGATTATCTCGCCTTGACCGATTATCTCGCCTTGGCCGATTATCTCGGAATAGTTTGGAAACCGCCTACAGTCACCGAATATCCCGACTTTTGAGGCAATGGATACGGTCAAACCATATCCGGACAAAGGTCAACTTTTGATATGCCTTCCAGTGGACGCCACGTCTGCCACAGAATCCGAGGGCACTATTTATGAACATTTGAACTTATCAGCAGCCAAAAGTCCGGCCAATCATCGGAAGCCATGTGTCCGAGCTTTCCCGAAATGGCCGGATAATATTGCAGCAGCCCAAGCCATTATTTTCACCTATAAATACCTTTAAACCTAAAGAGGAAAGGGACGGGTTTTTCTTTGGCAAAGATAGCTTCCATAAGCTTTTCACCATTACTCTTCTCCATCATCATTCTCTTTCTCTTCTTCAATTAGAAAAAGCATTGTATTTGTAATCCAAAAAAGATATATGACATATAAAGTGGACGTAGGCACTGACTTTGCCGAACCACTATAAAAATTCTGGGTGTGCTCTTCCCTTTTTTCTTATTGCTTTCTGCATTTTTTATCTTATATCGTGTGTTGCTCACGCGATTGGGGGTTGGCCGTCATTAGTGACCAACTTTTGACGTCAACACTTTGGCGCGCCAGGAAGGGGAAGCGCACCGATACGGCCATCGAGCCTCTGCTTGTTTCAGATCATGGCGAACAAACGAAAGAAAGATGCAACATCCTCTCGTCCCTCGGGCACCAACGCAGCCGAGACAGATGCTGCGGAAGTAAGTCACGAAGCTTCCTCTCATGACGATCAGCCTCAATTTCTTACCCGGGACGACCTGGATAAAATTATGACCGAGTTCCGAGATCGCATGGCATCTCAGGGCAAACTCCTCGAACAACAACAACAGTCGATGGAGCACCTTCTCAGTCGACTGGGTGCGGGGTTGAACGCTTCAACATTAATCCCTCCACCAAACGAAGCTGGAGCGATGACTGATCTTTGGTCTGCACAGAATCAGGCCACTGATCAGCCTATACCTTTATTTCATCCTGGTTTGGTCCCACCAACCAATGCTTCACAGCCAGGAGTATCGCTTCCAGCGACCAGTGCAGTTATGGCAGCAGAATCTCAGGAGGTGTAACAACCCGTATTTTCAATAACCTGTTATAACATAAATCGAGGCAGAATTTAATTCTAAAATCTGAATCAAGGGAAACGGGCTATGCCATTGCGTTCGTCTCGGAAAAATACGCGAAATAGAGTCCGAGTTTTTGAAAATCGGAGTCTGTATGACCCGATTAAGGCCCATTGAAGTTTTCAAGAATTTCCATAAAAAAAAACAAATTTAAATTTTAAGTTCAAAAACAAGGATTAGGGCTAACTGGCGCAGGCGGGAAAATTCCCGCCAGGACCCCCATGTTGACAGGCATGTCGACAGGGTCCCTAGGGTGTCGACAGCCCTGTCGACACAGGGTGGCCGGGCAGTTTTGCCTGGCGCACCATTTTTGATTGGGCTTGGTTGTGTGGCTTGGTTCTAGAGAATTCCGAAATCTGATGGACCTAATTCAACCTAGGGTTAATCCTATGGTCTAAATCACTAGCCTAATATATAAATAAGACCCTAACCTACCCTAAATCACTCATTATTCATTCTAGCAACCAAACTATGTCAAATTGAATTCTCAAATGGCCTCCACCTAAAAACCCTAGCCTTCACCCTCTTCAAAAATCATTCCTATGAAGATTTTGATGTTCATACAAGCATTTCTAAGTTGTATGAATGATCATTAGCTTGCATACATCATCAAATTGCAAGCTTTATTTGCTAAGCTAGAGTTTTTGGGATTTTTGTTAATTGGAGCTTTGTTTTGGGTTTTTATATGCTTGCATAAAGGGCTTCTCAATCTTTATTAGTAGATTTGTGTCTTCATAATATTTGTAAGCCCTCTTACCTTCATTTTAGAAACTCTAAAGTTAATATGTGATGAAAGTTGGGATTTATGCATGTTTAATAAGTTATGCATGCTTATGCGAGTTCACTATGCTATGTTATGCATGTTTAATAAGTTATGCATGCTTATGTGAGTTCACTATGCTATGTTACACATGTTTGATAAGTTATGCATGTTTATGCAAGTTCACTATGTCATGATTTGCAAGTTTAACAAGTTATGCATGTTTATGCAAGTTCACTAAGCCATGATTTGCAAGTTTATTGAGTTATGCATGTTTATGCAAGTTCACTATGCCATGATTTGCAAGTTTATTGAGTTATGCATGTTTATGCAAGTTCACTATGCCATGTTATGCATGTTTAATAAGTTATGCATACTTATGCAAGTTCATTATGCCATGTTATGCATGTTTAATAAGTTATGCATGCTTGTGCAAGTTCACAATGACATGTTATGCATGTTTGACAAGTTATGCATGTTTATGCAAGTCCCATATGCCATGTTAGGCAAGTTTAACATGTTATGCATGTTTATGGTAATATGCAAGTTCACTATGCTAAGTTATGCAAGTCTAACATGTTATGCATGTTTGTTGTGATATGCAAGTTCATCATGTATGTTATGCCAAGTTCCCTCTTCCTATCCTTTATGCGTTATTACGAATATGTAAGCGATAGAATGACGTTGGGGGGTTTGGGTAAACTTAAAATACATGAAAATATAAGATTGGGAATTTACCTATTAAGTTAGGTCTACCCCTTGGGAATTTACCTATTAAGTTAGGTCTACCCAAGTATTTGTTGACTGGTAATTATGTTTTGAAATAAAGTGGACATGACACTTAGAAAACATACGTATGGCCAACTCGAGGTTGGGTTGAGTTTGTAGCGTAATTCTACCCGGAACCTACCGGCTTAACTAGTGGCTACAAACAATAGGACCCAATGTGAGAAGTTGGTCATGTGGTGCCAAGACCCGAGGTTAGACTAAGTTGTGGTGTAAATCTACCCGGAACCCACCGGCTTAACTAGGTAACCACAACAAAGTCTAATGTGAGAGGTTAAGGTGCATTAAATTAATTAATGCCTCATGATTAGGGTTAAGTCAGGGTCCACTAATACTTAACCAATTTTGGGATTCGAGGGATTGAAATGGGGTTAAGTTGTGAACTGTCGGTTACACTTAACCAATTTAATCCATTTGGGGGTTCGAGGGATTGAAATGGGGTTAAGTTGTGAACTGTCGGTTACACTTAACCAATTTAATCCATGATTAGTGAAGGGTTAAATCGCACTTAACTCTCTTAGGAAACCCTAGCAACGTGGTCTGTTCCAGCAGTAATCCCAGTTGGGTATCATCACAACCCTAGAGGCTAGGCTAGGGCGGGGCACGATTACTGGACTGATGTAAGCGACCAAAGCGACGGCTGAGTGGTACAGCGGTGCGGGTCCAGGCGGGCTACGGACGTGCACGTAGTCCGGTGTTGGACAAACTCGAGGCACGGGTACCAGTAGGTTTAGACTGTGCATTATTACTTAGGTGTCTGGGGTTGACACCCGAGGGCTTGATACACCCGAAGGTGGACCCAGCACAGTCTGACTACAACCATATGTGGGCCGTATGGACACCAACACTTGACGTGTTAGGTTTATAGGGAGCCGATCGACTAGACCGTTGGGCTTGACCTTGCATTAAGGTCACCTCATGCTATTGGGCCAAAGTTTGGGCTGAGGGATCAATACCTGTTATGTTAGTTTGCTAGTACACTGTGGTGCAAAGCTTAATCTTCTCTATGTGATGACACCTTTATCTATTGCCAGTATGTTCATCTCAGTTTCCATCATGATGTTAACTTTATTAGTTTATAGACTGATCGTAGTAGGGCTTACCAGTCTTTTTGACTGACCTGTTTTCTTTCGCTTCTTTTCTTCCGTTTCCCCCCCCCCCCCCAGGTTCTCAGGGAGGGAACAGTGGTGCTTAGCTTGGATCGCTTGCTTGTTTGCTGGATAGCTCATGTATGTCTGGACATTGAGCTCGCTATGGTTTATCATCTTTATTTTGGGGATAGCACTATGTATTTCAGTATTTCTGTTTATGATGTACTAGACATGTTTATTTTGGCAGTTGACTTTATGATGTACTAGACTTGTTTTGAGATGGTTTGAGATATTCCGCTGTTTTATTCTCACTTACTCTGTTTTACATATATATTTATGTTCTTATTCTGCCTTGATATATCATTATGCATGCTTACCCAGTTCTAACGCCCCCCAGAAGCTAGTGCCCCCGAAAGAGTGACCCTAGCGGAGGTGGGGTGTTACAGGAGGCGGGCGATCATGATCTAGGTCGTCTGGCAAATATTCCTCCGCTCCTTGGAACATCTCGACCTGTCGGATCAGTTGAGCTACCACCGGGTCCCTCAGCATCAATACCATGCCCATTACAACCCGGGATCTTACAACAGACCAGTCTAACCACTCTTCCCCTTCAACCAAGAGCTGGTGCAGCCTTCCCTTCGAACGAGGACAACCAGCCCGCTGCACCGACCCTCGCAACAGCGGAAGAGAATGTTACCGTAGACCCTCCTAACCTCGCTTCAAACGGGGGCAATCTTGGGCTCCGAACATCACATGCTATGCTAGATCGGCCAGGACCTTCGGGACTGGGAATGGGTCGACACACAACTCATCTGGTTCTAGAGGGGTCATTCTCCCCAGAACCAGTCGCCAGATCACACCTTCACTCAAGTCTCGGCGGTCGAGCCCAGCCAACGGTCACCCTTCCGAGCATGCTTTTGCAAAATCCTCGAACAAAACTCCCTCAGGATGCGGAATTGAGTTCATGGCAACTACTCCTCGGAGATGGGAGTCATCTCGCAAGCATCGTCCGACGCTTCACTCGGGGCAATTCTTCGCAGCAAGACATAGACAATGTCAATCGCAGCCCCTTCACCAGAGAAATCAGAAATTCTCGGAATCCTCCAGACTTCATGTTTCCGGCTATCGAGCCATATAACGGTCGCACTGACCCGACCATTCATATCATGCGATACATGCGACATATGGAAGTACTTGGCACATCGACCGATTTCATGGCTAAGTGCTTCCCTCTCTTTCTCACAGATATAGCCGGTATGTGGTTTCGGCAGCTCACAACAGAGTCGATCAGCAGCTGGAACACCCTGGTCACCCGTTTCATCGAGCAATTCCGAGTGCACATCTCTCGACCGAAAAGTGTCATGTTCCTGTCTACCATCAAACAGCGATCCGGAGAGACGCTAAGATCCTTCCTCGAAAGATTCAACGCGGCCGTAGCATCAGTTGATCGGCCCGAGCCATCAATGGTACTTATGGCCGCCATCGCAGGAGTTCAAAATCGATCGGAATTCTCCATCTCTCTAACTCGAGATCCTCCCAAGGACATCAATGACTTTTATTCTGAAGCCGAGCGACTCCTCCGACAAGAAGATGCCATCCTGGAAATGGAGAGCCTTGAAGTTCTGGTAGCCAAACAACAAGGTCCATTCGAGGGCAACGGCCAGAATAAAGGAAGAGGAAAAGCCCTAGAGAACAACGAGCGCCATGTTCGGCCTCGGAGTGAAAACAAATATGATCGCTACACTGAGCTCAATTCCCCCTTGCTCGATATCTATCTCGATATGCGTGAGTCCTTTCCCACTCCAAAACCGCCTCGACGAGAGCCGACCCAGGTGGAACTCGACTCTGGCAGGCATTGTATATTCCACAACGTAGCTGGACATAATACAAATGACTGCCGACATCTGCGCGACCTCATCGAAGGACGGATCAGAAAAGGGGAACTCGCTGAATATGTTAAAAATCGCGCCTCGTCCATGCCACCGTGATCCTCTGCCCAAGCTCCTCAGGCTGGTCCGCGAGCTCCTCGAGATGGAAGGGACCTTGAGACTAGCACCCGCAGCATTATTATAAATTAAGAATTTGTTTTTTCTCTTAATGCATTTCTTTTTAGTAATAAAGGCACCTCGATGTACCTGTATATAGAGTTAGGACTTAGCTCTAGGACATGTTCCGGGATTGATGGTGGCCCTTTTTGAATTTCTTTGTTTCTTGTTATGAATTTCCTTTAGCATACGTGAATTGTCTAAAGATCTCTAAGCCGGGCATGGGGATTGCCCGCCCCTTCTTTATATATACCACATGGTTAGCACGAACGCTTACCATCCGCCTAAACCCCTTTAGACAAGGGAGACTCTGTTTTAAGCATACTCTTCCTCATGAAATACTTATAACTCGCAGAAAATACTAACCTAAAATGAGTTGAGCATAAAAAAACACTTACACTAAGCCGAGTATGTTTAATGCTCACCACTTTCGTAAGCCGAACCAGGTTAGCGTTCGCCACCAAGCCGAGTATGTTTAATGCTCGCCACTTTCGTAAGCCGAACCAGATTAGCGTTCGCCACCAAGCCGAGTATGCTTAATACTCGCCACCAAGCCAGACATGGATAATGTCTGTCATCCTCTAAGCCAAGTGAACTAAAATGCTCGACCCAAACTCTGTTTTGTTTTATATTCACAGGAATCCTTATGCACAAGATAGTTACCGCATCGGCCTTAATACGGATCCCCGATAACTGTCGGTTTTCTAGCCTTAATACGACCTAAAATGGTCGTCGGATTTCTGGCTTTAATACAGTATCGGGACCGTCGGTTTTCTGGCCTCAATATGGTTTGGCATAACCATCGCAAATCGAGCGTTTGTGCTCCGGCTCAGGTTTCAGAACACACCTCCCTCTACCGATGAAGATATATTCTGAGGGGCAAAGTGTTAGCCCTCTTTTTGGCAAGAGTCCCAACGGGCTGAACCGAAGCCCAAAGCGCGAATAACCGAGCTACAGAAAGCACCACAAGATAATAAGGTCGCCTAAGTCACCAGTCGACCTATCTCCCGCACGAACAGAAGAAGGCCCGCTCCTTCAAAGGGTCGCACTCTCAAGCTGAAGATCTTCCTTCCAGATATCTTGCCTTGACCGATTATCTTGCCTTGACCGATTATCTCGCCTTGGCCGATTATCTCGCCTTGGCCGATTATCTCGGAATAGTTTGGAAACCGCCTACAGTCACCGAATATCCCGACTTTTGAGGCAATGGATACGATCAAACCATATCCGGACAAAGCTCAACTTTTGATATGCCTTCCAGTGGACGCCACGTCTGCCACAGAATCCGAGGGCACTATTTATGAACATTTGAACCTATCAGCAGCCAAAAGTCCGGCCAATCATCGGAAGCCACGTGTCCAAGCTTTCCCGAAATGGCCAGATAATATTGCAGCAGCCCAAGCCATTGTTTTCACCTATAAATACCTCTAAACCTAAAGAGGAAAGGGACGGGTTTTTCTTTGGCAAAGATAGCTTCCATAAGCTTTTCACCATTACTCTTCTCCATCATCATTCTCTTTCTCTTCTTCAATTAAAAAAAGCATTGTATTTGTAATCCAAAAAAGATATATGACATATAAAGTGGAAGTAGGCACTGACTTTGCCGAACCACTATAAAAATTATGTGTGTGCTCTTCACTTTTTTCTTATTGCTTTCTGCATTTTTTATCTTATATCGTGTGTTGCTAACGCGATTGGGGGTTGGCCGTCATTAGTGACCAACTTTTGACGTCAACAACTGCGCTATTTTTCAAGCTTGCATTTTGAAAAGTTTTTTTCCCTACTAACATAAATATAGTGACATTTGGCTTTGTAGTCTAGGATTCACCCTAACATGTATATCAGTTGCTTCTACAACAACATCGATAACCAGGTTTTTATTAGGCCATATGCATTAAGATATTATGGTTTAATTAGGCTACAATGTGTATTGCAGCCCAAAAAAAATCTATGCAATACCAAATTAATCCAACATGTTAATTTTTGAGCGGAGTGGGATAACATTTGAAATGGTGTTGCCGAATATGTAAAGGGAGAAGTATTGTAAGATAAATGGTAAATTGTTTTAGAGATTTATCGTTTAATCATCGTTCGTTTTTCAAAGAAATATGTTAGTTTTCATGACCTCCCCTCCCACCGTTAGAAATCCAAAATTAAGATAAAAAAATCATAGAGAAAGTTAAAATAAATTAGGTCTAAAGTACATATATCCACTACCAAACCCCACTTAAAGTTGATTTTGAAAAGTGGATGGTTTTAGGAAAAATTTAACAAATTTTGGAGAAGTATGCTTCAAAATAGAGTATAAATTATTTTGGAAGGAGTATTTGTATGTTATTTGGATGTAATGTATAAAGTGGGTTATAAAAAAGTATATCTCTTATATGAAAATATAAATTATTATTTCGAAAAATATTTTTGCGATAAGAATTATTATTTATTTATTTAATAATGAATTGTTTGCATGAGTTAAGTAATAATACTTTGTAATTGCAATATTTTAAGAGATGATACAACCATGGGACTGCAATGGCCATATGTGGTCGTTGGCGAGGCAGTGTTCATCACACGATCAATATAGTAACCATTTGGCAGATGTAGTCACTACGAAATTAATGGAAAGTCAACGTCATCATATTTTATAGTAAGTGTATGTACCTATATACTTAAAAAAACTCGGGCTTCATGGAATTGATTTTAATCGACTTATTATGGCAATTCATGTTGCAAAAACAAAGATCTTCATAACTATGTAGTATGTACATACTATGCTTATTGGCTTATGTTTGTATTTTAATGGTTGGTACGATTCTATTAGACTATGAGATTATTATTCATATACTTATATATTGACTTTCACTTTTAATACAAAATATCATATAGATTTGGTATGTATTATATATTAATGTTCCACTTATGTTAATTTGATTCAATACTTACAAATTTGTTTTGTGAATATCAGAAAGAAAACTGAAAATTGTTCTTATTGTAGTCATATTTGTTGCATTTTAAAAAGAATTATCAGAATTGTTATATCTATTGTCCATTTAACCAGTTAAGGAATATTAGCTAATATATTTTAATTTAGCTTAAAATTAAGATTATATTAAAAATAATGTATGAAAATAGTATTAAATAATTAAGAAAAACTCAGGAAAACTTATTTTATTCAAAAATAAGAAACAATTAAGTTTTTAGATGTAAAATGGCCGGTAAGAATCAGTAAAGTGACATCACTAACTCTAAAATTGTATATTATGTAAAGATTTCTTAAAACAAGCTATCATACATGAAAATTATGGAGAGTGAGGAGGGTCTATGCTAGAATTAATGAGTTCCTTAAATGCTCCTTTTTTAATTAATAAATATAGTGGAATGTAGGTTGTAACTTTTGGTTTTTGATCACTCATTTCTCCTTTTCTATCATAATATTATATGTCATTCCCCTTTTTACAATATTTTTACTACTTAGAACTGTTATTTTTTTTTTGTATATCATAAAACCTTTATTCTTTAATGTGTAGGTTTTTTTTTGTTTAAACATTCAAATAAAATTTAATCCATCCAAATCAAACTCAATTTCCTCCATTAATAAATTTTACTACATAAACAATTCAATATCTTTACCAAACAAATCGATGAATGGTAGCTTCTTGGATTTATTTAAATTTGAATTTGTTTATTTATTTAATCAAAGTATTTATATTTTGCCACAAAATAGTATGACAACACCAATGGAAAGTTCCTGATTATAAAAGGCTAGGTACTGTCATTGGAAATCCATAGAATGAACTAATAGAACGTTTTGAATCATCATTAAAATATAATAATGATAATTGATGATCTTTAAAAAAGACATATCAAGAAAAAAGAAGTGTAAACCTCTAGAAGTAAGGAGAGGTATGGGGAATTCTTTTATGTTGCTATTACTTATTAAATAATTTATTGTGATAAATAAAATATAAATTTATGTATATAATTTTTGCTGTGTTATTTTTTATTCAACTAAATTATTATTCTTTTTCATTTTTATCAATTAAATCGTGTTATGCACCACAATATGTTAAGTTTTAGGATGTGTCAATGAATTAATGTATAGCCTAAATTTAAGACATTTAATTAGCATGAACAAAATCTAAAATTAGTAGAGACAACTTGGTAGAGTTTATTAGCTATAGAAAGTAAAAAAGATAGTAATCTGAATGTAAATTGGTTGGTCCACTTCATATTTCAACGGCAAAAAAAGGGGGGGGGGAGAGAAAAAATCCATGGCCAATATCATGTTTACATTATTTTTTTCTCTTTACTGCACTCCCACGTCCCAACTTTCTCCCTAATTCAATTGAAATATCAGCCTTGCATATGTGTATTTTATTATGCCTTTAAGTTTGCTACAACTGTCACTCATTTGTTAATCCCTAACTTTCTAGGCTCAAAACGCTGTTAGTCTTGCATGTTAATGCCATTCCTTTTTTTGTTGGTTTTTCTTTCAAACCTAGAGAATCACTTGAACTGTTACTGCATATCTAAAAGGGATGATATCCTGCTTGCTAATGTTCTCTGCTCTTTTTTCTACTGCTACCTTTAACCAATCCTACGCATAGCCACAAACTTTAGTTGTATATGTTAATTTTTTCCTGTAACTTAATAACATAGTTTTTTTTCCTTTGAGTTATTGATATGTCCAAGTTTACATATTCAGGAACTGAGCATGGGCTGATGTTAACTTCTGAACGTCAGGTTGCAGTTCAATTATTTTACAAAAAAATTTAGTAGTGGAAGTTTTATACACGTCATGTGCAGGCAAATCAGATGTTCAAATATTTAAACTTGGTAGGGTCTCCTCAGTATTTCCTTAGCACAAATGTGATTATGTATTTGATGAAGCATAGAAGTATGTAATCAGTTAACATTTTGGATCTTGGTTTCATATGTGGCATATTGTTACACAATAATGGTTAATATCTATATAAGTTCAATCGTCGTATCTTCTATTTATGTTTTGCCAAATTCACGAGTGTCAGGCTTGCATTCATTTGATTTTGCCTGTTGCCACATCTAAAATCTGATAATGATATTTTCTTCTAATTGTCAACTCATGATAGAAAAGTTATTCCACCAAAGATGACCTACTTGGCAAAAGTATGTTGTATACATATGTTTAGGACAAAGTCATGCTTGACCATAATACATCTAATTTTTACGTTTATCTTATTGGTTCACGTTGGAAGTGTTTATGCATGAACAACTCACTTAAATATTTTCCTTATACATCTTATGCTTACATTTATCTTATAGGTTGACGTTGAAAGTTTATGCGTGAAAACATCCCACTTAAATATTTTTCTTATGGTGATGTTACCTTCAAAGTTAAAATAGATTTTCATCCTTCGTTAAATCTATCGTTCCTTTTGCAACAATAAAATGTTTTGGCAACCATTATAGCAGTCCACGCTTAGGGCCAAACAAGACATAGACTAACAAAAGCTGCACTATTTTGGTTTACAAGCCATAAAGGTCTCTTATTCGTTAAACAAAAATGTGGATTTTTAGTTTTGTCTATGTAACTTATATACCTATAAGCTTTTCATATTGCTATATATAAATACCATCGTATGTAAATATAGTTTGTTCCTTGGACATATGGTGTTAGCTGTATATTCCTTTTATTTATTTTAATTATTTTAACATATATTAGTCAGCGTCCACCACATTAGAATTTAGCTTTTATACCGGTCTTATATGGGAAAAAGAAGTTGATTTTTATTAAATACTATTAATGTAAGTACATCCCGTGTGCGTAGCACGGGTTCACACTTGTTATTAATGTATACCTGATTGTTATTATTATCTTCATTATAATCATAAAGTCGTTAGTGTTTGCATTTAATGAAACGTTCAATGACAAAAATACAAATAAATAAATATTTGTATGTTGGTGCACAATTTTCAATCAATACATAGATATTCCTGGACCTTGGGGAGGGGAGGGTCTCCCCTGATCCATACAGGTTTCATATTCCAAGTTTTATGCAAAATCACAGACACGCACTGTGTCTACAGGACGGATACAGGGCAAGCTTCAAAAATCTATAATGGGCATGTGACATAAAACCCGCCCCATTGTCATTTCTAGTTTCTATGTTATTTTGGGTGCAGTTTTCGGGTAAGTAGCATTAGCGTTAAAGAACACAAACATGCAAAGTAGAAAAGAAACTAACGGCGCCTCATCCATTTTTGCGAAGGGACATATCCCTCCTTTATGTCTCATTTGTTTAGGAAATTTGCTAAAATTGATCACATTTAAACAAGAATAAGTCAACTTGAAAAGAATCTACCTATTTAGGCAACTTGTAATCACATCAGGAATGATTGGAAGTAGTGTTATTTTTCAAAAGTCGTCTAGGTTGTGCTATATTATTATTGAACGACCCTTAGAAAAATCACCCATAGAAAATCATCAATGGGTGATTTTTCAAAATCATGTATTGTTTATTTTCTTGAACTTAAAATCCAGTCATCATCGCTTCTTTCTGTTGCTTCTCACTTTATCAAAAACAAATCCATACAATTCTACACCCTAAGTTTCAAAAATTCCATCGCTCCATCTGAAAATGATTTTTTTTCATTTAATTATTGATTAAGTGTTTAATTTGTACATCTAGAAAACGAGGTTCAACTAAGATCATCATAGTTCAAGGTACATTTACAAAATCCTATTTAATATATTTCTAATATTCTAAAATTACTATTAATAAGTTATCAAATGGAGAGAAGCGAAACTTACAACTAGAATTCTAACCTAAATATTGTGTTCTTACTTATGCAGCGATAGAAACTTTTATTGATTCGTAGAATGACAAAAATTTTGATTTTTACCCTTTGTTATTATGACATTGAACTGGCCACTGATGATCACAAAAATAGTAAATATGTTTGCAGTATATGTAAACTAGAAATAACGCGAAAAAATTTAAATTAAAAGCATTCTTGTTCAAAACAGCTAAAATAAGTCCAAAAGAATTTAATACTAAATAACGGTTGATCAGCCGACAGACACTAGCTCGAAATAAATAGCATGGAAGGTGATGGAGATGTTGAAGTAGTGTTTTTTTGCCATGACAAAATCGATTAAATCATATGTATGGAAAATTGCAAAATAACAATTAGATCAGCATGTGCCAGCTCTTGCGGTTAGTAATGGATTATCATTGTACACAAATTTGGAAATGGTGACTCCCTCTGTTGGCTATTTATCTCTTAGTTATAGTAACTCGTACATAAATATTATATTGACGTGGGAAATTGGTTATTTGCACACGCCAACCACCAAGTGTAAGTTTAACAGTAAACTTGCAATCCAAATGTTCAAAGTACGAGAAATGTAAAGGGACACACGACTTTTATTGTGGTTCGGCACTAACGCGTACGTCCACTTTATAGTAGTCATTCATCATAACATTGTCGATTATAATATTTGCACAAGCTCAGACAATTTGAGTAAACAAAGTTGTATAATAGAACAACAAATAGTTTATTGGTTCCAAACTTTGACCCAAGTGTGCTTCTTCTTCTTCGTTGAGTCAAAGTGTGTTGATGTGCACAACAATATCCCAGAAATAGCTCCAATGTCCAAGATTATGCAAAAATGTCCAAAAGTCCAAGTGAATGCCAAAAAAATGTAGATGAATGTTTATGTAATGTCTATAAGTCCAAAAGGTGTCCAAAAGATATGGAGATGATGATGGCAGCCATTAATGGTGTCTTAGAGCTCCAATCTCGTATGCCAAAGTATAGCCAAGGTCCAAGAATGTCGACCCCTTGGAATGCCTAGTAAAAGGGTATTTATAGGTGAGGTTTGGATGCATCATCCTGAATTTCTTATCCCGAGGGGATGTGAAATTCGCATCCCGAAAAGGATAGCCGAAAAACCAAGTTATCTGTAAAAAAATCGCATCCCGAAGTGCTTGAAAATTCTCATCCCAAAATAGCCTGGTCTGGTCGTGCTAATCAAGCAAAACTGGGTGATCCACATGTGCGAACCCCATTGCCAAATTGCCTTTCCATTTACCAATTTTCGTATCCTAAGTCATATGCCAAATTTTCATATCCTGATCATCGAGTCGCGATGAAGATTTCACACCATCTCCCCATATCGATCCAGCATTTTTCGTCTTGCCAAATTCGCGCATCCCACCCTTTGCCAAGTTTCGCAACCCATTTCCATGATGCGAACACGGGGAAAATCGCATCTGCTTTGATGCGATTAGCAGGATTTCACATCCCGATCCAAAGCCAAAAAATCATACCTGCCTTCTTGCCAGTTGCCTTCATTTTGCATCCCGAGTTGCACTTGAGATTTCGAGAGATATGAGATTTCGAGAGATAAGCACATGATTTCGCATCCGATCAGGGATGCAAAATCCGGGGATGCGAAAAATCCCTGATGCCAAGCCAAAATTTCAGAGCTGTCGGGCCTTGCACGCACTCATGGCTTTTGGTGATTTTCCCATGCTGATCGCCTGTTTTTGACATGCCAGATCCGAGTTTTGCCAAGTGCCAGATCTTTGCCAAACCAAGTTACGCAACCATTTTTCCTTAATCATGCCATGTCGATCAGCCCTTTTTTAGTGCGCGAAGCTGGAATTTACCAGAATCCAAATATTTTCCTTCACCGTATTTTGGCACGTGATCGGACCGACGCGCTCAAGGATTTTGAGTTGATCGGACCGAGTTGACAACGTATTTTTACCATGCCAGATTTTCCAACTTTATTAATGATGATTTCGGGAATCGATGATATTTCTAACCTTTTCCGAACACATCAGAACTTTGACCAAATCACTCTGTGTTCCCGGATGGCGTTCTCGAGACTCGAGCACGTTGCTAACCATAATCTTGACGTGTGACTGCTTTCCCAAAAAGCTGGTTAACACTTTGCCCACCAAAACATATTTTTCTTAACCATAGGGAGATGTGTTTTGCAAGTGAACTATAAATCCATAAATCCGTAAACCAAAGTTAGGAGAAATCCGAAAGGAAATCCAATAGCCAGAAAATCGAAGAATCACAATCACATTGGATCGTATTAACCAAAAATCCACGATCGTACCGGGTCGTATTAAACATAGAAACCGAAGCCTGAAATCCAAAGAAAGCCAACAATCACCCCGGACTGTTTCTTGAGAGATAACCAAAAAAACCGAATAACTAGAATAACCAAAGTAGCCAGAATAGCCGCGCGATAGCAAGAGTCCAAGAACCTGAATAACTAGAATAACCACAGGCGAAAAATCGAGAAAACCCAAAATTCGTGAATCCAAAGTAATCAATAGCCAGATAACCAGGTGAGTTCAGGGCGGCCTTGCCGAGGCAAGACGACTGAGAATAGCCAGATAACTAGGTGAGTTCAAGGTGGCTTTGCCGAGGCAAGACGACCGAGAATAGTCAGAAGAGTTCAAGGCGACCATTGGCAAGGTTGTAACAACCCGAAATTTTGACAATAGATTAGTTATTTGGTTAGATTTCAAAAATAGGGATTTCTGCAAACAATGGAATTTGACCACGAAACTTTAACCATTGCGTTTGTCTCGGAATTCTTGTCAACTTTCATGATTGGACTGTATGAAAAAGTTATGGATGAAATACGATAAATGAATTGAAATAAATAAAAATAATGAATATAATATATATTACCTATTATAACCTGGAAACTTCCCTTCACTAGGAAAAATAGCTCAAGGGGGGTCGACACCCTTGCCTAAAGCAGTCAACCACTTCGAGCCAGATCAACTCAGTGACAATTAGGTTTTGAAGGGTATTTTTGTTATATATTATAATATAAACGGATGGATGTTTATTTAACCAAATCTAATGGTTCGTGGACAAATCCACTCCTATAAAAATAAAGAGGTAAGGCCCCATTCTTTTTCAATCTGTAAGCGAAGCTCTGTCATTTTCCTCTCTCTTCCAATCAATTCTTAATTAAAAATATATTCATATATAATCAGTCAAATATAAATCATTCAGTTTGAAAGAGATTATCAGATTCAAATGGAAAAAGGTGTGAGTTGACGGCTAAGCTATTCTTCATCAGATTCTCCCCTTTTCCCCTATTTTCTTTCAATTCTACAGATCTAAAAGTATTCTCGTTTCAGAATAATTGTAGATCTGTAAGAATTTAGCAATTGTAGGCCGTAAAGATAATTCAAATTTAAGATTTGGATGCTTTCAAGTGAGTGGGAAATTTATATACAAAATTACAATAACTTATTATCTCATTTGTATTAAATCTTAAATATATGTCTAACATTTATCAGATCTGTTCATAATATTGTTAAAACTGAAATGGTACCTACCAAATCTGCTTATGAGTGTTGTCAAAAACCTAAAAGTATAGGTTTGTGGTCTTGAATAATAATATTTGCAGGCTTACTTATTTGTTTATACATATTTCCTACAATTGTGTTTTAAAATGTATTAGGATTATTGTAAAACACTGTAGATTTGGAAATCAGTCCCATGAAACACTATAAGATGTAATTACATTCCAGATCTCTAGTTTCAGTGTTAAATGATAAATTATGTAATTTTGATTAAAAAGACATAAGCCTATTTATGTTCAATTTTGTTGGGGTTTAACTTAGTTATTTTCGATTGTGCCTTTTTGCTCTTTTTAAATAAAAAGACATCATTTGAAACCAATAAGAAATGTCACATATTGAAAAGGGGAAAAGTTGTATAAATTCACGTATAAGTACAAAAAAAAATATTTATGTGTAGTTTACATCAACTATTCCAAAATATACGTAAGTATATATTTTTTATGGCTTGAAATGTGTTTATTCCAATAAATATTCAGGCATAACTTACAATAACTGTAGTTGACAGTCTTTTTATAAGATTTAGAACCTTATTGCAAGATTGAATACAAAAAGGAATGTTTGATTATTAGTTGAACCAAATTATTAAACTTAACGATAATAATAATAAAATGAAATAACTACGTTAACTACGCAAAAATATAAATATATATATACATACATTATCCATCTGAACCTAAGTAAACAATGAAATATATATAATAATAATGAATGTTTGAACGAATTTCATTTTATGGAGTTATACATGTAAATGTAGTCCTTATTAAATGAATATATTTGTGGTGACCGTTGTAGCAATTAATGTAATTGATTGCTATAAATAGGGCCACAAGTAAATAAATAAAGAGCTACTCTAACCGACATTGATTTGGGAAAACAAATTTAATTAGGTGCTTAAGCCTAATGGTTACAATTTCTAAACTTGGCTAGGATTAATGTTGTAAACCCCAATTAGGGAATTTTAAAATATAACTGCACTAAGACACGAGGTTCAACTTATGGTAGAAGTCTTGGGAAAAATGTAACCGTTTAGGCTCATAAATGACATTAATTATAATAAATGGAAATAAATGATAATTAAGCATAATTAATGTCTTGGGGAATTATGATCATTATGTTCATAAGTGACATTAATTATAATCAATGACAGTAAATAACAATTAAGAGATTAATTGTTGCCTTAGGAAAATATGACTATTATGGTCATACATGACAATAACCCTATTAAATAGAAATAATGAAATAAAAAGGGGATTAATGGGTATTTACTATCATTTTAATTACTAAGTCCAATAAGGGAAAATAATTAAACAAATATCCTAGGTTAAGAAGGATATAGCTTTCCTTATTTATACTACTTAATATAGAACTTATAATTAAAAGCTAGAATTGGACTTGGTAGGTTAATGATGTGAAGCATCCTTAACCAAAAAAATCAGTGACGATAATTAATCATGTGTGTATGGTATTTCCCTATAGAGAGATGAAACGGGAATAACTCAATAACATAGGCTGCTTTGGGATAAATGTCTTAAGTGGTTAGATCCACCTATAAGAAGGTATTAAATGATCGCGTAGCTCACCTCCCATAAATGAAAGCATTAGAGGCTAATTAGTTATGAACTTGCTAATCTTCACTAATTGTCCGCTTCCTTGGGACCTAAGTAGCTTCGGTCGAGGGGCCCGCCTGGAAATAAGTCACTCAGTTAGGGGTCTTAAATGGTGTACGAATCCTACCTAAACTTGGGTTCAAAAACATCCGGTATGGTCATTCCATAGGTGTAACGACCCACATTTTACGTATCAAAGGATCATGAAATATTTTTATTTAATTCTCTAAGGGTCGGATCATTCTCATATTTTGATATGTTGTTTATGGGATTTGAGACATATCCATAATTTTTATCAATTTTATTTGTGACCGTTTTGCCCCTATCAATTTTGTATAGGGCGTAACTTTTTACTAAGATCGAATCATATGCTAGAATTGATTTCATTCGAAAGGAAACGATGTTTCCAATTTTGTAAAGTGGTCACATTAATGATTTGGTTCAGTGGTTTGGGAGGAATCACTATTTTAGTGCTACACAATTTCTAGATAGATTAATTAGTCATTAGTGGGAAAATCAGTGAATCTCATTAAGGCTAGATGTTGTTGGCTCTAAATAGAGGGATAGAGGCAAGGAGAATGGTTTAGTTTCTTCATTTCTCTCATTTGGTTGAGCTCGTGATTCCCCTTGCTCAATCAAATACACCTTCACTCCATTAAATTCTCGGATCTACATTAGAAGATTGAAGATCAGCATCACGGAAGAGTAGATCACATCAAGGAAGTTGATTTGTTCGCTGTCCGGATTAGAGATTCATCAATTTCAAGCTATTTCGTGAATTTGGTGAGTGATAAGCATCTCTCACACGGATTCAATCGAGTATATGGGTTGTTTGATCTTATTTTCATCATTTCAAGTCATTTTCACCTAGATCTACATCATGGTAAGTATGTTTTCATTCGAATCACCATAGGATCTAATCTAGCAACTTAAATCGGTAAATCCTTATGTTAATTCATGTGTTTATGCAAGTTATTCATTGTTTTATGATGATTTGGTGAATTTCATATGAATGAATGTTGATTATTTGATGTGCTAATGGTTGTTGATGATTAATTTGTTGTGTTATTGATTGTTCAAATGAAACCGGTCGATTTGGATGAGTGTGTGCATAGGAGTTCGTCGTTGATGGTGAATCGAGTATGGATCACATGGATCTAGAATTGAATTGGTGATATTTAAATGGATCAGCAGAGTGATGCTCAAGAAATAGAGTCGGGTCGGTAATGTTTGCATGGATTAGTTGGCTAGAAGAGAACACGGTTGCTTAGTGGATCGGGCCACGTGCAACTCGATGGATCAGTGGCGAAATGTGATGGATCGGGCAGAACGATCCATCGGTGGATCGGTTCGAAGACCAGGAGTGTGCAAAGTGGAAATGAGTGGATCAGTGGCTTGTCAGTTGAACGGAGATGATGGATCGGACAAAGGGTTGGACGGTGGAAAATAAGGGCGCTTTGATGGATCAGTAATGCTTTGATGGATTGGTAGCGTTATGATGGATCGCGCATATCCTGATGGATCGGTGCACATGGTGTTTTGATGGATCAGGCACGAGATGCGCATGGATAAGTCGATGGATCAGGCATGGTTTCGCCATAGATGGATCGTAGCATTCTGAAACGCAATGGAAAGAGGCGAAATCGCTATGGAAAGTGAATATGGATCGGTGAGCGATCTATATGAGGGGCAATTAATGATCCATCGAACGTTGACCAAATGATGTTATTTTTGGCTCGACATTGGACGTAGCTTTGAGGTAAATTCAGGATGGAATGTTCGGAGCGTTGTGAAGTGTTCGTTGATCGATGAGATGCAACGAATGTGGAAATGACTCAAAGATGTTTGAGTTCGTAGGTAATGGTTGCTCAAGAATGTTTAATCTTATGAATTGTCGTCGATGATGATGAGTAGAGATATTGAAGGCCAAGGGACTATCGTTAGTTGGAGGTTCTAGCGGACTCAAAGCAATGGTATAATAGGGATGCCTAAAAAACTAAATGATTATCGAGTACCTTGGGTATCGATGAAAGGCCTAGATACGTATCGATGAAAGGCGTATGGAGTTTTGTTAGAATCGGGGTTACTATTAGCCCTTGACAGATGGCAAGGTGGGCCAGTCATATGATTGATGCTGGTTTCAAGGAAGGATAGGGGGTGATAGCTAGAGTCATGGATGTTTTTTGCTTTGTTTGTATCGTCTTTTCTAGATCGTTCGAAATCAAAGGAGTCAGGTTGCTTGTCTGATGTTAGTTTAGGCCTATGGAGCTAGTGCTCTGGAAATGTTGATCTTGATTAGGATGGTCTATGATGGATAACTAGTTGCTATGTCTGTTTCTGTGTGATTGTTTGTAAAGGCTATCACTGTCGGATGTGGAGGAGACAGGTTAGGTTCTTCTCTGCTGATATACTGGTTTATTAGATGATTAATCTGCCTATTTCTCATATACGTTATTGATGATGTTAGATAGTTGTTTTATTGCTCATTAAGATTATTGTCTGACTCAAGGCTTTATGTCTTCCTCTTATTACCTTGAGTTGTTCATCCGGTTGTGGATGGGCAAACTGAGTAGTACGTAACAAGTAGTAGATCTTGTCGAGGATGATGTTGAAGAGCGAAGACGAGCAGGAGACTGGCGTATTATGTCCTACTATCTACTATTAGTTGTTTCTGCTATTATGATTGATATGATACTCTGAGTGACTTCTAGTAAGGCTTCTTGTACAGACTCTTATGATGTAATCCAATGATGTATGGATATTCTCATGATGATATGAAAGTTTAAGATTCTTCTCAATTGTGCTTCACTACTATTGCCTGTTATATATGTTATATTACATTTTACCCTTATGCTCTGAGTTATACGACAGGCTTCCGCTTGTGTTTTCTTCTTTGACGATCGTCCTGTATCGGCCTGGCATATCATACAACACACTTCATAAATTGTTTGTGCGGGAGGTATGAGGTTGTCATCACATTTGGTATCAAAGATCTGGTTAATTGATTTTATCCAAAGTTCGTGGGCGTAAAGACGTATGAGAGACATATTTGTACTTTTCTAGTGGATGATTAATACTATATTATAGTGTATAGTATGGTAGCGCTTGAACTCCATTTGCAGTTTTTCTCAAGTGTGGAATAATCATTCTGTTTTTCAGATTTAGAATGAGTTGTCAAACGTCGAGACATACTGTTAGAGAGGAGACTGTTCCTGAAAGGGGGATGGGTATACCAGATTACCCAGCTATATTCGAGGCCATGGTGGCAGCGATCATGAGGAGGGTACCTACTCCAGAGACAGTCGCGGTAGATGTTGGCGTTTAGGTGCAAGTGCCTAGGGTCGTGGATTCGCAAAGCTGTGCAAGGACTCCATTACTCTAGGAGTGAAGTCGTTCAAAGGGACAGAGCCGACTGTAGCGATTCAAGGGTAGCTTAATACTTGCATTTGGATATTTAGAGACTTGGGTATTGATGATGCGATTAAGAAGAAGCTTGCACCGAGGCAGCTACATAGCAGAGCTATGGATTGGTGGAACTCTGTCATTCTAGGGACTCCAGAACATGAGATCACGTGGGATCAGTTCCAAGTCAAGTTCGAGACGAAGTTCATTTCTAGCATCCAGAAATATATTATGTTCAAGAAGTTTGTCGAGCTAAAGGAGAATGGTCGACCAGTGTTGGAGTATGTTTCTGACTTTGAATCCTTGTCCAAGTATGCTTGATTGTATGTTGAGGCTCCTTACTAAAAGAATGATAAGTTCATTATGGGCTTAGACAAATACCTTGGGAATTAGCTAGTTGATCATTTGGATGATACTTATGAGAAGATCGTGGAGAAAGCTTTGAGGCACGAGAGTTGTTTCCCAAGGAAGAGATTGTTGTTGCAACTAAAGAAGAACTGAAACCACAACAGGGTGGTAATAACAAAAAGAGGAAGCAACAACAGTAGAAAGGAAAATATGGCCAGAAGCAGAAAAGCGAAGTGACTTGCTACAACTGACAGCAAAAGGGCCATTTTTCCAGGGATTGCAAGAATCTGAATGCTAAGAAGAAGTGTTATAATTGTGGCAAGCCTCGGCATAGCAAGAAGGATTGTACAGAACTAGTTAACACTACAACAAAATGACCCTATTACAACGGTGGAACACCGTTGTAATATACATTTTACAACGGTGGGCAAACCGTCGTGTATTAAGAAGTTGTAATAGACTAATATTTTTTATAACTTTTTTGCACTGTTGCAACATCGTTGTAATATGTATATTTTACAACTTTTTTCCACCGTTGTAAAATGTTTTATTACAACTTTTATTCCCTGTTGTTGTACATTCTGTTGTAACATCAAAGCATATGTACGACAACTGGTGATTACAGTTGTGACTTCCAAAATATTACAACTATTTCACACTGTTGTAAAATATTTTATTACAACTTTTTTTGCTGTTGTAACTTACATACACCTTACTAATATAAAGAATTCACATATATTAATAATAATATGATTCATATTTCAATGCAACAAATACAACTATACAGAATCCTTCATACATATTAATTAACAAAATATTCGATCAACATACACATAGTACATCACTAACTAAACCCGTCATAAAAAACATATGACTTGAAGTCATCTTTCATTAATATACATCACTATGAGTAATACAAACATAATGGAATTGATATTTGCTCACAATGCTGCTGGTCTTGCAATGGTCTTCATTCTTGAGTTAACTTCCAATGAATTTGAGATTTTCTTGCAATGCTGCAAGTCTTCTTGAATTAAACTATATGAAGTAACATATTAAGCAATAAGAATGAAGTATACTAACGTATGAAGTAACCTAAGCTATAAATGATGTTAACAACAGTTTAAGCTTTGCATCGCAATAGATATCATCAAAACCATAAAATAGGAAGTTAACTATCATAATTTCATACGAGATACGATAACTTTTCCAAAAATGGCATGTTTGTTCAAAGCAGTTACTAACAAGCCTATCAACAAAATAATTCCCATTCAGAGTCATGAATCCTCCGCAAATGATATGTGTTATGCAACCTGAAAACAGAAGACATGTACCATCAGTTTTTTACCTATATCTAAAAGCTTCAACTAACACACACAAAAACAACCCCTTAAAGTTTAATGCATTCGAAAGGTACAAGAACCACCACAAAAATGTTCAGATGTTAAAAATAACACAAGAAACACTACCAAGAGTGAAGAAAAATTAAATAGCACTGATTTCTCGTTTAAAATTGAAAACGGTAGTATTATTATTAACCAAAAAAGAGAGGAAGACCTGTACATGGAAGCAGGCTACAACACCTGAAACTATCAGCATTGCCAAACATTTGTGAATCCCTGCAGCTTGTCTCTATCATGACCACTATATATTTCTACTATTGTGGTCGTCGTCTCCTCTGTAAATAACCAAATTAGATGATTCCAATAAATTTACAGCCACAATGACCATCACTCATTAATTATTCCATCATGAATTAAAAATGTTGAAATTGGCAAAAAGCATGCTCCTATCCTCATCAGCTTCTCAATGATATGAGGTCTAATAACATTTATCTTATGCATCGTGGTTGAATGCACACTAGATCAAAAACTGTGACTAACTTACTCTAGACGAATAAAAATTACATCTTTATAGGTGATAATAATATTGTATGCCCTTATTTATCATGATAATGCTGACTGGCCGATGAATAAGCCACTAATCTAAGTAATTAGAAAGTAAAAACTTATATGACCAAACCTATTGGATACCTGAGTTATTGAATAAAGAAACAATTGCCTGTTGCGGCCATAGCCCCATTTTCGTTGAACACTTCTCACCCATCAACGTCAGCATCAACAAGAAGGATTCCCCAGTACGCAACAACCCCTAAACCGCAGCTCAAAAAACCTCTGTTCAGTCAACTTGATATTATGGACAGTCTATTGAATCAATGATTAGTCGACGATTTATGACGTTCAGTGGACTGATGTATGTTATATTAAAAAATGTATGCATATGCACAGATTGGCTTTCAAATACACGCTAATAAATTGAACATTCGCTGCAGACATCATACCTTAAGATGCTCGGAGTAATGTTTCATAAGTATTCAAAACACCAATTCCTTTGCCCTCAACATCCTTGGACCAGGAGGCATAATTCCAAACCCAATATTTATGTCTTTTATTAATAGTTCCAATCTGATGCAAATGCTAGTAATAGTTCAGCAGTAGGAATTGATGAATGTTGGTAATAGTTCAGCAGTAGGAATTGATGAATCCAAGTGGAAGTGATTATGTAAAGCCTGTTTCATCCATTTACTAATTGTACTAGTAAATTCTATGCAGCCAATGAAAACTACAAAGCTGATGTTAATAGTGAGAACTACAAAGTTGATGCATTAGTAAAGCTGGAGTGAATGTCAGCCGCAATTTCATTGACTGGCTATTATTACAATCAAGTTTCCTAATCTGCACGTCTATGACCCCTGGGTTAATTACCGTACATGTAAAAGCATATTGATCTGTATTCCAAGAATGAATTATTAGAAAAAGTAATGCACATTATATGGTTTACAAAGACTTCACAGAACATATGCGCCAAGTCAAGCATATTTTGTATTTATTTGTAAATGGGCTGTAGGCCATTATCTGTACATATATAAATAGATCAGCATATCGTGCATTTTGATTCATTCAGAAATAATACAACTTCATTCTATCTTCTCAAATATATCACTGCTTGATTTACAACAAACATATCTCCATTTAATCATAGCAAAATTATATTTTGGTATCAGAGCCACCTAAGAGCTTAACGGCCATATCCTGATCAAGAATGCAACGTATAACACTTCAGGGTGTTATCAGTATACAGTTCCATCAAAAAAATCTCATCATTTGGAAGTTGTCTCATCAGAGATCCAAGGATCTCATCATCTGAATTCCTGTATTCAGATCATTATACTATTATTTTATTCTTACGTTGTGTATTATACAAATTAATGTGTGAAGCAAACACAAAGTAAAAAACAGTCATATAAAAATATATATCGCATTTACTAAATATCATGGGTCTAAATATCAAATATAAAAAGGGCAGCATGTTAACCTATAAGATAGGGAAATATAGTGATGTTATGGATGGATACCTAATATTGTAGGAAGGAAAACAGTGGTGGGATTTGAAGTACCAAGATCGCCGAAATCAAGCTACAACAACCCGATCCCAAGCATGAAGAAGAAGCTCAGGATCCACCGCTCGTTACACCGCACCTGCACAACTCTCTTTTAAGCTCACATCGACAGCCACCAGACCAGTTCTCCGCTTCAATTCAAGGAGAAGTGATGAGATTTTAGGCGAACATGTGAAAACATCAGCAGCCTACATCTTCTCAGAGAAATGGCGCATACATCTATTTTTCTATAGCGGTAGCATCGTGAATTCCAGATCTCGGCTGTAGGAGAATATTAGCCGATAAATGTTTCGGAAATAGCAACTCCAGTGTGTTAAGGCGAAACTTCGTTGAGGAGAGGAAGAGGATCTATTTTCATTTAGGGCTGGGATAGATTTCGATTTTGGGCGAAACTTTGTTGGAAGAAGGGGATACGATAAGGCCTACGTGAGGGAGTGATAATCACGTGGGTAACTTTGGAGCCCAAATTTTCCCGTCCCGCCTCATTTTCCTGCAAGAGCCCGCCTAATTTTCTTGCGTGGTAGAACAACATTTATAAAACTGGATGGCATAAATTATAATTATTAATAAATGAATATTTATAACAAAAATGATATGAATTTCTGAAAATTAATTTTACTACTGACTATTATTTCTTAATTAATATCACTTTTTATTTCTAATTTATAATTGAATATTAATAATTAAAAATTAACTATCATGTATATATTAAGAATTATTAATTATTGAATATTTGTTAGTAATTATTAGAAGCTAATTACTATTTATTAATTACTACTTATTATTAAATTGTAAATTTATTATTAAATAATTAATGTTTTTTAATTTTTTATAATTTACTATTAAATATTAATTACATAATTTTATTAAATATTAATATACAATAGTTGTTATAAGTGGCGGAAAAAATAGTTGTTAAAAATATGCATCTATTACAACTGACAAACAAGAATAAACATCTATTAATAAGTAGTTAACATACATTACCTATTAAAAATAAATTACTACTTATTAACTATTAATTATTTAATAATAATTGATAAATATTATTGATTCCTAATTTTATTATTAATTATTATTATTAAATATTAATATAATTAGTTATTGAATATAGATATTATAAACATGAAGTTTGTAATAGGCATCTATTACAACTAATAAAATGAAAAGTTGTTAAATATATGTATATTACAACTTTAAAGAGCTGACAGTTGTAAAAAATATTTATTACAACTGTGCTTTTTGCACTGTTGTAAAATTAAAGTTGTAATATGGTGTTTTTGTTGTAGTGTAAGGGTAAGTTGGTTGTGAAGGCGTATGCTTTGGAAGCTATGCCATCTTCTTCGAGGGCTCTTATGAAGGAGGAGAAAGGGATGAGTGTTTTCGTTTAAGGTACTCTTTCTATCAGAGGTGTTTCAGTTCGATTGTTAATTGATACTGGAGCATCGTATTCTTTCATTTGCAATGAGCTTTTGTGCCGCTTGGGTTTGGAACCAGAGATTTGTGATAGATTATTGATCGTGACTAATCCAGTTGGGGGTTCATCTAGTTTGTGTATGCTTTGTCATGGTATAGTGTTGTCGAGTCTTGATTGCTCCTTTGTGTGTGATTGCTTTATTTTGAAATTCTCTTGGTTTGGGATAATTTTGGGTATGGACTGGCACAAGAGGTATGCGACAAAAGTAGATTGCGAGAAGCTAAAGGTGATGGTCGGAAATGTGGAATGGCGAATGATTGTGATTCGATGTAAGCTAGAACATGGGGTCTTCGTAAGCTTTTTATATTCGTTCGTGATTCCACGGGAAGACTTGTCATCAGTGCTGATTGTTAGTGAGTTTGATGATTTCTTTGAAGAGGTCAAAATTTGCCTCCACATCACGAGATTGGGTTCAAGATCGATTTGGTCGATGGTGCTAGACCTTTCGTCATGCCTCTTAGGTGGATGGCGCCTAAGGAACATAGAGAGTTAGAGGTGTAAGTACGTGACCTTTTCGTAAGTGGATTTATTTGGAGGAGCGTGTCCGAATTGGATGCACCAGTTGTGTTTGCAACTAGGGATGATGGATCTTTAAGATTGTGTGTTGATTATCGTGAGTTGAACAAGGTGACTAAAAAGAACAAGTATCCATTTCCAAGGATAGATGATTTATTCGATCAGCTTCATGAGGCCAGCGCGTTTTCTTAGATGGATTTGGCGACGGGATTTCACCAGCTGAGAGTGGCGAAGGATAGTGTGCCAAAGACTTCTTTTAGGACACCACCCAGTTTCTTTGAGTGGGTGGTAATGTCATTTGGATTGACTAATGCACTAGCGTATTTTGTGGTTCTTATGATTAGGGTATTAAGAGATCAGTTGAACAGGTTCGTGCTTGTGTTCGTGGATGATATTCTGGTCTACTCCCCGAATAAGGAAGAGCATAATACGCACTTGCGAGTTGTTTTGGAAATCTTGCATAAGCATCAGCTCAGAGCTAAGTTTTCAAAGTGTCACTACTGGAAGAATGAAGTGAGGTTCTTAGGCCATGTTGTTTCTGGAAACGGAATAGCAGTGGATCCCGCTAAGGTGGCAGTGATCCAAGACTGGGATAGACCTAAAAAAGTTGTTTATAGATCATAAGTCGTTAAAGTATCTTTTCTCCTAAAAGGATATGAATCTTCGACAGCAATGGTGGTCAGAGTTTCTGGCATCGTATGATTTTGGTATCGCCTATACTCATGGTAAAGGTAACGCAGTGGCGGATGCGTAGAGTCGAAGACACGCAAGTTCCAGAGTGATGTTTTCGGAATGGAAATACCTCTAGTACTTGGAAGAATTTGATTTCAGGCCTAGGTGCAAGTTAGAGCCTGCGATGTTAGCAAGCTTATCGACAAGACATACTCTCATTGAAAGGATTGTCGAAAGCTAAAACCGTGATGCAAAGCTTATCGAGATTATCTATATGTTGGAACCAGAGGATAAGGAGTTCGAGATCGATCGAGATGGTTGGCTCCGGAAGAAAGGATGACTGGTTGTCCTTGATGTTGATGGATTGAGAGATGAGGTTCTAAGGGAATGTCATCACTCAAAGATGACAATTCATCCTGGTGGTAATAAGATGTATCGGGACATGAAGCGAGCTTACTACTGGGAAGGGATGAAGAGAGATGTTGCAAAGTTTATTTCCAAGTGCATGAACTGTCAATTGGTGAAAGATGAACAAAAGAAGCCGAGTGGATTGCTTCAGTCATTAGAAGTTCCTACGTGGAAGCGAAAGCAGATATCGATGGATTTTATCGATGGGCTACCTATAACCAGGGCAGGAAATGAAGGAATTTGGGTCATAGTGGATCGCTTAACCAAGAGTGCAAGGTTTATTCCTGTCAAATCAACTAGGATAGCATCACAGTTGACTGAGCTATATATTAGATGGATTGTTCAATTCCGTGGTATCCCGAAAAGCATAGTGAGTGATCGAGATCCATTGTTCACGAGTGAATTTCGGAAGAGTTTGCATGAGACTTTGGGAACCGAGTTATGTTTGAGTACAACTTATCATCCCCAAATTGATGGTCAAACCGAGAGAGTTAACCGAGTGTTGGAATATCTCCTTAGAGCTTATGTATTGGACCTCAGGGGATCATGGGAAAACCATCTATATTTAGTTGAGTTTGCATATAACAACAACTACTAGTTGAGCATTGGGATGGCACCATACGAGGCATTTATGGTAGATTGTATAATTCTCCGACATGTTGGTTAGAGACTGGAGATAATTTGATAACTGGGTCAGAGATGATAAGAGAGACCTCAGTTTGTATCGAGATCGTTTGGCAACGAATGAAGGCAGCCCAAGATCGTCCGAAGAGTTACACTGATAAACATCGAAAGGACATGGAGTTCAATGTTGGTGATATGATTTTCGTGAAGATTTTGCCCTTGAAGCATGTTGTTCGATTCAGAAGTAAGGAAAGTTAGCTCCAAGGTTTGTTGGATTGTTTTCGATCATCGAGAGGATTGGAAAGCTCGCGTATAGATTGGATTTACCTGAGAACATGTCTTGTGTGCACAATATTTTTCATGTGCGGAAGTGTGTGCACGATTTGTCCGTGGTTTTGAGGCCTCGTAAGCCGCTTCGTGTTGTGGGTAATGACACGAAATAGCTTCGAAGGAAGATGGTTAAGCTAGTCAAGGTACAATGGAGTGAGGATGGTGACGATTGCACATGGGAAACAGAAGAGAGTATGAAGACGATCCATGTAGAACTCTTCGTTGTTATGACCCATTAATATCATGTCACCTTACACCATTGTAACTTGTACTATTGTTAGAGTTCTACATGCTAGGATAAGGTTATGGATGCATGGATTGATGGATGCTAGTTTGGATGATAGATTGGCTGCTCGGGGATGATAAGCATGCGGAATATTTTTTTGTTGCTTATGTTTGCTTGGGATTTCGGGGGAGAAATTCCTAAAAGGAGGGGGGATAATGTAATGACCCGCGTTTTACGTATAGGAGGATTATGAAATATTTTTATTTAATTCTCCGAGGGTCGGATCATTCTCATATTTAGATATGCTGTTTATGGGGATGCGAGACATGTGTAACAACCCGCATTCTACATATCGTAGGATCGTAGAATATTTATTTCTTTCTTATATGAATTCGTATGGTCATGTGGCTTTGGGAAACGACCATTGGGGTCATTTCCCATGTTCATGATTTTTGCCGATTTTTAAATGACCGTTTTGCCCCTAGCTGATCTTGTTTCGGCCATAACTTTTGATTGGAAAGGAATTTTGACCTAAAACAACTTTTTTTAGATTCGTTTGGTGGTTTACCTTTCCGTAGAGTGGTCATAATAGCTAAACGGACTTACCGTTTGGGAGATATGGCAGAAATAAGGTATGGAAGGTGAAAAACTGCTTAACCGGGTCAAATAGGGTGATTAGTGAATGGGCCCATAACCCATTTCGGGATTAGGGTTATGAGGAGGCTGAAAAGAGTTAGGGTTTCATTCCATTTCAGTTTTCTAGCCTCCACTTACCTCTTAGAAACCCTAAAAATGGCCTCCAACCTCCAAATCACCTCCAAATCACTTTCTAATCAAGGATTAAGCTTAGCAACATCAAATCAAGGGCGGATCTTCACCACATCAAGATTAGAGCTGTTGTTTAGCATTAGTATTCGCTCCATATCATAGATTTATTTCAGGTCTAAGGTTTATTTGTGGCTAAGGTGAGTGATTTGCATAGTTCCTCACTAATTATGGTTAATTAAGGGTAATTAGTATTAATTAGCGAATTTAAACATGATAAAATTCTGGAAAAATATTTATAAATTCTTAAATGATGTTTTAGACCGCTGATATGAACTTGGGTTAATTTGGTTAAGTTTTGCTAATCCTATCATTAATTATGCTTGAACATGTTTAAGGGAAAATATGGGGTTTTGGCTATGTTTGATCCATTTTAACCTATCATATTGATGTTTTGGTGTTTGAGGTCACTTCTATTTGTTGCTATGACTTTGTGGTATGCTTTATGATTGATTAGAATAGATAGAATGGTCGAAAACGCCGTCGAATGGCGTAAAACACTCGTTGGAAAAAGTTGCAGAAAATGGTGCAGGCTTTCGGATCGGATCGGAGGGATGGGCTCGGATCGGATAGTGGACTAGACAAGGGATCACCGAACTGAACCAAGGCTTGGCACAAGGGAAAGTATGGCAAAAAGGAAGGCCACAATGGTTGAACTGGGATTGGATCGAGCTAAAGAAGGGGGAATCGGATCGACTGAAGGGAAGCGAAGGGGATCGGAACAGAAGAGGAAGGGGAAGTGGATCGGATCGGAGACCAGGAACCCGATCCGAACCAATGGAGCAAGGGCACACCGACCCGACCCGCCAGAGAGCACCCGAACCGAATCAAAGTACTACGAAGGGACTTGAAGGCCCCGACCCGACCCGGAGCACTTGGAAGGAGGCCGATCCGAACAGACAGAGAAGAAAGACTGGGGATCCGAACCGATCCAGTGATGACCAATAACCCGAGATGCAAGGGTAGTCCAAATGGAAGTTAGAGCTCAGGATCCAGTTGGGAACCAATGAGTTCACTTCATGGTTGGGCTTTGCTGCGGGACGTGTGCTAAGGAGTTGTCGACGTTCATAACTTCGATTCACCACCGAACAGGAATGACAGGCTATGTATCAGTGCAGTAGAGTCATCATGACTTGAGGGGCAAAGTGATCGTAGCAAGACTATGAGCCAGTGCAGTGGAGCCGTTGTGACTCCATGGGGCAGAGTGGACATAATAAAGGATTAGTAAGGCTATCAGCCAGTGTAGTGGGGTGTGTACGACTCCATGGGGCAAAGTGGACATAGCGAAGGATTAGTGGCTATGGATCAGTGCATTGAAGCCGTTGTGACTTCATGGGGCAGAGTGATCATAGCAAAGTATTGGGTGATCGAAGTGGTGAATATCGTATTCTTTATGCACTGAGTGAGAGATGTGAGGATGGTTGCTATGTTTGATTTGTTTGCCATCACTATGACATGCACACCCCACCCCCGTTATCGTTACACCATTTATGCAGTGGCACCTTAGAGTGTTGTACAGTATGTAGTGCTAACTCTTTGGTTGCAGGTCCAGGTTCAGGTATGGTGTAGTATACCTGTTATTGTTCTGTTTAGCTGCTTATCGCTCATACCAGACTTTTTGTCTAACCCAGAGTTTTATGTCTCTTCTTATTACTCTGGGTTCTCTCACGAGCAGGCTAGAGACAGGTTAGCTGGTGATGCGCGAGTAGCGGATTCGGAGGCGAGCAGGAGGCTTTCACGTATGATATATATATTCTCCCTGTGTCGTTGCTGGTCACTACTTTGGGCATTAGTAGTGTACCTTTCTTGTTAGCTTTTTGAGACAGTTTTTAAAAGTTGTAATAATGTTGGATTTGGATCATAAGCTGTACTTTGTATTTTCCGCTGCCATGATGGTTTGTTTCAGCTTATGCACTGTCTCACCTATTTTATGTCAAGTATGTTGTTATTATATTTTGTTCCACGCGCTGTGAGACATTCTACAGGTTCTTTGTTGATTCTTCATCTTCTTCCTTTTCTTCTGACGACCGTCCCGTGCTAACTGGACATATGTACAACGCACTTTTTGAGTAAATGTCGGTTGGTGCGGGGCGGGCCATCACATTTGGAATCATAGCTCTTGGTTGCGTAGTTAACCTAGGAAAAGACACTAGGGAGAGATAGTACATATATGAGAGTGCGTATTTGTGATTACTTTGGTTTTCAAAAGCTATATATATACACACACATTAGTATAGCTACGGACGAAGTCGTGCTGCACTAGCACCACTATGGAGATGGTTAATCGTTTTCTCTTTATAGATTGAACAATGAGCCGATACGCAAGAGGTGCTGGTAGAGGGGCTAATAATGGGAATGCTGCTGACATGAGGGCGATGTTTACTAACCTCGTGAGAGACATGCTTAGGTATGTGCAAGGGGCAGCTCCCAATGCCGGTAATGGTGGTGGTCCAATAGTGCAGGCGCCTAGGGTCGATTTCGCCAAGCTGTGCAAGAATTACACTAGCCTTGGTGGGAAGCCGTTCCACGGAACGGAGTCAGCCACGGATGTTCCGGATCGGTTGGATAGCTGTGATCGTATCTTCGACGACTTGGGTATCGAGGATGCGATGAAGAGAAGGCTAGTGTCTCGTCAGCTGCAAGGGCGAGTGATGAATTGGTGGAGTGCTATTAAGACAGCCACTCCAGACGATTAGGTTACTTGGGATCAGTTTAAGGCTCGCTTTAGCGACAAGTTTATCCCAGCTGCTCAGAAGTCGGAATTGTTTAGGAAGTTCTTGGAGCTTAAACAGAATGGTAGGGCAGTCTCGGACTATATTGCTGAGTTCGACACTTTGTCGAAGTACGGATTATCCCTTATCGATACTCCTGAGAAGAAGAATGAGAAGTTTATTACTGGTTTGGATGGATACTTGGGGGAAAGACTTATTAACCACATCGATGAGACTTTTGAATCGATTGTGGGGAAAGCTTTGAGATCAGAGAGTTTTTACCCTAAGTCAAAGACTGAGGTTGCATCTGCAGAAGGGCTGAAGCCGCAAGCAGGCGGTGGAGGCAAGAATAACACTCATAACAAGAGGAAACAGAACCAAACTAAGGATGGCTAGAAAAAGAGCAAGAAAGATGTTGAGTGCTTCAGCTGTGGTAAGAAGGGCGATTATGCCAAAGAGTATCGAGCCAAGCCAGCGGATAGGAAGTGCTACAACTGTCGCCAAGTGGGACATCATAAGGATAAATGTCCACAACCTCTTAAGGAAAAGCAGATTGTGAAAGCATATGCTATCGGTGCTATTCCTTCTTCGTCGAATGCCTCAACTGCGACGGAGAAAGGAAAGAATGTCGTCATTCAAGGTATGCTTTCTATTCATGATGTACCTGTTCGAGTTTTGTTTGATACTAGGGCTTCCCGTTCCTTCATATCTAGTGACCTGGTAGATAGGTTGGGAATGAAACCCGAGATAGTCGATAGACCGTTGGTTGTGACGAACCCGATTGGTGGTTCGACTAACCTTAGTATGATTTGCCGAAATTTGGTCTTATCGAGTCATGGATGTATGTTTGTTTGTGATTGCTTTGTTTTGGGCTTTACTGGGTATGGCATTATATTGGGGGTCAATTGGCTCCAAAGATACGGGGTGGTGGTAGACTGTGAGGGCTTTTTGGTGACAGTTAGGGCGGATGATGGGTGGAGGGTAGTGTTTGGTAGTCTACCTAGTGATGGGGTAATGGCTAGTTTTATAAATTCCCTCGACATTTCGCATGATGAGTTGTCAGATGTGCCCGTGGTTGGCCAGTATCCGGATGTCTTCGAGGAGGTGACCTGACTTCCACCACACCGAGAGATTGAGTTCCGTATTGATTTAGTAAAGGATGCCAGACCTATAGTGATGCCAGACCTATAGTGATGCCACTTCGTCGTATGGCACCAAGGGAGAAGCGAGAGCTCGGGGTGCAAGTAAGCGATCTTTTGAAGAAGGGGTTTATTAGAAGAAGTGTCTCCGAGTAGGGAGCACCAGTTGTGTTTACCACTAAGGCAGATGGTTCCCTTCGTTTGTGTGTGGACTATCGCGAGTTGAATAAGGTGACGAGGAAGAATAAGTTTCCTCTACCGCGGATAGATGATTTGTTTGATCAATTGGAAGAAGCAAGAGTGTTCTCCCAGTTGGACCTCGCGACAGGATTTCATCAGCTTCGAGTAGCGGCTGAGAGTGTTCCGAAAACGACATTTAGGACGCCGTCTGGATTCTATGAGTGGTTGGTCATGCCATTTGGGTTGACCAATGCACCAGCATACTTCGTGGATCTTATGAATCGAGTATTCAGAGATTAGTTGAATAAGTTTGTTCTTGTGTTCGTAGACGACATCCTTGTTTACTCGAGGACAGAGGAAGAACCCAAGGGACATTTGAGGATAGTGATGGAGGCGTTGAGAAAACACCAATTGAAAGCGAAATTTTCTAAGTGTCACTTCTGGAGGAGGGAAGTGAGATTCTTGGGCCATGTTGTTTTAGAGAATGGTATTACCGTGGACCCCGCGAAGGTGGCTACGGTACAGGATTGGCCTATGCCCAAGAATGCAACAGACGTAAGAAACTTCTTGGGGTTAGCTGGATATTATCGTAAGTTTATCCAGGACTTCTCCAAGATAGCAGCGCCGTTGACTCAGTTGACTAAGAAGAATCAAGCCTTCGTCTGGGATAGAGTGTGTGAGAATGCATTCAAGAGTCTAAAAGAAAAGTTGACGCATGGGCCAGTGTTAGTCATTCCTAAAGGGAATGAAGAGATGACGGTATACACGTATGCTTGTGGTACCGGACTAGGTGCCGTATTGATGCAAGGAGGTAGGGTTGTAGCTTATGCTAGTCGGCAGCTAAAGCCGCATGAGAAAAACTATCCTACCCATGATTTGGAACTGGCAGCAATCGTGTTCGCGTTGAAGATGTGGAGACATTATCTCTTGGGAGAGAGATTTGAGTTGTTTACCGATCATAAATCGTTAAAGTATCTCTTCTCTTAAAAGGATCTAAATCTCCGACAGTAGAGATGGTTAGAGTTCTTGGCTTCGTTTGATTTTGACATCGCATATACACCTGGGAAAGGCAATGCGGTAGCCGATGCCTTGAGTAGGAGACATGCCAGTTTGGGGGCCATGTCTCTTGAATGGAAGCAACTAGAGTATATCACAGGGTATGATTTTAGACCATAGTGCGAATTGGATCCAGAGATGTTAGCTAGTTTGACAATCAGACCCACTTTGATTGAGCGGATTGGTTCCAGCCAGAGGGACGATCCTAATTTATTGGAAATCGTCTCCAAGTTAGAGATGAATATCGATGGGGAGGAGATGAATTTGTATGGGCTTGATCGAGAGGGATGGCTTCGAAAGAATGGAAGACTAGTTGTACCCAACGTGAATGGTTTGAGAGATGAAGTGCTTAGGGAATGTCATCACTTAAAACTGACTATACACCCCGGTGGTGATAAAATGTATCGAGACATGAAGCAGACTTACTACTGGGAAGGAATGAAAAGAGACGTTGGGAGTTTATATCCAAGTGCATGAATTGCCAGCTAGTTAAAGCCGAGCAAAAGAAGCCTAGTGGTTTGTTGCAACCATTAGAAATTATTGAATGGAAATGGGAGCAAGTCTCGATGGACTTCATTGATGGTTTACCAAGGACTAAATCGGGACATGATAGCATTTGGGTAATTGTGGATAGATTGACTAAGAGTGCAAGATTTATACCAGTCAAATCGACCAGAATGGCAGCTAAGTTAGCAGAATTGTATATGAAGTGGGTAGTGAGATTTCATGGAGCAAGCATTGTGAGTGACCGAGACCCGTTGTTCACTAGTGGGTTTTGGAAGAGCTTACAAGAGGCTCTAGGGTCGGAACTATATCTCAGTACCGTGTATCATCCTCAAACTGATGGTCAGACAGAGAGGGTGAATCGTATATTGGAAGTTCTCTTGAGGGCTCGTATATTGGATTTTGGTGGATCATGGGATGACTATTTGCATCTAGTAGAGTTTGCATATAATAATAGCTACCAATCCAGTATCAGTATGGCTCCATATGAAGCTTTGTACGGAAGACCGTGCAACTCACCATCATGTTGGATAGAGACCGACGAGAAGTTTGTGCTTGGACCAGATGTGGTGAGGGAAACTTCAGATAAGATTAAAATCATTCAAAAATGGATGAAGGCTGCCCAGGATAGGCAGAAGAGTTATGCCGACAAGAGGAGAAGAGACTTAAAATTCTCCGTTGGTGACTTGGTGTTTGTCAAGGTTTCTCCGTTGAAGAGCGTGATACGATTTGGTAAGAGAGGCAAGTTGGCACCAAGATTTGTTGGCCCATTCCCAGTTCTCGAACAAGTTGGGAATTTGACATATAAAGTTGAATTACCAGAGAAGATGGCGGGAGTTCACAACGTATTTCATGTTTCCCAACTAAGGAAGTTCGTGCACGACCTAGATATGACTATTTCACCTGATCAGTTAGAGGACTTCGAAGTGGAACCCGAGGCGGTTGGGAACCGCAAGCCGATTCGTATTGTCGAGCACGATACGAAGCAACTTCGAAGGAAGGCGGTGAGGCTAGTCAAGGTTCAGTGGGGGCGAGAACGAGAATGACTGTACTTGAGAGACAGAGGAGAGCATTAGGAAGACGTATCCAGAACTCTTTGTCTGGTATGGTTTATTTTGCAATTTAGTTATTCCGTATGCTAGGATAGACTTATTTTGCTAGTTTTGCATGTTTGATTGTTGTTCTATGGTTGATAGGCATGCGGGACCCTTTGTGTGTTTTAGTTAGGGAATTTCGGGGGCGAAATTTCTTAAGGAGGGGAGAATGTAACAACCTGCATTCTACATATCAGAGGATCGTAGAATATTTATTTCTTTATTATATGAAGTTGTATGGTCATGTGGCTTTGGGAAACGACCATTGGGGTCATTTCCCATGTTCATGATTTTTGTCGATTTTTAAATGACCGTTTTGCCCCTAGCCGATCTTGTTTCGGCCATAACTTTTGATTGGAAAGGAATTTTGAAACCACTTCCATTAGATTTGTTTGGTGGTTTACCTTTCCGTAGAGTGGTCATAATAGCCAAACAGACTTACCGTTTGGGAGATATGGCTAAAAAAAGGTTTGGAAGGTGAAAAACTGCTTAACCGGGCCAAATAGGGTGATTAGTGAATGGGCCCATAACCCATTTCGGGATTAGGGTTATGAGGAGGCTGAAAAGAGTTAGGGTTTCATTCCATTTCAATTTTCTAGCCTCCACTTACCTCTTAGAAACCCTAAAAATGGCCTCCAACCTCTAGATCACCTCCAAATCACTTTCTAATCAAGGATTAAGCTTAGCAACATCAAATCAAGGGAGGATCTTCACCAAATCAAGATTAGAGCTGCTGTTTAGCATTAGTATTCGCGCCATATCAGATATTTATTTCAGATCTAAGGTTTATTTGTGGCTAAGGTGAGTGATTTGCATAGTTCCTCACTAATTATGGTTAATTAACGGTAATTAGTGTTAATTAGCGAATTTAAACATGATAAAATTCTGGAAAAATATTTATAAATTCTTAAATGATGTTTTAGACCGCTGATATGAACTTGGGTTAATTTGGTTAAGTTTTGCTATTCCTATCATTAATTATGCTTGAACATGTTTAAGGGAAAATATGGGGTTTTGGCTATGTTTGATCCATTTTAACCTGTCATATTGATGTTTTGGCGTTTGAGGTCACTTCTATTTGTTGCTATGACTTTGTGGTATGCTTTGTGATTGATTAGAATAGATAGAATGGTCGAAAACGCCGTCGAATGGCGTAAAACACTCGCTGGAAAAAGTTGCAGAAAATGGTGCAGGCTTTCGGATCGGATCAGAGGGATGGGCTCGGATCGGATAGTGGACTGGGCAAGGGATCACCGAACCGAGGCTTGGCACAAGGGAAAGTATGGCAAAAAGGAAGGCCACAATGGTTGAACTGGGATCGGATAGAGCTAAAGAAGGGGGAATCGGATCGACTGAAGGGAAGAGAAGGGGATCGGAACGGAAGAGGAAGGGGAAGTGGATCGGATCGGAGACCAGGAACCCGATCCGAACCGATGGAGCAAGGGTACAACACCAACCCGACCCGCCAGAGAGCACCTGAACCAAATCAAAGTACTACGAAGGGACTTGAAGGCCACGACCCGACCCGGAGCACTTGGAAGGAGGCCGATCCGAACCGACAGAGAAGAAGGACTGGGGATCCGAACCGATCCAGTGATGACCAATAACCTGAGATGCAAGGTTAGTCCAAATGGAAGTTAGAACTCAGGATCCAGTTGGGAACCAATGAGTTCACTTCATGGTTGGGCTTTGCTGCGGGACGTGTGCTAAGGAGTTGTCGACGTTCATAACTTTGATTCACCACCGAAAAGGAATGACAGGCTACGTATCAGTGCAGTAGAGTCATCATGACTCGAGGGGCAAAGTGATCGTAGCAAGACTATGAGCCAGTGCAGTGGAGCCGTTGTGACTCCATGGGGCATAGTGGACATAGTAAAGGATTAGTAAGGCTATGAGCCAGTGCAGTGGGGGTGTGTACGACTCCATGGGGCAAAGTGGACATAGCGAAGGATTAGTGGATCAGTGTAGTGAAGCCGTTGTGACTTCATGGGGTAGAGTGATCATAGAAAAGTATTGGGTGATCGAAGTGGTGAATATCGTATGCTTTACGCACTGAGTGAGAGATGTGAGGATGATTGCTATGTTTGATTTGTTTGCCATCACTATGACATGCACACCCCAACCCCGTTATCTTTACACCATTTATTCAGTGGCACCTTAGAGTGTTGTACAGTATGTAGTGCTAACTCTTTGGTTGCAGGTCCAGGTTCAGGTATAGTGTAGTATACCTGTTATTGTTCTGTTTAGCTGCTTATCGCTCATACCAGACTTTTTGTCTGACCTAGAGTTTTATGTCTCTTCTTATTACTCTGGGTGCTCTCACGAGCAGACTAGAGACAGGTTAGCTGGTGATGCGCGAGTAGCGGATTCGGAGGCGAGCAGGAGGCTTCCACGTATGATATATATATTCTCCTTGTGTCGTTGCTGATCACTACTTTGGGCATTAGTAGTGTACCTTTCTTGTTAGGTTTTTGAGACAGTTTTTAAAAGTTGTAATAATGTTGGATTTGGATCATAAGCTGTTCTATGGATTTTCCGCTGCCATGATAGTTTGTTTCAGCTTATGCACTGTCTCACCTATTTTATGTCAAGTATGTTGTTATTATATTTTGTTCCATGCGCTGTGAGACATTCTACAGGTTCTTTGTTGATTCTTCATCTTCTTCCTTTTCTTCTGACGACCGTCCCGTGCTAACTGGACATATGTACAACGCACTTTTGGAGTAAATGTCGGTTGGTGCGGTGCGGGCCGTCACATTTGGACATATGTAATGACCCGCGTTTTACGTATAGGAGGATTACGAAATATTTTTATTTAATTCTCTAAGGGTCGGATCATTCTCATATTTAGATATGATATTTATGGGGATGCAAGACATGTTCATAATTTTTATCAATTTTATTTATGACCATTTGTCCCCAGTCAGTTTTGTATAGGGAATAACTTTTGACTGGAATTGAATCAGGTGCTGGAATCGATTTCATTGGAAAGGAAATGATGTTTCCAATTCCGTAGAGTGGTCACATTAAAGATTTGGTTCAGCGGTTTGGGAGGAATCTCTGTTTTATTGCTACACAATTTCTAGACAGACTAACTAGTCATTAATGGGCTGATTATTGAGGCCCTTATGACTAAGGACTGTTGGCTATAAATAGAGGGGTAGAGGCAAGGAGAATGGTTTAGTTTCTTCATTTCTCTCATTTGGTTAAGATCATGATTCTCCTTGCTCAATTAAATACACCAACTATCAATTAAATTCTTGGACCTACATTAGAAGACAGAAGATCAACATCAAGGAAGAGAAGATCGCATCAAGGAAGTTGATTTGAAGACCATTCTCCGCTGTTCTTCGCTATCCGGATTAGAGATTCATTGATTTTAACCTACTTCGTGGATTTGGTGAGTGATAAGCATCTCTCACACAGATTCAATCAAGTATTTGGGTTATTTGATCTTATTTTCATCATTTCAAGTCATTTTCACCTAGATCTACGTCATGGTAAGTATATTTTCATTTGAATCACCATAGGATATAATCTACCAACTTAAATCGGTAAATCCTTATGTTAATTCATGTGTTTATGCAAGTTTAGATCTATTTATTTGATCATTCATTGTTTTATCATGATTTGGTGAATTTCGTATGATTGAATGATGATTATTTGATGTGCTAATGGTTGTTGATGATTAATTTGTTGTGTTATAGATTGTTTGGATGAAATTGGTTGATTTGGACGAGTGTGTGCATAGGAGTTCGTCATTGATGGTGAATCGAGTATGGATCGCATGGATCTGGAGAAGGTCGGTGATGTTTTGGATGGATTGGTGGAGTGCTGCTCAAGAAATGGAGTTGGATCAGCATGGATCGGATGTAAAGAAGAGAACACGGTAGCTCAGTGGATTGGGCCAGGTGCAACTCAATGGATCGGTGGCGAATTGTGATGGACCGGGCAGAGCGATCCATCGGTGGATTGGCTCGAAGACCAGGAGTGCACAAAGTGGAAATGAGTGGATCATGGCTTGCCAGTTGATGGATCGATGCACAAAGATGATGGAGCGGTCAAAGGGTTAGTTATGTGGAAAATAAGGGCGCTTTGATGGATCAGTAGCTCTTTGATGAATTGTAGCGTTATGATGGATAGCGCATATCCTGTTGGATCAGTGCGCATGGTGTTTCGATGGATCGGGCATGAGGTGCGCATGGAGAAGTCGATGAATCGGGGATGGTTTGGCCATAGATGGATCGTAGCGTTTTTGAAACGCTATGGAAAGAGGCGAAAATGTTGTGGAAAGTGAATATGGATCGGTGAGCGATCCATATGAGTGACATTTAATGATCCACCGAACGTTGACCAAATGATGTTATTTTTGGCATGACATTGGAGGTAGCTTCGAGGTAAATTCAAGATGGAATGTTCGAAGCATTATGAAGTGTTCGTCGAACGATGAAATGCAACCAATGTGGAAACGACTCAAGGACGTTTGAGTTCATAGGTAATGGTTGCTCAAGGATGTTTGAGCTTATGAATTGTTATCGATAATAACGACTAGAGATATTGAAGGCCGAGGTATTATCGTTAGTCGGAGGTTCTAGTGGACTCAAAGCAGAGTATAATAGGAACACCTAAAAGACTAGATGATTACTCGAGTACCCTGGTTATCGATGAAAGGCCTAGATACGTATCGATGAAAGGTGTAACTAGAATCGGGGTAACCATTAGCCCTTGACGGATGGCAACGTGGGCCAGTCATACGATTAGCTGGTTTCAAGGCATGATAGGCGGTGATAGCAAGAGTCATAGATGTCGATTTCTTTGTTTATATCATCTTTTGTAAATCGTTAGAAGTCAAAGGAGTCAAGGTGCATGTCTAATGTTGGTTTAGGCCTACGGGGATTGTGGTTGGGAAATGTTGATCTTGATTAGGATGGTCTACGTTGGATAACTAGTTGCTATGTCTGTTTGTTTCTATCTGATTATTTGTAAAGCTATCACTGTCGGATGTGGAGGAGATGGGTTGGGTTTTTCTCTGTTGATGTATTGGTAGATTAGATGATTAATCTGTCTATTTCTCATATACTTTATTGATGATATTAGATAGTTGTTTTATCGCTCATTAAGACTATTATCTGACTCAAGATTTTATGTCTCCCTCTTGTTACCTTGGGTTGTCCATCTGATTGTGGATGGGCAGACTGAGTAGTACATAACAGGTAGTAGATCTTGTTGAGGACGATGCCATAGAGCGAAGACGAGCAGGAGGCGGGTGTATTTTTTCCTACTATCTACTATTAGTTGTTTCCGCTGTTATGATTGATATATACTCTGAGTGACTTGTGGTGAGCCTAGTTGTACAGACTTTTATGATGCAATCCAGTGATGTATGGATATTCTCATGATGATATAAAAGTTTAAGATTCTGCTCAATTATGCTTCACAGCTATTGCCTATTGTATATGTTATATTTTATCCTTACGCTCTGAGTTATACGACAGGTTTCCGCTTGTGTTTTCTTCTTTGATGATCGTCCTATATCGCCTGGCACATCATACAATACACTTCATAAATTGTTTGTGCGTGAAGTACGAGGCTGTCGTCGGATTTGGTATCAAAGATCTGGTTAAGTGATTTTATCCAAAGTTCGTGGGCATAAGGACATATGAGAGACATGATTAGCACAGAAATGTGTTTATTTTATGCTCTTATGTCTTATCTTTTTTAAATAAATAAATATTACTATGGGTAATTTTCGTGTGCTTTCACAGGTTCAATAATTGTCTCCTTCATTTCAATTAAAGGCCAATTGCAAAGAAAACAAAAAGTTTTCAATCACAAAGGAAGTTGTAGCTCACTGGTAAAAGCATAGAAATTAATACAAAGAGACCTAAGTTCGATTCCTGACAAGCCCTCTTTTTGCTAAAGAAAGGAACATTCACACTGCCTCCGTTGCTCTGAAGAATATATGGACTAGTGTTATATTATATATATATATTCATATATATATATATATGTATGTATGTATGATATACACTAATATACATTTCAGGAATAAGTATATTCTTCTCAAGGATATCAATTCAAATCATTCATTTTTCAACTGCCATTTAGAAGAATATTTGATTGAATAATTCCAAGGAAAAGCCAATCAATCTGCCACGTGTCAGTAATCAAGAGAGGAAATCTGCATGGAATATCTCAACCATTATGTCATATCTTTTTTATTTGTAAACAAAGATATTCAAGAGATATTTTCTAGGCCCAATATTCATATTGAGAGGAGCCAACATCTTCTATAAATACAAATGATATCCACTGTAAACAGAGTTTTTTTTTATTATTCTGTTCTTATTCTTAATAAAGTTTTTCTTCGTTCCAGTTTATTATTTTCTTCATAACAATACGTGTTTTCTAATCAATTAGTTTTGTTAGAACACGAAATTTTATTGTTGTTTTTATTGCATATTAGGATTGACCATTCGATTAGATTCAACGGCAATACTATTTTAATTTTTGTTGTTTTTGTTTGTTGTTTCTTTTCTAGTAATTTTTCCTTTTGTTTCAGTTGTTGAATTTCGTATTGACCTAATCAGATCCATAGTAAATTCATTAGCATTAATTCAAAACCATCTCCAAATATTGTCTAACTCTCCCAAGAAATATATAACTAATAAATTTTAAAATTCCTCCCTGTGATTCGACCTACATATTACATAATATGTGCGCTTGCAGTTATTATAATATGTTCGCGCTTTTCTAATCCATGAGAGAGCGTCGATCAAGTTTTTGGCGCCGTTGAGGAAACAATTGAATTTTATTATTTATTTAATTTCTGATTCGTATTAGTTTTTATTTTTATTTTTCCTTTTGTTTTCTTGTGTATAGATATAGAAAAAAATCTTAACTGGTTGGTTTGGTATATTATAAGTTGATACCATAATCTTCTAAATCAAGAGAGAAAAAAAATTCTTGCCAATTTTTGTTTTAACTTGTTTTCTGTTCTTCCATCTATTTCTTTCCTTTCTTCCCTTTTACAAATCTCAATACATTTTCCTTAACTTTTCATTAAAAAAATGGAACAATTTTCTTTTCCTTATTTTCTTCTCTGCCTCTACCAACATCACTCCACCACCTTCTCGACTTACTCAACAACAACCTCATCTTCCATAAACCATCAACTAGCCCCACTCCTTCACTGTTTCACAACTTCCAATTCCATTAACACCTTTTCTGCATCTCGTTTGTTCCATTAGAAACCCCAGCATGCTTCCACAACTTCAAAAATAAACCTTTACCATCCAACTCACATTCATTGAAATCATCTACCTCCTCACGCATTCATCATCACCTTCACTGTATATCCATCTACCACAACCAAGGTCAACGCCATCATCAACAACTTCTGCCTAAAATCCGCCAGTACCCATCTATTCAACGTTTGTCTCTACCTAGTCGCAAGCCCTACCACCATCTTCCCAAACAATAACCCTATTCCACAACTTCACCCGATCAATCTGATCATGCAACCACAGATACCTACGAAAAATCGAAATTAAAATCCTTTGTTATCACAAATCTAGTTCAACTGAAAAACCCAAGTTACGCAAATATCCACAAACCAGAAATCCACCATCAGCTCAAAACATCATCAACAGACCGCATACCTTCCTTTTGCCACTCAAAACTGCTCCAATTAAATCATCCCACTCTTCCTTCACTAATACACAACCATACCTCAAACCGCAAGCCCGTAACCACAAACAAAACCTGTATTCCCTTAACCTCAGCTTTAGCACAAATTCCGATCATCATCCCTACCCATCGACAACTTACAACTATGGCCTGAAATCAGACCTTCAAAGCCAAAAACCCTATTCGAACAGATTCAACGAATAAAAAATCAAAACTGTCAAACCCTAATTGAATTGTTAGGATCTTCTTTGATTGACATAAAAATAAATAAAAAAATAAACTCGGGATTTATTTCCTGAATCAAAGGAGTGATCGATTTCTTTATTTGGGGACTTGAATTTGTGAGAGAATAATGATCTATTGCTTATTTTTACTCCAGCTTGGCGTGTTTTTATAAGAGGCGTGCGTGATTTTGTGGCCTCTGAAATTGGAGAATGCATTGAGTGTGGCCCTGTTGGTCTTGAATTGGGGTTGAGCCAATCTGTTTTTTTAAGCCCAGAGTTGTTTTTTGTTTCTTTTAAGTCCAGTTCTTCTTGTAGTTTTTAGTTGTTGAGCTTAGTTTCTTTTTAACTTCTATTCTATTTTTTTATATTTTCCCTTTTTTTTGCTTCTTTAGAAAAAAAATACCTCAAAAAAAAAGGAAGTGAAATCTCCAACAACAAATCAAAGATCGAGGTCAAAGAATAGAGTCAAGCTTCAAACAGGGAATTCAACAGTCAAGCCATTTGCACATAACAAGATTTTATTCATTCAAGCTACTCAATTTTTCTGGATGGACTGCCATACCCCATTGTAATATTTTCTGAACTCTACAGGTGTTCTGCTACAAAGAAAAAAATAATATAGAAACTGCTTGTAAAAAATTTTCTGCAGGGGCAGTGGATTGCTTGTACAATTTTAATTCCTGCAATTATTTGTGTTTGATTGTTGTTTTGGCCAAATTTTGAAATAAATTTAGTTACAAGCAAAGCCCTGACAAACATAAGGTGAGGAAGTTATTACCTTTCCTTGGCTCCAAAACAATTAATTTTTTTCATTTGTATACTCCTTGGACTTAAATAAAAATTGATTAGACATTGGCCTTAGGAGCAAAACTAAAGCTTAACAAGACAAACAAATTAGGTTAAATATCTTATATTTTGAAATTTATTTTGCTGTATGGAATTCGTTCTATTCCTTTTGTAAAGCAAGGTGATACATATTACATCAGGAATCTTTCGACAATCTAGCAAAATTTCTAATTTATTGATTTAATTTAATTTGCAAAATATTTAACTACAAGAGTGTATTTTGTGAAATTGATTGTCTCAAGGGTTTGATCGCGGATATATATTAGTTCAATTTATTGAACTTCTAGCAAAAGAGGTTGCATACTACCCGTAAAACATTGGTCATATCTCGTAGTATTTATACTATACGTGAACGGCCATAAGACCCTCTTCTTCCTTTAAATCGAGATTATCAACAAATAAGATATACTTGAGTACATTGTTTATTTTTAATAGGAGCTTCTTGTGTCAACCTTAAGTCTAGGATTTTCTTGTTTGCATTTAACAACGATGAGTGAAAAAAGTGCCAGCCACCATAATTCTCCTATGGGGTCCCAGGTAAACCAAAATTTCCAAACGAGATGGATCAAAATCGAAGTAATCAAAATTTTCAAAATCTCAACCTAGAAATGGGTAGACCCTTATCTCTTCGAGATCGATGTTATCCAACTAGGACCATTCAACCATCTGTCATCGTGTTTCCACCGGCTGAGGAAATAATTTTGAGCTTAAACATTCTTTTATTCAAGGGGTGCCAAAGTTTACTGGTTCTGAAAATACTTATGAATTTCTAAGTGAATTTGAATTATACGCGTCCACAACAAAAATACAACAATTATCTAACGAATCAATCAGGCTAAGGATAATTCCATTCGCATTACTTGAAAGCGCTAAAAGATGGCTAAATTCTCTTCCAAAACATTCCATAAGAAGTTGGGATGAATTTATCATTTTATTCTTGAAGAAGTTTTTCCCTTTTCATAAAACTCTAAAAATCCAAACTAAAATAAATCAATTTTCTCAAAATGAGGGGGAATTTTTTTCAAAATACTTTGAGAGATTCAACCAACTACTATATAGTTGCCCTCATCATGCAATCCCAAAACACCACTTATGCCAAATTGCATATGAAGGGCTAAACTATCTGTAATGACCCGGATTTTGAGTAGGCTTTGGTTATCGACATAAGCTCGATGTCGATAACCAAAACATCAAAAAATCCCGGTAATTAATGAAAGAAACTAGAGGGTGAGAATAGAAAGATAGAAACTTATAGAATAGAAGAAGAAGAAGAACATCATCATCATCAGAGTAACACGAATCTCACAGCGGAACGAATAAAATATAACATAACTTTGAAATATAACAGTTATGTATACAATAGCACTTATCAGAGTACAACACTTACAACACAGCGGAAATAAACTATAGCTATATGATCCTGAAGCCTCCTGCTCCAGCTCTTCAAGTATCTGTAAAATCCTGACTACTTGACTGCCCGTACAAATTTAGGCACCCAAGAGTTTAGGGAAAACAACAAAGTAAACTCCGGGTCAGTCATGAGACTGGTGTGAGTAAAACAGTTTAAACAGGTATATGAACAAGTAAACGATATCTCATAAGACCACGCCGCAGAACGGAACGAGTTTTTCCCTTATGAGAATTCCAAAATATCTTTATATCAAAAACCTTTTGATACTATAATAATGTCTATGTACAAATAGATATCAACTAGCAGAAACGCTTTCATCTCACGTTCTACATATATAGTATACAATCAAAATCGCAAGCACGTATTGGATAATGGATTTCCAACTATGACAAGGTATGGAACCACCTTCCGATCAGTGTACTCTAGGAACGATACACTGGAGTTCAACAAGAACATCTTGCAACTCAGCCACACATGACAGACAACTCATTTCGCTTGAGTGTATCGAATGTACATCACCAACGGTTGGGATCAGCAACCGTTCCCGTATATATATATATATGGGACAGCATTGATAGATTAAAGAAGCAAATGAATATTCTCTAGATAGGTGATTATACACCCTACTTCGGTGCGACCGACTCAGCCATGCTGCCTGCCCGATTTCTGTCATTTACCGGATGTGAGGCTAGAAGCTACGCTTATCTTTTTACATATCACATCTTCATTCACTTAGAATGTCACATCGTCATACCCTCTAAATCACAAATTGATTTTCCCAAAAATACCACGGGTATAAGCTAAGAGAAACGAATTCCTCCGCCACCAACGTAAATACGTTTGAAACGATCAACTTACGTGATCTACCAGATATACTCTGTCAGACCTTCGTCCATACAAGTTATCCTGGGACTGGACAAACCGAAGGCACTATTCAGTATATCCATCTTAGTCACTTTTATCTAAGACTTATACAATAGCCCTTGCACTTTACTCCGTCTTCAATTTTCTTTGGCATATATGATTCGCAACGCTTATGCCTATACAGAGTGGTTCTTTGGATAATAACCCAACCGGTCTCTCCATATTGACAACGTTAAAATGGTCAGAACTTCGATAGTATGTGATTTAACTATCAAAGGAAAATACGTGTACAAACAACGATATTATTTCTAGAAGGAATTTATATCGATCAATCATCAAACAACTTTTATCCTTTTAATTAATTTATCATTTATTTATCTTACTTGTCATTTCCTGTTTCCCTATATTCAACATTTTCTTATTTTCTAAATTTAGAAAATATATGTTATTAACACTGGAAAACATTTCCATTTCTTGTTTTCTATATTAGAAAACATTTCTGGTTCTTATTGGAAAACATTTCCAAAACTCTTATATTGGATTTAGACGGATGTTTGGAGAAAACATCGTTGTGCCAACTCAAACCATTTCCTTTAATTACTAAATTCACTTAACCATCCTTTACTTCCGAACCTTAACCATTCCTTTACTGCCGAACCTTAACCATTCCTTAGTTAAAAACGAAGCCAATCAAGTTGGGGTAGAACTACCTCTCAGACCTTAACTGAACAACACTTCTAACCTTGAAATAGACAAAGTCCACTTTAAATTCCTTTAACTAACTTCCTTACTTAACCTTCCTTTCGAATAACTATATTCGGTTAACTCTTTTCAATTACTCTATTTGATTAACTCCTTTGGATTAACTCTATTTTCTTAACTCTATTTGGTTTACTCTATTCACTTAACTCCTGTCGAATAAACTATATTCGATATGTAACGTCCCGGATTTTTAGCTGTTTTATAATGGAATATTTAAATTAGTTGTAAATATTTAATTGTAAAAATAAAAGAATTTTTATATTGAATTTATCGATTTAATAATCGATATACGAATTAATCTATCGGGTAACGTAATACGAAAATAATATATAACTGAATTCAGAATTTAAAACTGAATCAAAAACAATGCTAACTGTTAATATAACTCTATTTGAATTTATTATCAATGGGTTTATTTGTTTAAAATTGAATCATATTTTAAATTGAAATTAATTTAAATCATTAATTTAAATTGTTATTTCCTTTATATAGTCGAATTAAAGTTCAGAAACCGTTCCGTTGAATTCAGAATAGTGGTATAACCCTAGGGGTGTCGGTCACTACGCTGAAAACGAAGTTCGAAATCAATGGGTATTTTAAATCAAATAAATTCATATTGATTAAAATTAAAATTAAATAAAAATAAAAATTTAGGCTGACCAAATGTTGGATATCAAGCCAACCGAAGTACAACACCCACCCTAAGCATTTCATTTCGCAGACCTATAGTTCTCTCGAGCCAAATTTTATGTCTACCATTTTCGTTATCAAAGAAACACAAATTGGATGGCCATGTCCTTACTGTTCCCTCACTCACTCTATAAATGGAACCCTCGGCCTTCTTATTTTTCCCAAAACCAGCAAAATCGCCTGCCTTTATTTCTTTTTCCTCATCATTCAAAATCATTTCATCGTAAAAAAAAAAAAGGAAATCGAACTCAAATTCGAATACAATACGAGATGATGCATCGCGATGGGGATAGGAGAATTCCTGAACTCGACTTCAAACCAGTCGCGACGAAGAGGGATTTGGGTAGGTCCAAACATGATGTTGACTGAGCAGGGTTCGACGTGGTAGTTCACCACGGGTTTAGGGTTGGAGTTCGAGCGGATTAGGTGGAATCGAAGCAGGTATTGGGCGAAGTTGAAATTTGTGGCGGTCTGTGTTTTATTTTGGGATAATGGATGCCAGCGTGAACTGTCATTTGGAGTTGTCTGAATAGTGCAAGAATGAGGGATGAACAGGTACGTTGCTGAACAGTAAGGTGATTATCGTGTGGAGTTCGTAAAAGAGATTCGACTGGGTGGCCATGAATTCAGAAGGATTGATGTTGTTGTCGAGGTTTTCTGTGTATTGAGGATGTCTGTCTGATGATGGCAACACGAGTGTGGAAGAGGCCAACTGACTGGAGATGGGTATGCAAATGGTGTGAGGTCATTCTAGGTGGTACAGCAGTAGTTCGTCAATAACACAACAATTGGTATGCTTGATAAAAAGGAGATAGTGTAGTATTCATTAAAATGCTGCTATGGAGCTAGAGTTGGTTTTAAGGAGGTGGGCGAGACTCAGATGGCAAGTGCAGTTGGTGACTTGGCCACATATAAGGGCAGACCTGTACATTGAGAAGAAGAAAGGATTAAATACATCGGTTAAAGTATAATTTTGTAATTTGTTTAGTTAATTATTTTTATTGAAGAAGTTAATTAAAAATAATAAATAGTTAATTGATAAATAAAAATCAAATTTTCATAGGTATTAATTGTGAGGCAATTCAAATAGATTCGAAGCAGAAATGATGTGAAATTTTATCAGATATTCGGCAAACAAAAATACAGGTGAGTAAATCTCACTCACCTTTTATTTAGAATTATTTTATTCGTTAAAAATAATTGGTTGATGCTTGTTGAATGTTTTCTGGTTGCTTTAAATATATTAGTTATTTAGGGTTGACTATTATATATATATTGGGTTGTTGATTGGTTGGATTCCCGCAGTCTCATTAGCGGATGCCCGCGGTACCATAGCGGATGATTACCCTATACGCCCCACGCTACGATTAGTGGATGACCTTCTATACCGCGATGTCCTGCCACAAAGCAGGATGGGTATTATTTCTGTTGACTAACATCTGTGGATGCAGGGAAAACAGGTTGGAGGAATCCGACTGGATTCCTCAAAAATATATTATCTGTTTGTTTGTTTGTTTGTTTGCTTGATTTCACATACATTAATATATGAAGTGTTAAAAATCAAATGATTGAAAATTGGGTGATTTGATTGTTTTAAATATCACTGGGCCAAATGTTAATTTACTAAAATATCATGAGAAGGATATTTAAGGTTTAAAAAGGAAATTCTATTGAGATTCAAGTAGAATTTAAAAATATAGAATTTCAAAATGGAATTTTGAAATAGAATTTCGAAATGGGATTTTGAAATGGAATTTCAAAATAGAACTTGAAATAGAATTTTTAAGTAGAAATTCAAATAGAATTTAATTATTAGAAAGGAGTTGGAATATTTGAAATACAAAAGAAATTTCAAATAGGATTTGAAAATGGAATTTTTAAATATATTATTCAAATAAAATTTGAGTATAACATTTGAATATAGAATTTGAATAAAAGAAAATTAAATACGGACTTTGAATGTAGAATTCAAAGAGAGTTAGATATAGACTTTGAATATAGAATTCAAAGGAATTGAAATAGAATTTGAATTCAAAGGAATTCAAATGGATTTGAATAAAGAAAAGTCAAATAGAGATTTGAACGAAGTTTAACTATAGAATTTGAAAAGAAAATTCTAATAGAATTTGAAAGGAAAATTCAAATAGAATTTGAATATAGAAATTCAAATATAGAATTTGAATCGGAGTTTGAATATTTGAAATTCAAATAGAATAAATATGGAATTTGAATTCAAAGAGAATTAAATAGGGGATTTGAATGTAGAATTAAAAAGGGATTCAAATGGAATTATAGAATTTGAATATAGCATTCAAATGTAAATTTAAACTATGGGATTTAAATATGTAATTTAAATGGAAAGTAAAATATGGAATTTGAATATAGGATTCAAATAGAACTGAAATTGGAATTTGAATATAGAATTCAAATAAAAGTGAAAATGGAGTTGAGTGGAGTTGAATTCATTTTAAACGAAGTTTAACGTTTATATTTATAAATATAATTAAAACGAACGCGCCGCAGCGCTGCAGTTCGAAAATTGGTGACTTGAACTTTATTTGAGTATATCGGAGTCAAATTAGGTCGGAATTCTTTGAAACAAGAACCGTCAGGACCAGTTAGATAATAGTTTTCTAATAGAAGAGAAAAATCTGGTTTTCGTCGAATAGATTTTGAGATATGTCAAATCAAATTTCTGAAAATGCAGCACCAGAAACCAATTAAAACCATAATGGATTTTATAGGGGTTTTTAAGTAAATAAAAATCCAAAATTTTCCATTAAAAATACAGTCTGGAGTTAGAAAATAAATGTTAACTCAAGCGAAGTAAGTAAAGTGTTTTTTTTTTGAGACAATAATCATATTTTTGATTATTGAATAGAATTAGCTAAGTCAAAGAAGAATTGGTTAATCGAGTGTTGAATTGAAGTCAAACTTGAAAAGTGAATTTGGAAATTGTAAATATATATTCGAAATCGAATATAGAACTTAAATTGAATTTTGAATTCAATTAGTTGATAAGTATGTTGAAATATATTTGAAATATGTTATATCCCAATATACAAGCGAAATAGACCCAAAGAGTTAATTAACGAGTTAATTAACGAGTTGAGTCAAACGAGTGTATGAAGTTGAAATGAATTGTACAGGTATAGATATACCGGGGACAGTTATGGGATAAAGTGATGAAGGTATATAATTAGTGTGCTCGACAATAAGGTACATGTTTAATTCATATACGAGATTTTATGCGCCGTATCGGCAAGCCGCTTGGTTTTTCTTTTTCTTTTTGAGATGAGAAGGACCGGGAATGCTATTTGAAATTTCCCGATGCTCCCGGTACAGGGGAGGTTATGGCGAATTTTTCCGGAAATTTAAGGAGTTAGAATATTTTTAAAGATATTTTGTTAGTTAGAAATCATTGTATCGACGTATAGAATTCGATAGGTAAGTGAATATAAAAATCGAATATTGTAAATAAAAAGGGAAATCTATAAATTAGAAATAGAAAGCGAACTTTATACATGTTTTAAAAATGAACAATTGGATTGTATAGTGTGTTTATTCGAGGTAAGTGGTTTCGCCTTTTTGAAGTTGAGGATGTTTTCAGTTAAGGTCTGAGAGGTAATTGTACCCCAACTTGATTGATTTCATTTTTAATGGATAAATAGCAAGATCCAGTCTCGAAGGGAAGTGTTTGAAAAGGGTTAGTTGAATAAAATAGTTTGGGTTGTTGTAACGATATTTTACACAACATTCGTCTTAAACCCAAGTGATGGAATTTTGGAAATATAACAAGTAAATATTTCTGAGTATAATTAAAACAGTCGGGAGTGATTGGAATTGTTTCCAATTGCAAATAGAGATATTTTCTAATATATAGAAAATAAAAGGAGTTGATATTGGGAAATGCTTTCCAAATAGCGTAAAGGGCCAATATGGTTATTGAAATATTTGGATAACAAATATTGATAAGGAAATGGAGAAGAGATTTAATTAATGAATTATAAATTAAAGAGCCCAGTGATTTGTTTGATATGTTTGGATGAACACTTGTTTTTATTCTGTAACAACCCGTAAAATGCGAGCCAGTTTGAAATTTTTATTTTGGCAATTTTAGCGAATTTTGAATATTTAAAATAGATTATTTTAAATAAAAACGACGTGAAATTTATTTTGAATAGAATTCGACGTATATATTATACGCGTCGTCGTTGGAATATAAATATTTATATATAATTATAAATAGAATTGAAAATGGCGCGGTAGTTCGATAATTCGATTTTAAACTTCAATTGAACATACCGGGTGCAAAACAATCCGGATTTTAGTGAAACCAAAAACATTAGGATCTAATTGGTATTATCTTTCCAACGAATCCGAAAAATCAAAATTTCGTAGCGAGAATCAAAGGATATGTCCAGTTGAAAATTCTGAATAGTCGCTATGGAATTCAGGCCCTTAAAAATGGACATTTTGCAAATGACCTCGGATTTCGACGAAACCAGTTTTGTTGGGTCCGTGATGTCAAGTTATTGCTAGATTCCAAATTTCATAATTTTTCGAATCAATATGTGAGCGTGGCAAAGGAAAACGTGTTTTGACCATTTCAGTTGATTTTAATCGACTGGAAATTGGCCATTTTTCCAACGGTCTCAGAATTTGACAAAACTAGTTTTGTTAGGACCATATCGTCAATACGAAGCTAGGAAATATTTTTTGAGAATTTTTAAAGTTCGTATGTGACCCCGGTAATTTGAAATGTACGTTTAAAATTCAATATAGTGATTTAAAGGTAAATTTAACAGAAACTAATTCAAACGATCAAATCAACCTGCGATACATATCCCATTGTGTTCGGAATAGGGGTAATATGCTATGGACGACAGGCGGTGGGCCTCGTTTCGAGGTCGTATGTAAAAGTCAACCTTTTGAAATATAAAATAATAAATAAAAATAATAAAAAAAACCCTTACCTCCTTTGCCCCCCCCCCCGTCCATATTCATTCAACAGAATAAAAAAAAAAGAGAACCCGTGGATCTCGTTCGCCCTCCCCTTGGAGGCGTCGCCGCCGCCAGCACTGGCGTGGGCCACCGCGCCGCCTTGCTTCTCCCTCTCCCCCTCCGTTCGACCTTCCTTTCCAACAGCACCCCGTCTCCCCTTTCTCTCTCTCCTCCACCGCGAAGAGCAGCAGACGCCGATCCCCCACTTCCGCCGTTCAACCTCCTGCTGCTGCCCCTCCTCTTCACCGATCCGCCACCTCGCGTCAGCCCCCTCCGAACCTTCCAAGCCACCGTGACAGCTCCCCCCCTGATGACCGACGTAGACCCCTGTAAGTCGTTTTTTTTTATTTGTTTTACTTTTATTTTATATAAATAGAAAATTAAAACTGATTTTTTTTAGGAATTTTAAAACTGATTTAAGGAAAATATAAAAACTAATTTTTTTTAAGAAATAAAGAAAACTGATTTTAAAAGTAATTTAAAACTGATTTTAAAAAGAATTTAAAATAGAAAAGGTTTGAATTTTAAATGGAAAAAGATTAGAACTTTAAAGGGTGAAAAGATAGGATTTTTATTTGGTAAAAGGTATGATCTTTATATTTTTAAAGTGATAAAAATATGATTTTTATATTTTTAAAGTATTAAAAATATAATCTTTATAGGATAGAGAATATAAAAATATCATCTTTGTATATGTAGCGAAATAAAAATCTGATTTTTATTTTATATACGTTGAGATAAAGTGGTAAATTTTATAAAGGCGAAAACTTTATTTTTATAAAGGTAAAATCTTTAAATTAGAAAAGGTGAAATCTTTAAATTAGAAAAGGTGAAATCTTTAAATTAGAAAAGGTGAAATCTTTAAATTAGAAAAGGTGAAATCTTTAAATTAGAAAAGGTGAAATCTTTAAAGTAGAAAAGGCGAAATATTTGAAAAGACGAGATCTTTATATAGAAAGTAGCATAGTAAAAATTCGATTTTTAAATATATGAAGTGATTATAAAAATATGATTTTTAAATTGAAAACGAACAAATAAAAATGTGATTTTTATTTTAAAGATATCAAAATATAAAAATGTGATTTTTTTATATATATAGTGACAACGGGCCACGAAGATGACGAAGATAGGATAACGACGAAGATTTCTATCAAGGAAGTGTCGTGGAGCTGGATAGCTATCGGTGAGAACTTCTCACTCTAAATTTCTTTTCTAGTTATATATATATATATACTAGGATGCAGACGGTGCTTAGTAGCACCCGACACCCGTCATCCACAGACCATGGATGGCTTGTTTGTTAAATTGTTTGATTGTGTAGTTGGTTAGGTTATTGGTTTGAATTGAATTATTTGGTGAATTGAAATTGATTTGATTGATGTGTGAATGGCGTGGGCCTTCACTGGACCGGGGATAAGGCTAGGCCTCGTCCCGTTTCTAGTATCGTGCCGTTATGCCGCCGAAATTTTCTAAAAAATGTTAGAAAAATAAAAATAATCATTTATTGAATAAATGAACTGAATAGAAATTCAAGTGTTAAAATAAAATAGTTTGATCGTTAAAAATATAATTTTTAACGTAAAAATGGATAAATGAATATTTATAAACAAATCGGCCGATTTGTTTATATACACTGATTTGACTGATATCGATTGGGTCGATAAATTTTACACGTCGCCCAACTGCACAAATAAAATCTGTGTTTGATTGTTTGAAACCCCACACGGGTGTTGGGATGAAATTTGAAGTTCACTCATCCTGATTGATTAAATATGTTGATCGATTGATTGACAGGCTGTTATAAGCGTTAGATATCTATATTTGATGCTTATACAGTGTAGTGCACTTTGGTTGATGGTTGATTATTTTTCAATGCTATTATATACATGTGTTGTATGGAATCCATATAATTAACATTATATGGTGATTGATTGGGCCTCATTCCAATCGGGAAAATAATGAATATTATAAAGGAAAATTCATGTGTTGAATGAAATAAATATTCATTTGTTGAATAGAATAACGAATTTATTGAAAAATATAAAGCCGTGTTGATTAGAGATGCGTTATTTTGACGCGAACGATATTTATATCGATTTGATTCGTTGTATAATGAATGTTGAAAAGTGATTTCAAAATTTAATATTTTGAAAGGAAATTCAAATTGAATTAGATTAAAAATTCAAATGGAAATTTTATTGAATCAATTTGAAATGAATTCGAATCGAATAGAAAATGAATTCGATTCGAATTGAATAGAAAGTGAGTTTGAATTCGAATAAAATCGAAATGAATTGAATTGAAAACGATTTCGAAATGAATTGAATTGAAAACGATTTCGAAATGAATTGAATTGAAAACGATTTCGAAATGAATTGAATTGAAAACGATTTCGAAATGAATTGAATTGAAAACGATTTCGAAATGAATTGAATTGAAAACGATTTCGAAATGAATTGAATTGAAAACGATTTCGAAATGAATTGAATTGAAAACGAATTCAAATTGAATTGAAAGGGAATTGAAATGAATTCAAATTGAATTAAAATTTGAATTGAATAGAAATGAATTTTAAAACGAATTTATAAAGAAGAATTCAATTTTGATTTGAATTGAAAAGAAAGTTGAAATGGTTTTGAAAACGATTTTAAAACGATTTATAAAATTCGTTTTAAATAGAAATCGACGAAATATATATTATATATATATATATATAATATAATGGCCTGAATAGAACGCGCCGCGCCACGGCAGTTCGTGAATTTCGACCATTTATTTCAAACGGACATTGCGGGAGATCCGACCGTTGAATTCTCCTAAAACCGGAACCGTTGGGTTCGTATCGAAAAGAGCTTTCCAATGAATATTAGAAATTTGAAATCTAACGGTCGGATTTGGAATTATGTCCAAATCAAATTCGAAAAAGGTCGCTGTAAGTGCAGTTCGATGGCCGTAGATGGAAATCGACTGTACGAGCCTTGATAAAATTATTAAAAATATTCATAATTTGTGTAAAATTATAATATGTGAATTGGAAAGAATTGGGCTGGAAAATTCCACATTTGAATAGATAAAAATAGATTTTTATCGAAATGAACTAGTTTTGAACTAGAATTAAAAATCAATTTATTTTTAAATAAATAAATTGAATTTGAAAGTGATTTTGAAAATAATCAATATTTCCAATACGTGGCTTGGACTGGAGTTGAATCGAAATTATCTTCGGGATATTTCGATGTTGGATTTCGTGACTATACAGATATTGTTATGGGAATTTGAAAGATATATTTTATATCGTTATTCCCAATACGATATATGTTGGTTTCAGAATTTGATATTGAATATAAGCCGATATATTTTCTATTCAAAGCCTTGTATTTAATATCAAATGTGATTTGGGTTTATCGTGAATCGTGTTTTAGATGACATTGGTTCTTTAACCCAGTTAAAGGCAAGATGTTGATTTTTGAAAAGATTAAAACTAAGTGGAGTTTTAATGGATCTTTAATTAGATTAAAAATGTGAATTGATAATTTAAATTATCAAATTTGAAAAGTGATCGAGAGTGGAGTATCACCAGTTTTGCTCCAAAGCGATAGTTAAATCTTTAATTAGATTTGAACGTGAAATGGTAATTAATTTTACCGATAACACCGTGGTGTTAGATATGGAGTATCACCAGTTTTGCTCCATGGGATATATAGGTTGGGATTGGGAAATAAAACAAATAATTACTTCGGTGTGGTTCGCTAATCCCGACTAGTTTGAAATGATATCCAAAGGAAGATTATAGGATAAATTTAGAAGAATTTATCTTGGATAAAATTAATGGGAACATTTCCCTAAGAATGTGATTTTGTGAATAAAAGAATATTCTGAATTGGAATGAGGCGTTCGTTGTGTTTGTGTAACATTTGTTTATCATATACGTGGGTTATTCAGGAAGGCCGGGTTATACCCATTCTGAATAACCGATTCGACGAGATGTCGAAGATGAAGACGGTGGTTGAAGACCGGAAGTCTTCACATCATTTGGGTGATTACTGATGATCTTGATTGGGCTGTACACCCAGGATGAGGGAATCAGTTGGTGATCTTCCAGACGTACTTGGAGATGGATGGATATGCGAGGAAAGTGCCTCCGGTTTCGTTCAGACCCAGAACGAACTTGTAAATGGATTGTGTGTCTGACATTGGATTTTATTCTGTGTTGATTGATTTCTATTAAATATACATCTGTTTGGCGGCGGAGAATTTATTCTCTTGCTTAACGCCCTTCTCTGAGACGTACGAGCTCAGAGGTTGTATATCGATGGACATCAGTCGCATGGAGTGAATTGCCAATGTGGCATGCGTAAGTGGCAATTGATCAGGGCTTTTGTTGAAAAGCAAGGTCTTGTGGTTGATGATCAAAGCACGGCCTGTGTGGCGTAGCTTTGTGTATAACGTGAATTCGCGAGCCTCACACCTCGGTATGAGTCAAAAACGGGAGACGGACCCAAGGAGTGCATGACGTTTCTTTCTAGCTAGGGTGGTGTCAGTGACCTACCAGCCCTGACATTTATATACTTTTCACCTGTGTGGTTGTTGGATATGAGGCGCCTCAGATATAGGTCTGTAAGGACCGGGAAACGTGTGTTCAGGAATTGCCAATCCTCAAAAGTAAGAGAGGACCGGCCTTGGAGGATCCAGGGGATTGCTGTGTGCGGTCCCGAGGCATTTGCTAGAGTGTCTCGAACGCGGAGAGGAGCTTGCCCCTTGCCTCGACTCATGATGGAATCCAATTTCCAATACGTGTGTTTCGGTTTTATTTGTAGAACCTAGTATGGCGACATAGTGGTATGGGTCATTCATGCCGCCTATGATTGATATTTATGATTGAAATTGTTTTGACACTATACACCTATAATAGTATCAAATAATGTGTTTTAAACGTATCAAGCATGCTTTGGCTGTTATAAGGTAAAAACCCTATCCTCCGGCTTGCGTTGCATTGTGTGATGGGACCTGGGTCTTATAACAGCTTCATTTTTCTTTATTTAGCATTGCGCTGTTTGTTTTATGCACTGGTATTCTTGGGAGGAAACCCGTTCCGTGTTATACGGCGTGGTCCCTTGATTTATCGAACTTTAAAATAAAGAATTATAACTGTTTTAGTTCTCACACCAGTCACATGACTGACCTGGAGTTTATTGTTTTAACCTAAACTCTGGGTGCCCCTATTTTCCGCACGGGCATCTAGTAGTTTTGGTTTTGCAGATTTATATTCACAGGGTCCTGATTTACAGCTGGAACGATGCTCGGAAAGCTCTATATCCGTGCATTACTTTCAGTTGTGCTTTTGTATTATTTTCCGCTGCTGTGTAATTTATTGTAATCTCTGATATTTATCGAATGTAATTTATTCATTTATACTCTGTATATTCTTGTATCTGATGGAATTGTTGTAATAACAATGAAATGTTCTTCCGTATGCGTTCTATTTTGTCTTGTCCTCACAGTAATTCGTTCTTTCTCATCTCTTCGGAGACCGGGGAAGTTCGGGTCGCTTCATTTGGTATCAGAGCTTTGGTTTACAGAGCTCGAGAACAAGACACATTAGAACCATACGAAAGAATTCATCAGATATTGGATTAGTAATATCCAATTAGAATGACTCGTTAGAGATAGGATCAGTAGTATCCTAGAACGGGTGTGAAGAGTATATTTTTCAAATGAAAACAAATTTTGTTTTGAAAATTTAAGTCGTTTTATACGTATTTGAATTATTTATTTATTTTGAATATGGACAATCGAGTATATATAGATTTCGCGTATACGCGTCATGAACGTATATTCGAAGTTTTAATATACTGGGTAGATATAGAATCACATTCTAGACATCCGGGAATGATTCTGATGATGGTGCGTCATCATCAATATTCATATTCGAATTTCGAAGGTGTGATTTCTATATATTTCCATTAGACTGGTGTGAGAACCAAAACCTATATAGCTAGAACACATTGTTGTGAATTGGCATCAAGAACATGATTTTTTGTATATATATCAAAATTATGAATTTGAAACTCTAATCACTAATTGATTGATGTTTGGGTTGTTTGTTTAATTGTTTGCTAATTTTTAACCATTTAGCCTAATTGAATCAAATATTGACTTATATTGAAAATTGGTCGCATTGGCTTGCATATACATATACTTACATTGAACAGGTCATAGCAAGGAGGCTAGAGCAGAGAATAAAATTTGTTTGCCCGACAAATAGGTACATGTTTACTACATAATTTCCTGTTTTGTTTGGGTGATGATGATTTTGTGAGCCTATTGGCTAGCCGCTTGGCTTTTTCTTTTTCTTTTTGAGATCTGAAGGACCGGGGAAGCTATTTGAAATTCCCCGATGCTCCCGGTGTAGGGGAGGTTATGGCGAAATTTTTCGAAAATTTAGGGTGTTAGCCAAATTTTTGAAATTTTGAAAATTCTCAGAAACTGAAAAGTTGGAGAATGGAAGCCAGATCGAATGTAGAGCTGAATAATCAAACCACTTTCGACTTTGTTCCTTTTCGGGGACGAAAAGTTTTAAGTGGGGGAGATTGTAACAACCCGTAAAATGCGAGCCAGTTTGAAATTTTTATTTTGGCAATTTTAGCGAATTTTGAATATTTAAAATAGATTATTTTAAATAAAAACGACGTGAAATTTATTTTGAATAGAATTCGACGTATATATTATACGCGTCATCGTTGGAATATAAATATTTATATATAATTATAAATAGAATTGAAAATGGCGCGGTAGTTCGATAATTCGATTTTAAACTTCAATTGAACATACCGGGTGCAAAACAATCCGGATTTTAGTGAAACCAAAAACATTAGGATCTAATTGGTATTATCTTTCCAACGAATCCGAAAAATCAAAATTTCGTAGCGAGAATCAAAGGATATGTCCAGTTGAAAATTCTGAATAGTCGCTATGGAATTCAGGCCCTTAAAAATGGACATTTTGCAAATGACCTCGGATTTCGACGAAACCAGTTTTGTTGGGTCCGTGATGTCAAGTTATTGCTAGATTCCAAATTTCATAATTTTTCGAATCAATATGTGAGCGTGGCAAAGGAAAACGTGTTTTGACCATTTCAGTTGATTTTAATCGACTGGAAATTGGCCATTTTTCCAACGGTCTCAGAATTTGACAAAACTAGTTTTGTTAGGACCGTATCTTCAATACGAAGCTAGGAAATATTTTTTGAGAATTTTTAAAGTTCGTATGTAACCCCGGTAATTTGAAATGTACGTTTAAAATTCAATATAGTGATTTAAAGGTAAATTTAACGGAAACTGATTCAAACGATCAAATCAACCTGCGATACATATCCCATTGTGTTCGGAATAGGGGTAATATGCTATGGACGACAGGCGGTGGGCCTCGTTTCGAGGTCGTATGTAAAAGTCAACCTTTTGAAATATAAAATAATAAAATAATAAATAAAAATAAATAAAAAAAAACCCCTTACCTCCTTTGCCCCCCCGTCCATATTCATTCAACAGAATAAAAAAAAAAGAGAACCCGCGGATCTCGTTCGCCCTCCCCTTGGAGGCGTCGCCGCCGCCAGCACTGGCGTGGGCCACCGCGCCGCCCTGCTTCTCCCTCTCCCCCTCCGTTCGACCTTCCTTTCCAGCAGCACCCCGTCTCCCCTTTCTCTCTCTCCTCCACCGCGAAGAGCAGCAGACGCCGATCCCCCCCTTCCGCCGTTCAACCTCCTGCTGCCGCCCCTCCTCTTCACCGATCCGCCACCTCGCGTCAGCCTCCTCCGAACCTTCCAAGCCACCGTGACAGCTTCCCCCCCCCCCCCCCCTGATGACCGACGTAGCCCCCTGTAAGTCGTTTTTTTTTATTTGTTTTACTTTTATTTTATATAAATAGAAAATTAAAACTGATTTTTTTTAGGAATTTTAAAACTGATTTAAGGAAAATATAAAAACTGATTTTTTTTAAGAAATAATGAAAACTGATTTTAAAAGTAATTTAAAACTGATTTTAAAAAGAATTTAAAATAGAAAAGGTTTGAATTTTAAATGGAAAAAGATTAGAACTTTAAAGGGTGAAAAGATAGGATTTTTATTTGGTAAAAGGTATGATCTTTATATTTTTAAAGTGATAAAAATATGATTTTTATATTTTTAAAGTATTAAAAATATAATCTTTATAGGATAGAGAATATAAAAATATCATCTTTGTATATGTAGCAAAATAAAAATCTGATTTTTATTTTATATACGTTGAGATAAAGTGGTAAATTTTATAAAGGCGAAAACTTTATTTTTATAAAGGTAAAATCTTTAAATTAGAAAAGGTGAAATCTTTAAATTAGAAAAGGTGAAATCTTTAAATTAGAAAAGGTGAAATCTTTAAAGTAGAAAAGGCGAAATATTTGAAAAGACGAGATCTTTATACAGAAAGTAGCATAGTAAAAATTCGATTTTTAAATATATGAAGTGATTATAAAAATATGATTTTTAAATTGAAAACGAACAAATAAAAATGTGATTTTTATTTTAAAGATATCAAAATATAAAAATGTGATTTTTTTTATATATATAGTGACAACGGGCCACGAAGATGACGAAGATAGGATAACGACGAAGATTTCTATCAAGGAAGTGTCGTGGAGCTGGATAGCTATCGGTGAGAACTTCTCACTCTAAATTTCTTTTCTAGTTATATATATATATACTAGGATGCAGACGGTGCTTAGTAGCACCCGACACCCGTCATCCACAGACCATGGATGGCTTGTTTGTTAAATTGTTTGATTGTGTAGTTGGTTAGGTTATTGGTTTGAATTGAATTATTTGGTGAATTGAAATTGATTTGATTGATGTGTGAATGGCGTGGGCCTTCACTGGACCGGGGATAAGGCTAGGCCTCGTCCCGTTTCTAGTATCGTGCCGTTATGCCGCCGAAATTTTCTAAAAAATGTTAGAAAAATAAAAATAATCATTTATTGAATAAATGAACTGAATAGAAATTCAAGTGTTAAAATAAAATAGTTTGATCGTTAAAAATATAATTTTTAACGTAAAAATGGATAAATGAATATTTATAAACAAATCGGCCGATTTGTTTATATACACTGATTTGACTGATATCGATTGGGTCGATAAATTTTACACGTCGCCCAACTGCACAAATAAAATCTGTGTTTGATTGTTTGAAACCCCACACGGGTGTTGGGATGAAATTTGAAGTTCACTCATCCTGATTGATTAAATATGTTGATCGATTGATTGACAGGCTGTTATAAGCGTTAGATATCTATATTTGATGCTTATACAGTGTAGTGCACTTTGGTTGATGGTTGATTATTTTTCAATGCTATTATATACATGTGTTGTATGGAATCCATATAATTAACATTATATGGTGATTGACTGGGCCTCATTCCAATCGGGAAAATAATGAATATTATAAAGGAAAATTCATGTGTTGAATGAAATAAATATTCATTTGTTGAATAGAATAACGAATTTATTGAAAAATATAAAGCCGTGTTGATTAGAGATGCGTTATTTTGACGCGAACGATATTTATATCGATTTGATTCGTTGTATAATGAATGTTGAAAAGTGATTTCAAAATTTAATATTTTGAAAGGAAATTCAAATTGAATTAGATTAAAAATTCAAATGGAAATTTTATTGAATCAATTTGAAATGAATTCGAATCGAATAGAAAATGAATTCGATTCGAATTGAATAGAAAGTGAGTTTGAATTCGAATAAAATCGAAATGAATTGAATTGAAAACGATTTCGAAATGAATTGAATTGAAAACGATTTCGAAATGAATTGAATTGAAAACGATTTCGAAATGAATTGAATTGAAAACGATTTCGAAATGAATTGAATTGAAAACGATTTCGAAATGAATTGAATTGAAAACGAATTCAAATTGAATTGAAAGGGAATTGAAATGAATTCAAATTGAATTAAAATTTGAATTGAATAGAAATGAATTTTAAAACGAATTTATAAAGAAGAATTCAATTTTGATTTGAATTGAAAAGAAAGTTGAAATGGTTTTGAAAACGATTTTAAAACGATTTATAAAATTCGTTTTAACTAGAAATTGACGAAATATATATTATATATATTATATATATAATATAATGGCCTGAATAGAACGCGCCGCGCCGCGGCAGTTCGTGAATTTCGACCATTTATTTCAAACGGACATTGCGGGAGATCCGACCGTCGGATTCTCCTAAAACCGGAACCGTTGGGTTCGTATCGAAAAGAGCTTTCCAATGAATATTAGAAATTTGAAATCTAACGGTCGGATTTGGAATTATGTCCAAATCAAATTCGAAAAAGGTCGCTGTAAGTGCAGTTCGATGGCCGTAGATGGAAATCGACTGTACGGGCCTTGATAAAATTATTAAAAATATTCATAATTTGTGTAAAATTATAATATGTGAATTGGAAAGAATTGGGCTGGAAAATTCCACATTTGAATAGATAAAAATAGTTTTTTATCGAAATGAACTAGTTTTGAACTAGAATTAAAAATCAATTTATTTTTAAATAAATAAATTGAATTTGAAAGTGATTTTGAAAATAATCAATATTTCTAATACGTGGCTTGGACTGGAGTTGAATCGAAATGATCTTCGGGATATTTCGATGTTGGATTTCGTGACTATACAGATATTGTTATGGGAATTTGAAAGATATATTTTATATCGTTATTCCCAATACGATATATGTTGGTTTCAGAATTTGATATTGAATATAAGCCGATATATTTTCTATTCAAAGCCTTGTATTTAATATCAAATGTGATTTGGGTTTATCGTGAATCGTGTTTTAGATGACATTGGTTCTTTAACCCAGTTAAAGGCAAGATGTTGATTTTTGAAAAGATTAAAACTAAGTGGAGTTTTAATGGATCTTTAATTAGATTAAAAATGTGAATTGATAATTTAAATTATCAAATTTGAAAAGTGATCGAGAGTGGAGTATCACTAGTTTTGCTCCAAAGCGATAGTTAAATCTTTAATTAGATTTGAACGTGAAATGGTAATTAATTTTACCGATAACACCGTGGTGTTAGATATGGAGTATCACCAATTTTGCTCCATGGGATATATAGGTTGGGATTGGGAAATAAAACAAATAATTACTTCGGTGTGGTTCGCTAATCCCGACTAGTTTGAAATGATATCCAAAGGAAGATTATAGGATAAATTTAGAAGAATTTATCTTGGATAAAATTAATGGGAACATTTCCCTAAGAATGTGATTTTGTGAATAAAAGAATATTCTGAATTGGAATGAGGCGTTCGTTGTGTTTGTGTAACATTTGTTTATCATATACGTGGGTTATTCAGGAAGGCCGGGTTATACCCATTCTGAATAACCGATTCGACGAGATGTCGAAGATGAAGACGGTGGTTGAAGACCGGAAGTCTTCACATCGTTTGGGTGATTACTGATGATCTTGATTGGGCTGTACACCCAGGATGAGGGAATCAGTTGGTGATCTTCCAGACGTACTTGGAGATGGATGGATATGCGAGGAAAGTGCCTCCGGTTTCGTTCAGACCCAGAACGAACTTGTAAATGGATTGTGTGTCTGACATTGGATTTTATTCTGTGTTGATTGATTTCTATTAAATATACATCTGTTTGGCGGTGGAGAATTTATTCTCTTGCTTAACGCCCTTCTCTGAGACGTACGAGCTCAGAGGTTGTATATCGATGAACATCAGTCGCATGGAGTGAATTGCCAATGTGGCATGCGTAAGTGGCAATTGATCAGGGCTTTTGTTGAAAAGCAAGGTCTTGTGGTTGACGATCAAAGCACGGCCTGTGTGGCGTAGCTTTGTGTATAACGTGAATTCGCGAGCCTCACACCTCGGTATGAGTCAAAAACGGGAGACGGACCCAAGGAGTGCATGACGTTTCTTTCTAGCTAGGGTGGTGTCAGTGACCTACCAACCCTGACATTTATATACTTTTCACCTGTGTGGTTGTTGGATATGAGGCGCCTCGGATATAGGTCTGTAAGGACCGGGAAACGTGTGTTTAGGAATTGCCAATCCTCAAAAGTAAGAGAGGACCAGCCTTGGAGGATCCAGGGGATTGCTGTGTGCGGTCCCGAGGCATTTGCTAGAGTGTCTCGAACGCGGAGAGGAGCTTGCCCCTTGCCTCGACTCATGATGGAATCCAATTTCCAATACGTGTGTTTCGGTTTTATTTGTAGAACCTAGTATGGCGACATAGTGGTATGGGTCATTCGTGCCGCCTATGATTGATATTTATGATTGAAATTGTTTTGACACTATACACCTATAATAGTATCAAATAATGTGTTTTAAACGTATCAAGCATGCTTTGGCTGTTATAAGGTAAAAACCCTATCCTCCGGCTTGCGTTGCATTGTGTGATGGGACCTGGGTCTTATAACAGCTTCATTTTTCTTTATTTAGCATTGCGCTGTTTGTTTTATGCACTGGTATTCTTGGGAGGAAACCCGTTCCGTGTTATACGGCGTGGTCCCTTGATTTACCGAACTTTAAAATAAAGAATTATAACTGTTTTAGTTCTCACACCAGTCACATGACTGACCTGGAGTTTATTGTTTTAACCTAAACTCTGGGTGCCCCTATTTTCCGCACGGGCAGCTAGCAGTTTTGGTTTTGCAGATTTATATTCACAGGGTCCTGATTTACAGCTGGAACGATGCTCGGAAAGCTCTGTATCCGTGCATTACTTTCAGTTGTGCTTTTGTATTATTTTCCGCTGCTGTGTAATTTATTGTAATCTCTGATATTTATCGAATGTAATTTATTCATTTATACTCTGTATATTCTTGTATCTGATGGAATTGTTGTAATAACAATGAAATGTTCTTCCGTATGCGTTCTATTTTGTCTTGTCCTCACAGTAATTCGTTCTTTCTCATCTCTTCGGAGACCGGGGAAGTTCGGGTCGCTTCATATTCGATAGTTAAATCACAGACTATCGAAGTTTTTGACCATCGTTGTCAATATGGAGAGACCGGTTGGATTATTATCCGAAGAACCACTCCGTATCGGCATAAGCGTTGCGAACCAAGTATGCTGAATATATTGAAGACGGAGTAAAGTGCAAGGACTCTTTCTATTACATAGAAATAGTGCCTTCGGTTTCGTTCAATCCCAGAACGAACGTAAATGGACGAATGTCTGACAGAGTATTTCCAATGATCAAATGGGTTGGTCTGTATAAATATATATGGTTGCAACGGATTTATTCCCTTAGCATAACATCCAGAATATTTGGGCAAACTCAACTAGTGATTAACGGATCTGACAATGTGGCATTCAAAGTGATTGTGCTATCAATGAATGGTAAGTATTCGTAGCCTCAGGCCTCAACAACCGGGAAAGGACAAAAATCGGGCAGGCAGCATGGCTATGTGGGTCGCACCCATTGGGATGTATAATCACCTATCTAGAGGTTCATTTAATTTCTTATTCTATTCGATGCTGTCCCAGTCGGGAGGCGGTTGCTGATCCCAACCGTTGGTGATATACATTCGATACACTCAAGCAAAATGAGTGGTCGGTCATGTGTGGGCCGGGTTAGAAGATGTTCTTGTTGAACCCAGTGTATTCCTCTCTAGAGATACACAGTCGGAAGGTGATTCCATACCTTGTCATGTTGGAAATCCAATCTCCAATAAGCGCCATGCGGTTTTTGATTTTATACTATGTATGTGGAGCGTGAGATGCAAGCGTTCTGCTATTTGGTTATTTACTTGATATAGACATTATTATAATATCACTGGATTTTCGTATCAAAGTGTTTTGGGTTATAGTAAGGTAAAAACCGTCCATGTTTATGTGTGGGCTGGTCTTACTATTATCTTTTCTTTCAAAAAGGGTTTTGAAAGTTAAACAAGTGGTTGGAGTTTACTCACACCAGTCCCATGACTGACCCAGAGTTTTTTTGTTTTTGTTTTCCCTAAACTCTTGGGTGCCCAAATTTGTACGGGCAGTCAAGTAGTCGGGATTTTACAGATTCAATTGAAGGAGCTGGAAGCAGGAGGCTTCACCAGTTAGCTGTAGATTATCGTATTTCCGCTGTGTACTATGTTGTATCTGGAAACAGATGTTTATAACTGTTCCAGAAATGACTGTTGTGCTCTGATGATGGTATGTATATAAAGTTACTGATTTGTATTTCAAAAGTTAGGTTATATAATATATTTTATTCGTTCCGCTGTGAGTTTGTGATCTTCGTTTTTCTTCTATTCTAATATTTCTTTCTTTCTATTTCTCATCCTCTAACTTCTTTCTAATAATGATTCGTATTTCTGTGCAATTTGGGTTGGACGTATGGTGTTATTAGTCAACTCAGGTAGTACGGAAAATGTGGGTCGTTACACGATAACTCCTCTAACTCTATTCGAATAAACTATATTCGATTAACTCCTTTCAAATATCTAGATTTGATAACTCCTTTCGAATAACTAGATTCGATAACTCATTCTCGAATAACTAGATTCGATAACTTCTTCTCGAATAACTAGATTCGATAACTTCTTCTCGAATAACCAATATTCGATTACCTTACTTCGAATAACTTATATTCGATTATCTCACTTCGAATAACTAATATTCGATAATTCTTCTCGAATGAACTATATTCGATTTCTCTTCTCGAATAAACTATATTCGATTACTCTTCTCTTCGAATACACTATATTCGATAACTCTACTTCGAATAAGTGATATTCGATAACTCCACTCGATTAACTCTATTTGAATAACTCTAACTGGTCAACTCTAACTCTAACTGGTTAACTCTAACTCTAACTGGTTAACTCTAGTTGATTACTCTAACTGGTCAACACTAACTGATTTAACTCCTTTGGGTTACTCTAACTGTTCACCTCTAACTGATTAACTCACTTGGGTTAACTCTAACTGATCAACTCTAACTGGTCAACTCGACTTACTTAACCCGACTGGTTTACTCCTATCGAATAACTAATATTCGATTTAAATCCATTCGCTTGACTCTAGATCGCAGCGATCACAATGGTTACGCCTGATTCCCTCAGGAAACATCCGACCGCCTTAGGCTATTTACAGCCCTACGAATTACGCTAGCAGTCGTACGAGATAACAACTCATTTGGATTAACCTTAACTGATTAACTCTAACTGATTAACTCTATTTGAATAACTCGACTCGACTAACCCCTTTTGAATAACATATTCGATTAACTAACTTCGAATACCATATTCGATTAACTAACTTTGAATACCATATTCGATTTCTCCTTTTTGATAACGTTTATCCATTGAAATGATTCCCTTTTAACAACATTTATTCATTTATAAAGATTTACTTTTTCGTAACGGTTCTTCACTTTAAAAATGTTCCTGTTTGTAACGTTTCCTTTTCAATTCTATTTGTAAATGGTTTACAAATATTTCCTTTTCAAATTTATTCTTGAAATATTCTAACTCCTTAAATTCTATGAAAAATTCGCCATAACCTCCTTTGTAACGGGAGCATCGGGAAAATCCCCAAACCCGCCACACAGGCCTTTCCATTCAAAAGGAAAATATATTTGAACTTATTTCCTTTTTAAAATATCTCCTATTTATAAATATTCCAATTTATAAATATTCCTTATTTATAAATATTTCTATTTATAAATATCTCTTATTTATAAATACCCCATTTATAAATATTTTATTTTCAATATCACTTTGAAAATCCCTTATCAACATTCCGGTATGTTATGGTGTTTAACATATCAAATTTCGATGTCCAATATCGTCCATACACACACAATCAACAACAGGTTATAATTCACATCATATATCAAAATATATGAAAAACAAATAAAATAATTGTTGAGGAATCCAGCCGGATTCCTCCAACCTGTTTCGCTGTATCAACAGATGTTACACAACACGATTATCATCACTTTCAGTTCGATACGAATTATTCTGATAGCAGAACAAATATCTGAATATTTAACGGTTTATATATATATATATAGTTATATATATATATATATATATATATATAATTTCCACTAACTGACTAGCAGTTCAATCAATCAACCAACACACAGAAATCAACAGATGATTAACAGTTCTAAAAATACATTATAAAAATATAACTGTTCAGAGTTGGTGAGTTTTACTCACATTGTCCGTAAATCGTTAAATAACGATTACGGTCGCTCGATTCAGTTCAGTTGGTTTATTCTATCATAATTGGAGACGAGCTCCAAATCATTCCACACTGGTCCCACGTTGTTGTTCCCGATCATACGATTTCCAAGATGACGGACGGTTTGTAATTCAGATACGGTATGTCCAGGATATGATTAATACAAGTTAATACACTTATTTGAATTTAATTAAAACATATATATTCAAATATTGGACTCACCCCTTATTATTATTCCTTAGCCCAATTAGAAATTCACCGGCCCACTTATTTCCTGCACCAACCCGTTCAGACATCTCTTCTAACTCGTTTTGACAGTCTGCACCCAAAAATCCACATAGTGTTTCTTCCTCAATCACCACAGCAGTAAACTTCGTCCACCGGAAATCACAGCCTTAGCTTCACATACACAAACATCCTCCAAAACGACCTGCACAGTTCGATTACCTCGTTCCCCTATCTCCAGCAGTATCCATTTCCGAAAGGCCATCTTCCCAAAAGAAAAGTGCGGACACCAACTCCACTTCCTCATGTTCCCTTCATAATAACTCAAACCAGAAATCGCTCTTAAAATCAGTTACTGCAAAACGTTATCACCACTTCCACTTTGTACCAAACTCAAGCATCACGGTCACCTTCCTACTCCCCAAAAGCTTCAAAACCCAACTCCAGTATTCCCACTCCCCACGCAAGGATTACAGTACCCGACTCTCCCTTCTAGTACAAACAACGAAGTACCAATCCCAAATCCTGACCATCTGAACATCACAACTCCTCACTCCACACCATCCCGTCAGTGCGCCCCCTTGCCAACAACCAAACACCGCCCTCCGATCTTCCCTCGACATCATCTAGCGCCGCCCCTCACCTTCAGGAACTCGAACGCAACCTCAACCTCAAGTTCGATGCACCCTAAATCGTAGAACCACCGAACCCTAGTTGCTGTGAACACTCCGCTTCGACGGAAATAGAGTTCGGATGCCACAATACATACATAGGATTGAAGAGATTTGCAGCAGGAATTCAAAGACATCAGTTTTATGATTTAAGGAATTATTTTTGATTTTCTAGAATTGTTCCCTTCACCGATTTTGTTTGCTGAGTAATGGTATTGGCGGCTACTCTTTGACCAGAAGGAAAAGAAGTGAATTAGGTTGTAAGGGTGTAGAGTAGGGTATTTATCGTAAGAAGTAAATATCTAGATATTTTACAGAAGGCATATTCCTGGTATATTCCCATATATATATATATATATATATATATATATGTATTCATTTTGCTTTCTAAAAATCCGTGTGATAACACACGATACCCAAAAATCACGAAAATTAACATGTAGCTAGAGTTCGACATTACGGTCCCAAAACAACTGGTTACGTCGAATTCCGACTTCGTTTGCTCACACAGTGTATTTTTAACTGTCAAAATACTGACTGTTTCTCACTCTAAAAATCTGTACGGCCACACAGTGACTTTAAAAATCACGAAACTGGAAATCTAACAACTATTTGACATTGCGGATCCAACAAAATTGGTTTCGTTGAATTCCGACTTCGTTTGCAAAAGTGGCTATTTTTAAAGCTTTGGATGACCCATTTAAATATATAAATATATTTAAATATAATTAAATTAAATATAAATAAATTTATATTGTCGTATATCTTCACATATGATATCGTACAGCTCCAGCCTATCACATCAGAATTTACAGCTTGATATTTCAGATTCCAGATTATCTCGATATTTAATTTATAACGAAAATCCTTTTATAACGTAAATAAAGCGTTGCAAAATATAAAGGAATTCCACAGCGACTTTTCTGAAATTTGATTTGGATATAAATCAAAATCTACACGACGAAATCCCGATTTTTCTCTTCCACTAGAAAGATATACTCCACCAGCTCCACACATTTCTTGTTTCAAAGAAATCCTATTTAAAACGAACCCTGTATATTCAGTTGAAGTTCAAATCGCCAAATAGCGAACTGCCGTGCCATTTCGAGCTCGATTTTAATTATAATATAATTATACGTTCAAACTGTCGTCGATTGAATATATTCGTCAATATAATTCAACTCTAAGCTGAATTAAATCTAAGGGACGACCTCGTTCACAGAATATTGTGATTTCCAATATTTTTGATTATTTCTGAATTAAATATATTATTTAATTATTTAATTTAATTAAATATTCACTATAATTAAATTAACGACCATTTAAATCACTTAATCACTATTTATATAATTAAATAAATTAATTATAATACCCGGAAAGTACGGGTCATTACATTATCAGACTAGAACTCAACTAGAATCAATGTGTAGAGGAGAATTTATGTCTAAAACGGTCGATGAAGCTTGGGAATTCTTAGAAGATTATTCTGAAAAAGACATGCAATGGGAATCAATTTGTGTTCCCATTCGTATTTCTACTAGAGGAGTGCATGTCGTGGACCTAAGTCACCTTCCCTTAGAAAATCAAACTACTTAAGTCGGAGAAGGGTTACCCCACTATTACTCTCAAGACTAGGCTAATGCTATAGCTCAAAATAATCTTTACTCATCCACGTATAACCCTAGTTGGAGGAACTACCCAAAATTTTCTTGGTCAAATCCTAATAATTCAGCAAACCCATCTCACATGCAACCCTTTATTCCCAATCCGAATTACTAACCTCCATCTCCCAATTCTCAAACCTCTCAAGTTGCACCTCAATCCAAACAACCTTATAGGCACCCCAACTTTCAATCATCAACCCAATCCTCTCGATCTTCTCAACCGTCACAAGAAATTGTGCATTAGAGAAACATATGAACTCTCACGAAGATAAAATGAACACACACGAAGCTAAACTTGACCAAATGATGAATATGATGAAGGAACTAATGAAAAATAATGAGAAAAGGAAATTGCCTAGTCAACCCAAGGTGAATCCAAAATATAATTCTCGTACTGTGAATTCTTGGGAGGATGAAACAATAATTCGATTAACGCTGTCATCACCCTTAGGTCTGAAAAACGTTTGACAATAATGTCAGCAATCTCGATAATCCTTCGATCCCAACTCCAAATCAATGTCTTGAATCTCACCCAATGGCAACCAATGCCAACACCTTGGAACCTTCTGAACCCCCATCTTCTTTTAATGTTTGCAAGCCCAACATCTCTTCTTCTAATGTCGAAAACTCTGACAATATCTCCTCCTCTAATGTTGGAAATCCCAGCATCTCGCCTTCTATTCCTGTACCTCCTTCATTTTCCACATCGAAACCTTCTACTTCAAACGATCAAAATTCTGAAAGAGTCTATAAACCAATAGCTTCTTATCCTCACAGATTTAAAATAAGAAGAAGGATGCGAATTTCGAAAAAATTCTTGAAATCTTCAAACAAGTTTGTGTTAATATTCCACTCTTAGACACCATTGAACAAATTCCACAATATGCCAAGTGTCTAAAAGAGCTATGCACATGAAAACGAGCCACTATTGTTCCTAAAACTGCCATCTTGACTACGAACACTAGCTCTATTTTCTCAAATCCGTCACCCATCAAGTATAAGGACCCTGGTTACCCTACAATTGATTGCAAAATAGGAAATACTCACATATCTCATGCCTTACTTGATCTTATAGCCAGTGTCAATCTTCTTCCTTATATTGTTTATCGTCAACTTGGATTAGGCGAGATTAAACTAACAAACATCACTCTTCGGCTAGCTGATCAATCTATTAAAAAGCCCATTGCAACAAAAAGGGGGTTTTATAGCGTTTCAAAAACGCTATTATATCCAAAGATAGCATTTCAGAGAACGCCGTCTAACGACATGCTATGTTAGGCCTTTGGCTTTAAATAGCAGATGGTAAAACGCTATGAAAAATGAGGATTCTATTGCGTTTTTTCTTTGCTATTAAACAAAAACACTATATGAAATCTACATCAACTTTTGCCTTTTATAGCGTTTATTGAGCTTCTATAATAGAATTTAGAAGTACAATTGCATAGCGTTTATTACCTTTTTAATAGCGTTTGTATGTATAATTTCATAGCGTTTTTAAAACCCTATAATATCAACATACAATTTTATAGCATTTTCATTTATATACCACCTTTTCCGCTTTTTCGTTACTTTTAAATACATGCATATAACATTCATATATATCATTATCTATTTCTCAAATGTATACAAACATAACACATTTTACAAAACAACAAACATATGAACTACAACATAATATTTCATACATATCATTCAAACAACATTCATCATACTTAATATTTCATACATATAATTCACACTACTTCTCACATATCCAAACTTAACAATTTATACATTGTTTGATCAACTCTTCCATGTCCATAATATGTCATATATACTTGCACTAAAAAAATTACTTGAAAGTAGTCGATAGTAGAGTTTCCATGTCCATAATATCTTCATTTCACTTCAGCATCTGACAATTGTACTTGGTAGCTAATAGCAGGGTTTCCAGTTTGTGCGACACTACCACTTGCACCAGGTCAGGAGAGTGTCAAAAATCAACTAATAAACTGGCAATAGCATTCAAACAAAAGATTAGCAAATACTGATGTTGTTCAATTAGTTAACAAATAATGCAGTGAATCCCATTCATGAATAGATAATGGAAGGTACCATGAAAGTTGATTTGACATAAAATAAGAGTGATGCTAAGTGAACTAGTGAAACATAAACGTAGGTTGTGTTGACATAAAATAAGTATACAACTTAAACCATAGGTTAAATATTATACATGTTTTTTGATGACTAATTTAAACGTGAAGCCAATAAAACGCTTCACAAAACCAACATACACTTGTGAGAACAAACAATTTCTCTTTGGTGAAATTTATAAAAATAAAAGTAAAAATAAAACACTACTCATAAGTCATGCCAGTACTTCACTTACACACAATTTGAACTCTTTTATATTATGACATGTTGTAAAGGTTGAGGGAAAGTACACGTTTCATACTTTCAAAAATATGAATGCAAATGTAGAATCACTTCAAACCTTGATACAAAATTACACCTTTGAACCTGTCAGCAAGTAAAAAAAAGGATTGGTTACAGGAAAACATATCGTTAAATAACCTTTTCCTTTCACAATATTATTTCGTACTTAACGTAAAATATAAAGAAACTAGTAGGAAAAGTCTCACCGGTCGGGTACAATTAAATGAACATGTAGCCTCTAGTAATATTTAATAATATAAATAGAATCTAATGGTATATCATTATTGCCAGGTATTGCAAAAACATAAAGATCGTAATGGTTTTACCATAGTAAACTGTGACACAATGAAGAACAGATCATAATATGTCTACATCTACAACATTTATACATATGAATCATATATATGCAGCAATCCGATTGCACACTACACCAAATTGAGGAATTTGAAATGCAGCGTATTTTTTGTTTGAAATGGTTAGGCATAGTTTCAGGTCTCGATACAGTCTTGCTGTGTTTCTGTTCATTAAATTTCGTTCCTTAATTAGCTAATTATATTTTCGATTATTTAAAGAATCAAATGTAAATGTAATATTGTAATCTGCGTACTACGGCTTCCTTCGCAGTTCTCAAACTCTCGGGCAGCAAAACCATTCCCATTCATTTGACTTTCTTATCCGCTCTTCATCGTAATTCCAAAAATGAAAAATGAAAAAAAAGGAGGAACAAATTTCTATGTGGATGGATTTGAGCGTCATCAATTAGGGGGCCAAGCTACCTTCTGCTTGCCACCCTTGGTAATTTTTTCCTTATTGACCAAGGCTACTTCTATTTCAATAGGTAGGGTTTAGGGATTCAGTTTCAAAAGCACATCAAAACAGGTTTGCTTATATCTACTGCTTATTCTTTAAACTGTAACTGCAGTTTATATAGTAACAATGAAAAATATTACTGGATGGAACTAAACCAGTTCAAATAAGTTTGAGTTAGTCTCTGGGTATTGTGTTTGTATAGAGATGATAGGATTTGTTTCATTAAACCAAGCTTGTTCTCCAGAAAATAGTTTAAATGTTCTTTAGAGGAGTAATTAGTAAGGTGTTTTGTTATATTGTAGTAAATAGCCAGATTAAAGAGTTATGATGTTGTAAGTATATTGCAACATTGATCAAACAATTCTACCCTGTTAGGGTTTAATACCATTTAGTGAAAAATAGGCCAAAGAATCTGATGAAATGAGATCTGAAACCCGAGCTGCTGCTATTGGATTACATGAGAAATTATTGAACGACTGTTTTCTCTTCTTTTATTTCTTGTTTTGCAAAAGTGGTGAGAATAACAATGCTTTGAAATTCTTTTGGAAATGCTAGGACAATGTTTGTTGGGTAGGGTTGTACAGTGTGTGCGATACATGTAAGTGTGCAAGTCAGTGTAAGTGTTTATGTGAGTCTGGATATGCTTGTGTGTGTAACTCTATGCCTGTGTATGGTTCCGTGTGAGTGATTTGTTGTGCTGTTTGTTTCTTCGGGATAGAAAAAAATATTATTCGCATCATAATACTAACTAGAGTAAAATGGTATTGTTTTCCTATTTTTCTGATAATTGCTTCAATAAGTATTTTTGTTCTGATCTACTGATGTAATATTTTTGTTGCCTTGTTTGGACGCTAAGAGAGAAAGAAAAAGCCCCATCAGTTTTAATTTTGGATAGAAATAGCCTAAAAACCTGATGAAATAGACATATTATGATCTGTGAAGTTCTGCTGCTAGATCCAGTTGTATGAATAAAGTTTGCAGGTACATTTGCAAGGTGACTTACTAAACTAAGTTGATTATAATTTGTTAGATCCATTCGTATAAATAAAGTCAGCTATTCGGAAAATGATCTTAGATTTAGTATATACCTTCTTCCTATGTTACCCGCAGCTCTCTGTCATCATTTGGTGCTTTACTGTGGCCATCTTCAGTTAAGAGTTCACCAAAAGTAAATGAGATTTGGAACTTCAACACAAATTCATTTCACGCATCATGACTTACATTGATTAGTTAGTGAAACTGGAGGAGTAGAGCTAGAAAAGTTGGCATTCGTTATGTGTATATTCTCACGCTGTTGCAACCCAAGGAACATGTGGTATCTGGATAGGTTCATCAGGCTTGATTACCTGTTGGGCTCAATTTCACTTTAGATACCCTAAAAGAAAATGATGTCTGCTCGAAAGTGTGATTCAGTGGACTAATGCAGGATTGAATTTTGTTGAAAGTTTGAACTCAAATCTCAATATTACCACTCCTTAAAAAATGGTATTTATAATTGCAACATGCCCATAAATCTACGAAGTAAAAAGCAGATTAAATTAGCGCTAATCAAATTCCTGTACTGGTTACAAAATTAGTTGAGGGAACAATAATCAGCATGGACCTAATAAGAGGCTTATGTGGACAGTTCCCATCTTTTTAATCTCCTTTTCTTTTGTTTAATGATGTATAATGTGTGTGTAGCTCCATGAGTATCCTGCATGAGCAACACGGAATTTAGTGAAAGAAGATTTTCGCCTTCTTCGTTCTGGTGGCACATTTGCTGTTACTGATAACTCTATAAGCACCTATTGGCTTATGTTTGTCTAATTATTTAGTATTTGTAGGCTATGCATGTCAAATTATTTACTATGGTTGGCAACATGTGTCAGAAGCTAATTAAAAATGCTATTTTTATTTCAGTCGGAATTATTTACACAGCATTGATTATTTTACTATAATTGATGAGGCAAATCGTCAGTCAAGTCAAAAATTCAGGGGTAAACTGCAAATTTTCCCAAAAGGGGAGTAATTTGATTGGTCCGGACCAGGGGACCAGAGATCCTGGTCCAGACGATTTGCTCCCATAATTGACATACATGTGTCAGAAGCTAGTTAAAACTATAAGTTCCTCTGCAAATTACATTCTATCATTTATGACTTGACTGACAGTGTTCTATACAGATCATTAAATATGGTCACAAAATAATTCACTGGTACATCTGTTGGATTTTGTCTTACTATATGGTATCCTCTTTTCAAAATAAAAAGTATAGAACACGCATTATGGTTAGATGATTTCGTTTTATCATGTAATTGTGACAATCATACTAACATTGGTGATGTTATATGGAATTCAGCTAGGGAGATTTATGACTAAATGAAACCATTCACGTGCTTTATGACTGAATTCAAATGGAAGATAAAATGTCGGATTACTGACTGACATTATGCCGAGAAAACTGATATAGGTATAGCAATTTGTTGTAGAAAATAATGATTAATATATAGTCATCTACATTCATTCTCCATCAGGTTATTCTCATTTCTCAATACCATGAGGCATAGTCGAAAAACATATTCATGAGAAGTGATGACTTACCAGCTATGAGGTAAATTTTATCATACAATAAAGAGTGAGGTAGAGCCCAATGGCCCATGAAATTTGCAGCTTTTGTCACGTAAAACAGTATGCTTCTCATCATTATATATAAATAGCTTGTCCTAGAAAATAAAATATACTCACATGTTAATTGGGTCTATTAACAGTAGCAATCGATACGCGATGTGTGAATTGGTTTCATCTGTCTTAATTGGGTCTATTAACATTAGCAATCGATACACGGTGTGTGAATTGGTTTCATCTATCACAGCATATGCTGATATTGCATGATATATAAAATTGATAACTGTTTTGTTTATACATGTTTATCCTTGTATCAGAGCCAGACATAATGAAACCTATACTTAATTTATCTTCTGCAAGCGGATACATTTGGTACATTGATTCTCATCAGGTTCTTCTCATATTCTCACTTCTCAATACTATGTGGTGTAGTCGAAAAACATATTCATGAGTAGTGATGAGTTACTGACTTTGAGGTAAGTTTGATCATATGCAAGCTTGCAGCCATGATGAAGAGTGAGGTAGAGCCCAATGGTCCATGCAATTTGCAGCTTTTGTCACGTAAAACGGTATGCTTTTGCTTGTCCTGGAAAATAAAATGAACTCACATGTTAATTGGGTCTATTAAACATTCGCAATCAATATACAATGTGTGTGAACTGATTTCATCTACACATGCTGGTGTCCCATAATATATGGTAACTGTTTTGTCTATGCATGTTTATCCTCAGTTAGATCTAATATAATGAAATGCAATCTTAGTTTACTTATAATGATCAATGGTGGATTACTGATATTAAATATAACATCCACTCTGCGGGCAAACATATTGCTACAATAAATTGTGCAATAATAATCAATAGTCAACATATAGCTATTATAATATTATCATTGTTTTAGTACGAAGAAACTGGCAGTTTAGCTAAAAATTGCAGTGATATCTACAATAATGAATATAAGTAATTGTAGCCATATGGAGAGTTGATTTATCCTTGTCACACCAGTGATCGAAATCAAAGGTTTCCAAAACATATGGATGCTTTTTATATAAATTAAGTAATTGATCGAAATCAAAGGTTTCCAAAACATACGATTACTAATTTTAGCACATTTGCAAAGGTTCCAAATGGAAATATAAGTAAAACTTTGATCTCATTAACAACGCCCAATTCCTATTTATCCAAGATTAGTTCTAAACTAAACGAGTGATCCTGGTCAAGCTTATCACCTAACGATTTTTACAGTGTTGTCCATATGTCTTGTTAATGTCTAGCTCAAATGGATAGGTAGACTTAGCTTTGTTGAATAGTTATTGGATAATTCAATATGCTTTACCAGTGGTGCATAATATGCATAATTGTTTTTATTTTTTACACTATATATCATGTTTATCGTTGTCATTGCTACAGACAGGAAATAAGGAGGAAATTGAAAAGTACGGCAAAATGACGGTGAAGGTAACGTCCATTTGTGCTGCAATATATTTTCCCTTTGATGCCATCACATTCAAGGCTCATAACTGAGACAGCTAGTTTATTTCTCTATCTCTCTAGTCCCAAATACAACTATCAGATGATTTATTTATCTATTTGTTGCTCTTTTCAAATATATCTACTGTATTTCTGAGTGTTACTGCGCACATCCTCGGATGTATATGATACTGCCACTAATGGCACTATAGCATAATGTTTACTTGACAAGCAATGTTGCCGCTAATGAACATGAGAAACTGGTTACAAATGAATTTCTAGAAGATTTCTAAGCAATCCACAACACTTCTAACGTCAAATATCAATTTTTAAAGCATAATATTCTGTAAACAAAGAATCATACCCTAATTCTGTATGATTTAATGTCTCCTTGCTTAATTTATTTCATTAACAATTGCATTTAACTTATAATCCAGCAAAAAAATACTTCCATATCTGTTGCCGTATAAGCATGAATGACACACTTGTTTGATGTTAATTTGCAATTAATTAGGCAGATGTTAGCTTTTACTGTTTGATCCTTCAATAGTATTTTGTTCAACGAGACATCTTAATCCGAATATTTGAAGATGTTCTAGTGTCAGATCTATTCAGCTGCTGCAGTTATGTCTTAGAGCCCAGTTGACTCCCAGAATTATAAATTCAACATCATCAAATGCATTTGAGCATATCTACCTTCAAATATGACAAGCACCCATGATTGGTAAATTCCTAATAGATCATGTCTGGTGTTATTTTGGACTTAAGCTTGGTCAAAGTGAGATGTTAATGAAATAATCTGTTTTCATTGCGTCAATGATGATGAAGCATTGTTATCCTAGTTTATCATCTACTATGTTAATGTTAATTTACATGTTATGTCTATATAGCTTGATTAATTTATCATGGCGTGCCACATGTAATATCTGATCCACATGATAACCTATTCCCCTTTTCAAAGTTGATATATGTTTTCAGTTTCATTTCAGAACAGAATCTTGGCCAACTTTTAGTGTGTTACAGGCACCTTCTAAAGCTAGGCACCTTCTAAAGCTGAAGCAGAGTGTGTGTCACTCTGCAAAGCTTGTAAGGTACAAGTATGAGTGGCACTATGCCTCTTTTTTATCATTTAAAGTTGCAAACACGTCAAATTTTGTCTAATTAACAGTACACAGGTATATGCTGTCGCTTCAGAAGATATAGACTCACTTACTTTTGGGGCACCCAGATATGTCACCTAGTTCCTGTTTCAACAGCATGCACTGGCACAGGTATAAATTTTGTATGATGAATTTTACCCCTGCTGCTTTTTGAGACTTTGTAACTCTTGAGTACACCAAACCTGAAACTGATTATGAGCCATGATATCTCACAAGGTAAGTCATATCCAGTTTAATTATTAAGTTTTGAATGAATATAAATAAAATAAGAAATTTGAATGTTAGGTTCTTGGCATCTTTCGGCATCTCCAGTTTGAGTCAGGGTTGTTATGTTGCTCGGCATTTGTATGCGCGAATAAAGATATATAGGTGGGTCTTCAGCTCATAAAATTTACGTCAGGATCTTTCAAATTTTTACATATATGGGAGGTAATATTGCTTTCTTGTATTGGTATCTAATACCTTGAATAATTTAAATATATAATCCAGGTTTTAAAGAACGTTTTAATGCGTCTTAGAATATAAACAAAGTTTTTAAAAGTGTTACTGAGTGCAATAAAAATTTATCTGTTAAATGCATTGGGCTTACTGCTTTCTATACAGTGTATTACTTTTCAACAATATACACAAACCTTAGTATGCATTTCTATACAGTGTATTACCTTTCTTTATTTGTCATTCTTACCTTTCTTATTATATAATGATAAAATGGTAAAGAATCAGAATTTGCATTGTAATTTTTTTTTTTTTTATAATAGAATTAGTACAGTGTAAAGAATCAGAGCATTTGCAGCTAAGTATTGAAATACACATTTTGAATCATTTACTCTCATATTATGCATCGTTGCTTCTTCATAATAAGCTAAGTTTTATGATTTTTAAAATATAATGGTGCCAGCCGCCTGTAGTATCCTGAAATGGGTCCTTTAAGTTAAAGGAAATAAAATCTGAAAAAAAATTCTAAGAAAAGGCAATGTATATCAAGTGTAACCCGTAAAAAAGCACAGTATAAAATTTCTCAAAAATTTTGATAGTGTTTTTTATTTCTTTTTTAATTAAACCTTACTTAGGGCGTATGCACTAAAAACATAACGATAACACATCCACATGAATCTTTGAGAATTTGTATGTAGATGCTGTGAACTAAAAGGCAGTCTATGATTTTCCTGTAGATGTTTGTTACTTCTTGTGAGCGTCTCCAGTTGATGAAGTGTTCAGAGGCTGTTAACACTGGTAAGCTTTTCCATGGCTTCACTCCTTACATTTTCACTTAACTTCATATTAGACGCTTTCTTACTGTAGCAGCTATAAATGAATAGTTCGGGTAGCTTTCCTATTTGATTTTCTAAACTGTGTTGCATGACATCATCTCCCGCTTTATTTATTTTGTTGTGTTAACTTACGTCATACGCTATTGTATTGAAAATTCAAGTATAATCTTTTTTATATATTTTACTACATTAATATATAGTAAATTCATGTCTTTGAAATCGAAACCAACATATTAAAAAATATGATGAAATAAAGTGCAGGGTCTTCAATGTAGATGTGGAGTATGTAAAAATGTATGATGCCTGGTAATGATGAATTATTATCTTTATAAAGTTATTTGTTACTCTGTTTCGTTTTGAATTGCTTGTTAAACCTGTATTTGCATATATCTAAATGTAGTAAACTGAAAAACAAAGAAACTATTGATTAGTTGGTTTCCAACCTACTAAGTTACTACCAGCTGAAATACAGGTTTCAGAATAGGAAGTTGAAATTTGAACTAGCAACATTATAGATTTTGAGTAGCACAAAGGAGAGTTTGTTAATACAATTTACAAGAATTTGGGGAAATATTTATGTATCCATGTATAAATGGTGTGAATTTTTATTGAGATATGAAAAAACATTCCAATAGCATTAGAGTTTGATATTTTTCAAATCGTTTTATGTGAAGATATGAAATTCAAAAGCCAATATGACAAATAAGGATGCGTTGAAAGTGCTTACGTGCAAGTTTGGTTGTCTTTGTCTATTATTTTATTATATTGTCAATTTTATATTTGTGTAACTTGAATTTAGTGCGTTATATTTTTATTTTTGTGTTCCTTTGAAAATATGGTTTATCTTTGTATACTAATTTGTTTATGGTAAACTTGCTTGTGGAATTTCTATTCATATTTTTAGCTTTTAATTTGAAGAATGGTTGAATTTATTTATGTTACTAAAAGTATCAATTGTACATTTTAAAATAATTTTCATATTTATAACCTGCAACACATTACTGATGTCATGAATTACCAATTTGAAACAAGCAGTTTTGCATGCTGCAAGTTATCAATTTGAAACACTCGCTAAGTGTTGTAGATCATGAACTTGAAACACTCAACAAGTGTTGCAGATTATCAACTTGAAACACTCAATGAGTGTTGCAGATTATGAACTTGAAACATTCAATGAGTGTTGCAGATTATGAACTTGAAACACTCATTAAGTGTTGCAGATTATCAATCTGAAACACTCATTGAGTGTTGCAAATTATCAATCCGAAACATTTGCGAAGTGTTTCAATTCGTCAATCTGAAACATAACATAGGTGTTTCAAAATTCTGCAACATACTAATCTGCAACACTTAAAAAGTGTTTCTAAAATTTTTAGCAACATTTTATTACTGTTTCAAATTGGTCATTTTGGTGTTGTGGCAATAGAAAATATATATGTATGTACCTATACAAGAGGGTGACATCGAATATATGTATGTGTGTCATATCTGCAAAATGTATCCCTCTGCCTTCCAGAATTAATTATGCACCTGATCAAATGATAACAAGTTACTTAAGTGGTGACATCGAATGGCTATTGGCCTTCTTAACAAAATGTTATGAACACAATTATTACAATTGACTTACTGACCATTGGCGATTGGTCACTCATGCCAGCCAAGCCTAACAAATAAGCAATTTCAGAATGCTTCGTCTTTTGAGCAAAAAGTTTTTAGTTCGCATATTACCGCCACGTACAGTGTGTCACTTCATATCCTTTCAAGCTTCAGAACCATATTATTATCTACATCTTCAACTCCTAAACAAACCTCCATTGTCAAATGTTAAAAAAAAACAATGGAGGACTCTTCACTATGCATCACTGCCACTGTTCTTACAGGACATTGGACTTACGAATTTGTGCATCTCACGCTTAGGCATACTCTGAAGCATAATGAGTGGGACATACAGGTTATACCCAAAAACTCTTTTCTAATAACATGCCCATCTTACAGTAAGCGTGATCATGCGCTAATGTTGAAACTTTTTACAAAATGTGGAGGTGCTTTTTATATGCAACAATGGTCTGGTGAAGAATTTGAACCTAAACCAGCGTTCGAGACAGAATCATGGGTTAGAGTTGTTGGCTTTCCCGAGTTCCTGAAGAAAAACGTTCCTGCAATTAAAGAATTAATGACGCCAAGGGAAATGTGCGTGAAATTGACGACTGTCATTGGTCTCGAATTGACCATAAATCATTATACCCGAAAATGGAATTTTATGAAGACATTGGCTCGGAGAATACTTTTGCTGCTCTATTCGGCAACAAGGTTTACCTCATTAGGGTTCGGCGCACCACACATGCTCATTCTGGGACAAGGCCTGAAATTCTGTTTGTGAGCAATAGGGAGGAATCGGTGGTACCACTTTTTTGTGATCATAGGTAAATTTTACTTCCATCCACAGTTTCTTTTAGTTAATCCACAATATGTTTGGCCAATCGAGGTAAATTTGCCAAAGAACATAATTACAAAGTGTTCATTCAACTATGCTCTATCCTTAACAGACTTATAATGAGACACAACCACACATGCACACACTCACATACATACATACAAGGTTATAATGTCCCACCCAAGATTCTGAAATAATAATACAAACTAGTACTCTGTTAGTTGTACATTGATGTGGTTGTATGGCTTGAATTGAATTTACCTATTAATGTGTATGAAAATAGAATTTACCTATTAATGTTTGCTGCATCGATATGACTAATTCCCATCGAGCTCTTTTACAAATGTATGTTACTGTTATATTATTGAAGTTTGATCATGTACGTTACTTTGTAACTTTTTGCCCTCCACACCAAGAAATTCTGGTTTCGTCGCTGACTATGCTCTATCCTTAACAGTCTTATAATGAGACACAACCACACATGCACACACTAACATACATACATACATACAAGGTTATAATAGCCTACATTATGAATTTACCCATTAGTTTCTCAACAAAGTATATGGAGTCACAACCAGATGACCGACATTCAACTAGAAAGTAGCTATACCAACATTAGCATAAAACAACACATTATCACAAGTGGATTATCTTATCTAGAAGTAATCATTTCTTCTTAAAACTATGATCATTTATATGGGGTGCTAATTGGAATATATCAATGATCATGTAATCCCCTTTTAGTCACTCTGACATAGACAATGCCTCTGACATGGACACTGACTCTGAAGAAGAAGAAGAAGAAGAAGAAGCAACAGAAGAAGAAGATTAACATGCCTCTTGGTGGAAAACTATTTATGTATTATGTATATATTCAGTTATGTTTTATGTCTGACTGCTTTACGATACTTTATGCTGCCTTTTGACGCTCGCTGGTGGAGTTTGTGAATGCTGGTGATGATGCTAGCGATGATATTTGTGAAACTTTGTGAATGTTGTGATGAATGCTGGTGATGATTGTTGGCTTGAATGTTTGTGGAAGTTTGTGAATGTTGGTGATGAATGTTGGCTTGAATGTTTGTGAATGACTTGAATGTTTGTAAATGGTAGTGAATGTTTATGAATGCTGGTGATGATTGGTAACCGCAAGCATTTTAATATTATCTTTGTTTGACTTTGGGTAGATTTAACTTTGGGTTTATCATTTATGTATGCTCGCTACCAACTGACTTACATTGAAAAGTAATTTGCAAACCCAAATATAACTATCCAAGTACATAATTACTTATGGATAGATTAAGAATGTTAGTACATAATTACTTATGGTACATAATTACTTATGGATATGGTGTATAATTACTTATGGATAGATTAAAGATAAATTAAGGTACATAATTACTTGTGGATAGATTAAGGTGGAAGAACCCCCCCTAACCTGCATTTTCTTCCTTTAAATGGACCGTCTGTTTCTCCTTCAAATATAAGGTGGAAGAACTCCCCTTAATCAGTGCAGTAGCAATAACAAATGGACCGACTGTCTCTTATATTTTTCGATGTTGCTCCTTCCTCCAATCCGTAATTCGTGAGTGTTAATCGACATGGCGATGTGAGAATGGAAGCTGACGTGAATTTAAGTTTACAATTTGGTCAATGGAAAAAAGGGGAAAGTTAGGAGAGAGAAGATGAACGATGAGATTATTTTTAGATGTTTTTTGTGAGCGGGAAATGTCACGCCAAAATTTCAGCGGAATAATGCAACGAGGTGGCTGTCCTTAATTGGATGATAGGGTAATGTTTAGATAGGAAACATGGATTTATTTTAACCGTTTGATTAAATATGCATCTACGGTTATGGCTTTATTTATGCTGGTAACGCGGATTGCTGACCTGAATTATATTTATGTAAAGCAACACTTTGATTTGGTGTTGCACGTCACAGCATAAGAATTCCAACCGCAACAGTGCATTCACGTCTAATGCAACAACATATGAATATTGTTGCAGAAGATCAAAGAAAGCATAGCTTTAGCCACACTTTTCATGCAACACACACAAAATAGTGTCGAATATGCCCACTTTTGTAGTAGTGCATGCATAAGTAGACATAACAGTTGGCTAAAATGACAAACGATAAAAGCATAAAAGATCTGCAGGTAGATACTATGTCGTAAGTAGCTAATTATCGTTGGATATAAAACCCCAACCTAGAGTAGCAACAAAATATGCAAAAGTTTATTGCATCAAATAAGTATAAGGATGCATAAGCATAATGCCGAATCAAAACAATGAAAATTCAAAAGTATATAATCTAAAAATTTCTTACCGCTCGAGAATACGAGAACTGCTCATGAATTCATTGTGATTAAAATAACGGAACTTTTTTGTAGTGAAAATCAAGCCAAGTTAATTCACAATATAGTTTTTCAATAAAGTGCAGTAACAAGTACTTGTCTTCAATGCATGTAGAGAGATAAAACCACAGTAAATTCATAAAAATTCGAAGTGAAAAACTACCATATTTAGTTTTGTACATGTAAAATTCAAAAGACATTTTATCAAGTGAGAAGAATTAAAAAAAAAAAAAAAAAAACTGATGTTATGTTTTAACCGAAATAAAAATTGAAAATTAAAATTAAAAAATCCAGCGGATCGCATTGAATCTCTAATTCCATGAAAAAAAAAAGGCAATGTTTATGTAAAATTTAGTGAAATGCCGTAATAAATATCATTGAATACCAAAATTGCCAGAATTTTTTAATATCCTAGTAAGCTCGTTAAGCAGCATAATACGTGTCCAATCAATAAAAATATTCTAAAATTATATTAAATAATCAAAATCACCTGCTTTTGGATCGTGAATTCAATGGATTTCAGCTGATATGATTTCTCTATTCTGGCTAGCTGCGTTCGCCGGCAAGAGAGAAGGATGGAAACAAAATTAGAGGAGAAAGAGTATTGAAATAATTAGATACTCCAAGAACAACACCATATTTAGAACACACTACACTATCCAGATCAAAACGAGCAAGGTGCATTAACAGACTATTTGTCTTCTAATAGAAATTTGCTTCTCAGTTTAAAGGTAGCGTGTGAGGTAATTTCGAACAAAATATAAGCTCTAATAGAAATTTGCTTCTCAGTTTGAATCATTTGACATTGCATTCAATCCAGATCAAAAGAAGCAAGCTGTATAGCTTGTAATTATCCAGAAAGAACACTAATGGAGCACATTCACTTAAGTTCAGTGTGCATATATTATAAAGCCAAAATATATTTTTGAAGTCACAATAGTTAACATGCTTTTAATGCTTTGCAGGTTTTATTTCTTGACAGACATTAGGCGCTAACACTCACAAGAAAATACTGAAATGTGAATACCAATAAATTACGTGGATACCTGGCCTTTGTACCACTCTTCATCAAGAACCCACGTGATTATATCTACAGCCATCAAGCACATGCAATACAAGTACTAGGTGACAATGGTGCTGGAGGAAAACCTACAAATTTCACATTAAGTTCCGAGGAAGCATATGTTTGCTTGAGAGGGTTGATATCTGAAATAAAACTCAGAGGTTCTAGTGATCCAGTTGTGTTACCTGACATAGCTCTTAAGGTTATTAACGTGCAGAGTTAGCATATTTTGAGCCCAAAGAATCTTGGCAAAAGCCCACAAGAGGGTGTACCAGGCAATTTGTCGGGCACGGCAAGTGAAGATCTCTTGCATTGCTGGAGATCTATTCAGGACTTGCATCGCCATTTTTGGTCATCATATCCAGTTAACACCCAAGACCTTGAGAACAAGGTCGTCAGATTAAAAGAAGCGATGGAACATAGGTATTCCAAATTGCAGCAAATGAAAGCAGTACCTTCTGATTATGTACATCAGGTTTCTCTTCTTGTCCAACCTATGCTTCAGGCTTTAGATGCTACATTGGTACACTATGATATCATACAGCAGAAACAGTCTATGTAAAGCTTTAGCTAAGCCCAATCGGTGAGTTTGTGCATTATTAGCTGGTTTCATTGTATAAATTCTCTTGTTCATATTGAATCAATATCTTAGTATTTTCCGTGAACTAAAAATAAATATAAATAAATAAATTATTTGGACTATTCACTTGCTTAGGAGTATATAATATGATATATGGATCCAATATTACTATTGAATCAAGCAAGAGACGAGCATTGACTATCCGGGAGGCTCATGCTAATGAAAATCATGCATGGAATTTAAGTGCTAATATGCACTATTGCTGCTACTAACAGCAGCAACACAAAAATCTTATGATTTTTTTAAGAAAAAAAATAGAACACAATGAAGTAATGGATAAATGAACAAACAGTAAGGGAAACAAAACTAATTATAATTCTCTTAAAGAAAGTCCAGTTCATAGTTTGTTACTGCAAGTCGATGCGACAACTAGGGGTGAGTATTATTTGGTTAAACCAAATAAACCAACCAAATCAGTTTATTTTGGTCGGTTTGGTTTGATTTTGGAATTAGATCGGTTTGGAAAAATATTTAGTTTGGTTATCGGTTTAACCAAATTAACCGAACTTTTTATTACAATTTCAAAATTATCGATGTTATAATAAATATATTAGGTTATTTTAGTTATCCAAGTAAATTTAATCATCACATATGTGTTAAAATTAATTTTGAAAAGCATACAAATCATAAATAATAATATTTTAATCACATATTTATTTAAAAAAAAATTCAATTTATAGTTAATATTACAAACATAAAGTCTAAAATATTTTTAGTTTGGTTAAATCGGATAACCAACCGAACCAACCAAACTTAATTTGGTCGGTTTGGTTTGGTTTTACTTTTAATCGGTTTTAGTTTGGTTTGATAATTTTCATTATCGGATAAGCCAAACCAACCAAACGCTCACCCCTAGCGACAACAACCATCACTCACCTCAATTACAATCCCCTTCTAATGATCAATCTAACTCTATAAATCCTAGTGCTTAACCAAAAATAGTGCTTGTTTTGACCAACAATGTTGTCCCATCCAGTTTACAAGGTCGCTAATGTAGACCATATATGCAGACTACAAATGATCCAATAACCCCTGTTCCCATTCGTAATTCCACTAGCATTTTTTTCTTCCATTTATGTTGGGGCCATTTGCACTAAACTTATAGTTATGGCACTAAATCTCTGGAAGCTCAAGCGGAGTCCCGCTTACTGACGCTAATATACTGGGGCTTTGTTTCAGGATTGAACCGACTTTTCAATTGCAAGCACCTTGACTCCGTAGGAGCACAAGTCAGAAAAATTGAGAAATAGGCTTATCGGTTAATGATCCAATCGTGTCGGTTCCGGTAATAGTCTAAGCCTGCCTGGACTCGATATCCTGCACCCCCGACACGGGCCAATGTTGAGAACCTACGGCAAGGATACCTGTGGTTCACTTCTCTGCGTGCAAGCGAACCGGATTCACAATTAGACGAAGGAGCTCCCCGACTCCTCGGATGTTTAGGCGAGTACAACCTCTGAGTAACTCAATAAAAGCCTCTCACCACTGTACCTAGATAAATATCTAAGCCAGGAGTAAAAGAAATTATGGCAATGGACAAGGACACCCCAAATCCGCTTCTTGCTACTACTGATAAATCTGGAGGGAAGGGGCAATTTGGAACTCTTTTCCATGTTTCTTCTTGCGTTTGCAATCACTTAGTCACTCCACTAATGACCACGCTTCAAAATTATGCAAAACCTTGTCCAAGCAAGAGCGCCCTCAATTACTACACACTCACTAAGATGTACCTCTAAAATCTTAGATTGATATATTGTGCTTTAAAGTTTGAATTACACAGAAAGAGCTTGGAGATGGTGATTATGATTATACCAAGGAAGGCATCCACGAAAAAAAAAGTTGTACTAATATAATCGTAAATATTAGAGCCTATATTTATTTATCTATTCTTGTGTATATCCTACTGTATGTGCTGCTAGACGTATCTAGAAGTTGGTTTCTGCAAAATCTATTGGTTCTTTGTGTTTTAGCGATGTTAATGTGAAAGCAGCATATACTAGCTGGAATATAACATGTAAGCTTAATTGATCAGTGACTGCTAACACCAATTACGCTTATAAAGCTGAAATTTACTAGCCTTTTTTTGTCTGTTTCAAATTTATTCCTCTGTTTTGCAAGACACATTTATATATAGCCCATTCTTATGTCTTAAAGAATGAATTCAAAAAAGCCTCCATGCCTTGGCTCTTTGAAAGTATTCTCAGTTCGCATGCAGATGCAAAATAAGAAAAAAAATTCTGTTTAACAGAACCTATTAACATAAATTACTAACCCTATGTAATTTATAGATGTCTAGAGAAATTGGTACACTATGTACATGTACATGGAATTTTTTTTAATTTGTTGGATTGCAAATTCCCTGTTTTCCTCATAAAATTATAGGTTTCCATTTCCTCTTAAAATTTTGTATACGTATGGATGGGACAATGTTGATTACAAATGCAATGTCGAATCTCAAAGTCAACACGAAACTCAAACACATTTAAACTGTTATGATTAGATATATAGACATAAGAGCATTGAACAAAGAGAATGCAGGAGTTCTAAACTTACAGTTAGGACGAAAATATTTTTTTCCTTCTGATCAGCTTACAAATTTTAACGTTGGTTACCTATATAAAAATGGTGGAACGTCAAATGTGTGTACATCTTAAAATTTTATATCTATAAAAAAAATGATCACTTTGACTGTTTTCAGTTACGTAACAAAATAATAACTCAACAATATTATCCATAATATCTTTAGGTGTAGAAGAAGGCAACCCATCTTTATCAAGACTATTAATTATACTGGAGTAAGCAAGCTTAATCTCAAGGGAAGCATGAAAACAAAAAGAATTTATAAATACAGCCGGAAAGCGATAGTTCAATAAGCAATACATTAATTCAATACAGCTAGATAGCTAGGATCGAATTTCTATTAAGGTGCAAAATTAAGATCTCTAAACCACTGCTTCTTCAATTAGTTAACTACAAGCTTTTTCCATACATTAGATTTATACTGAAAAGGTTGCTCACTGTATTGTATAACTTTGGATCTCCATCGGTAGCAATGCAGAACTGTTCGGATTATTTTGCAAACTTTTCGCATTATTTTTCCTTTTTTTTTGTTTTATTTTTGTGTTATTTATCATGAAAAATAGAAAAGTTTTAATTTTCAACTCATTGTGCGTACTGCATTTCCTTTGCAGTCTGGTTCCATTGCATATTGCTCTTGTTTTCATTTCACAGAGTGTTCATTTGTTGTTGTCAAACCGAAAAAATCACAAAAAAAGGGGAAAAAAAAATACTATTACTGTTTTTGTGCTCTCTTCCACTGTTTCAATGCTTTCAATCACCCTTTTATTTCAATTCTGTTTTTCAACCAACTTTCCGCTGTGCTTTCAGTTTGTTTTAGTTTCAACCAATTTTCAAATAAAAGAAAACATCACATCTCATTTGATTAAACATTCCATTTCATTTCATTTCTCTGGTACAATTCCAAACTTTCCTATTTACATTATTCACAGCTCATTTCTGTGCATCATTGTGCACTACCTCACTATTTCTACGCTCTTTTGACTTCTTCCCACTGTCATACACAAATCTTCTCCTGACATCATTTGTTTAACCTCTGTCATCAAACCTGCTACAAATCCACCACTTCACTGACATTGTTACACAGCCACATGCTTGCTAAGCCATAAAGCACAAATATAAAATAATATGTCAATTTCATGCAACAGCCCGTGTGTTGATATGAAATTAGGCAATGATTGTCATCAACGCATAAATCTAAATAACGCGACATTCCATGTTTCATTCTAGGCAACAGGGAGATGCCAGTAAAATAATAGTAGTAAAAGTAAGGGTGTAGTTATATGACATATAGGCGTACGGTGCATTCTATAAAACAAGTGCGGTGCTAAGGGCACCGTATTTTGTGCTACGGGCTTCCACACGGAACCGCCGACCAAACAACGTGTTGTGATTTGTGACATGAAATCACATATGTTGATGAAGACGAGGCGTGGATGTGCTTGGCAATAGAGGAGATGGAGCAGCGGCAGAGAGAAGGCAAGGAGCAGTTTTGGGGTGAGCTTCAGCTCAGACGTCTGAGCTATGCCTATCAGACGTCTGAATATACAGGGTTTTTAACCCGAGAGCATTGACAGACGTCTGACCTATTTAGGTCAGAAGTTTGAACGGGTTTTCTGCGGTTTTGACTTGGTCTTTCTATGACTTGTTCTGCAAGTATTGAAGGGGCAAATTGGGAATTTGCCTAAGCATTCTATTCTCCTATAAAAGCAGCACATAGGGTTGGATTAATGTATGACCGAATAGAGTGGCGGCTGCGTGCCTCTAGGGTTTGGTGCCCTAGAGAGGATTGGTGTCTCCAGTTCCAAGGGTTAACCGTCGTTCTTCATTGTTCTCCTTCTCCAACAAAGAGTATTAGTCATCTAGATATTCTTTCCCTTTCTTAATAAGGTTATTGATTCTTGTAGTTTGTTTATTGTTGGTTGTTGAACCAGTGAGTGTAAACAAAAATTCGTTTTGAGAATCAATAAAGAGGGTGGTTGGGTGGAATATTTTGTGTTTGCGCGTGTGATTTCATATCTGTGTTTGTTTCCATAGAAATTATATTTAAATAATTGGGTGAATAAGATCCTGGACGCTTCCACAAAGACGCCGTTTTTCACAACAGTTGGTATTGAAGCTAGATCACCGCAAAGCTAAGAGTGATTTTGGATTGGAAAAAATTAATTTTTTTGACATCGGATATGATGGCGTTGTTGGTGATGACTATTTTTGATTGGGGATTTGAAGGCCTCAATGGTTTGGTTGATGGAGATGAAGAGAAGCCCTCCGATGTGGATGAGGAAAGATGGAAGAAGACGAAGATGTTGGCAGTTGGTTTGATTTGCCTATAACTTGGTGATTCGGTTCATGTTTTCGACAGGGTTCTTCACGTTGATGATGCTCAACGGATCATGAGTGATCGAGGAAGGAGCTCAGGTCAAGTGGTAGACGGGTGTCGATGTGGAAGGCGAGTGACGGTTGAAGAACTCAGTCCACAGCAAGGTGGAGAGGTTAATTTGGTCACTGTTGATGTGTTCGACAGGGGTCTTCACGTTGATGATGCTCGAGGGATCCGGAGTGATCGAGGAAGGAGCTCAGATCAAGTGGTAGACGGGTGTCGTTGTGGAATTGCAAGCACTTTTAGACCGTTGGTTTATGCACGGTGCAGATCATGGTGGTAGATGCATCTTTTGCAGACGGTGGGTTGTGTTTGTAATTGAGGTGTGGTCATAGTCCTTTCAAATCGACTGGGTGTGATTGTTGCCCTGAAATCAATTGAGTCCCTATACTCGGAACAGGTTGGGTGTATCTCGTTGCCTGGAAATCGAGGTTGGTTTTAATTGAGGGAAGGTGTCGTTGAAAGAGCTAGATGACTTGTGTGTTGGAAGTTTGTTTGATGTGATGCGATTTCATATCAAGGTGGAGTGTTGTGATTTGTGACATGAAATCACATATGTTGATGAAGACGAGGCGTGGATGTACTTGGCAATAGAGGAGATGGAGCAGCGACAGAGAGAAGGCAAGGTGCAGTTTTGGGGTGAGCTTCAGCTCAGACGTCTGAGTATATAGAGTTTTTAACCCGAGAGCATTGACAGACGTCTGACCTATTAAGGTCAGACGTCTGAGCGGGTTTTCTGCGGTTTTGACTTGGTCTTTCTATGATTTTTTCTACAAGTATTGAAGGGGCAAATTGGGAATTTGCCTAGGCATTCTATTCTCCTATAAAAGCAGCACATAGAGTTGGATTAATGTATGACCGAATAGAGTGGCGGCTGCGTGCCTCTAGGGCTTGATGCCATAGAGAGGATTGATGCCTCCAGTTAATCCAAGGGTTAGCCGTCGTTCTTCATTGTTCTCCTTCTCCAACAAAGAGTGTTAGTCGTCTAGATATTCTTTACCTTTCTCAATAAGGTTATTAATTCTTGTAGTTTGTTTATTGTTGGTTGTTGAACTAGTGAGTGTAAACAAAAATTCGTTTTGAGAATCAATAAAGAGGGTGGTTGGGTGGAATATTTTGTGTTTGCGCGTGTGATTTCATATCTGTGTTTATTTTCATAGAAATCATCTTTAAGTAATTGGGTGAATAAGATCCTGGACGCTTCCGCAAAGGCGCAGTTTTTCACAACACAACGTTCGGTGGTTGTACATCGAACGCGACAAAAAAAGGCATTCGGCGGTTGCGGTGGGAACCCCTATCACAAATCGGGGGCTCTTAGCAGCACACTAAAACAATGCTACTTTTATTTTCATGGCATCGCTACATAGGACATGCATGCAAGGTACTAAATTGAAGAATAAACCTGCGCGTGTACCCATTTCAAGGCAAAATGGCACAACGAACAAAAATAAATAAAGCATCAGGGGCGCGAGTATGAATAATTGGCTGAGATGAAGAATGAAGTATGAATAAGCAATACATTAGTGCGACGCTGTATTCCATAAAATGGGACATTCAAAAACTACGTCGAGTATTGCTGCTATGGGCTCTTTGAAAAGCGTGGAACCTATGTCTCAAATATGTGCTAGTAGACCTAAAGATAAATTTTATGAATTCATAATATGCAAATACAACCTATAGAGGTATGGTCAAAATGTGGTCGTCATGGCCGTATGAAGAAACCTGTTGGTACCCATGGTATGATTTTCTTTTTCAATCCGTTTGGTCGTTTTCATAAAACAAATAACAAATATACTGCATTTTAAAACAAAGATAACTTGAACCACTGAAAATTAAGCATTACTATTGACACTGCAAAAAAAAAAAAAAAAAAAAGAACCTGAATAGTACCAGTTTCAATCAATGAGACAAAACATGAAGAAAATATCAAATGCATGTTTTCACCCTCCAACTAAAAAGTTGGTTATTCAGTTTTTCTTATAATATGATGAATCATGCATGAATAACGCTTTTTAAATTACATTGTGTTATAGGGACAATGAAATGTGTCATATTGATGCTGAGTAGCTTGAACATTTGGACAATATAATCAATATTCACAGCAATGAACTAACAGTAATGCTAGGGAGTGCCATAATGGTCTATACTATCATATCACATGGATATATTGTTACCGAGGGAGATCCAAAGTTATATAATCAACAGTCGAGATGACCTCAAATGCTAGGGAGTTTGCAAAATAGAGAATATTTTCAACTAGCAATATAGAACTATTTTCAATTTATAAATATTTTCTATATCAAAAAAGTGAGGTTCACTGTAATTGTTGAATAAGCCATGCTAGAATAGATCCTACTCAAAGAGTTTTTTTATGTCAGTTACATTATCTCAGTTAAATATTTTGATAGTAATATTTACAGTTTGATGCACATGTGAGATATATGAATTTGTGAATGAAATATTGCATATATGGGCATAATGTGCAAGAAAATCATATGAAAAATGATACCTGAATGGAACACCACAACACAAACTTTAAATCATCGCCAATTGACTGCCAATCACCAATTGTGACTGGAACATACTCCCGTTTGAGCGGTCCTAAGTAAGAAGACAATTTTATAGATCCTTCTCCTATTGGTATAGCGCATTATCGTTGAATTCAATGGTAATCCGAGATACACAATCTGATGGAAGTCTTTTCATTCTAGTATGACCTCTCGTTTTTTTTTCGACCAGCTTTTCATGTAGTTGAATATCAATCTCGTTTTCCACCAAATTATTTTCAGTTTCAAACTCATTGGTTTCAATATTTAATTCAGATTGCATCGCATTTTCTCTACATGCTTTAGTTCCATGCTTGTTGGTTTCTAAATTTGCTTCATGATGCTCATGGTTTTGTAAATTCTCTCCATGTTGCACATTAATTTCAGGTTGCTCGGTGGGTTCATTATTTGCTTCAAGTTCTTCATGGGGGTCCTAGGCTTGTCTTTGTTTGCGACTAATCTTCGTCTTCTTCGCCATTTCCTACATTAACAAAATAGTGAAATACATACTAGCTTATCAGTTCGGTATACTAATATATCTGTTAATGTGTTTGGAATCATTCAATATGTATGCAATAAAAAAAACTCAAAGAAACAATTAATTTTTAGGTACAAGTAAAGAAACCATTCAATTCTAGAATTTAAAAATATGTATAAATATGGGTGTTTTGCCATGTAAAATTGTGAAAAAATTTGAAATAATTCAAATATTTAATTATCAATTCCATGCCATTTTATTTCCAGTTTTAGTTCCATTTGCTTAGTACCACATTTGTAGTTAAATTCTTGTACAGATTCTTTTTAAGTTCCTATAGTTTTCATTTCCTGTTCTTCATTTACTTCCAATTCTGCAATCTAATTAAGTATTCATCTATATTGGTTGTTAATCACTTGAACTTTTATTCTCAATTCTCTTGATTCCACTCGGTTTTCATTAAGTTTCCTTAATAACCTCATTTATTTTTCATTTAAATCGTTCATAATTTTCATTCACTCCATTCAGTTAATCATTAATGGTTTAGTTGTGGCAATTCTTTGTAGCTGCATTTTCTCTGTCCAATGAAATAGGATGGGCTCTGGGACCATTGCATCCTTTAAATTTGGCTGTTAGATAGTTTGATCCATCAATTTCATTTGGCTGCACCTTTACAAAATAGAGACAGCACCCTCCCCAAAGTTACCCACCCCATATTCTCAAAACAGTTCAGTTTGGTTGTTTCAGCCTTTTTAGTTTTTATGTTCCATCCAAATAGAAATTCATACGGTATATGTATTTGTGAAAAAGAATCAATTTGGAAATTGAAACTATCATGTAAAGTAGCAAATAAATTTATCATATTTTTCGTGTTTTGGAAAATTTTAAGAAACAAGAAAAGTAGTTCATCCTCTCTACATCTTCCCATAGTCATATAGTGATAAATTCAAACCACAAAGATTAAAATATAAGCAAACGGTTCTTTAACCTTCAGTTTTATGAAAAAATCTCTGTTTAAGTACTTGGATCCATGCTGTTTGCCCCTAGGCCCTCACAGACCTTAACAGCACTTCCTCTTTTATATGGTTTAGATAAGATCTTAGGTGTAGATTAGATCTTTGATCTGTAATCTCAGTGGAGGTGATGGTGATTCAGATTCAGCTAAAGTATGAATCACACTATTGCAATTTACAAGTTTCAAGTCCAAATTAATAGTATTAATTATGGTTGATCAGTATTTCTCTTCTCATTTCAGTGGCAATACACAGGCTTATTGCAGTGGTAAATCATAAATCATTAGGATGTCAATAAGGTGAAGTTAATCGTGTCATGTGTCAACAAATTATCTTTGTTAATTATCCAAGCTGTGGCTACTTAACACATGGCATATATAACGATCCCGTTGCATTGAAGTTTATGAAGTACATGCAGATTACAACCATCCATCATTTTGCTATTTTGGATTTAGGAAGAGGGGTTAGATTAGTATTTGTCAGGATTAAGCAGTTAAGGATATTGACTTTAAATGCAGATATCTATTCACTCTCTGTGTCTTCAACATGAAGTGTCTATTGTTTACATGTCATCTTGGATGCCCCACAATTAGTGAAAATAGTTAATGAATGCAGAATAGGTTGAACTGGTATAATAATTGTGATGAGAAAACACGGAAGATCTATCTTGAGGTCATTAAATATAATGCACGACGCTACTGCTTAACATTGTATATCAAAGGTTTTGTTTATACTCATTTTTGAATGGTTTGATGATCAACAACAAACTCTTTTATTTAATTTCAACTAAACTAAACTCTCTTTAAAAACGTTTTGATGTTGCTCTGTGAAATAAAAATTCCCAGTTTGTTATATGAATTCTCTAATTATAACAGATTATGTAACTATATTTGTAAAGTGAAAAATAAAAATAAAAATAGTTTCTCTTTGCGATCTTCTCATCTGCCTCGCCACATAAACATGTATCAATCATGTATCTAATCAAAACATCAACTTCTTATGCTCTTGAATCCTTAAATAATGATTGAGCTAGTATACATTCATGTATCTGATCCTCAACACGTACCAATCACAAAATAAAAACGAGCATAAAAATAAAAATCAACCATTTCTAATCCTTGCTAGCAAACAAGTTGTTCACACAAATATAATAATCAAATTATACGAAAAACACAAAGTAATACCTCATGGTTGTTTGAATATGAGAGGCGTAGCTAGGTACTTGAAACGCCGGCTGCGTTTAGGTATTGGGACTAATTGCTCGAAAGAGGGATTAGGGCACCGATCGGCTTCGATGATGGCGATTAGGGTTACACGAGATCGAGATCCGTGGAGTGAATGTTATTGATTAGGGGAGGTGATGATGGTGGCTTTTGACCGTTTCTTAGTTGAGATAATTAGATAATTCATGGAGAAGAAGGACAAACAATTATATGCTAATTTATCTTACCACCCAAATTTTGGTTTTCCGCCTTCTGTCGAATAGCGTTGAGAGAGATCGAATAGCGTTGAGGACCCTAACGTGAACAGCGTTCCAAACTGGATATAAGGAAACGCTCTAAATTTTTGCTATGGAAAGGCCATATTTTGTAGTGGCCATGGGGAATAATCGAGGACGTCTTGATACAGATTGAACAGTTTTACTTCCCTGTTGATTTCATAGTTCCAGAAATCGAGCCTGTCTCAAATCCCAGTGTTTCAAATCTCGTTGATATTAGGACGCCCCTTCTTAGCAACCTCAAATGCTATCATTAATTGTAGGAACGATCAACTTTACTTCGGGCACCTATTCATTGAGCTAAACATCTTTAACCTCAACAAACAACTTAGGGATTTTGAGATTAATGAAATTTACATGATTCAAACCACCGTTGATGAGTCTTTTAATGACACTTCTGAAACCTTGAAAATGTGCCTTGACCATTTCAACTTCGATTTCTACGAGCTTGAATACATTTCTGAACTAAATTAGCTACTTGACTCGAAACCCTCGTCATTTGAATCTGACTAAGGAATGTTGAGCAATGTTAGCACACAAGAACATCCTAAATTGGACCTCAAACCCCTGCCACAAGGCCTTGAGTATGCTTACTTCGACTCTACAGAAAATTTTCCTGTAATCTTGGCCTCTGATCTTACCAAGGACGAACAAGAAAAACCTTTGAAAATTTTATGGGATAATCTGCATCTAAATTGTATAAATTAGTGACACGACAAAATCTTCATAGGAAGGATTTTCATTTCAGAATTCACTGACATGCCTATTGCACCTCACAAATCAAATAAGAAATCATTATGGATCATTTTCGATAGAGGCAAGTGTAGGGGGAAATGGACGAATCATTCATCATAGAACATTCACTATCATCACAGATTTCATTTTGCTAATGATTTTCATACATATATAGTTGCTAAATTGCACTTTATTTTACAAATCATTTTGCATATAATCCATCTTTGGATACTTTCTTTAACATTTAGGAAACGTGTTTGCAGTGTGGACACTATTTAGTTCTAGTATGAGGGGAATCTGCATTGCATTCATTTTTTATTTTTATTTTCATTTTTTTCTTTTCACTTTCATGCATTTAGATAAGACCATCATGCATTTTAAATCATAGTAACATGTTATTTTTTTTTTTTGATACGACTCATTTTAGATTGATACAACAAAATAAGTTAACAATTGTTATTCAGTTGATAGTATTTTTTTCTCTCAACTAAGATTGAATAAAAAATATAATGAAAAGTTGAATTTTGAGGGATAATAGTGTAACTGGTACATAGGGAGATTCTTAGGTTGTGGCCATGAAGTCTATTCTAAATTGTAGTCTTTGTTTAATGAGTGGAAAACTTAAAATACTTACATTGACTTTTTGAGTCTTTAAAACTAAGTTGCGTTAAGCTGAATTCGCGTAATTCTCTCTCTCTCTCTCTCTTTTATTCTTATATTTTCAATAATAATAATAATCCAAGGGTATCCAACATTACTTGTAAATCTAGCGTTGATGTGCAAACCCGTCAAGCTCTATCCAACATGTTGTTGACAAAGTCAACATTGACATATCTTGTTCTCATTTTATGAGTTGGACACCTAAGGATTACCGACATCTTATTGACAAACTTAGCTTTGGTCTGCACAATCCGTCAAGCTCTTTCCCAACTCTCCGTTAGTCCGCGAGGCAGTGGATGGGTGGTATACCTTGGTCTTTAAGTTAGGTGTATGCACTTAATCATAAATTTTAATTTTTTTAGAAATAGAGAATAAGCGGTGATGCCTAAGCACTTCTTGACCTTATTGGTTTGACTAGTCATACACAAGGAATTTTGAATACCACATTGCTAACTATGACAAGCAAACTAAGAATCTATTTCATGGTTGCACTATGTTATCAACCGAACCAACTGGCCAAACTAGGATATAACATTTGAAAACTTGAATTATATTGAAAATTTGCGACGAGTTAAGATATCTAAAATAAAATCAACTGACTAGAAATTATTAACTTAATTTGTTGTATCACTTTTCTGAAACAAGTCATGTTTTCATTTTTTGTTTTCATTTGCATATGTCCATTTCATTCATGTAGTTACATTAGAACCACAACATACTGCATTTGGATTTTGTGGGTAGTATCCGCTGAAAACCCTCATGGGACACCACTCGTCCTACTAGGGACACCTAGGGGTTTAACGTCTTGTTGCATACGCTTAATGCAATCGTGTTTCCTATAAAAGTGTGACCTATCTAGTTTAGCTTTTCATTTTTTTATTTTTCTTTCTTTTTACTCGAGGACTAGTAAAAGATAAGTGTGGGGGTATTTGATTAGCACAGAAATGTGTTTATTTTATGCTCTTATATCTAATCTTTTGTAAATAAATAAATATTACTTTGGATATTTTTTTCGTGTGTTTTCACAGGTTCAATAATTGTCTCCTTCATTTCAATTAAAGGTCAATTGCAAAGAAAAGCTACTTTTCCATATCAACAAGTTTCCATTCACAAAGGATGTTGTATCTCATTGGTAAAAGCATATAAATTTGTACAAAGAGATCTGAGTTCAATTCCCAACAAGCCTTCTTTTTGCTGAAGAAAGGAACATTCACACTGCCTCCCTTGCTCTGAAGAATATATGGACTAGTATTATGTTATATATATATTCATATGTATGTATGTATGATATACACTAATAAGCATTTCAGCAATAAGCATATTCTTCTTAAGGATATCAATTCAAATCATTCATTTTTCAACTTCCATTTAGAAGAATATTTGATTGAATAATTCCAAGGAAAAGCCAATCAATCTGCCACGTGTCACTAATCAGGAGAGGAAATCTGCATGGAATATCTCAAACATTATGTCATATCTTTTTTATTTGTAAACAAAGATATTCAAGAGATATTTTGTAGGCCTAGTATTTATATTGAGAAAGCCTACATCTTCTATAAATAAACATGATATCCACTGTAAACAAAGTTTATTTTTTTTTTACTATTTTGTATTCTATTCTTATTCTTAATAAAGTTTTTCTTCATTCCAGTTTATTATTTTCTTCATAACAATACGTGTTTTCTAATCAACTAGTACTATTAAAACAAGAATTATTTTTATTGCATATTAGGACCATTTGATTAGATTCAACGGGAATACCAATTTTAATTTTTGTTGTTTTTGTTTGTTGTTCCTTTTCTAGTAATTTGTCCTTTTATTTCAGTTGTTGAATTTGGTATTGATCTGATTAGATTCCGATCCATACAAAATTCATTAGCATTAATTCAAAACCATCTCCAAATATTGTCTAGTTCGCCCAAGAAATATGTAAATAATAAAATTTAAAATTCCTCCATATGATTCGACCTGCATATTACACGATCTGTGCGCTTGTAGTTATTATAATAATTTCGCGCTTTTCTAATCCATAAGGGAAGACATATTCATATATACTTTTCTAATGGATGATTACTATATTATAGTGTATAGTATAGTAGAGCTTGAACTCCATTTGCAGTTTTTCTCAAGTGTGGAATAATCATTCTGTTTTTTCAGATTTAGAATGGGTCTTCGAACGTTGAGACATACTGTTAGGGAGGAGACTGTTTCTAGAGGGGGAGATGGTGGTATACTAGATTACCCAGCTGTAATCGAGGACATGGTGGCAGCGATCATGAGGAGGGTACCTACTCCAGAGAGAGTCGCGGTAGATGTTGGGGTTTAGGTGCAAGTGCCTAGGGTTGTGGATTCGCAAAGCTATGTATGGACTTCACTACTCTAGGAGTGAAGTTGTTCAAAGGGACAGAGCCATCGGTAGCGATTCAAGGGCGGCTTGATACTTGCATTCGGATATTTGGAGACTTGGGTATTGACGATGTGATTAAGAGGAAGCTTGCATCAAGGCACCTATATGGCAGAGCTATGGATTGGTGGAACTCTGTCACTCTAGAGACTCCATAAGATGAGATCACATGGGATTAGTTCCAAGTCAAGTTCGAGATGAAGTTTATTTCTAGCGTCTAGAAATCTATTATGTTCAAGAAATTTGTTGACCTAAAGCATAATGGTCGACCAATGTTGGAGTATGTTTCTGACTATGAATCCTTGTCCAAGTATGCTCGTTTGTATGTTGAGGCTCCTTACCAAAAGAATGATAAGTTCGTTATGGGCTTAGGAAAATAACTTGGGAATCGGCTGGTTGATCTATTGGATGATACTTATGAGAAGATTGTAGAGAAAGGTTTGAGGCACGAGAGTTTGGTTCCCAAGGAAGAGACTATTGTTACAACTAAAGAAGAACCGAAACAACAGTAGGGTGGTAATAACAAAAAAAGGAAGCAACAATAGTAAAAAGGAAAAGATGGTTAGAAGAAGCAGAAAAGAGAAGTGACTTTCTACAACTGCCAGCAAAAGGGCCATTTTTCCAGGGATTGCAAGAATCCGAAAGCTGGGAAGAAGTGTTATAACTGTGGCAAGCCTGGGCATAACAAGAAGGATTGTCCAGAACCAGTTAAGGGTAAGCGGATTGTGAAGGCATATGCTTTGGAAGCTGTCCCTTCTTTTTAAAGGGCTCCTACGAAGGAGGAGAAAGGGAAGAGTGTTGTCATTCAAGATACTCTTTCTATCAAAGATGTTTTATTTCGAGTGTTGTTTGATACTAGATCATCGCATTCTTTCATTTGCAATGAGCTTGTGTGTCGTTGGGTTTGGAACCCAAGATTTGTGATAGATTATTGATCGTGACTAATCCAGTTGAAGGTTCATCCAGTTTGTGTATGCTTTGTCGTGGTCTAGTGTTGTCGAGTCACGGTTTCTCCTTTGTGTGTGATTGCTTTTTTTGAACATCGATGGGTTTGGGATTATTTTGGGTATGGACCAGCTCAAGAGGTATGTGGAAAAAGTGGATTGCGAGAAGCTAGAGATGACAATCGGAAATGTGGAAGGGCAAATGGTTGTGATTCGATGTAAGTTAGAAGACTGGGTCTTCATAAGATTTTTATATTCTCTTGTGATTCCACGGGAAGACTTTTCATCAATGTCGATCTCTAGTGAGTTTGATGATGTCTTTGAAGAGGTTAAATGTTTGCCGCTGCATCACGATATTGATTTCAGGATCGATTCGGTCGAAGAGGCTAGACCTATCATCATGCCTCTTAGGCCGATGGCACCTAAGGACCAGCGAGAGTTAGAGGTGCAAATACGTGACCTTTTGGAAAAAGGATTAGTTCGGAGGACCATGTTTGAATGGGGTGCACTAGTTGTGTTTGCAACCAAGGCTGATGGATCTTTAAGATTGTGTGTTCATTATCGTGAGCTGAACAAGGTGACTAAGATAAACAAGTATCCATTGCCAATGATAGATGATTTGTTCGATCAGCTTCCCGAGGCCAAGGTGTTTTCTCAGATGGATTTGGCGATAGGATTCACTAGTTGATAGTGGCGAAGGATAATGTGCCAAAGATTGCTTTTAGGACACCATTTGGTTTCTTTGAGTGGATGGTGATGTCATTAGGATTGACTAATGCACCAACGTATTTCGTGGATCTTATGATTAGGGTATTCAGAGATCCGTCGAACAAGTTCATGCTTATTTTTATAAATGATATTCTTGTTTACTCCCGAAATAAGGAAGAATATAAGACGCACTTGCAATTTGTTTTGGAAATCTTGCGAAAGCATCAGCTGAAAGCTAAGTTTGCGAAGTGTTACTTCTGGAAGAATGAAGTGAGGTTCTTAGGCCATGTTGTTTATGGAAATGGAATAGCATTGGATCCCGCCAAGGTGGCAGCAATTTTGGATTGGAATAGACCTAAAAATGCGATGGACGTAAGGAGTTTCCTTGGTTTATGTGGGAGGTATGGGGCAGTTGTCACAATAAGGCGCTACCTATCCTACGATAAATATTAAATGTCTAGGATATTATCCAATAAGTTCATATAGATGGTACAACGAGATTCCATTAGAAACTATTGGTCTTAAGCGATGAGCTACCATCTCTCACCTTATGCGGGAAATGGGTTTATATGTGTGAATGACGGAAGCCTTAACTAGTAGGCTCCTGTAGATAGTGTCCTCTAGTTTATAAAAATGTTGAGTAAATCATCGAGAGTTATTAGATGACCAATAGGTCCGCCTAGGGACTTTAGCGATCGAAAGAATCACCCTATCTATCATTCGGTAATGAGGCTTTAAGTGACTGCGTATATACTTATCAATAAATAATCTCCGTAGTTGGGAGTGCACTTCCCGAGCTAATAATTAGTGAAAAAAGCTTCATAAATATATGTGTAAACGTTCTATCTCGGTATCGATATCATTGGAAATACTACCTTGGGAAGGGTAGTTAGAGTAGTGCGTAAATGTTTATAAGATTAGGTCAAAATTACTAGCCTTTGTAGGCATATATCTTTAGTTGAACCAAACAGGATACATCTTTGTATTATAAGCTATGTTGTACTTTTCTTGTTTACTAGAATTTGTTGTTCTTACACCTCCTCATTTCAACCTCCCTGGTTTTTTAGAGAAGGTTAGGTTCTCACAGTTTGTTTAGGTTTGGCTTTCGCTTCTCGTTCTCTCTCATGCTCGGTACTAGCAAAATGACTTACTTTTGAAAAGGTAGTTACTTGAGTTAATGCTCATTTATTTGCAGGTACCAGATTTACACGCTCCATGCTTGGTTGTGTTCGAATTCGATTTTTGTTGAAATTTAGGCTCAGAAAAGTGCAGGGTGTTACATTTGGTATCAGAGCATAGGTTACGATTAGAGTAATTAGTTAAAATTAGGACTCGTGAGAGAACATAATTCTATTTTCTTTTCCATTTTCTTCGTCATTATTACTCGGCTTTAATTAATTTCGACGATGAATTAGTTGTGGGCCTAATTATATATAATGGGCTTTAAGCAATTAAAAGTTGAAATATGTTGGGTTCGGGTTTCTAGCCCAACAGTACAATGACAATCTCATCGTGAAGAGCATGAGGACGGCATATGGTGGATTCCATTGGTTCGAGTATGGAGACTAGACCAAAATCTAGCTACAACTGAGATACTCGCAGTTTCTAGTTTTTGGTTTTGTTTGGTAGTTCCATTCAAAGACCTTTTCTTGGTCTTAAAACAAGAAATCCTTGTTAATTTGTCGTATCCATTCAGAAACATAATTATGAGGTATGACCATTCGATACTTCGTTAAATTTCCGGATATTCCTTTATTGAGAATATTCATTTGATTCTTGGCCTTGTATTCGTGGAAATTTTATTTTAAAGCTATTTAGAAAAATAAAAATGGATTTCAAAAGCTTTGACATTATGGTTTCGGAAAAATAGATTTATAAAGATATGATTTTTAAAATTTATTCATTTGTGCTTCAGAATTATTGTGTTTTGTGTGATTTTAATAAGTATAATCTGATTGGTAGAAAGAAGGGAATTGGAGATGACAAAGAATATGCCATTAAACTTGAAAACAATAAATACTGATTCCTTATGATTTTTAGCATCCCTCTCTTTTTGTATATATTGGATGGTTTATTGAAACTATTATAATTGATCCTCAAGGTTTTAAAGTTTCGACATTTTTGAATGCGAAAATGTTTTTCAGTTTGTAATATAAACTGGAATATAAATAATAATAATAATCATAAGAAGTTGGGTTTATATGTATGAAACCGTTAGTTTATAATAAATTCCATTTTTTAAAAGTTTTAAATTTCCCTTCGAAAAGGATAAGTAAAATCCTTCGTTCTTGATTTTTGGGGTATTTGATTTCGAATCGTTTAATTTTATGTCATCTAGTTAAGGACAAAATTCATTTTTATTTTTATTTTGGATTTCTAGCTGATTTTCTATTTTAATTCGTTTGTTGTTTGTGTGGTCGCAACATCGTTGTTGGGACTACCTTGAACCTTTGAAGACGGTCGGAGTTTGACTGCGATCTTTGATACCGCAACGATGTGGATAATTGTTTTTTGGGTCGCGTCAAATCTTAAAAGATGACGCGGGACGATTAATATTTTAATTTGGCCTAATAAGGTCAAGGTTCAGTCTTTACCCAAAGCCCATTTGACATTTGACCATTTAACGTTAAACCTAAAGTGGTCAACTAGTTGATGAGTTTTGGTACAACTTGGATTTAGGACTCAACCGTAAAAGTTGCGTTTAAATCACCCCTTTAACTTATTTCTTTCGTCCTTCCTTCCTCATCTAGCCGAACCATCACTACAAGAAAAGTTGTATATAGAGGCAGATTTTTAGCAATGGAAAATTCCATCGCAAATTAGCGATGGATTTTCGTGGACTTTGTAAAGGAAAATATTTTGGAATTTATATATCAACTTATTTTAAATTATTACCGTCGAATCTAATTTTTGTCGCTAAATCATTGGAAATTGCAATACTTTACCGTCATCAAAAATTTAACGCTAATTTCCATTGCAGATAGAGGCTGTTTACCATCGTCAAAATTTTGACGCTATTTTTACAGCAGTTTTTAAGAGATTTGAAAAGGACTTTAATATTTATTATTTATACAACGTTTTCCATTTGTGTTTTTACTTTGTAATTAATAAATAAATATAAATTTTAAATAATTAATGTTATAATATATTAATAATAAATAATTACTATAAAAAGTAAATAATATTTAATAGTTAGTATTGATTAATCATTAATTACTATAAAATAAAAATAAGAGGTAAAAATAATTAATAAAATAGATTAATATTCGCTGTTTAATTAAATTTATTTTAATAATCAAGGATCAATAAGTAATCTTTAATATGACTAAAGAAATTACTATCAAAAAATTATTAATAAATATTTACTTTTAAGAAATTGATTAGTATGTATTAATTAATAAATATTAATTAAGAAAAACAAAGTGTTCAAAGTTTAAAAATAAGAAATTGAATAAATATTAAAGATTTTCGAAATTCAAAAAATTTAAACATTACCATATAAGTTATTATTTTTAGAAAATGTAAAATTTTATAATATTTAAAAACTTATAAATGATAATTTATTATTTTTAATTATTTTATAAAATAAATTACTATTGGCAATTATTAAATATTACTAAGTTATAACTATTATTTACTAATTATGTTTAATAGTAAATAAATATAATTAATATTTGATAACATGTAATTAATAAACAAGTAATAATTATTGTATATATTTAATTGTTAGTTATATTCACCGCTATAAATAAGTAAAATTTATATAATTAATAAGGTAAAAGTAAACAAGTAATGATTGATTTGTATATTTAATTGTTAATTGATAATAAATAATTATTATTGTTAATAAACTTGAAGTTAATAAGCAATAGTTATTAAATTGTTGTTAATAAATTAAATTAAATTGAGATAAACAATAATAATTAAACTAGAAACAATTAATAACTAATTGTCAAAATACTTAAAATAAATTGAGGTAAAGTAAGAAGATCAAAATGCAATGAAGCAATCAAGCGGTTCAGATCAAATCAAAGGATACGTTTAACCTGATAAACCCTAGCTAGCCGCCATCTCTATTTCATTGAATCTCAAACTGTCATCCATGGTAGAGTCAGTAATCCCAAAGGAGTGATGCTTGGATTCTAAATTGAAATGGTTATTTTTGTTGTCTGTTCTACCCAAAACTGAATCATTCGAGATCCTTGAAAGTCTGGTGACCGAATTCTTCGCGCTATCGGATCATTCTCCGACCCTAGTTCCAACCACCGCTTCGTGTTCCTATTCAACCTCTTGAAATTTGCCATCTATTTCCATTGGAATATCGAGTACGACTTCGTGTTCTTGTTCAACCACCGCTTCCAAGGTTAGTAGTTTTGTTGGCTTACTATATAAATACCTCTGTCCTTGTTGTATGTTGCTTGATATAATGGAGTAATGCATATATAAAAGATTTGTCATTTTCATAATAGCATAACTTTAATTTAGATTAGGCGATTGACAAAAAAGTTGATGTTTTCATTTTATTTTTCAATACAGATATTTAAGAAGACAATCTCAGGAATGTAATTTGGAGGAATTGTAAGAATAATTATGTTTAAAATTGCTCAAGCTTCGCAACTTTTTGGGACCTGATAAGCTTTCTTTTTCATTTATAATAAAGTAAGTTGCCTAACACACTAGAATTCTTCACACTTTTGTTTGTAGATTAGACCAACCAAAGCAAGAACATAGATAACTCCGACTATTTTGAAGGTATACTTTAAATTTAAGCCTTTACTTTTTTCCATTCTTATACTGGAATTTGTTAAGCAGGCTGAAATGCTAGCAAAGTAGTTGATAATTCATATATACTATGTAATGGTCGATGCGCACAACAAATCTTTTGGACATTGTTATATTAGATAAAGTGCTTGTAAAGGGTTAGGCTCAAGTGGTATTTACAATTATTTTACTACAAGGGGAGAATCCATGAATGTTCTGTCTGTTGAACAGTTGTTGCAATACATCAGATTTTCTAACAATTTAAATACATCTGCATTAGTTATTTATAGGGATAATAAGTTTTTGGTAGAAGATCTCTTTTTCTGATGCCAGTTTGAAAACTTTTGTCGTTACAATTTCAATATTGCTACACAAAAACTAAACTAGGTTTATATTTAAGTTTTGTTTTGATTTTCTTCAAGCTTATTCTTGATTTAATGGCTTTTCGGGAATAAGCATTGGGATGATTTTGGACTTGAGCAGTACTGTTATAACTTTGTTGGTTAGATCATTATCCTAAACTCACATTTACTTGGTAAATATGCAAATTTTGTTTGAAAATTTGAACTGATTCATATTGTTTTCTCAAAGCCTCATCAGAATTCACTAATTCTGCATGGCTTTATGGACCTCTTTTGTTCCTTTGTTCATGTTAATTTTTTTCTGATAAGGTGACTCCTCTACTACCTCATCAACCATTTTTATTTTAGTCCTATATGAATCAATTCTAATGCAAGTTTATCATCATTAACTATAGATACCAAGGAAAATGATTCTGCAAGTATATAATCTTTTGCACACATTATCAAGAGGTGGCTGTGATTGTGAGTTTTACCATCAGTAAAAAATGTGCAATGCTTGATCTATTATAGTAAATAAAATTATTTGAATATATTTTTCTCTCTCCAAATATCATCCCCTGGTTTACTTCTGTCATCATTCCTTCTCTTTTGTTATAAAAAATATAGTCAAATAGCTTTCTTATCACAATACACTATGGGGTTGACGAGTTATTTTTGAATGAAACTGGTATACGTAAGAAAATCCACGAGAAAAGCTTCTAAACATCAAAAATTTGAAACATGTGCATGTATGTATGTATAATCTGGTTAATTGTTTGATTCAAAGACCCATAGATAACCTGCAGACAGACTGCTTATCACATAGGGAACATCCATATGAGGTTAACGATGTGTTATTAGATATATTTTTGTAGCGGCTATTTTTGTTAATTTTTTCTTCACATATTGGTATCTGTTTAAATGATATGCCAGATCAGATGCATTTTGTCATAAGATAACAAGGCCATTTCAATTTCACAAATACTAGTTTTTAGTACACCATTTATACTCTGATATATTTTTCATTTTTTTATTTGATATTAAACAGATTGGTTCAATCTTGTCAGTCGTATTGGAGAGGTCACATTTAAAACTTTAGACTATTACCAACATTCCGAATTGACATGCTCTTTTTGTGTGTAAGCTTATCAAACTTATGCTCAGTGTAACACCCCGTATTTCTGTTAACACTAAAGTTGCTAATACAAAAAAAAATGTGTAAAGGGGAGATGTATCTAATGTGCATACAAAAATAAATGTGTAAAGGGGAGATGTATCTAATGTGCATACAAGAATAATAATAAATGTGTAAAGGGGAGATGTATCTAATGTGCATACAAAAATAATAATAAATGTGTAAAAGGGAGATGTATCTAATGCGTACGTATTTATATGGATTGACAAATAATAGTAAATGTACATTAAGAAAGAAATGGTGAACATAATTGGCTTCTCTTTACAACGGACGGCTCTGGTTAACCCTAGCTTCATCGACGGCTCAAATTAACTTGCAACTCTATAAAAAGACCCTAGGTCTCAAACTAAAAATTCACAAAAAAATAATAAGAATTGGAGCCACCATGCTGTCTGCTGAGAACTAGAGGGAGCCTCCACTTGAAAGAGACGAACAACATAGCGAATACAAACTAAAAGATTAAAAAAGCAACAACAAATTAGAATCAAAGCAACGTCTTCCCAAAAGAAAGCTTTGCAAATTCAGAATTTCAGAACTCAGAAAACAAGACCGTCTACGATTGCAAGTTTAGCTACATTTTTAGAATGCGAATTAATATGAATATCATGTGTTGCGATGAAATGATAATAGTACGATACTCGTTATGTTATTAATATACGTTTGTGATTTGATTCTATTATCATGTTGAATTGAGAATGATTAAGTACGATGTTTATTATGTTTTATAATATTAATCTATGCCAGTGACTTGATTCTATTATCATGTTAAATTTGGGATTATTGGATTAGATTATTTGTATAAGCATGGACTTGGATTGTAACATCTTATGAGAACTGTGTAGTTTATTATGCAAGTTTATGTAGTGAAGTTATGCGACCAATTGTCAAATCTATATGTTCATGTTTATGCAAAACTTATGCCATGTTCACACTTATCATATGTTGGGATTAATTTGCAAGTATGTTTAAATCTATGTTACTAATTAACACATGTGTATGTTGATTAGCCTATGTTGCTAACTCACATATACGTATGTTGATTTGCCTATGTTGCAAATTAACATATGTATATGGATTAGTTCATATTGCTAATTCTCATGTATGTTGTTAATATGGCCTATGTTAAAAAAAACACATATATGTTGAGTTAGCCTATAAGTGCAAGTTCATACCTATGACATTATAATGTTTATGTTTGTCTTTTTGCAAGTTTGTACCTATGACATTATAATGTTCATGTTAGTTATTTTGCAAGTTCACCCCTAAAATGTTCATGTTAGTTATTTTGCAAGTACACCCTATTATGTTCATATTGATTATGCCATCAATACCAAAGTTATACCCTTGTCATGTTTATGCTAATTTATGCCAATTTGCGTATATTAAATTAGGCTAAGTTTTTAGCCTAATACTTTACACCAAAAATCATGCGAACGTAAATTAGGCTGAGATGGTTAGCCTAATATTGGACGGGGTAACGTTGGGTTAAAATGATAATTTTAGGAAAACTTGCCATAAATTGGTCATTAATCACATAAGTGATTTATGGCATAAAAAAGCATTAATTACCTTAATTAATGAGATTAATTGGAAATGAATGTGACAGTAATTTGAATATTTTCTAATTTACATATTGGTCATTAATCACATAAGTGATTTATGGCATAAAAAGGCATTAATTACCTTAATTAATGAGATTAATTGGAAATGAATGTGACAGTAATTTGAATTTGAATAATTTACATAATTAAAATGTAAATTTGAAAATATGAACGCGCTTAACCCGAGGTTGGATTGAGTTGTGACGTAAACCTGCCCGGACCCGCCCGGCTGTCCAGTTGTCACAACAATAGCTATCCAATGTGAAAGGTTAAGGCATGAGGCCCAATAAAGACCCGAGGTTAAACTGAGTTATGGCGTAAGACTGCCCGGACCCAACCGGCATACAGGCAGGCACAACAATATCTGTCTAATCTGAGAGTCTGGTGCTCTAATAAGACAATTAGAGCTGAGTTAGGACTGATAGGGTTAAGTCAATTTAATAAATACTTAACCAAATTCAACATGTTAAATAATTTGGATGGGTGGGGGTTAGGTTCATTCAGACACTTAACCACTTAACATGTTTGACTAGAAAACGTAGTAACGGGGACCCGTTTCAGCAGTAACACAATTAGGTATCATGGTACCCTGAACTAGGCAGGGTGGGGCACGATTACTGGGCTGATTGTAAGCGGTCAAAAGCGACGGCGGTTGGTGCACAGTATGGGTTCTAACAGAGTGCAGGCGTGCACACACTCTGGAGCAGACAAGTCAGGGCACTGGAGCATCAGTAGTATACCCTATGCATGCTAGAATTGTGTCGGGGCCGCCACCATGGGACTTGATACACCCCATGGTGGGACCAGCATAGGTATCTACCATATAGGGCCGTAGGACACATGTTAATATACGAGTAGGAGCCGATCTTTTAAAGAAAGAGAAAGGGATCACTTCACCCCAATCACGGGGTGCCTGTTGGTATAAGAATTAGTAGGTGCAGAGATAGAGATTTAAAATAGGGTGCGAAGGGATGTTCGTTTTAGGACACCTTATCTAGTTCTAGGATAGTCTATTATCCTGATATCGCCCTGTTCTCACTTTATGCAAGTCATGATCTTTTTATTATTAATATTGTAGGAATATAGCTAGACTTACCAGACTTATGTCTGACCCATTTTCCTTTCGTCTTCTTTACTTCCGTCCCCCCCCCCCCCCAGGTCCACAGGGAGGAAACACCGCAGCTTAGTCAGTTTTTCATCTAGCTTGAAGAGAGAGAATGTGCTGCTTGGATTTCTTTCATTTGGACCATGGCTTTGGATATCATTTATGGGGATTATGCAGCTTTATTTATGTTTCATGCTTCTTTTACTTTCAAAATCAAGACAGTATTATGGTTGTAATAATTGGAAGTTTGTTTTGAGACAATGTTGGAAATGTTCTGTATAAACACGTATATATGATAATAAAAGTCTGTTGGTTTTTTCGCTGCTTATTTATATGTGTTTATATCTGTCTTGTGTTTTATCTGTGTCTTTTACTTATAAACCTCCACCAAAATTAAGGCATTCCCTTTGTGAGTGACCTTAACGGAGGTGCGGTGTTTCACTCAGTGTTAACCAAATTATGTAATAAGCTGACATATTTCAGTACATCACAGTCACATTACATTACAAATCATGTTTGGCGATAATTGAGTATCAGTACCTAATACCTATTTGCAATAGCTTTGACTGGGCTGGTCTTTTGAACGAATCTCAAAAGTTCAAATTCACCGTTGAACAATGAACAAAAGGAATTCCTGCTGCTCAGTCTTACTTGATAACACTCAAGGATATTCGAATCAAGTTAGTCTAAGTTGCTTGCTTTACAGTTTGTATAATTAACTCTGATCCTTGTAGCCATTCAATCTTGGTAGATACAGATGTTTGATCTTTAAGTAAATTTCTGCATTGCTTAGCTCTGATCCTTGCATTCATTTTATTCTGTTCAATACTGATGTGTGATCTTCGAGTAAACTTGCCCAGTCATTTTAATCTATTAATATATTGTTATTCAACTGATTTTTCTTGAGGATTGAGGTCGTACTAACTGTCCCACTCTCTTAATTGTTTAACAAATTGAGAACTAAACTAAGAAAATGTGACACTGACTATGGATGCATTTTCTATCACACTATCTTATGTCAGTAATCATATAAACTTTAGATAAATGTACTGGTTGGTTGGTATAACATCTTTAAACTAATTAACCAATGCTATCAGGATGCTATACTTGTATAGGGTTTATGTTATATTTGGATGGGGTATATGTTCATCATCTTCTAATGCTAGTTAAATTCTTATATTATCAATTTTGCACGGGGAGTAAAAAATGGCATTTATATCGATACAGTGTTAGATTAACTTGCATATTATCTAATATTATCTGCTGATCCTTTCAGTATTTTTATAGGAGTGGCATTTTTGACAACTTCGGTGCTGAAAACATGATGATGGAAGCATTAGAGCATCTCCAACAGCACCTTGATTCATGTTCTTAATCATGAATCAAGGTCAAAAACCAACCCAACAAACGTTATGGAGAGTAACATTCAGCGGAATGTTATGGGACCAATTCAAAATTCTGAACTGGTCCGGTGAGCCGATTTTATCGGCTCGCCATATTGCGAGCCGATAAAATCAGCTCGACCAACTCCCCCCCAAATCCCCACGGCTAACTCATCCCAATGCCTATATCCGCCTCTTTTTTGATTTCCAACGGCCATAAAACGGTTAAAACTTTTCTAACGGCTATATTTTCAGTTATATAAGCATTCCATTCCACCTTTGTACATCACAACATATTCATAACTTCTTTCTACATCTCTTTACTCTACACAAACTCTTGCTATATAATGACTTCCCCATTCAGAGATTTTTCACATCCGATGATTGATGGAAGCCAATTCTCGACAGGCAACATGAGCAATATATTTGAAACTCCATTGAGCAGGCAAGGAACCGGTCCGTGGACTGACGAAGAAGACATTAGTCTATGCAACATATATTATCATTTCACACAAGATTCCGCACTGGGGAACGACCAAACAACCGTTACGTTTTGGAAAAAAGTGGAGAAAGCCTTCGTTCAGAAGTATCCAGAATGCCAAAGGATGTTATCGGCGATTCAAGGCCGTTTTAGGAAAATAAGTCGTTAAACCCAATATTACGAGTCACAAGTGTACAAACTAAAGACAGCGAATCCAAGCGGCATGGGAGGGGAAGATAATCTGGTATGTTTGTATTTGTATATACTTTTTTTGTGGTTGTTATCATGTTAATTGATACATTTTCTTTTGGTACGTAGAAACGATTAGCAAACGAGGAGTTCAAGAAGCTTTTTCCTAGAGAAAATGGGACGAAAAGGCCACACTATTACCAGTTTATGCATTGTTATGATCTTCTTACTAATCAACCGAAGTGGAACTCAGAACTTTCCAAGAGCCTCCGCGATGTTCAAAGTGCTAGCAAGGGTAAGAAAAAAGTTCAAAATCTGGGTATTCTTCTAGTCCAAGCGGGTCAGCTGCCAATATTTCTCAATGTGTAGGGGAAAACCTACTTGATGAGTTCAATGCCACGATTGACGAAGATTTTAGACCTGAGGGAGCCAAAGCGGCAAAAAGAAGGGGCAGAACAATGGTTGAGCTTGAATCAAAAGTGAACGCACGACACGAAGAACACAGTCGTAGAGCGGAAAAAAATACTTGTAAAAGCTAGGGAAAGAACAGAAGTTTTGAAAAGGATTGCTGATATGGAAGTGAAGAAACTTCAAATTCTTTCGGAGGACTTAGCGTATAAGAAAGAACACGATGCGTATAAGAAAGAGCAAGATGCGTATAAGAAAGAACAAGAAGAGAACGCTATCATCGACAAACATCTGGCTTGAATGTCTTATTTGGAAAAGGAATTTTGGATGGGGATGAAACATCGTATTATAACGTCAAGGTTTCCGCAGTTGATGTAGTAACGTATTAGTAGTTGCTCGTATTAGTAGATGCTCGTATTAGTAGTTGCTCGTATTATGTTGTTCTAGTAACGTTTTATTTCCTACTGTAGCAACCGCTTTCTTAGTAATGAAATGTGTTCTTTATATATTTTGTTATTGCGTAAACAATTACAAGAACTTCAGACTTTTTATCAAAGGATTATCTAATAAACGAAAGATACAGCAAGAAGTAAACGAAAGATCATCGGGTTAGCCAACTACAATGTAGTTCAAACGCCTCATTGCCAACAAAATCAGTTCCGTACTCTACTAGGTAACGAGAACCAAAAGTTGCCCTATTAGTTTTAAATATGTTTTTGTCTTCAACTTTCTGTATAATCATCTGGTATCGTTCACAAGCTTTAACGAACCTCCGATGAGCCATATGAATTTCAGCAGACGTTTATGTAGTAGTGCATGAACGGTGGTTGTTATGCAATCTTGTTATCATGGACCAAAATTCTTCATGGGTAAGTCCTCCTCCACTTTGCTTCAGTAGCAAATCTCTTTTATCACCTTTGATATAGGATTTCACGAGTATAAGTAAGTCCGTAGGAGAGAATTCAGTTGTAGCAGCACTGGAGCTAGCATTACTTGGATTGTGACGAGTACAGTTAACCCTTTGCCTAGCTGTGTGTTTTCGTGTACGTGTTTCGGATTTATTAACTTCAGCTACTTGTGTATTTGGAACGAATCCATGCACTTTCTCCTCCTGCTTGTTCCGTTCGAACTCATCAAACATTTTATTCATAAGTTCATCACCGATTTCCCCATCGTCAATTAAAGCTACACGGAAACAAAAAAACATGTACTCTGATATAAAGAAGTACTTGAACCCGTAGAAAAAAAAATTAGTTGTTTCTCACCTTAATGTCTTTGTTGATGTAGAAAGCACAAATAATGGTCATGGTTGGGAGACGGCGATTGAACTATTTAAACAAGTGGAGGTGATTATTGATAAAGCTCCGTCATCATTACTCGAGCTGTAGCATCGAGACATATGACATGACTACACCATGACCTCAATAGCTGAGTTGCTTTGACTCGGACGTACAACAGTTGATGTTACTAAACGATGCAACCTTTAAAAACCTGACATGTGAACTGCTTTAAGAAAGCAAAACACAAAATACGGGAACTTATCATCCTTTATGACCACTTAGCCCTCCTCCTTTAAATCCAGCACTCTGGAAGACTAAGGCTATCATATTATTTATTTTATCTCCCTACCACTTTTCTAGTAGTTCAACATGTCTGCGTGGGATTACGATGATGAAACCATGATCCAAATGTACGAGAAGTACGAAAGAAATAAGCAACCAGTCGAGTTTGTTCCCGAAACGCAATTGAATGATCAAGTGCAAGCTGGAGAAGTGGAGACTGAGCTCTTCAGTGCCACACAACCGAACGTTGCCATCCAACGCATTGGAACTCTTCAGAAAACCCACAATGCTCGGTTAAGGGAAGTAATTGCTTGGGAGAACCTAGATAGGTCAAGCTGCAGCATGACGGGTCGTTCAGTACTCTGCTACTGCGGAGTAGAATGTAATGTGGTTGTTTCTAAAAGTCAAAGCAACGCAGGTCGGCGCTTTTATGGTTGCAAATCGTACATTACTGCACGTAATCGACACGGAGTGGAACATTGTAATTTTTTCTCATGGATCGATCCACACTGATGGGGAGGGGTGTCACGTACGCTCTAAAGATGCAAGCAGAGGTGGGTCGCCTTGAAAGGGTGAATGTTGCAGCAAAGGCTGAAATGTTGTATGGGTTCCCCCGTGCGTCCGGAAACTAGGGTCTAGCTATATCTTACTACGTCTAATTTCCCTGTAACGTGTTTAGCGTTATGTGGCACTATATCATAGTTGTATGTTGTGTCGGATATCCACTACATGCATTTATCTTTGTATTTTTCTATATTGAATGTAGTGTCGGTATCGTAGTTTGTATGTTGTATCGTGCTCATCCACTATTATGGACCTCTTCAAAACCTATTTCTGTCAAGTTAAGCTGCCTATTGCTTTGGAAACCGCATCATGTAAAGCAAAGTAGAACCAGTGTCCGTTCACATCATGACAGTAAGAAAAGCAAAGTAGAATCAGTGTCCGTTCACATCATGACAGTAAGAAAAGAAAAGTAGAACCAGTCCCCGTTTAAATTACACATTTCAACACACAAAGGAGTTAAAAACTAAGGTCATTCTCTTTCACTTGAGCTGCCTATTGCTTTGGAAATCGCATCACTTAAAGCAAAGTAGAACCAATGTCCGTTCACATCATGACAACAAGAAAAGTAGATTCCCTACAGTATTAAGTCAGGCGAAACAGTGAGCAGTAACATCATTATTTATTTTACTGTTTTCTACTCCCCATGGCTATATATGTTACTCAATCTATGCACATAATATCTCACTCAAACAACTTAGTTCTCATTCTAGTACTTCCTCCTCCTTTTATCACTCACTCAAAATGCCTTTTTGCCATCAGATACTGACTCTGATGAACAGGCGTGGGAACAGATGAGACTTCAGCAACTCGAAGACGAATTCGATTTTCTAATGCAAATTAGGCCCCAGGAAGTTCATGTACCACATGTTCAACCATCGCATGAACAGGAGCATGTAAATCTTCCACAAGAAGTTCAAGTACCACATGTTCAACTATCGAACCAACAGGCTCTCGCTCCACCCCAACAAGAAGTAGAGTTCTATCGAGTACCACCGCAAGAACATGAAGGTGAATCTTATCGTGTACTTTGCTACTACGGTCATGCGGTCCAAGTTCTGGTTAGAGCAGAAGGCAACAATATTGGTCGGCGCATGCAGGCATGTCCATTCTATCCAAATGGATGCAGCTACACGGAATGGATTGACGAGCCGTTGTGCCTAAGGGGAATAGTATATGCAAACGAACTCGAACGAGAGATAAGGCGTCTCGAAAATCAAGTTCAAGAGTTGCGAATGAACGCAATGCGACTCCCTTAAGGCTGAACGTGTTGCTTTGATGTTTTCTTTGATGTTTTAGTAGGCAAGTACTATTATTCATAGTTGTATCTGTAACGGCCGGTTGTATCTGTATGCTTATTGTTATGCGAAAACCTACTTGTTGTACATGTTATGGTTATTGTATCTGTATGCTTATTGTAACGGCCGGTTCTATTTTTAAAATTTATTCTTTCATTAAAAAAATCAAAAATTTATCAAAAATCAAAAATCAAAAACCCCACTTACCCACACCCTCCCACACCCCCCAAACCCCGAATCGCGAGCCGATTTTATCGGCTTGCGAGTTTGCGAGCTGGTAAAATCGGCTCATATGTTGCGAGCCGATAAAATTGGCTCGCGCCTGTTGGGAGATATCAAAGATATCTCCCAACATGTTACGGGTCGTAACGTTACGGCTCGTAACGTTACGGCTCGTAACACTGTCGGAGATGCTCTTAGATAAAGTTGAAATTTGCAAAAAGTAAGTGATGTCATTTATAAACTGACAGTTTCCTATTGAGCTTTATACAACAGAATGTACTATATCAGTAATTTGAGGAACCGCCAATATTTCACCAAAATTTAATAGTCTGCCTCTTTTTTTAATTCGAGAATATGTGTTTGTATTTGGGATAATGTTAGCACCAATTGAATAGTTTTTTTATTCACAATTCAGCCTAATGTATAAATTGACGAAAAATTATGGATGTTGTGATTTTTTTGTATGTGATTATGAATGTTCTTTTTAGTTCTAATATTGTTGGCTAATTTATCTTTGTTTTTTTTCAATACGTTATTTATTTCAGTGTTCACAGCTGAATGATGTTTGTTGTCTATGTGTGTATTTATATGAATATATGTACGTACATATGTGCGTGTTTATAGGTAGAACAGAAGGGGAATAGTGGCAGATTACCAACAAAAAAAGTGAGGTTAAGTTCATTCCAATTTATTGTCCGTCGCTAATCTTTTGGAAATTAGTAAGGGTTTACCAATGCCTTTATAAATAATAATATATTATAAATTACTTATCCGTCGGTAAATAGTTGGTAAATAAATTAGAATTAAATTAATAAATAAAATTATATTTTTATTGTATAATTAGTAAAATGACGGAAAACTCTCGGAATATTCATGTTAAATTCCGTTGCAAAAATCTAACGCAATTATCGTCATGGCTTTTTACGACCATAGTATTATGTAGGAAATCCTTCGCTAAAGCCAATATAGCGACGGATTAGAAGCGGATACTACCGCTGCTATATGTGGTTTTTCTTGTATTGCATATTCTTATCCTTTATCTCTTTCTTTGTCGTCGCCTCGTCTTCTTTTTCCACGCTTGTTTGCAACTTAAATCTTTCCCCATTGGTAATCCAAGATCTAATCCAGTTTCTTCTCTCTGACCATTTCTTACTCCATAATACCTAATTGCGCTATCCAATCTCACTCATACCATTTAAGTCTTATCCTTAGGGAGAGATCATTTTGTTGGATCGGAATGAGCAAAAAGGTCTCACTGCTTTAGGGATAATAAAATTTATCGTGGCAGTTGGACTTGCACCAGTCCTTTGCTTCGAGATCTTAGAATATGATTGTTCTACATCCACCTTTGGTATATCTTCTTGGAATAGGTTCTTTTGAAGGCATCGTCGTTCGGAGATGAAGATTAAGCTGTCTTTGGATGGTTTTTCTAAGGAGAATCTCGATGAGATTTTAGAGGCATTCGTATTTTACGCGGACTTTAATGGTCTTTTTGTTTGACCGTCTTTGGAGATTTTGTAGTAAATCTCTTTTTCTTAATGTCGGTTCTTGAGTTCAGGAATCTATTTTTGAATTTCCCATGTAGAAGTGTGACTCATTTAGTATATCTATTATACATGGGAAGCTATGGCTAGATTTGTCTCATGACGCGTAAGTCAATATTTTGCCTGATCAATGACATAACCATCATTTAGTGCCACATCATATTTGATTCAGCTTGTTATTCTTATGTGTTGTCTCATGGAGTTACTTTCTATAGTTTCACCTATCCATTTTTTTCTTTAGACAATATTTGGTGGATTTTCATGAGAAACAGTTTTATGGAAGGTTTCTTTTCACATTGCAAATTCTCTCTTAGTAGAGATGGTGATGTGGGAACCTCCAACACCACCAGCGGTGTTTGTAACACGAGTTTTAGCATTTTGCTACCATGATATGCTTAATCAAAGATCATAAAAAATGGTTTGATCTCCAGTCGCGGAGCAAGCTATCTCATTGCGTATAGCCATTGTTTTGGGAGGTTCGGTGTTGTTGTTTTGTTGACATCCTTATTGTTTTCCCTTTCTAGCATTCAGTTCTTGGTTTTGTGGGAATTCATGCCTATAAGTGTTAGTGCTTGTTGTTTAAATCGCACGACTTGTCACTACACCAAACATGCTATTTTGTAACATTTTCCCGAGTCCTATTAGTAACAGTTATATTCGTTGCTAACTTTTCATGTTTATTACCTTTGTAACTTGTTACAATGGTTATAACCTTTACAATATCTGCACTCGGTGGGTAACATAGTAATTTCCCTTCCCCTCCTTTCTAGCCCTTGCTTTTCTTTTTTGATATCACTAGTCATACTTATGATCCCCAATCTTTCAACGACAAGTCTAATTCAATTTTCTGGTTTCCCCTGATTTCCACCAATGAAAATGGATACGGTTTCCACTGATGAAAATGGATATGGTTTCCCCTGATTTCCTCTGTAACATTCAAATTCGTAGTTTTTGCAATTTGATTTTCTGGTTATTCCAGAATAACCATTCTTTCAAAGCCACCGCGATTGCTGCCTCAATCGATTTTGACCACTTTCTTACAATGCCGACGCCGTAGTCTGGATCGCCTTTGAATTTATGTCGATAGTTTTATTTTTGTTTTATTCATTACCGTTCTAATTGTTGTCTGAATTTATGTCGTTTTCTTTTATTTTCTTGGAGTTTTTTGAGGAGCAGATAGTATGCTTCCCAACATAGTTAAATCTAGGGTTTAGTACTTTAGGGTAGGAGCAGTGTCGGCCTGAACATATCGAATGACCTAAAGTAATAACCCAACAAAATATTTGAGAGATTTAAACAAGATAAATAGCATAACAATTTTTCCTCTTGCTAAATTTATCACAAAAAATGAAAAGAGTCATTAATGTAAAAACTACGTACGATTTTTTGTGAACTCTGCGTACGATTCACACATCTTAGTAGTTGGCATTGTATATCCATTTCAATGACGTTTGTGTCAATCTACCTCTTCTTGCTGACATTTCTCTCTTTTTCCTTAATTGTTTACCTTCTAATGTACAATGGTTAAAATCGAAAATTTCAAAATATTACTATAAATACATTTTGTTTCATGGGACTTTTTTCTTTGTGCACTTTTGTATGTTCATACTTGTAACGACCCGCATTCTACGCATCATAGGATCGTAGGATATTTATTTCTTTCACATACGAAGTCGTATGGTCAGGTAACTTTGGGAGACGTCTATTGGGGTCATTTCCCATGTTCATGATTTTTCCCGATTTTTAAATGACCATTTTACCCCTAGTTGGCACTATTTTGGCCATAACTTTTGACTGGAAAGGAATTTTGATCTGAAACCACTTTCATTGGCTCCGGATGATGGTTTCTCTTTCCGTAGAGTGGTCACATTAGTCAAACGGACTCACCATTTGGGAGATATGGCTGAAACAAGTTTCAGATGGTGAAAAACAGCTTAATTGGGCTTAACCGGGTGATTAACAGCTAGGCCCAGAGGGGAATTTCGGGTTTAGAGGTATAGGAGGGCTGATTAAGGTTAGGTTATCACTTTCATTTCAGTTTTGAGCCGCCACAAACCTTCTTGAGACCTTAGTAATGGCTTCCATCCTCTAAAACCACTCCAAAACACATTTTTAGTGAAGATTAAGCCTAAACTACATCAAAACAAGGCCAAATAGCAACAAAGCAAGGTTGGAGCTGCTGCTATACATAGGAATTCGACCCAAACAGAGAATATTTCAGATTTGGTGTTTTATTTTGTGGCCAAGGTGAGTGATTAGCTTGCTTTTACACTAATTACGGTTAATTAAGGGTAATTAGTGAAGATTAGCGAATTTATACGTAAATAAATTCTGGAAAAATTCCTAAAATTTTAAAATAATGTTTTAAGGCTCTGTTAGAAATTTGGGTTAATTTCGATGTGTTTTGCTAATTGTATGCTTAAACATGATTAAGAGGGATTAAGGGAAAATGAGGGGTTCTAGCTATGTTTGATCCATTTTAATCTATCAAATTGTTGTTATGGTGTTGCAATTGATGCTATATGTTGCTATGACAGTTTGACATGAATTGTGATTGATTAGAATAGTTAGATTGGTCGAAGACGCCGTCGTATGGCGCAAAACAGTCGCTGGAAAGTCAGTGCAGGAAAGTACCTGAACCGGATCGGATCGGATGGGAGGCCCAAACCGAACCGTTGTGAAGCCGTCCCTACGAACCACTTGTGGTGATGGAGACCGATCCGGACCACCTGGAAGCTTGCGAATTGATGGCCATGGAGGATCACAAGTTGGAGCACACTATCCGAACCGACCCGCTCACACCACCCGACCCGATCCGCCTCTCGTGAGCATGAGCTACTCCGACCCGAACCGATGGGTGACGATTGGACTCGAAGGCCGACCAGATCCGCCAGGAGTGACCGCGACCGATCCGAACCGCCACGAGATGAAGGCCACGAACCGAACCGAAAGCTGAAGGTTGACCGAGCCGAACCGATGATTCTTGAACGATCCGAAGCGAGTGGAGCAAGATGAAGACCGATCCGGAAGAAGATGATGGCCAATACCCGAGATGCAAAGGTAGTCAAAAGGAGAAGTTAGAGCTCCGGATCCAGATGGGAACCAATGAGTTCACTTCATGAGTTGGGCTTTGCTGCGGGACGTGTGCTAAGGGGTTGTCGATGTTTATGACTTTGGATCACTATGTATGGGAAGTACGTGAGCGGATTCAGGGCTGAAAGGGCCTAGGTACGACTAAAGGGCTATAAACCAATGAAGTGGGGGTCATTTGTAAAGATTTGGTCATGACTCCATGTGGTAAGCTTGGTAGTAGCAGTAGTTGTACAAGTTGAATTCCATCACTACTTCGATGGGTCTAGTGATTGACAGTGGTGGACATCGTATGCTTTATGCACTGAATGAGAGATGTGAGGATGGTTACTATGGATGATTTGTTTGCTATCATTATGACATGCACACCCCACCCCGGTACTCTTACACTATTTATTATGGCACCTTAGAGTATTGTACGGTATGTGGTACTAACTCTTTGGTTGCAGGTCCAGGTTCAGGTATGGTTTAGTATACCTGTCATTATTTTGTTTAGATGCTTATCGCTCATACCAGGCTTTATGTCTGACCCAGAGTTTTATGTCTCCTCTTATTACTCTGGGTGCTCACACGAGCAGACTAGAGACAGGTTAGCTGGTGATGCACGGGTAGATGATCCGGAGACGAGCAGGAGGCTTCCACGTAATATATACATAATATTCTCCCTGTGTTGTTAAAGATCACTGCTTGGGCATTGGTGGTGCATCTTCTACTTTAGCTTTCTTTTGTTTAGAGACGGTAAATTTGGAAAATTGTAATAAGCTGTATATGGATTTCCGCTGCTCTGATGATTGATGTTGATTTTAGTTATCAGCTTATGCACTGTCTCACCTGTTTTATGTCAAGTATTTTGTTATTATATTTTATTCCATGCGCTGCGAGACATTCTACAGGTTCCTCGTTTAGTTAATCCTCTTCTTTCCTTTCTTCTGACGACCGTCCTGTGCTAGTCGGGCATGTGTACAGCGCACTTTCGGAGGAAATGCAGGCTGGTGCGGGCGGGCCGTCACATTTGGTATCAGAGCTCTAGGTTGCGTAGTTAACCTAGGGAAGTTATCAGGGAGAGATAATATACGTATACGAGAAAGCGTATCTGTGATTATTTTGGTTTTCAAAAGCTATATATATATATATACTATTACTAGTATAAGGATGAAGTCGTACTGCACTAGCACCACTATGGAGTCGTTAATCGTTTCCTTTTTCAGATTGACGATGAGCCGGTATACTAGAGGTGCTGGTAGAGGAGCCAATAATGGGAATGCTGCTGACATGAGGACGATGTTTACTGACCTCATGAAGGAGATGCTTAGAGATGTACAGAGGGCAGCTCCCAATGGTGGAAATGGTGATGGTCCAATAGTGCAGGCGCCAAGAGTCGACTTCGCCAAGCTGAATGAGGATTATACTAGTCTTGGTGGGAAGTCATTCCACGGAACGGAGTCGGCTACAGATGTTCAGGATTGGTTGGATAGTTGCGAACGCGTCTTCGAGGATTTGGGTATCGAGGATGCGATAAAGAGAAAGCTAGCATCCCGTCAGCTGCAAGGACGGGCAATGAATTGGTGGAATGCTATAAAGGCAGCTACTCCCGAAGATCAGATTACTTGGGAGCAGTTTAAGGCTCGCTTTAGCGAGAAGTTCATTCCAGCTGCTCAGAAGTCAGTGCTGTTTAAGAAATTCTTGGAGCTCAAGCAGAATGGCAGAGCTGTCTCGGAGTATATTGCTGAATTCGACACTTTGTCGAAATATGGGTTATCTCTTATTGATACTGCCGAGAAAAAGAATGAGAAATTCATAACTGGTTTGGATTAGTACTTGGGGGAAAGACTTATTAACCACATCGATGAGACGTTTGAATCGATTGTGGGGAAAGCATTAACGTCAGAAAGTCTCTACCCTATGCCCAAGACTGAGGTTGCATCTGCGGAAGAGCCAAAACCACAAGCAAGTGGTGGAGGCAAGGGTGGTTCCCAGAATAAGAGAAAGCAGAATCAGACTAAGGATGGCCAGAAGAAAAAGAATAAGCAAGATGTTAAGTGCTTCAGCTGTGGTAAGAAGGGCCATTATGCTAGTAATTGTCGGGCCAAGCCAGCGGATAGGAAGTGCTTCAACTGTGGCCAAATGGGACATCACAAGGACAAGTGTCCACAGCCCCCTAAAGAAAAGCAAATGGTGAAAGCCTACGCTCTTATTCCTTCTTCGTCGAATGCCCCAACTGCGGCGGAGAAGGGAAAGAAAATCGTCATTCAAGGTATGCTTTCTGTTTATGATGTTCCTGTTAGAGTTTTGTTTGATACCGGAGCTTCCAGTTCTTTCATATCTAGTGACCTGGTAGATAGGTTGGGATTGGAGCCCGAGATTGTCGATAGACCTTTAGTAGTGACGAACCCGATTGGTGGTTCGACTAGCCTTAGCATGATTTGTTGCAATGTGGTTCTATCGAGTCATGGATGCATGTTTGTTTGTGATTGCTTTGTTTTGGGCTTTACTGGGTTTGGCATTATTTTGGGAGTAGATTGGCTCCGAAGATACGGGGTGGTGGTAGACTGTGAGGGCTTTTTGGTGACAGCTAGAGCGGATGATGGGCGGAGGATAGTGTTTGGTGGTCTACCCAGTGAGGGGGTATTGGCTAGTTTTCTAAACTCCCTCGACATTCCGCAAAGTGAGTTGTCAGGTTTGCCCGTGGTTGGCCAGTATCCGGATGTTTTCGAAGAAGTAACCGGACTTCCACCACACCGAGAAATTGAGTTCCGTATTGATTTGGTAAAAGATGCCAGACCTATAGTGATGCCACTTCGTCGTATGGCACCAAGAGAGCAGCGAGAGCTTGAGGTGCAAGTCAGCGATCTTTTGAAGAAGGGATTTATCAGAAGGAGTGTTTCTGAATGGGGAGCACCAGTTGTGTTTGCTACCAAAGCGGATGGTTCCCTTCGTTTGTGTGTAGACTACCGCGAGTTGAATAAAGTGACGAGGAAGAACAAGTATCCTCTACCGCGGATAGATGATTTGTTCGATCAGTTGAGTGGCGCGAGAGTGTTTTCTCAGTTGGATCTCACGACAGGCTTTCATCAGCTTAGAGTGGAAGCTGAGAGTATAGCTAAAACGACATTTCGAACGCCGTCTGGATTTTATGAGTGGTTGGTCATGCCATTCGGGCAGACCAATGCCCCAGCATATTTTGTGGATCTTATGAATAGGGTATTCAGAGATCAGTTGAATAAGTTTGTCCTTGTGTTCGTTGATGATATTTTGGTCTATTCGAGGACAGAGGAAGAACACAAGGAACATTTAAGAGTAGCGATGGAGGTGTTGAGAAAACACCAATTGAAAGCCAAGTTTTCTAAGTGTCACTTCTGGAAGAGGGAAGTGAGGTTCTTGGGCCATGTTGTATCAGAAAATGGTATTGCCGTGGACCCGGCAAAGGTGGCTACGGTACAAGATTGGCCTACGCCCAAGAACGCAACAGATGTGAGAAGTTTCTTGGGATTAGCCGGATATTATCGTAAGTTTATCCAAGGTTTCTCCAAGATAGCATCACCATTGACCCAGTTGACCAAGAAGAATCAAGCTTTTGTCTGGGATGAAAGGTGCGAGAATGCATTCAAAAGTCTAAAGGACAAGTTGACAAGCGCACCAGTGTTAGTCATTCCTAAGGGGGATGAAGAGATGACGGTATACACGGATGCCTGTGGTACCGGACTGGGTGTTGTATTGATGCAAGGCGGTAGGGTTGTAGCTTACGCAAGTCGGCAATTGAAACCGCACGAGAGAAGATACCCTACCCATGATTTAGAATTGGCAGCGATCGTGTTCGCGTTAAAGATGTGGAGACACTATCTCTTGGGAGAAAGATTTGAGCTGTTTACAGATCATAAGTCGTTAAAGTATCTCTTCTCTCAGAAAGATCTGAATCTTCGTCAGCAGAGATGGTTAGAGTTCTTAGCTTCCTATGATTTTGACATCGCATACACACCAGGAAAGGGCAATGCGGCGGCTGATGCATTGAGTAGAAGACATGCCAGCTTAGGGGCTATGTTCCTTGAATGGAAGCAACTGGAGTTTATCACGGGGTTTGATTTCAGACCAAAGTGCGAATTGGATCCAGAAATGTTAGCAAGTTTGACGATCAGACCCACTTTGATAGAGCGGATTGGTTCTAATCAGATGGACGATCCTAACCTATTGGAAATCATCTCCAAGTTAGAGATGGGTATCGATGAGGAGATGAATGTGTATGGGCTTGATCGAGATGGATGGCTTAGAAAGAATGGAAAGCTTGTTGTACCCAATGTCAATGGATTGAGAGATGAAGTGCTTAGAGAATGTCATCACTCAAAGCTGACTATACACCCCGGTGGTAACAAGATGTATCGAGGTATGAAGCAGACTTACTACTGGGAAGGGATGAAAAGAGACGTTGGGAAGTTTATATCCAAGTGCATGAATTGCCAGCTAGTTAAAGCCGAGCAAAAGAAGCCTAGTGGGTTGTTACAGCCATTAGAAATTCCCGAATGGAAATGGGAGCAAGTCTCGATGGATTTCATCGATGGTTTACCAAGGACTAGATCGGGATATGACAGCATTTGGGTAATTGTAGATCGACTGACTAAAAGTGCAAGGTTTATACCAGTCAAATCGACCAGAACGGCAGCTAAGTTAGCAGAATTGTATATGAAGTGGGTAGTGAGATTTCATGGAGTACCTAAAGGCATTGTGAGCGACCGAGACCCGTTGTTCACTAGTGGGTTTTGGAAGAGCTTACAAGAGGCTCTAGGGTCAGTGTTACATCTCAGTACCGCCTACCATCCTCAGACCGACGGTCAGACGGAGAGGGTGAACCGTATTTTGGAAGATCTCTTGAGAGCATGTATATTGGATTTTGGTGGATCATGGGATGACCATTTGCATCTAGTAGAGTTTGCATATAATAACAGTTACCAATCCAGTATCGGTATGGCTCCATTTGAAGCTTTGTATGGAAGACCGTGCAACTCACCATCATGTTGGATAGAGACTGGCGAGAAGTTTATGCTTGGACCAGATGTGGTGAGGGAAACTTCAGATAAGATCAAGATCATTCAACAACGAATGAAGGCTGCCCAAGATAGGCAGAAGAGTTATGCTGATAAGAGGAGAAGAGACCTAAAATTCTCCGTTGGTGACTTGGTGTTTGTCAAGATTTCTCCGTTGAAGAGCGTAATACGATTTGGCAGGAGAGGCAAATTAGCACCAAGATTTGTTTGTCCATTCCCTGTTCTTGAACTAGTCGGGAATTTGGCATACAGAATTGACTTACCAGAAAAGATGGCGGGAGTTCACAACGTATTTCATGTTTCCCAACTAAGGAAGTTCGTTCACGACTCAGATATGACTATTTCACCTGATCAGTTAGAGGACTTCGAAGTAGAACCCGAGGCGGTTGGGAACCGCAAGCCGGCCCGTATTGTCGCGCACGACATGAAACAACTTCGAAGGAAGGCGGTGAAGCTAGTCAAGGTACAGTGGAGCGAGGACGAGAATGATTGTACTTGGGAGACAGAGGAGAACATTAGGAAGTCACACCCAGAACTCTTTGCCTGGTAAGATTTTGACTTCGATTTAGTTTTCCGCATGCTAGGATAGACTTGTTTGCTTGTTTTGCATGTTTGATTGTTGTATGTGGTTGTTAGGCATGCAGGATCTTTTGTATGTTTTGGGTTAAGGAATTTCGGGGACGAAATTTCTTAAGGGGGGGAGAGTGTAACGACCCGCATTCTACGCATCATAGGATCGTAGGATATTTATTTCTTTCACATACGAAGTCGTATGGTCAGGTAACTTTGGGAGACGACTATTGGGGTCATTTCCCATGTTCATGATTTTTCCCGATTTTTAAATGACCATTTTACCCCTAGTTGGCACTATTTTGGCCATAACTTTTGACTGGAAAGGAATTTTGACCTGAGACCACTTTCATTGGCTCCGGATGATGGTTTCTCTTTCCGTAGAGTGGTCACATTAGTCAAACGGACTCACCCTTTGGGAGATATGGCTGAAACAAGTTTCAGATGGTGAAAAACAGCTTAATTGGGCTTAACCGGGTGATTAACAGCTAGGCCTAAAGGGGAATTTCGGGTTTAGAGGTATAGGAGGGCTGATTAGGGTTAGGTTATCACTTTCATTTCAGTTTTGAGCCGCCACTGTAACGACCCGTATTTTTGACTGAAAAATATTTAATATTCCTTTTTATATCGATTTAGAATTTTAAATAGATTTACTATATATATATAACTTGGTTATTAAAATAAATATAGACGTATAATTTATATATGATTATAAAAGGGTTTTTATATAAATAGAATATCGTTTATAAACCCAGAACTTTAAAATGTTGAGTTCTAAATTTTTATTGTTGGAATTGAAGTTGTTGCTTTAATACGACGGTATTAATTTATTATCGTCATTTTGAAAACTTAATTTAATTTGTATTAAGGTTATATGAGATTTAGATTATTTAACTCACATTAAGCTTGTGTGCAATATAGATAATTTATAATACAAGTCCCTCGATGCATATGCCATCAATGGTTCACTTGATTCGACAAAGGAAACAAATTTAAAAACGTGAATACATCATAAATAAAGGGGTCACGCCATAAAACGTGAACATAACAAAAATGAAACCGGAATATATAGAGCAATAAAAATGAAATATATTCAACATAGAAGCAAGTTGCTACATGAAAACCAAAAACAAAATATATACTGTCACGAATGCAAACTGGTCATTTACAAAGGAAAATAAATTATATACAATGGTGTGTATAAGTGCAAGTACAAAGAAACAGAACGTACATAATTGTACCAATGCAAAACACAAAGCAGAAGGAAGAAAAAAAAAAAGAAAAAAAAAAGAGAACATTGTTGCGTCCCCTTTGTACTGTTGTGTCCTCTTTTCTTCTTTCTTTCTGTCCATCAAACTGCTATTGCTTCCCCTCACCTCTTCTATTCTTGACTGTTGTGCCATCGACCATACCAATGCTGCACGCCACGTTGCATCCAAGAAACAGTAAACCAAGATTTCTCTCCATGTGCACTGATCTGAAAATAAAGAGAAAAAAAAAAACCTATTAGTATAAAAATAAATAAATGAACAACTAAAGAGGGGACAAGACAATACAAAGCTGTCGAAACAAAACAAATGTGTACAGCTAAATCTATATAGCTATGTAACAGTTAAAGAATTAGGGTAGAAGCAACTAAGGAAATGAGGTATGTACAACTGAGAACAGATATGCTCAGTGAATAGCTAACAAAAATATATGTATATTCACATCAAGACTTTACAGCTAGCCCAATGAAGATACTATCAAATCTATATAAGATTTTAGCTAAAGAAATGAGAGTAGGCAGTTAAGGAACATGGCATGAACAGCACCAAACAGTAACATACACATGGGGACAGTTGAAGATCTTCAAACAGCAACAACAATGAATAGTTGGATCAAACTAATATATATAATTTAGTATAGCATGTGAACAAGAAATATAATCAAATCTATACAGCCAAGAAAATCCATATGACAATGGACAGGAAAGGAAATTTATATGACAGTTTCACTGTAAGGAATCCAAACATAGAATCCACAATACAGATTTAAAATTTATCTGCATTCGAAACAGACAGGTCATAGACTTAGGCTCACCTAACCTACACAAATTCAGTCACTTCGAACCAACCAAATATATGGAAAATACAATACGATACTCAGCAAAATGTCTGCTAAAAATCCAACATATAGTGATCACTGTCCAGCGACCATCACTAGTACAACATCTGAAAGGAAGGAAACAACCATATGGTCTAAACTAGGGGTAGCTGAACCTATTTAGGGTTTGAAGGACGTTAATCTGATCTAGACAAAGCCATACTATAAATAGGACGTTCGCGCAGAGGTAATTCACCATCCCAAAGACAACCCAAACAAATACAGTAACAAGAAAATCCAAATTCGAGAATCAGAAAATCAAACAAAAACAGTACACCAAATTTAAAAGCAAGTAAAAGAAAAACTTAGCTTTCGTTTTTCTGGTGAGGCCGTCGACTTGATTCGAGTGCTCGGTGGTTGGTTGTGGCACGCTGGACGCCAGTGGAGGTTGAAGGTGGCTCGGGGTTGGCTGCCGTGGAGGTCCAGAGGTTGATTGCGAAGCCGTGGTGGTGGATCGAGGGGCGGAGGAGTGGAGCGACGCCATAGAACTCGAGATGGCAGAAGAGAAAAGGGATTAGGGTTTTTCTCATTTTGGTTTTGGATCAAATTTGTGGCGGCCGATGGAAATGAAAAGGGATCGAAGGGATAGGGTTTTATGGGGTAGGCGGGTCGGGTTGGAGAATATTGGGCCGAGGTTTAGAATAAAGGCCAAGGGGTTTGTTAAGGTAAAATTTAAAGTTTATTTAATTAAATTGTTTTATGACATAAAATTGATCGTATCTCGACCATACGTGATCAGATCTTCGAACGGTTGGGTTCGTTGGAACCATGAAGACAAGCACTACGTGATGAAGCTGGTCCAGACGAGATTGGAAGAGACCGGGATTTTTGATTAAATTAAACAGCAGTTTAATTTGATCAAAACGCAGCGTTAATCGACAAATCGAAAATCAGGTGAGTTAAACTCACTCAGCTCTTCCAATTTATATTTTATAGATTGGATTTTTATTTTCGTGTTCTGGTTGATAGTGTTTGACTGTTTGACTGTTATATAAATTAAGGATTTAATGACTGGAAGTTAAACAGTCAGTAAATTTCAGAGGAAATACAAATCATTTTGTTTTGACCCGAACAAGGGAATTTCCCTTGATTGATCGCATTTATAAAAATGCTGGAATTGGTTGCGTTGTTTGATTTGGCCGTAGATTGATTGGTTTTTTTTGTTGATGATTGAATCGTACTGCAACATTTGTTCTGACATAGACAGATGGATGGTACGTGTTGGGAAATTAGCATCACCCGGTCGATAAATAAATCGATTTCTAAATATGAATTTTATCGACTATATGTCGACAGAGTTGCAGTTATAAATATATTTTATAACTAGAATAAGTTTTTGAAAGCTGTCATTTTAAATAAAGGTTATAAAAAGGGGAATAAATATTAATCATTTATTTGGAAAAGTTATAAGTAAATTATGGGATATGTTTTATTAAACAAATTTCTTATGTCGATGAGAATTATAAACAAATGAAATAACTTAGCAGTAAGTGTCTGATTAATCGTGAGCGATTAAAGGAAGTTATTTAAATTTATTATATTTTAATTAATTTAAAGATGGGATTAAATAGAATTGGTTAAGGAAATAACCATGTTGGTGTATCGACCATTTAGACTAAGGTAGATTTTAAATTTGTGAATTAATTTAATTGATCCAACTTAGTAAGGTTTTAAGCAGAGGAAAGTATTATTTAAGTAAAGAAGTAAATTGTTTTGAAATGATTAATGTAAAGTTGTTATAGTAATCATTAATCAAAGGAGATATATATAAGTAAGCAAGTTGGAAATGAAAGGGCCGGAGGTTGGGAAAGGGCTAAAGGATGAGTTTTTGTTTTTAAAGCTCGAGTCTTATAATAAGGCAATAAAGATGTTTAAGTGGATACCTAGTGTAAATGAAAGTTTTCTTTTACTTAAGGTTCGAACTAAGTAAAGGAAATGAAGATGAAAAGGGTGTATATATAGAACGTGGAATTTATAACGACGTTTATAAATGAATATGAGTTTAAACATCGTTTTTAAACTGGAAATGCTTAAAAATGGTATTAAGTTGAATAAATAGATTTAAAAGGGGTTTCCTGAAAGAGAAAAGGTAATGGGGAAAAAGGGATTTGCTTAGAGCTTAGTAAACGAGGCTTGAAATAAAGATTGAAATGATAATATAGGGTTTTGAATCACGACTCGTATTTATCTGAAGGTAAGAACGTTGTTGGTCAAGGTCTGAGAGGTAATTAAAATACCCCAACTTGAACAACTTCGGAACGACCCAAAGATGATACTAGTAGGCGATGGCGACAGTGTGTGATAAGATTTTCCGAAGTAACGGAAATGAGATGAGGTGATATTTTCCATAGCAACGAAATAAAAAGGGACTTGAGCGATTAATTTTAAAAGCCAAGTGATACTGAGTACCAGACCAGTAATTATATTTTTATGGTTTCATGGATGTTTACTTGATAGTTAAATAACCGACTATCTAGTCTGACCTTTACGGTTGTGGGTATGGAAAGACCGGGATCGAATGTTTATTCGAAAACCATTCCGACCAACAAATACGAATATAAAGCAGAGATCAAGTGACGATCGAGATGGAGCATGTGAAGGCCATAGATCTTCATGAAGCGGAAGAACCACTTACAATCTCTGATTCGACCCGGAGATATACTGGGGTTCTGTCGTGGTTGAAACTGTGGATTGCAAGGACGATCGCTACTGATCCTTGGGGTGATTCCTGTATTGGATGCAGTAGGAAAGTACCTTCGGTTCATCCTGTTCCTGGATGACTTGTATGGACGAGTGTCTGACAGAGTATTTCCAATGGGCCACGTACGTTGATTTCTTCAAACGTATCATAGTTGGTTAGCTCCCAACTAGGGTATTTTTGTAGGCGTCAATTAGTGATATCCAGAGGATCTGACGATGTGGCATTCAAAGTGATTGGTGGCCAGATGTTCTAAAGGTAATTTAAACCTCAAGCCTCATCAACCGGGAGATGACAAAAATCGGGCAGGCAGCATGGCTATGTGGGTCGCTCCCATTAGGGTGTATAATCACCTATCTAGAGAAATTCCCTTTGTTTCTTAATCTATCGATTCTGCCCATTCGGGAACGGTGGTTTGAGTCCAACCGTTGGTGATATACATTCGATACACTCAAGCGAAATGAGTGGTCGGTCATGTGAGGGCCGGGTTGCAAGACGTTCTTGTTGAACCCTGTGTATTCGCCTCTAGAGATACACGTGCGGAAGGTGGTCCCATACCTTGTCAAGTTGGAAATCCAATATCCAATAAGCGCCCGCGGTTTTCTATTGTATATTATATACGGGGAGCGTGAGATGCAAGCGTTCCTCTAGATTTGTTAATTATTTGTGTCTAGACATTATCATAATATCAGATTAAGATATTGATTTCGAAAACTGGTTCGGGTCATCGTAAGGTAAAAACCGTCCGTATTTATGTGTGGATCGGTCTTACGATTATCTTTTTCTTTCGAAAGAATTTTATCTTTAAAATCAAGTTGTGTGATACCTTAATGCTGTGCGAGTTTATCTCACTCTGGTCCACCAGACTGACCCGGTGTTTTGTAAATGCTCGGGTTAGACCGAGGTGTACAGGTTCAGGTTATCAGGTACTGAGAAGCCAGAGACGAGCTGAAGATGTTCAGATGAATGATATTCCGCTGTGTGATTATATATATATGAGGACAGATTATCAAAACTGTCCAGATGTGTGTTGTACCCTGATATTGTAAGTATTTTCAAAAGCTCTCAATAAAGGTTTATTTCTGTATTATATTTTGTTCCGCTGCGATGTGAGGCTCTGTGTTGGTTCTTCTTCTTCTTCTATTCTAACTTTCTTTCTTTCTTATCCCACCCTCTAATTTCTTTCTAAACGTTCCAGTGTTTTCGGTGCTTGGAGGATCGGCATGAGTACGGTAAAGGGTATTTATGTCGATTTTCGAGCTAGAAAATCCCTGGGCCGTTACAGTGGTATCAGAGCTATAGGTTGAGTAGTAACCTTGGCTCTGTGGCGTAACTCAATAGAGATGGGGTTAGTAACACCCTAGATTGAGTTTGAGTGTATATATATGAGAGCGTATTTGTAAATTCTATATAAAAATGTTTTATATTGTGTATTTGACCAGTTCGATTTTTGAATTCGCAACTGACACAATAATGTTTTATAAAAATGGTCAAATAAAATAATTTTGGCCACATTATAATTTTGTATAGAAAAAGGAACAATTTTATGATTGGTTTTTAGTTGGTTGATTTGTTTGAATCAAAGTCGAATTAGACTATGAATTCAAAGTGGTCTAATATAAAACTAATTTTTATATATGAAATTAAAAAGGAAGAAATGTATAATGTTGAAATTGAAATCAAAATTTGAGTTTGATATGGCAGTGTATAAATTAGAGAAGAAAATAGTTAATTGAATATGATTTTGAAACTTAAACGTGGTTAAGAATAGAATATTGGAATTGGAATTTGGAAATAAAAGTTATTTGATTTGGTTAGATAGATTGTGCATTGTCGATTGGTTGTTGGAAAAGGGGACTGGTGATTTGTTTTATAACCCTGAAAGGGTACTCGTTTGGGTTCATGTTTTCTTGGATCAAAGTTAGGCGCAGAATGGCATTTGCAGTTGGTTTAGTTGAGCAACGCAAGGGAAATACTGGCAAGTTCTTCATAAATTTTATAACTTAGAATTTGATAATAATCCCATAACAATTATTTTGAGAATAATTGGAGTAAGAACATTCCTCTTACTTAGCAATTTCGAGGACGAAATTATTTTAAGGGGGAAGGAATGTAACGACCCGTATTTTTGACTGAAAAATATTTAATATTCCTTTTTATATCGATTTAGAATTTTAAATAGATTTACTATATATATATATAACTTGGTTATTAAAATAAATATAGACGTATAATTTATATATGATTATAAAAGGGTTTTTATATAAATAGAATATCGTTTATAAACCCAGAACTTTAAAATGTTGAGTTCTAAATTTTTATTGTTGGAATTGAAGTTGTTGCTTTAATACGACGGTATTAATTTATTATCGTCATTTTGAAAACTTAATTTAATTTGTATTAAGGTTATATGAGATTTAGATTATTTAACTCACATTAAGCTTGTGTGCAATATAGATAATTTATAATACAAGTCCCTCGATGCATATGCCATCAATGGTTCACTTGATTCGACAAAGGAAACAAATTTAAAAACGTGAATACATCATAAATAAAGGGGTCACGCCATAAAACGTGAACATAACAAAAATGAAACCGGAATATATAGAGCAATAAAAATGAAATATATTCAACATAGAAGCAAGTTGCTACATGAAAACCAAAAACAAAATATATACTGTCACGAATGCAAACTGGTCATTTACAAAGGAAAATAAATTATATACAATGGTGTGTATAAGTGCAAGTACAAAGAAACAGAACGTACATAATTGTACCAATGCAAAACACAAAGCAGAAGGAAGAAAAAAAAATAGAAAAAAAAAAGAGAACATTGTTGCGTCCCCTTTGTACTGTTGTGTCCTCTTTTCTTCTTTCTTTCTGTCCATCAAACTGCTATTGCTTCCCCTCACCTCTTCTATTCTTGACTGTTGCGCCATCGACCATACCAATGCTGCACGCCACGTTGCATCCAAGAAACAGTAAACCAAGATTTCTCTCCATGTGCACTGATCTGAAAATAAAGAGGAAAAAAAAAACCTATTAGTATAAAAATAAATAAATGAACAACTAAAGAGGGGACAAGACAATACAAAGCTGTCGAAACAAAACAAATGTGTACAGCTAAATCTATATAGCTATGTAACAGTTAAAGAATTAGGGTAGAAGCAACTAAGGAAATGAGGTATGTACAACTGAGAACAGATATGCTCAGTGAATAGCTAACAAAAATATATGTATATTCACATCAAGACTTTACAGCTAGCCCAATGAAGATACTATCAAATCTATATAAGATTTTAGCTAAAGAAATGAGAGTAGGCAGTTAAGGAACATGGCATGAACAGCACCAAACAGTAACATACACATGGGGACAGTTGAAGATCTTCAAACAGCAACAACAATGAATAGTTGGATCAAACTAATATATATAATTTAGTATAGCATGTGAACAAGAAATATAATCAAATCTATACAGCCAAGAAAATCCATATGACAATGGACAGGAAAGGAAATTTATATGACAGTTTCACTGTAAGGAATCCAAACATAGAATCCACAATACAGATTTAAAATTTATCTGCATTCGAAACAGACAGGTCATAGACTTAGGCTCACCTAACCTACACAAATTCAGTCACTTCGAACCAACCAAATATATGGAAAATACAATACGATACTCAGCAAAATGTCTGCTAAAAATCCAACATATAGTGATCACTGTCCAGCGACCATCACTAGTACAACATCTGAAAGGAAGGAAACAACCATATGGTCTAAACTAGGGGTAGCTGAACCTATTTAGGGTTTGAAGGACGTTAATCTGATCTAGACAAAGCCATACTATAAATAGGACGTTCGCGCAGAGGTAATTCACCATCCCAAAGACAACCCAAACAAATACAGTAACAAGAAAATCCAAATTCGAGAATCAGAAAATCAAACAAAAACAGTACACCAAATTTAAAAGCAAGTAAAAGAAAAACTTAGCTTTCGTTTTTCTGGTGAGGCCGTCGACTTGATTCGAGTGCTCGGTGGTTGGTTGTGGCACGCTGGACGCCAGTGGAGGTTGAAGGTGGCTCGGGGTTGGCTGCCGTGGAGGTCCAGAGGTTGATTGCGAAGCCGTGGTGGTGGATCGAGGGGCGGAGGAGTGGAGCGACGCCATAGAACTCGAGATGGCAGAAGAGAAAAGGGATTAGGGTTTTTCTCATTTTGGTTTTGGATCAAATTTGTGGCGGCCGATGGAAATGAAAAGGGATCGAAGGGATAGGGTTTTATGGGGTAGGCGGGTCGGGTTGGAGAATATTGGGCCGAGGTTTAGAATAAAGGCCAAGGGGTTTGTTAAGGTAAAATTTAAAGTTTATTTAATTAAATTGTTTTATGACATAAAATTGATCGTATCTCGACCATACGTGATCAGATCTTCGAACGGTTGGGTTCGTTGGAACCATGAAGACAAGCACTACGTGATGAAGCTGGTCCAGACGAGATTGGAAGAGACCGGGATTTTTGATTAAATTAAACAGCAGTTTAATTTGATCAAAACGCAGCGTTAATCGACAAATCGAAAATCAGGTGAGTTAAACTCACTCAGCTCTTCCAATTTATATTTTATAGATTGGATTTTTATTTTCGTGTTCTGGTTGATAGTGTTTGACTGTTTGACTGTTATATAAATTAAGGATTTAATGACTGGAAGTTAAACAGTCAGTAAATTTCAGAGGAAATACAAATCATTTTGTTTTGACCCGAACAAGGGAATTTCCCTTGATTGATCGCATTTATAAAAATGCTGGAATTGGTTGCGTTGTTTGATTTGGCCGTAGATTGATTGGTTTTTTTTGTTGATGATTGAATCGTACTGCAACATTTGTTCTGACATAGACAGATGGATGGTACGTGTTGGGAAATTAGCATCACCCGGTCGATAAATAAATCGATTTCTAAATATGAATTTTATCGACTATATGTCGACAGAGTTACAGTTATAAATATATTTTATAACTAGAATAAGTTTTTGAAAGCTGTCATTTTAAATAAAGGTTATAAAAAGGGGAATAAATATTAATCATTTATTTGGAAAAGTTATAAGTAAATTATGGGATATGTTTTATTAAACAAATTTCTTATGTCGATGAGAATTATAAACAAATGAAATAACTTAGCAGTAAGTGTCTGATTAATCGTGAGCGATTAAAGGAAGTTATTTAAATTTATTATATTTTAATTAATTTAAAGATGGGATTAAATAGAATTGGTTAAGGAAATAACCATGTTGGTGTATCGACCATTTAGACTAAGGTAGATTTTAAATTTGTGAATTAATTTAATTGATCCAACTTAGTAAGGTTTTAAGCAGAGGAAAGTATTATTTAAGTAAAGAAGTAAATTGTTTTGAAATGATTAATGTAAAGTTGTTATAGTAATCATTAATCAAAGGAGATATATATAAGTAAGCAAGTTGGAAATGAAAGGGCCGGGGGTTGGGAAAGGGCTAAAGGATGAGTTTTTGTTTTTAAAGCTCGAGTCTTATAATAAGGCAATAAAGATGTTTAAGTGGATACCTAGTGTAAATGAAAGTTTTCTTTTACTTAAGGTTCGAACTAAGTAAAGGAAATGAAGATGAAAAGGGTGTATATATAGAACGTGGAATTTATAACGACGTTTATAAATGAATATGAGTTTAAACATCGTTTTTAAACTGGAAATGCTTAAAAATGGTATTAAGTTGAATAAATAGATTTAAAAGGGGTTTCCTGAAAGAGAAAAGGTAATGGGGAAAAAGGGATTTGCTTAGAGCTTAGTAAACGAGGCTTGAAATAAAGATTGAAATGATAATATAGGGTTTTGAATCACGACTCGTATTTATCTGAAGGTAAGAACGTTGTTGGTCAAGGTCTGAGAGGTAATTAAAATACCCCAACTTGAACAACTTCGGAACGACCCAAAGATGATACTAGTAGGCGATGGCGACAGTGTGTGATAAGATTTTCCGAAGTAACGGAAATGAGATGAGGTGATATTTTCCATAGCAACGAAATAAAAAGGGACTTGAGCGATTAATTTTAAAAGCCAAGTGATACTGAGTACCAGACCAGTAATTATATTTTTATGGTTTCATGGATGTTTACTTGATAGTTAAATAACCGACTATCTAGTCTGACCTTTACGGTTGTGGGTATGGAAAGACCGGGATCGAATGTTTATTCGAAAACCATTCCGACCAACAAATACGAATATAAAGCAGAGATCAAGTGACGATCGAGATGGAGCATGTGAAGGCCATAGATCTTCATGAAGCGGAAGAACCACTTACAATCTCTGATTCGACCCGGAGATATACTGGGGTTCTGTCGTGGTTGAAACTGTGGATTGCAAGGACGATCGCTACTGATCCTTGGGGTGATTCCTGTATTGGATGCAGTAGGAAAGTACCTTCGGTTCATCCTGTTCCTGGATGACTTGTATGGACGAGTGTCTGACAGAGTATTTCCAATGGGCCACGTACGTTGATTTCTTCAAACGTATCATAGTTGGTTAGCTCCCAACTAGGGTATTTTTGTAGGCGTCAATTAGTGATATCCAGAGGATCTGACGATGTGGCATTCAAAGTGATTGGTGGCCAGATGTTCTAAAGGTAATTTAAACCTCAAGCCTCATCAACCGGGAGATGACAAAAATCGGGCAGGCAGCATGGCTATGTGGGTCGCTCCCATTAGGGTGTATAATCACCTATCTAGAGAAATTCCCTTTGTTTCTTAATCTATCGATTCTGCCCATTCGGGAACGGTGGTTTGAGTCCAACCGTTGGTGATATACATTCGATACACTCAAGCGAAATGAGTGGTCGGTCATGTGAGGGCCGGGTTGCAAGACGTTCTTGTTGAACCCTGTGTATTCGCCTCTAGAGATACACGTGCGGAAGGTGGTCCCATACCTTGTCAAGTTGGAAATCCAATATCCAATAAGCGCCCGCGGTTTTCTATTGTATATTATATACGGGGAGCGTGAGATGCAAGCGTTCCTCTAGATTTGTTAATTATTTGTGTCTAGACATTATCATAATATCAGATTAAGATATTGATTTCGAAAACTGGTTCGGGTCATCGTAAGGTAAAAACCGTCCGTATTTATGTGTGGATCGGTCTTACGATTATCTTTTTCTTTCGAAAGAATTTTATCTTTAAAATCAAGTTGTGTGATACCTTAATGCTGTGCGAGTTTATCTCACTCTGGTCCACCAGACTGACCCGGTGTTTTGTAAATGCTCGGGTTAGACCGAGGTGTACAGGTTCAGGTTATCAGGTACTGAGAAGCCAGAGACGAGCTGAAGATGTTCAGATGAATGATATTCCGCTGTGTGATTATATATATATGAGGACAGATTATCAAAACTGTCCAGATGTGTGTTGTACCCTGATATTGTAAGTATTTTCAAAAGCTCTCTATAAAGGTTTATTTCTGTATTATATTTTGTTCCGCTGCGATGTGAGGCTCTGTGTTGGTTCTTCTTCTTCTTCTATTCTAACTTTCTTTCTTTCTTATCCCACCCTCTAATTTCTTTCTAAACGTTCCAGTGTTTTCGGTGCTTGGAGGATCGGCATGAGTACGGTAAAGGGTATTTATGTCGATTTTCGAGCTAGAAAATCCCTGGGCCGTTACAGCCACAAACCTTCTTGAGACCTTAGTAATGGCTTCCATCCTCTAAAACCACTCCAAAACACATTTTTAGAGAAGATTAAGCCTAAACTACATCAAAACAAGGCCAAATAGCAACAAAGCAAGGTTGGAGCTGCTGCTATACATAGGAATTCGACCCAAACAGAGAATATTTCAGATTTGGTGTTTTATTTTGTGGCCAAGGTGAGTGATTAGCTTGCTTTTACACTAATTACGGTTAATTAGGGGGTAATTAGTGAAGATTAGCGAATTTATACGTAAATAAATTCTGGAAAAATTCCTAAAATTTTAAAATAATGTTTTAAGGCTCTGTTAGAAATTTGGGTTAATTTCGATGTGTTTTGCTAATTGTATGCTTAAACATGATTAAGAGGGATTAAGGGAAAATGAGGGGTTCTAGCTATGTTTGATCCATTTTAATCTATCAAATTGTTGTTATGGTGTTGCAATTGATGTTATATGTTGCTATGACAGTTTGACATGAATTGTGATTGATTAGAATAGTTAGATTGGTCGAAGACGCCGTCGTATGGCGCAAAACAGTCGCTGGAAAGTCAGTGCAGGAAAGTACCTGAACCGGATCAGATCGGATGGGAGGCCCAAACCGAACCGTTGTGAAGCCGTCCCTACGAACCACTTGTGGTGATGGAGACCGATCCGGACCACCTGGAAGCTTGCGAATTGATGGCCATGGAGGATCACAAGTTGGAGCACACTATCCGAACCGACCCGCTCACACCACCCGACCCGATCCGCCTCTCGTGAGCATGAGCTACTCCGACCCGAACCGATGGGTGACGATTGGACTCGAAGGCCGACCCGATCCGCCAGGAGTGACCGCGACCGATCCGAACCGCCACGAGATGAAGGCCACGAACCGAACCGAAAGCTGAAGGTTGACCGAGCTGAACCGATGATTCTTGAACGATCCGAAGCGAGTGGAGCAAGATGAAGACCGATCCGGAAGAAGATGATGGCCAATACCCGAGATGCAAAGGTAGTCCAAAGGAGAAGTTAGAGCTCTGGATCCAGATGGGAACCAATGAGTTCACTTCATGAGTTGGGCTTTGCTGCGGGACGTGTGCTAAGGGGTTGTCGATGTTTATGACTTTGGATCACTATGTATGGGAAGTACGTGAGCGGATTCAGGGCTGAAAGGGCCTAGGTACGACTAAAGGGCTATAAACCAATGAAGTGGGGGTCATTTGTAAAGATTTGGTCATGACTCCATGTGGTAAGCTTGGTAGTAGCAGTAGTTGTACAAGTTGAATTCCGTCACTACTTCGATGGGTCTAGTGATTGACAGTGGTGGACATCGTATGCTTTATGCACTGAATGAGAGATGTGAGGATGGTTGCTATGGATGATTTGTTTGCTATCATTATGACATGCACACCCCACCCCCGTACTCTTACACTATTTATTATGGCACCTTAGAGTATTGTACGGTATGTGGTACTAACTCTTTGGTTGCAGGTCCAGGTTCAGGTATGGTTTAGTATACCTGTCATTATTTTGTTTAGATGCTTATCGCTCATACCAGGCTTTATGTCTGACCCAGAGTTTTATGTCTCCTCTTATTACTCTGGGTGCTCACACGAGCAGACTAGAGACAGGTTAGCTGGTGATGCACGGGTAGATGATCCGGAGACGAGCAGGAGGCTTCCACGTAATATATACATAATATTCTCCCTGTGTTGTTAAAGATCACTGCTTGGGCATTGGTGGTGCATCTTCTACTTTAGCTTTCTTTTGTTTAGAGACAGTAAATTTGGAAAATTGTAATAAGCTGTATATGGATTTCCGCTGCTCTGATGATTGATGTTGATTTTAGTTATCAGCTTATGCACTGTCTCAGCTGTTTTATGTCAAGTATTTTGTTATTATATTTTATTCCATGCGCTGCGAGACATTCTACAGGTTCCTCGTTTAGTTAATCCTCTTCTTTCCTTTCTTCTGACGACCGTCCTGTGCTAGTCGGGCATGTGTACAGCGCACTTTCGGAGGAAATGCAGGCTGGTGCGGGCGGGCCGTCACAATACTATTGGTTATGCTTCTGCCTTTAAGTACATATCCATCTTTTTACTCTCTTTATTTTGTTTTTTTTTATTATACATTGATTATGCACATGAAATCTTTACACATATGGGTTGTAGATATTTGTTATTTTTCATGTTGTATCATTACTGTAGAAAAATACTACTGCATGTTCACTTTTTTTGGCAGAGAATGGCGCTTAAAAAAAGATTGCAGAGAAATTGTAACACAAACCCATTTTCCTTGATTTCTCTCATTATTCTAGTCGCAGGAAAAAATCCCATGTTTTCCTATGTTGGGTATAGGTGGTGAGGAAACAAAATTTCTGCTAAAGAAAATAAGTGTATTTGAATTATGCAGTAGCACCATTAAATAAAAACTGACTGGATAAAATAGTTTAACTACAATGAGTTTGCTGAAAGCTTCTTAACTTTGCATCTTATTTTATGTATTTTTACATCCGTAATAAGGCCTTTTTTAACTTAGCAGGATTTTACTTGTTTCAGCTAGCATACTGATTTGTCAGCATCATCTTTTTTAACAAGAATTGTGCCTCTATGTATTAAGTACTAAAGCTTTTTCCTGCTATTTTCATTCCTGCTCTTTATTGATGTCTGTACCTTTTCAACACTAACAATTTTTATTGCTTCCTTTTAGCAATTTTGAATGCGAAGAAACTATATCAGCATGTTAACTCCTATATTTTGGTAGCATTGTTGGCTCTTTTTGCTTAATTTGTTTTACATGTTAAATTAAATAAATAAACATTGTACTGCAAAACTGAATTTCATTTCAATACTTTGATTAATTCTCAAAGCTTGCTATATATCATATGGGTTGGGTTTTATTCTTAATTTTATGACCTTTTTGTGGTGCAGTATGGACAATTTCTGAAGTTTCAAGAAAATTAGTTTATCACAAAAAATTTAGCCTCTTTTCTATATAACCAGTGATTTTGTTAAATTGATTTTGATTTTAATCTAATGTGTCATATTAGAATTTAGTGATTGGAATATTTATTTGTAATTGAATTTGGTCACTTAAGCATTTAACAGTTAACGTTACTGATCCCTCAATGCAGAAATCATCTTTGAGTTAAGAAAGTAAAGTTCGAGATCCTTTTATCACATTTTTACTTCCTCAAGTTAATGTTTTCCAAATTAATTTGCATAGTTGACGTATAATGAAGGATACAAAGAAACGTTGCACATTTTTCCATATACTAAGTGAGTAACGCAATAGACAACTCATATACATAAAAATACTTATAACTGTTGAAGTTTCAAAAAAAATATTCGATCATGAAAAATTAACATCATTTCTCATTATGCAATGAATTTTTTTATTTGATTCAGCCAACATAATGATTTGCCTGCATCATTATATTACTTAATTTTTCTATCTTAAGCCAGGTAACGCAAAACTATAGTAATTTTCTACACAATAGGTATATAGCATTAATAGTTAACTATTCTTCCCTATAGTCAAAATTTTGCATCTACCTACTGTTACATATGCAAATTATAGTGTTCCTACTGTTACGTATGCAAATTATAGTTTAATATATCTTGAATAGTATATTACTTAACCTTGCATTAGATTTCCATGAATAAATTATTCCTTCAGATTCGCTTCCCCTAATTACACCAAGTTTCCTTAACATATCATTGTTTTACGGTTACTACTAACATGCCACTGCCTTCTCTCATTTCAATAAATTTTTTTTTTTTAATTTTCAATTCATAAATTAGTTTGCATTATGAAAATGGTTATGAAATTGCATAATTCATGAACATTATAATTTTCTGGAAAAAGTCCATGGAAGGTAAGTTTTTACTGTGCTTGTAATTATTCATGTAAAAAATATTATCTTTTATTATAGCCAAGTGCTGCTAAATTATATATTATTAATACTATATTATATTTTCTTAACCACACCATTCCCTAACATTAAATCTCCTTAAATTTAATTGATTTCCATAGGATAGTTGTTGGTCCTTGCACTTTTAAATGATAAATATTTAAAGTAATTGAAATTATTCAAAATCTATTCCATTTAAATATAAGAGAATAATGTTAAAATTAAGCATAACTATCTATAAAAAGCTTTGCTAATTTAACATTTAGTCACTATGAAAGAGTTCTTACCTTATGGCTAATTGACTTATAAATAGCTAATATATATTTTGTATTCACGAATTAAATTCTCTTACTACATTATTCCTTTTTGCAAATAATTATAGCCTTTTTTAAGAAAATAAATATGGCTGATAAAATAAATAAAGGATAAAATAAACAAAGGATATGCTTGGATTGTTGTTATTAATGGATCATTTAATATTATTTCTATTTATTTGAATTAAATAATATTATTTGAGGTAACCTATTTGGATGTAGGGAAAAATAGGTTGGAGGGACCCAATTGGATTTCTCACCAATATTGCTAATGTTTATCATATATGTTGTATATATTTGATTGGATTAAAATGTGAAACTGACTGTAAAAACCCTTATTTCACAATTTCGATATTTTAGCGGTAGTTTGGCTTTTTAATATCGTTATAAGAATTATTGGAATCGATTTTAAATCGAGTTTGAAATATTAAGATTATATATGTATATATATAATTAGAACTCGTCGTTTAAAGAATAAAAGAAGAATTTATTCTCTTATGAGATAAATTTCAGATTTTTTTTAAGTTGACCTAAGTCAATTATTTTAATATAAATTGGATATTAGATTAATTTGTTTTAGCTAATTTATTGAAATAGTTTAGCGAATAATTGTTTTAACTTTAATTAGATTAAAAAAAAGAAATTTAATATTATTCAATTTGAAGATAAAATAAATTATTATTTTAAATGAATAATAATTTAAGTGATTACTTTGTAAATGAAAATCATTTAAGTAAAGTAATTGAAGTTGAAATAGAATCTAGTTGAATTTTGTAAAGAGTTTATGAACGGGTCTTATATTAACCCGAGTTTTTAAAACTAAGTTTTAAATAGATTTTAAGTGAATACGATGGTTTAAAATAAATGTTTATTTAACATTTAAATCAAGTAAAAAAGAAATCGACATAAAAAGGGGTTTATATTAAACCTGAGTTTTAAAATATGGTTTTTAAAAGAGGTGTGAAGTTAAAATATTGATTTTAAATTAGCATTACTTAATGATGAAATTAAGTGAAATGAATGGAATTGAAATGATATTTTCAAGAGGAAAATGGTTGAATGGATTAGAAGTAGAGTAACATGGGTGATAAGGAGTTAAGATAAGAAATTAAAGAATTGGAACCTAACTGGAGATTGGTTGAGTTGAGTGATTTTCTGAGTGTTAATATGATGTTGATTTCAGTCTTCAGGGTTGATACTTAGTGAGTTATTGTAACGGCCCGGGGGAAAAAAATGCAATCCTGATTATCGACTAAATACGGTCAACTAAACAAGCACTGAAATTTACTGGAACGTTAATGAAATAAAATAGAGGGTGAGAATAGATAAGATAGAAAATTAGAATAGAAGAAGAAGAACATACAACACATTAGAGTAACACAAATCTCATAGCGGAACGAATAAAATATAACATAACTTTGAAATAAAACAGTATATATATACAATAACATTATCAGAGTATACACTTACAACACAGCGGAAATAAACAATAGCTAGAAAATGCTTCTGAAGCCTCCTGCTCCAAGCTCCTCCAATGATATCTGAAAATACTTGAACTACTTGACTGCCGGTACAAATTTGGGCACCCAAGAGTTTAGGGAAAACAAAACAAAAATAAACTCTGGGTCAGTCATGGTACTGGTGTGAGTAAACTCCAACCACTTGGTTTAACTTTTAAAAATCCTTTTAAAAGAAAGGATAATCGTAAGACCAATCCACACATAAACACAGATGGTTTTTACCTTATGATAACCCAAAGCATTCTTTGAAATCAATATTCATCTGATATTATAATAACGTCCAAATACAAGTAATATCAATCTAGCAGAACGCTTGCAACTCATGCTCTACATCCAAAGTATACAATCAAAACCGTGTGCTCTTATTGGATAATGGATTTCCAACTGGTAAGGTATGGGACCACCTTCCGACAGTGTATCTCTAGAGAGGAATACACCGGGTTCAACAAGAACATCTAGCAACCCAGGCTAAACATGACCGGCTCCTCACTTCGCTTGAGAGTACCGAATGTATTATCACCAACGGCTGGGATCGGCAACCATTTCCCGAAAGGGATAACATCGATAGATTTAAGAAGCAAAAGGAATTTCTCTAGATCAAGTGACAATACACCCTACTTGGCAGCTAACCACTTAGCCATGCAACCTACCGGATTTCATACCACTTCCCGGTTGTGAGGCTAGAGGTCATAACGTATCTTTTGATCTTCATTCACTTTGAGTGTCACGTTGTCATATCCGCCAAATCACAAATTGATTTCCCTAAACATATCACGGGTATACAGCTTAGAGAAACGAATTCCTCCACCATTGAACGTAAATACATTTGAGAAGATCAACTTACGCGATCCATTAGATATACTCTGTCTAACATTCTTCCATATAAGTTGTCCTGGGACTGGACAAACCGAAGGCACTATTCTGTAACCAGGACAGCCCTTGCATAACTCCGTCTTCAATTATCTTTATCATATTTGATCACAATGCTAATGTCTATGCAAAGTGGTTTTCAGATAATGAATATGATCCCGGTCTCTCCGTATTGACGTCGGAAAAATGGTTAAAAACTTCGATAGTCGGTGATTTTAACTATCAAAGAAAAATATGTGTACAACCAACGATCTTATTTCCAAATAGAAATTCTATTGATCAATCAGCAATCAACATTTATCTCTTTATATTAAATTATCATTAATTTACCCATTTCCTGTTTCCATTTACATACATTCTGTCTTTCTAAATTTAGAAAATATACCTTATTAATATTGGAAAACGTTTCCATTTCTTATTTACATGTGACTGTCATTCCAGTATTTCTTAATAACAAAACATTTCATTTTCTATACTTAGATAACATTTCTGATTATATTTGGAAAACATTTCTAAAACTCGTTTATATGGATTTCAAATGAATGTTGTATAAAAGTTCGTTACCACTACTCAATCCATTTATCGCTTATTACTTTATGTATCTTTAATCAATCCTCGCCATCAAACTTCAACAATTCCTTAGTTAATTTCGAAGTCAATCAAGTTGGGGTATAATTACCTCTCAAACCTTAACTGAACAATGTCCTTAACATCTCAACAGATAAAGCTCAATACTCTAATTTTTACAACCATTGCTTATGCAAATTCTCGGATTTATATTTACGAATTTCCTTCTTGGATAAAACATTGATTATACGATAATGTTATAAACCTTACTTCTGAATATCTGACTTTTTAACTATAACTTTTATGTCTTAATTTGAATAATTTATAATTAATTTATTTATTAAATAAATAAACCTTGATTTAAAAACCAGAAAGTAAGTAGTACTTTCTTGAATTTGATATAATCAAATTCGACATATAACTCTCTTTCGAGTAATCTCTATTCGATTGACTCTTTTTTCGAATAACCTATATTTGATTAACTCTTTTTCGAATAACTTATATTTGATTAATTCACCACAAATAAGTTATATTCGATTAACATACTTTGAATAACTATATTCGATTTATTCACTTTGAATAACTTATATTCGATTTATTCACTTCGAATAACTTATATTTGATTAATTCTCTTTCGAATAAACTATATTTGATTAACTTACTTCGAATAAACTATATTCGATTATAAAATATTGCTTTCCAACCGAATACTAATTATCTTGTCGAATTTCTGATTTTATTCAATATATAATTTCTTAAATAAATTATTTTATAACATCTGGCCTAGTTGAATTCTAATTACCAATCTTTATGTATTTTATTTAATTCTATTTATATTTCGAACGTTGAAATACATTCCATCCTTTCCTTTTTAAAACAACTCAAACTTTCCCATTTTTACATTCACTGTTGAATTTGGAATCTCAATTATCCACTGATAATTATATTTTAATCCATTTATAAACATTGTTTATAAATCACAACACTTGTTTTCATAATTACAACACTTGTTATTTATTTCATAATTAATCAGTGGATAATTATCCACTGATAATTATCCAAACAAACATAATCATCAACAGATTATATATCAATCATACATCACAATATAAGAAAAACAGTAACATAAATGTTGAGGAATCCAGTTGGATCCCTCCAACCAGTTTCCCTGCATCCACAGATGTTAATCAACATAAATAACATCAATTTCATTTCAATATGAAATATTCTGATAAACAGAATCAATATTTGGTTAACGATATATATATATATATATATATATATATATATATTGTTGTTTATATTCTCAATCAAATAATTAGCAGTTCATCCAAACAGTCAACACACAACAATCAATCAACATTTATCAATTCTAAAAATACGTTATAAAAATATAAACTGATCAGAGTAAGTGAGATTTACTCACATTGGTTGGTTATCGTTAAATAACAATAAGCGATCGTTGATTCAGTTCAGACAATTTATTTCGCTATTAAATTGTAACAGGCTTCAATTCACTCCGAATCAGTTTCATTGTGTAGCCATCGTCCATACGATCCCAGCGGATTAGATCGTTCGTGATTCTGACATTATATGGATGAAATATTATATTTATACGGTTATACACTTTTTAAGTAAATTTAAACTAAATTTATTTAATAATCGGGCCTTACCAACATCAATTCAGCCCAACTCCAAAACCCGATTCGCGCTGCCTCCTCCTTTCATCAGTTTAAACATAACTTGATGTCTTCGTCAAACTGCGTGTATTATTCCATCTGATTTATTCTTCTTTCTTTTCCCCTAAAAAAAATTGTACACGTGGACACCTGCTCCAAACAATACATCGACGTCGCCCCTTTCATTTTGACCCACACTCAGTCTAGCAAGCACTACAGGGAAGTCACACCGAGCCCAACATTCATGCGTATCCTATCCTGTCCTTCACGTGATTTCATCCCACCTTTTCATGATTCCCATCCCAACCATACATGGCACCCTTTACAGTACACACTGGTTATCCTTGTCCCCTTACCACTTCATATTAACTCACGTTCTCCATTAAATTCACCATACTCACGTCCTTCCTTCTTCGATTAATGCACGGTTGCACTACCCCATCCATTCATATGCAAATATCATAGTCCATTCATCAACTCACCCACCCCCCACAAATTAAATTAAACGATACACCTGCACAACTCCACATCCATTCATATTTTAAACACTCCAGTACACACGAAAGAAAAGCCATGATCCCCTTTTTAACTACATCACCGTGCCATTGAACCTCCTCCCATCAGGTTCTCCCCATTGTTTCGTTTCTCCACCGTCGGTTCTCCATACAACACGACAAGCAACTAGCTAATACGCCATTCACAAGCACAAGCACTCCATGACCATGCCATCTCCCTCTCATTCTTCATGTTTTTGCATGAGAACTAACCTCATATGTCCGCAACTGAACACACTGGACCCATTTTTCCTGCTCACACGAGCTTCGCGCCCTTCCTACTGGACATGCAAGCGTTGCCAGGAAAACAATTCTTTATATTTCCTTTGGTTTCCTCTTTCAGTGCAAACCCTACTCTACCCAAATGATCTTCATCTACCCCCAACAACTTCCACTCCAGCTTATATCTGAACCCTATTCCATGGCCATAACCGCTGCTTTCAGCTCCAACTCCACCTACGACGCACCACTGATCACCCTATCGACTGAGAATCCTTAACCTAACTTGCTGTTTCACGTTTGAACCCGGGCGAAACCACATCGCACCTCGTTAAATATGGACGAGGACGGACAACAAGTTTTCCTGATTTAGAAGCAGAAAGGAAAGAAACAGCAGTTTTGGTGAAGAGTCAAAACAAAATGAACACGGGTATATTTATATATTTTCGAAACTGTGCTTGCCAAGTTATGAAGTACAAATATAGATTACTTAGCTATGAAGAAAATCCATCTGACAATTGTTGCGATTTGACCATACAGGAGGCTTATTAATTTGCCTAGACCAAGGGGAAAATCATAGCGGTCCTATTACTTAACTAAGAAGGAAAGATTTTTATATATTTATATATCAAGGGTGTACCGTTGCATAAAATTACATTCGTTTACGAACCCCTATCGACGAAAAATAAAAATATTATTGTGTTCAGCAATGTGTCATGATTCTAAAAGCATAATAAAATAGACAAATTATCTTATTTTGTGAAGTCCAAAAAAGCCGATTCAGGGTGCAAAACACTTCAAAATAAAAAAGTGCTTATTTTCCATAATAAAATTATAAAAATTAAATTATAACCATGCCTCTGAAATCTTGTCCAAATACGAAACCGATATTTAATTATAATTAAATACATCGTTATGGCTTATAAACGTTCCATAGCGACTATTTTAAAATTTGATTCGGACATAACTTACAATGTATAACACGAAATCTCGATTTTTCTCTTCCATTAGAAAAATATAGTTTAATAGATTCAAACGTTTCTCATTTCAAAGAAATCCGATTTAAACTAAATCTTGTATATTCATTTAAATTTCAAATCGTCGAATTCCGAACTGCCGCGCCATTTCGAGCTCGATTATAATTATAATATAATTTATACGCTCTTACATCATTTATTGAATATATTCATTATTATAATTCAATTCTAAACTGAATAAAATTAGTTAAATCATCTGGTTCACACAACATTGCGAATTCTACTATTTCCGATAATTTCAGAAATTAAATATATTATTTAATTATCTATATTAATTAAATATTCAATATTATTAAATTCAAGCCCTTTAAAATTACCAAACTATTATTTAAATAATTAAATAAATTAATTGTTAAACCCTTAAAAATATGGGACGTTATAGTTATTCTCTTACCAATTTACGGTTAGGGACCGATGAATGTTGAAGTATAAAAATGCATGAATAAGAAATAGGAATGCTTTCAACTATAAAAAGGATTTGAGGATATAATATGATGTTCCCAAAGTAACGGAAATAAAAAGAGATTTTGTAGAAACATAACGATATTTTTGAGAGTAAAGAAATTAAAGAGAGGAGTTTTGGGAATAATTTTATTAAAAGTGGATAAGTGTTACTTATTGTTTTTCAAGCAATGAAAGAGATTAAAAAATGATGTTTTACGTGGAATTTGTTAAAACCAAAGTTGGGAATATATATATATATATATATATATATATATATGATTTAATTCTTAAGTATTTAAAAATAGTTTTGCGAATGCTCTTAAAATAAAATAAGAAGTAAGTACTATGTTAAAAATATTAAAAGATTGGGAAGTTTTAGTTTAACCATTCATTAATTATTTTTAATTAAAGAAGCCAAGTGATGCTGAATACTGAACCAGTGAATCTATTTTATGTTTATGTTTGCATGGTTATTTACTTGATAGTTAAATAACCCACTATCAAACTTGGCCTATACGATTGTTGGTACGGAAAGACCGAGATCGAACTTATATTTGAAAACCATTCCGACTAGCAAATACATAAACATGGAAGATGTTGTTTGAAGATGGAGAAATAAAAGACCGTAGATCTTCATAAGCAGAAGGACTACTTGATAGATTTCTCTGGATTGAAACCAGAGGGTTTTTTATGGTAATTCGGTTATGATTGGAATCTGCGGATTTGAAAGGACTACTCGCTACTGATCCATAAGGCGATTCCTACTATGCAATAGGAGGGTGCCTTCGGTTTGTCCAGTCACATGGCAACTTATATGAAGGAATGTCTGACATAGTATTTCCAAAGGAGTTACATACATTGATTTCTTCAAATGTACCAACTTGGTGGCAAAGAAGGAAACTTCCTTAGCTTGACATCCAAAGTATTTTTGTGGAAATCAATTAGTGAGTTTTTGGCGGATCTGAGACAGAGCATTCAAAGTGAATTGTGGTGTGCTATCTTAAAAAGGTAATTATAACCTCAAGCTTCACAACCGGGAAATGACAAAAATTAGGCTAGCAACATGGCTTTGTTGATCGCTTCCATTAGGATGTATTATCATCTATTTAGAGAAAATTCCCTTGTTTCTTATTTCTATCGATGCAGTCCCTTTTGGGAAATGGTGGGTAGCTCCCAATCGTTGGTGATATACAATCGATACGCTCAAGTAAAATGAGAGGTTGGTCATGAGTGGTTGGGTTGCAAGATGTTCTTGTGGAACCTAGTGTATTCCTCTCTAGAGATGCACTATCGGAAAGTGGTTCCATGTAACAACCCGCAAATTCTGAACCAATTTAAAAAATTTATTTTAGAAAATTTTAATGAATTTTGAGGTTATAATATAATTTATTATTTATAATAATGGCTAGAATTTATTTTTGTCGAAGTTAGAAAGAATAAATTTAATTTTAAATATAAAAGGAGTTAGAAATGGCGAGGTAGCTTTAAAATTTGATTTTGAACCTTAACTGAATGTACAGGACTCAAAATAAATCAGAATTGAGTGAAACCAGAAATATTTAAATCTGTTTAATTATATCTTTCTAACGAATCTGAAAAAATGAAAATTCATTTTTCTAAAAAGCATTGCGTTATTTGACGATTTACTTTAATTATGCACTGGCAATCCAATGGAGTAAACCCGTTCCGCGTTAGCGGTGTGGTCCTGTGATTAGCCTACTATTTAGATAAGTTAAGTTAAGAATTCTCACACCAGTCCCACGACTGACCTGTAGTTTGTTTCACTTTGCAAACTCGGGTGCCCTCTTTCCACACGGGCTGTCGAGTAGCTTTTTGCAGATATAGTTAAGAATGATCCTGGGTCCAAAATATTGATGGCTTTCCGCTGAGATTAGTTCCGCTGCAATGTATTTAATTTATTTTAAATGTATCTTCCGCTGTATTATTTATTGATGTACTCTGATATATTTTGTACTCTGATGTAACATTTATTATTGATGTTATAAAAGTCTGTGTTGTTGTTTCTGATGTGTTGTATCCCCAAAGTTAACGTACGCGGATTTTGAACGGTCTTGATCGATCTTGCGATCGATTGGGGTCGGGCGAAAATCCGGGTCGTTACATTCCATACCTTGTCATAGTCGAAATCCATTATCCAATAAGCCCCCATGGTTTTTGATTATATACTATGTATGTAGAGCATGAGATGTAAGCTATGGTTATTAATTTCATTTAGACAATGTTATAATATCAGAATAGATATGATTTCAAAAGTCTCGGGTTATCGTAAGGTAAACCGTCTGTGTTTATGTATGGACTAGGTTTACGATTACCCTTTTCTTTCAGAAATGGTTTTGACTTTAAAATCAAGTTGGATGATACCTATAAACTTAGTGAGTTTTCTCATTTTGGTTCACCAGACTGATCCTGGCGTTTGCAATGCTCAGGTCAGACCGAGTTTTCCAGGTTCAGGTTAAGATGCTACGGACTTCAAAAGACATGCTGGAGGAGTTCAAATGTATTAATATTTATTCCACGATGTATTGTATTTGATGACAATTTGTTATAACTGTCCAGATGTATTGGTTGTGTGTTGTACTCTGATGAAATGTAAGTTTTATTTTAAGCTCTAAATAAAAATTTATTTCTATATTATATTTTGTTCCGCTGCGATGTGAGACTGTATGTTGTGTTGTTTTCTTTCTTTCTTTCTTCTTCTTCTTTTTCTTCTATTCTAATATTTATTTCTTACTTATCTCATCCTCTAATTTGTTTCAATTAACTATCTAGTGTTTTCGATACTAGGGTTTTGGCAAGTAATATGAAATAATGTATTATTGTCGGAATTCGTGCGTCGAATTTCCAGGGTTGTTACACAAACAATTGATGAGAAGTTAGATGAAATATCTTATTATCAACGTGAGATGATGGATGTGCAAAGAAGGATGTACTACAAGCAAGAAGGCACCATTCAACATCTAAACTTTCTTGATAAATCACTTTATGCAATATGTAGTCATTCTCCAACAAAACGATGTCTACATAAAAAATCTCCTCGTCTATGTGAAATTCTAGAGAAAGGACATACATTTAAGGAAATGTGAGATGAAGGACCATCATCTCTTTCTTCAAAATGACCACCGTGGTCGCCAATAAATTTAAAACTCAATATAAGTAAGTTGTAATAATCGAGTAAAATATAAGCTTAATGACTTTGTATTAATCTTCTATTGAGTATTAATAAAATATACTTTCCTACAAAAAATATACAAAAAACCTCAAATCATGTTCATCCATATATACAAAAACTAAAATTTTCAGACGTTTGCCACAAATTTCAAACGTCTAAAATGAACTTCTATTTTAATTTTTTTTCATAATAGTTGTCTACAATAAAACACTAGAAGTCTGAAATCGTCTCGACTAATAAATAATAGACGTCAGAAATTAGTCTCGGTATCAAATTTTCTAGACATCAATTATTTCAGATGTCTTACCTTCAAACATCTTAAATAGCTCCTGGATATTCACTCAGACTCAAAACACCATTACATACATCTGAAAATTAAGCACGGACGTCTAAAAAAAGTTTCAGTTTCAATCCTGATCATTTTCCAGACGTCTAAAACCAAATTTAGACGTCTGAAATTCGAAACGATGGTTTTTCATATATTTATAACGGATCGTTACTTCCTCCCTTTCATTCTTTCCCATTCAAATCAAAAATCCATTAAACTAATTCCTTCAAAACTCAAAATTTCTAGCCTTAATTTCTGCAAAACTCCAAAATCCATGGCTCCTAAAGGGAAAAGTGCATCAAAAAGGAAATGAGAGGAAGGTTCAATATCGAATCCTCAAGAAACTCAAGAATAAATCCTCAAGTTTGTTCTCAAACACAAATTGATAAGTGAATAAATAATGCTCCGTTTTCTATTGATAGATACAAATAAATTCAAAAGAAGAAGCTTCACATGGGTCCTTTAATTTCTATTCTTTATAGGGTTTTACTTGTATGAATTGCATGGGTTGTGTCAAGAAGTAGGCCTTGACACACTCATCTCATATTCTCATAATAACATTCTGATTGATCAACTCTCTATATTCTTGTTCAATTGCTAACTTAGATAGTTTGACCATTTCGAATCCTAAAAATGAAAATGAGTGGATTTGGTCGAGCGTGTATGGAAACACTATAAGTACACCCCTGAACGAATAGGAAATATTTTACAATGCTATAACACAGGAAAAAAAACCTCTATGATATTACCAACATGCGATTCAAACTAAGGGATAATATTACACATCAAATTTGGGAAGATCATATGCCATAATTTACTTCGACATTCTTACGACCAAATGCTAGATTTCTTACTAGAATACTTATAAATATTGTTATTTCTTGTCAAGGAACTCTTGAGCAAATCCATGATCATGAGCACAAAGCATTGTATGCTATAATTAGCAGGACACGAATCAATTGGAAACAATTTATTTTTGATGGATTAAATAATTTCTGGAACCGACATGTAGATCTATAATTTATGCTCCATATATCATGAGATTGCTACAATTCGATAAAGTTCCTTCTTTTTTATCAACGTTTGAAGAGGTTCCAATTAAAGAAGCGTCAAAAACTTCTTCCAACTTATGCGCCTACCAAAGAACCTCCAACATTTATCACCTTAGAAGAATGAAAGGAAAAATATCAAGGTTAACAAGCACATCAACAAGAGCTACAACATGAGCCTCCTCATCCTCCTCGTTCTTTTGAATACCAAGCCAAAGAAGATTTATTTCCACCCAAAACTCATATTCTCCTTAATGAGTCTTTATGTGAGATAATGTTCCAAAATCAACATGTTTATATCAAAATCAAATGGTCTTAGGGAATCAAATTGTGAATATGGAACTAAACTTTGCCTCACGACTCGCAACGGTGGAAAAGAGTGCAATGTCCCGGAATTTTAGCGATTTAATAATTAATTTATTTAATTATTTTAATATATTTGTTTGACAATTTAAATGGTTTGTATTTAAATTTTTGATTATTTTATTAATATGAATAATGGTGTAATAAAATTTATTTCCAAAATAGTCGAAAATAGTTGAATTGGCAATGTTGTGTAAATTAGATAATTTAAGACAATTAATTGGGTTTAAATGCGAGTTATATTAACAAATATATTAATTTTATGACATTTGAACATATTAATTAGAACATAATTTAAATCGAACTCGTAACGTCGTGGTAGTTCGTAAATTAATGTTTTGAACTTCAACTGAATGTACGTGATTCCTTATAAATTGTATTTCTTTGAAATAAGAAACGTTGGAATCTATTGAACTGTATTTTTCTATTGGAAGTGGAAAATGGAGATTTCTCTTTATAGATTGTAAGTTATGTCCAAATTAAATTCTCAGAAGTGGAAAATGGAGATTTCTCCTTATAGATTGTAAGTTATGTCCAAATCAAATTTCCAGAAAATCGCTGTGGAATTGTTTATATACCACAACGATTATTTAAATATAATTAAATATTGATTTCGAATTTGGATAAGATTTTCTAGACATATTTTTAATTTAATTTATAGAACTTTTCTATAATTTTTAATTTGGAAAATAAGAAACTACTTTGTTTAACGTAAATTAAACCCTTTAGCATTTTTGGAACTGCACAAAACAAGTTAACTAGTCTATTTTATTATATTTTCGGGATCGTGGCACATCACTCATCACGACCGTACTTTTATTTGTGTCCATCACGGCTCATACACGAAGAGGATTTTACATAATGGAATCCTTAAAATTCTTTTTGTAAACTAATAAAATTCAACTGGAAAACTTCTACCCTAAGCTATCATTCATTTCATATGTAGAGCTTCCCTAATTCATTCAATAGGGACGCAGGCCTATAAAATCCTATTACTTCATGCAAAAGAAAAAACCGTACCCTGTATTAGCTGACCACCCCTACCTAGTTGAAACTGCATCTGTTCATATCTAAGAAAATTAAGATTTTTTTTATTTCTGCAGACTTAATTTATACTACAAACCCTATTACTTGGTGACCAAGGATTGAAACGCTATAAATACATGCGGTTCTTCTTCTTCACGAGATCTAGAGCTTCCCATGGCATTTAAATACAAAACAAAAACCATTACACTTCTATATATATATATGTATATATATATTTATGCACGTATGTGCATAATTTCTCTTGGAGGCTTCATAATCGTTTCTAGCAAACATATGAGTCTGGTGGGCCACGTGTTGCGCGAGTTTTGAGGTCTAGGAAGTGGTGAGTAGAAGCTTGAAGGTAACGTATATATGGGATCTTCACTGGGAGGTTGGGTTGGTTAATTAACATGAAGAAGATGGTACTGTTGTTTTCTGGTCAGAAGAGCTGGTGTCATGCTGTGCGTCTAAGAACAGGTAACGGGGCCATGCAAACCGCAGTTCTTTGTCAGGAGGTCAGTTTGGACAAGGCGCCTGGCAAGCTAAGTTGTACACGGTGATGGTCTTATCGGTCAGGGAGCGTGTGTGGTATGAACATTAGTGTGGGTACAGGAGTTGAATCAATGGAGTGGCGAGTGTTGTATTACTGGAGATGAAATGAAAATAGGGGGTCGGTAGGAAGTTTTAAGGAGCAGGTGGATATTTGTTTTGGAAGAGGAGTTGAGGTTTGCAGCTATGTTCATTAAACAGTGTGTGTTCGAATGTATACTAGAGTGGAATATTTCGTTTGGGGAAGAAGTGTAAGGAAGCAGATCTGTGTACATTTGAGTGGGTGGGCGTACTGTGAGATATGGGTTTCAACGAATTTTGATGGATCAGATTCTCTTTTTATTTTTATAAAGCCCGAAAAGACAAAAAAATAGACAGTGAAGAAGGGGGAATGTGAAGGCTTCAACAAGAAGGTCGAGGTATTGTTGTGGGGGAGAAAACTGTAGGATGTAGGCATAGGTATTAACATACGAGGGCGGGCCCATCCTTTTTACGGTGAGGCCCGATTTAAAATGAATTAACTTAGTTTTAAATTTAACTATATATATACAAACTTGTAAGAATAATTTATTCGTCATATGTTCTCAGTATTTGATGACTCTAAATCCATTGGCATCGTATGGATGCGGGCTACATTATGAAGCTGGTTTGGAACCATTTGGACCTCGTTAGAAATTTCAGAGGAATTAAAACGCCTAATTTGATTAAATCGAAAATCAATCGTGATTCAATGATTAATAAATAAGGTGAGTAAACTCACTAACTCTGTCCAGTTCTAAAATTTTATAAACATATTTTAGAACTGATAAATAATTAATTGAATGTTGTGTGATGGTTGTTTGGATGAATTGCTAATAAATTGATATGAAATAATATAGTTACATATACAAATCGTTAACTGAATATTGATATCGTTTATTATTATATTTCATATTTATACGAAATTAGTGCTATTTATGTTGATTAACAACTATTGATGCATGGAAACAGGTTGGAAGGATCCAACTAGATTCCCCAACAATTATATTATTATTTCTCATATATTGCATTATATGATTTGATAAATAATATGGTGTTGATTATTCTGTTATTGGGATGTATGAAAAATATTGACCTAGAATAATTGATATTTCAATATTGTAAAAATATATTAGAAAAGAATTCGAGTTCTAAAAAGGTAAAAAAATCTATTTTTAAATAGAAATTAAATTTCGGAAAAAAAGAATATAATAACTTGTTTTAATTATATTAAAACAAGTAGTTCGATTTATAAGATGTTTAGAAATAAAGTCGAATAGTTATTATTAAATAATTTGAGAATATGAGGATGCAAATAGGAAGTGATAAATTCAAAAAGAGGATTTATAAATTTAGTTGACCTGAAACGGTGGATTATTCTGAAGCTCGAAACGTCAATTGAATAGAGCTTATTCGAAATAGAATTATATTTAAAATTCGATTATATCGAATTTAGGAATGTATTATTTACTTTCTGTTTTAATCAAGATTTAATTAATTAATTAAGTATCATTATTCATTCAAGATAAAGAATCAAGTTATATTTAAAATTGGAATATTTTGGAAATGTTTTCCAAATAAAATCAGTGATGTCCTAAGCTTAGAAAAATGAAACTTCGTTGATAAGAATTAAGGAATAAAGTTAAGGAAATTAGAATCTGTCCGGAGATTTTTCAAGTTGAATGGCTTCTTGAGTATCGATATAATGTTAGTTTCGGACTTCGGGGTTGATACTTAGGGAGTTGTTCTCTTACTAGTTTACGGTAAGGGACTGATGGATAGTGATGCGTAAATAAGATATGGAAATGTTTTCCAATGTTAATAACGTATAATTTGGAAGTACGGGAAATTAGGAGTTGTGAATATATGGAAACGTTTTCCAAGAAATCATGAGAGGCTAAGCGAGTTAGGAAAATATATAGGTAAAGATATTTTAGGAAATGGTAAAATGAAATGATTTTTGATAAATCTATAAAAGGGCTCAGCGTTGATTGATGGTTGACCAATATAATTTCCATTTGGAAATAAGATCGTTGTTTGTATGTATGTTTTTCTTTGATAGTTAAATCACCAGCTACCAAAGTTTCTGACCATTTTTCCATTGTCAGTATGAAGAGACTGTGATCAGATTTATTATCTGAAAACCACTCTGCATGGACATTAACGTTGCAAATCAAATATGATGAAGATAATTGAAGACAGAGTTTATGCAAGGGCTATTCTGGCGATCTTAGATAAAAATTGCCTAAGATGGATTTATAGAATAGTGCCTTCGGGTTTTCCAGTCCTAGGACAACGCATATGGACAAAGGTTCGACAGGATATATCCAATAGATCGCGTAAGTTGGTCTCTTCAAACATATTCATGTTTGGTGGCAGAGGAATTCGTTTATCTTAGCTTTATGCCCGTGGTATTTTTGGGGAAATCAATTTGTGATTTAGAAGGTATGACAATGTTGCACTCAAAGTAAATAAAGATGTGATCTGTCTAATGGCAAGTTATGACCTCAGGCCTCATCAACCGAGAAATGACAGAAATCGAGTAGGCAACATGGCTAAGTGGTGACAATATATTCGGAACATTCAAGCGAAATGAATGGCCGATCATATGTGGCTGAGTTGTTAGATGCTCTTACTGAACTCTAGTGTATCCCCTCTGGAGTACACTAATCGGAAGGTAGTTCCATACCTTTTAACAGGTGGAAATTCATTCCCCAAGATGAGCCCGTGATTTTGATTGTATATTATGTATGCGGAACGTGAGATGCAAGCATTGTGCTAGATTGTAATTTACTTGTATTAGACACTATTATCATTTCATTTGAAAATGATTTTGAAAAGTTAAGCCGAATGGTTGGAGTTTACTCACACCAGTCCCATGACTGACCTAGAGTTTATTTTATTTTGTTTTACCCTAAACTCTTGGGTTCCCAAATTATTGTACGGGTAGTCAAGTTGTCGGGATTTTTCAGATACTTTGAAGATCTTGTAGCAGGAGGCTTCAACAATAGTTATATATAGAGTTTATTTCCACTATGAAGTTATGTGTTATACTCTGATAATGGTATGTATATACATTTATAGTTTTGTATTTCAAAAGTTGTTATGTAATATATTTTATTTGTTTTGCTGCGAGATTCGTGTTTACTCCGATTTGTTGTGTTGTGATCTTCTTTTTCTTCTATTCTAACTTTCTTTCTTTCTATTATCACCCTCTAACCTCTTTCTATTAATGATCTAGTATTTTCGATGCTTGAATAATTGACATTGATATTTTGTGTCGATTTTCGGGGTCTAAAATCCCTTGGGTCGTTACAATGGTATCAGAGCTGAAGGTTAAGTGATTAATTTGGCTCTGTGGCGTGACTCAATAGATATGAGGTTAGTAATAATCTAGATTGAGTTGAGTGTATATATATGATAGAGCGTACTTGTAAATTGTATAAAAATGATTTTTTATATTGTGGAGATGTATTGATTGAGTGGCTTATGAATTCTGATCGACGGTGGGGCACCACAAGGTCGATAGGGGTTTCTAAACGCTCGAATACAATGAACCGATACAATATGTTTTTGCTAGAAGGGTAAATTAAATAATTTTACCCAAAGTATATTTTAATATAAAAGAAATATTTACATTGAAATTATTATAATACATACATACATATATATATATATATATATATATATATATATATATATTGGATGTGTTGGTTGTAATTATAATTGAATAAGATTGTGATTGAGATGGTTAGGAATAACCAATCAGAATTCGTATAAGTATAATGTATGTAATCGATGGATTAAATATGAACTTAAAACAGAACTGGAATTTAAATTCTGAAATTTGAAAAAGTGTTTGTAAATGAATTTTGGATTAATATATGGAGATTTTAAGATCCTCGGAATATTTGAAATGTTTTCCACGTGTTGAAAAGGATACTTTGAAGTAATGCCAAAAGGGAAGTGTTTAAAACTAATTTTTGAATGTGATATATATTGAACTCACTTTGATTGTAGGAAAATAATTCCGATGATGATTGGGACATCAACGGTGTTCATTTTTTAGTTTCTAAGTGACGGATTACTACCAAAGATTTTGTTTCTAAATTGGTTTGAGAAAATAAGTTAATTTAAATTTTAAAAAGTAATATTTGATTTTGAGAAAAACAAAGTTGTTTAAAGACCCCAGGAAGAGATTGTTTTAAAAACAAGTATACATGATGAACTTATACTAACGGGAATAAGAATTAACTTAAGCAAGTTAAATATAATGTGCAAAAGCAAATAGAAATTTAAGAGTTAAGTGGAAATTAAAATGGACTAAAATGATATTGAAATAAAATCAGATTTTGAGTTGTAGGATGAAGATTACTGATTTGAGAAATGAATGGAATTGGACTGTTGAGTAAGAATTTGGAACTGAAATTGGAACAGGAGTTTGAAACAGCTTTTGGCTGGGGTATAAGCGAATGATTGGATTTGAGGATAAAACTGATTGGAGATCAAGTTTAAAATATATGGTTATATGCCGATTTGGTAGCAAGTGGAAGAGATCAATTTGAATGCCAACAAAAGGTACAAGTTTATATTTATTTGAATATGAGATTTATGAGCCTGTTTAGCAAGCCGCTTGGATGTTTGATTTTCCTTTGGATTGGAAAAGACCTAGAGAGGTGGGTTGTAATTGTACCGATTGAGCCATATGAAGGAGATGCTGATGTTTTTTTTCAAGAATATAAGATGTTAGAAAAATTTCCAGAGAATTTTGAAAATTTTCAAATGAATTAATATTTAATTCTAATTAATTGGTTCAGTTAGAACTGAAGTTAAGAAGAAAACAAGGATTTTTATTTTAGTTAATGGGGTTTGTAACATTTTTCCTACCTTAGTAATATTGGGGACAAAATTCTTTTAAGGGAGAAGGAATGTAATATTCTGGAATTTTAGCGATTTAATAATTAATTTATTTAATTATTTTAATATTTTTTAACAATTTATATGGTTTGAATTTAAATATTTTGAATATTTTATTAATATGAATAATGGTGTAATAAAATTTATTTCCGAAATAGTTGAATTGGCAATGTTGTGTAAATTGGATAATTTGAGATAATTAATTGGGTTTAAATGCGAGTTATATTAATGAATATATTAATTTTTATGACGTTTGAACGCATTAATTAGAATATTATTTAAATCGAGCTTGTAAAGTCGTGGTAGTTCGTAATTTAACGTTTTGAACTTGAACCAAGTGTAGTGATTCGTTATAAGTCGGATTTCTATGAAACAAGAAACATTGGGATCTATTAAACCGTATTTTTCTATTGGAAATGAAAAATGGAGATTTCGTCTTATAGTTTGTATGTTACATCCAAATCAAATTTCCAGAAAATCGCTATGAAATCATTTATAAACCACAACGGTAATTTAAATATAATTAAATATTGGTTTCGGATTTAGATAAGATTTTTTAGAATATTTTTAATTTAATTTATAGATTTTTTCTGTAATTTTTAATGTGGAAAATAAGCAACTATTTTGTTTAACGTAATTTACACCCTGTAACAACATTTTTGGAACTTCACAAAATAAGTTAACTTGTCTATTTTATTATACTTTAGGAATCGTGGCACATCGCTCATTATGACGGACTTTTATTTTTGTCCATAACGACTCATACTGAAGAGGATTTTATGAAACGAAATCCGTAAAATTCTTTTTGTAAACTAATAAAAATCAATAGTAAAACTTCTGCCCTAAGTTATGATTCATTTCACATGCACAACCTTCCTAATTCACGCAATAGGGACGCATGCCTATAAAATCCTATGACATCATGCAAAAGAAGGAAAAAAAAAAACCATAGCCTGTATTAGCCGACCACCCCTACCTAATTGAAACTGCGTTTGTTCATGTCTAGGAAAATCAAGATATATATTTTTTATTTCTGCAAACCAAATCTACACTACAAACCCTAGTACTTGGCGACCAAGGGTTGAAACCCTATAAATACACGCGGTTCTTCTTCTTCACGAGATCTAGAGCTTCCCATGACCTTTAAATACAAAACAAAAACTGTTACACTTCTATATATATATATATATATATATATATATATATATGCACGTATGTGCACAATTTCTCTTGGAGGCTTTGTATTCGTTGCTGGCAATCATATGAGTCCGGTGGGCCACGCTACAGACACTGTGGCGAACTAGGACGGTTTCGGTTGGAGGTGGGGGGATATGATCTAGATCAGAGATCAGGCGAGATGATGGGGTAGCTGTAGCGTGAGTTTTAAGGTCTGGGGAGTGGTTAACAGAATCTTGAAGGTGACGCCTGTATGGGTTCTTCACTGGGAGGTCGGGTTGGTTAATTAACAAGAAGAAGATGGCACTGTTGTTTTCGGGTTAGAAGAGTTGGTGTCATGCTATGTGATTGAGAACAGATGACGAGGCCGTGCAAAACTGCAGTTCTTTGTCAGAGGGTTAGTTCGGACAAGGCGCCGACAAGCTAAGGTGTACACGGTGAAGGTCTCAATGGTCAGGAGGCGTGCGTGGTATGCACATTAGTGTGGGTACAGGAGTTGAATCAATGGAGTGGTGAGTGTTGTATTGTTGGAGCTGAAATGGAAATAGGAGGTCGACAGGAAGTTTCAAGGAGCAGGTGGGTATTTTGTTTGGAAGAGGAGTTGAAGTTTGTAGCTGTGTTCATTAAAAAGTGTGTGTTCGATTGTATACTAGAGTGGAATATTTCGTTTGGGAAAGAAGTGTAAGGAAGCGGATCTGGGTATATTTGAGTGGGTGGGGTGTACAGTGAGACGTGGGTTTCAACAAACGGGATGGGCTGGATTCTCTTTTTATTTATGAGGCTCAAAAAGACAAAAAAAGGAGACAATGAAGAAGTGGGCTGGAATGTGAAGGCTTCAACAAGCAGGCCATGGTGTTGTTATGGACTTATGGGGGAGAAAACTGTAGGATGCAGGCATAAATATTAACAAATGAGAGTGGGCCGATCCTTTTTACGATGAGGCCCAATTTAAAATCAATTAACTTAGTACCAAATTTAAAAATATATATATATATATATATATATAATTTTGTAGGTATAATATCTTCGTCATATGTTCTCAGAATTTGACGATTCTAGATCCGTTGGGATCGTACAGACACGCGCTACATTATGAAGCTGGTTTGGAACCATTTGGACCCAATTAGAAATTTCAAAGGAATTAAAACACCTAATTTGATTAAATTGGAAATCAATCGTGATTCAACGACTAGAAAATAAGGTGAGTAAACTCAATAACTCTATCTAGTTCTAAAATTTTATAAACATATTTTAGAACTAATAAATAATTGATTGAATATTCTGTGATGGTTGTTTGGATAAATTGCTAGTAAATTGATATGAAATAATATAGTTACATATATAAATCGTTAATTGAATATTATTACCGTTTTTTCATTATATTTCATATTTATATGAAATTAGTGTTATTTATGTTGATTGACATCTGTGGATGCAGGGAAACAGGTTGGAGGGATCCCACTAGATTCCACAACAATTATATTATTATTTTTCATATATTACATTATATGATGTGATAAATAATATGGTGTTGATACTTGTGTGATTGGGATGTATGAACAATACTGACCAGAAATAATTGATATTTAAATACCGTAAAAATATATTAGTAAAAAACTCGAATCTTAAAAAGGAAAAAATCTATTTTTAAATAGAAATTGAATTTCAAATAAAATAGAATATAATGACTTGTTTTAATTATATTAAAACAAGTAGCTCGATTTATAGAAGATGTTTAAAAATAAAGTGGAATAACTATTATTATATAATTTGAAAATATGAGAATGAAAATAGGAAGTGATAAATTCAAAAAGAGGATTTAGAAATTTAGTTGACCTAAAACAATGGATTATTCCGAAGCTCGGAACATTGATTGAATAGAGATTATTCGAAATTAAATTATACGTTGAAATTTGATTATATCGAATTCAGGAAAGTATTATTTACTTTCTATTTTAATCAAGATTTGTCTATTTATTTAACTAATTAAATAGCATTATTTATTCAAGATAAAGAATCATGTTATATTTAAAATTGGAATATTTTGGAAATGTTTTCCAAATAAAATCATAGATGTTCTAAGCTTAGAAAAATGAAATTTTGTTGATAAGAATTAAGGAATGGAGTTAAGGAAATTAGAAACTGACCAAAGATTTGTCAAGTTGAATGGCTTCTTGAGTATCGATCTGATGTTAGTTTTGACCTTCGGGTTTGATGCATAGGGAATTATTATCTTATTAGTTTACGGTTAGGGACTGATGGATAATGATTTGTTAATAAGATATGGAAATGTTTTCCAATGTTAATAACGTAAAATTTGAAAATACGAGAAATAAGGAATTGTGAATATAAGGAAACATCTTCCAAGAAATTGTGAGAGGCTAATTGATTTGGGAAAATATGTGGGTAAAGATATTTAAGGAAATGGGAAAATGAAATGATTTTTGATAAATCTATAAAAGGGCTCAGTGTTGATAGATTGATGACCGATATAATTTCCATTTGGAAATAAGATAATTATTTGTATGTATGTTTTCCTTTGATAGTTAAATCACCAGCTATCAAATTTTTGACCATTTTTCCGTTATCAATATGGAGAGACCGGGATTAAATTTATTATCTGAAAACCACTCTGCATGGGCATTAACATTGCAAATCAATATGATGAAGATAAGTGAAGAAGGAGTTTATGCAAGGTCTGTGCTGGCAATCCTAGCTAGAAATTGCCTAAGAGGGATTTATAAAATAGTGCCTTCGGTTTGTCTAGTCTGAGGACAACGTGTATGGATGAATGAGCGACGGAGTATATCTAATAGATCGGTAAGTTACACTCTTCAAACGTATTCACGTTTGGTGGGAGAGGAATTCGTTCCTCTTAGCTTTATACCCGTGATATTTTTAGGGAAATCAATTTGTGATTTGGCATATATGATGATGTGGCATTCAAAGTAAATAAAGATGTGATTCATCTAATGATATGTTATGACCTCAAGCCTCATCAACCGAGAAATGACAGAAATCGGGCAAGCAACATGGTTAAGTGGGTTACACCTAATAAGGGTATATTGTCACCCTTTAGAGATTATACATATTTATTACTTATTTCAATTCTGTATCTTCCGGGAACGGTTAAGTTAGTATATCAACTGTAAGGTGACAATATATTCAAAACATTCAAGCCAATGAATGGCCGGTTATGTGTGGCTGAGTTGAAAGATGTTCATGTTGAACTCCAGTGTATCCCTTTTAGAGAACATTAATCGAAAGGTGGTTTCATACCTTTTCACAGGTGGAAATTCATTCCCCAAGATGAGCCCGCGATTTTGATTATATATTATGTATGTGGAATGTGAAATGCAAGCGTTGAGCTAGATTGTTATTTACTTGTATTAGACACAATTATAATATCTAATATTATTTTAAAAGAATGTTTTGAGTTTTTTTAAGGTAAAAACCATCCGTATTTATTTGTGGATCGGTCTTATGATGATCATTTCATTTGAAAAGGATTTTGAAAAGTTAAACCAAATGTTTGGAATTTACTCCCACCAATCCCATGACTGACCTAGAGTTTATTTTGTTTTGTTTTACCCAAAACTCTTGGGTGGCCAAATTTGAACGGGCTGTCAAGTAGTCGGGATTTTTACGATACTTGGAAGAGTTTGGAGTAGGAGGCTTCAACACTAGTATATATGGTGTTTATTTTCATTGTGAAATTATGTGTTATACTCTAATAGTGGTATGTATATACAGTTATAGTTTTGTATTTCGAAAGTTGTAATAGAATATATTTTATTCGTTTCGCCGTGAGATTCCTGTTTACTCCGATTTTGTTGTGTTGTGATCTTCTTTCTCTTCTATTCTAACTTTCTTTCTTTCTATTATCACCCTCTAACTTCTTTCTATTAACGATCTGGTATTTTCGATGCTTGAATAGTTGACATTAGTATTTATGTTGATTTTCGAGGTCTAAAATCCCTTGGGTCATTACAGTGGTATCAGAGCTGAAGTTTAAGTGATTACCATGGCTTTGTGGCGTGAATCAATAGATATTGGGTTAGTAATACCCTAGATTGAGTTGAGTGTATATATATGAGAGAGTGTATTTGTAAATTGTATAAAAATGATTTTTTTTATTGTGGAGATTTATTGATTGAGGGGCTTATGAATTTTGATCGACGTTGAGGCACCACAAGGTCGATAGAGGTTTCTAAATGCTCGAATACAATGAACCGACACAGTATGTTTTTGAAAGGAGGGTAAATTAAATAATTTTACCCAAAGTATATTTTGATATAAAAGAAATATTTATATTGAAATTATTATAATATATATATATATTGGATGTGTTGGTTGTAATTATAATTGAATAAGATTGTGACTGAGACGGTTAGATATAACCAACCAGAATTCGTATAATTATAATATATAGAATCGGACGGATTAAATCCGAATTTAAAACAGAATTGGAATTAAAATTCTGAAATTTGGAAAAGTGTTTGTAAATGAATTTTGGATTAATATATGGAGATTTTAAGATCCTGAGAATGTTTGAAATGTTTCCAAGTGTTGAAAAGGATATTTTGAAGTAATTCCAAAAAGGAAGCGTTTAAAAATAATTTTTGAAAGTGATATAGTATTAAAATCACATCAATTACTGGAAAATAGTTCCGATGATGACCCAAACATCATTGGTGTTCATTTTCGAGTTTCAAAGTGATGGATTACTACCAAAGATTTTGTTTCTAAATTGGTTTGAGAAATCAAGTTATTTTTAATTTTGAAAAGTAATATTTGATTTTGAGAAAAACAAAGTTGTTTAAAAACCCCAGGAAGAGATTGTTTTAAAAACAAGTATACATGATGAACCTATACTAATGGAGATAAGAATTAACGTAATCAAGTTAAATATAATTTGCAAAAGAAAACAGAAATTTAAGAGTTAAGCGGAAATTAAATTGGACGGAAATGATATCGAAATTGTAACACCCCGCCTCCGCTAGGGTCACTCGCAAAGGAATGCACTAGCTTTAGAGGGGCATTATTGGTAAACATGCACAGAAATATCACAAGACAGAACATATAAAATAGCGGAAGTAAAATCAAACTTTCATAACATGAATAAATAAGGTCTAAAGCCTTTTACATCAGAGTACATCAAAACCTGTCTTGCAATAGTAAAGAAGCATAAAGACATTTTCATAAATTATTCCCCAAGTAAAAACAGTAAAGTAGCCATTAGCCAAGAAAAGTGACGGCCCGCCCCGCGCCAGCCTGCATTTCCTCCAAAAGTGCGCTGTACACATGCCCGACTAGCACAAGACGGTCGTCAGAAGAAAGGAAAGAAGGGGACGAACTAATCAAGGAACCTGTAGAATGTCTCACAGCGCATGGGATAAAATATAATAATAACATACTTGACATAAAACAGGCGAGACAGTGCATAAGCTGATAACTAATAATCAATGTCAACAACAGAGCAGCGGAAATCCAAATACAGCTTATTACAACTTTTCCAAATTTACTGTCTCTAAGCAAAAGAAAGCTAAAGTAGAAGATACACCAACAATGCCCAAGCAGTGATCTTCAACAGCACAGGGAGAATATTATGTATATAGTACGTGGAAGCCTCCTGCTCGTCTCCGGATCATCTACCCGTGCATCACCAGCTAACCTGTCTCTAGTCTGCTCGTGTGAGCACCCAGAGTAATAACAAGAGACATAAAACTCTGGGTCAGACATAAAGCCTGGTATGAGCGATAAGCATCTAAACAGAGAAATAACAGGTATACTAAACCATACCTGAACCTGGACCTGCAACCAAAGAGTTAGTACCACATACCGTACAACACTCCAAGGTGCCATAATGAATAGTGTAAAGAATACGGGGGTGGGGTGTGCATGTCATAATGATAGCAACAAACCATCCATAGCAACCATCCTCACATCTCTCACTCAGTGCGTAAAGCGTACGACACCTACCACTTTGGAACACTAGACAAACTGAGGTAACGACGAATCCCGACTTGTAGAAACCCTGCTGTGACCAAGCCAAATACTTGGAGTCATGACCAAACATTTCAATGACCCACTTCATTGGTCGTAGCCCTTGGTTCTACCTATGCCATAATGGCCCTGAATCCGCCTTCGTACCTCCTACCATAGTGGTCCAAAGCTATAGACGTCGATAACTCCTTGGCACACGTCCCGCAGCAAAGCCCAATCATGAAGTGAACTCGTTGATTCCCATCTGAATCTTAAGCTCTAACTTCTCATTTGGACTTCCTTTGCATCTCGGGTTTGGTTGAATTGGAGTGGGTCTTCAGAAAAGTTGTCGTGCAGTAGCAGCTCTAAAATTCGGTTCAGTTCAGTCACCCATGCTCGGTTCGGTTCGGTCACCCATGCTCGGTTCGGTTCGGTCACCCATGCTCGGTTCGGTTCGGAGTGCCATCTTCCTCTGGGTTCGGGTCTTCTTTCATTCGATTCGGGTCGGGTACTTCGCTCCGGGTCGGGTCGGGGTCCTCCTCCAGGTCGGGTCGGGTGTCCTTCCCTCCAGCGCTCCAATCCCTAGCTTATTTCTTCACGTATCCCGATCCGATCCCTCCTTGCCATCTGATTTCCCTCCTGCTAGTTCTCCCGAGTGTTTGCTTCCGATCCGAGCCCTGCATCTCCAAGTCGATCCGATCTGGCCCCCAATCGCTCTTCCGATCCGATCCGCTCCGCTCCCTAGCTTACTCCGATCCGATCCCCTTGTCCACCCCAACTCTAAGTGAACAGCCTTCCTTTTTGCCAAGCCTTCTCCCAGTGACAAGCTCCGATCCAGTTCAGATTTCCTTGGTCAGTTCACAAATCCGATCCGACCCTCTACTCCGATCCGATCCGGTTCGGAACCTGCACATTTCTGCAACTTTCCAGCGAGCTTTCTACGCCATTCGACGACGTTTTCGAGCAATTTAACTATTCTAAACAATCATGAAACATATCATAAAGTCATAGCAACATGTGACAGCAACCACAAACAGCAACCAACAATTCAAATGAATCAAAATGGATCAAAAGTAGCTAAAACTTCATATTTTCCCTTAAACACTCTTAATCATGTTTAGGCATACAATTAACAAAACACATCGAAATTATCTCAAATTTCTAACAGAGCCTTAAAACATTATTTTAGAATTTTAAGAATTTTTCCAGAATTTATTTACGTATAAATTCGCTAATCTTCACTAATTACCCTTAATTAACTGTAATTAGTGTCAAAATGATGCTATCACTCACCTTGGCCACAAATGAAATTCTCAGAACTGAAACTCCTCTGATTTGGGGCGAATACTGATGTCTAACAGCGGCTCTAACCTTGCTTTGGTGCTTTTTCTCCTTAATTTGGTGTCGCTAAGCCTAATCTTCAATTAGAGAGTGATTTTGGGTGTTTTAGATGTAGGAAGCCATTACTAAGGTCTCAAGGGGGTTTGTGGCGGCTCACAACTGAAATGAAAGTGATAACCTAACCCTAATCAGTCCTCCTATACCTCTAAACCCGAAATTCCCCTTGGGCCTAGCTGCTAATCACCCGGTTAAGCCCAATTAAGCTGTTTTTAACCATCTGAAACTTGTTTCAGCCATATCTCCCAAACGGTCAGTCCGTTTGGCTAATGTGACCACTCTACGGAAAGAGAAACCATCATTCAAAGCCAATGAAAGTGGTTTCAGGTCAAAATTCACTCCCAGTCAAAAGTTATGGCCAAAACAGTGCCAACTAGGGGTAAAATGGTCATTTCAAAATCGGGAAAAATCATGAACATGGGAAATGACCCCAATAGTCGTCTCCCAAAGTTACATGACCATACGACTTCGTATGTGAAAGAAATAAATATCCTACGATCCTATGATGCGTAGAATGCGGGTCGTTACACTCTCCCCCCCTTAAGAAATTTCGTCCCCGAAATTCCTTAACCCAAAACATACAAAGGATCCCGCATGCCTAACAACCACATATAACAATCAAACATGCAAAACAAGCAAACAAGCCTATCCTAGCATGCGGAAAACTAAATCGAAGTCAAAATCTTACCAGACAAAGAGTTCTGGATACTTCTTCCTTACGTCCTCCTCTGTTTCCCAAGTACAATCACTCTCGTCCTCGCTCCACTGTACCTTGACTAGCTTCACCGCCTTCCTTCGAAGTTGCTTCATGTCGTACTCGACAATACGGGCCGGCTTGCGGTTCCCAACCGCCTCGGGTTCTACTTCGAAGTCCTCTAACTGATCAGGTGAAATAGTCATATCTGAGTCGTGAACGAACTTCCTTAGTTGGGAAACATGAAATACGTTATGAACTCCCGCCATCTTCTCTGGTAAGTCAATCCTATATGCCAAATTCCCGACTAGTTCAAGAACAGGGAACGGGCCAACAAATCTTGGTGCCAACTTGCCTCTCCCGCCAAATCGTATTACGCTCTTCAACGGAGAAATCTTGACAAACACCAAGTCACCAACGGAGAATTTTAAGTCTCTTCGCCTCTTATCAGCATAACTCTTCTGCCTATCTTGGGCTGCCTTCATTCGTTGTTGAATGATCTTGATCTTATCTGAAGTTTCCCTCACCACATCTGGTCCAAGCATAAACTTCTCGCCAGTCTCTATCCAACATGATGGTGAGTTACACGGCCTTCCGTACAAAGCTTCAAACGGAGCCATACCGATACTGGATTGGTAGCTATTATTATATGCAAACTCTACTAGATGCAAATGATCATCCCATGATCCTCCAAAATCCAATATACATGCTCTCAAGAGATCTTCCAAAGTACGGTTCACCCTCTCCGTCTGGCCGTCGGTCTGAGGATGATATGCGGTACTGATATGTAATCTTGACCCTAGAGCTTCTTGTAAGCTCTTCCAAAACCCACTAGTGAACAACGGGTCTCGGTCGCTCACAATGCTTTTAGGTACCCCATGAAATCTCACTACCCACTTCATATACAATTCTGCTAACTTAGTTGCCGTTCTGGTCGATTTGACTGGTATAAACCTTGCACTTTTAGTCAGTCGATCTACAATTACCCAAATGCTGTAATATCCCGATCTAGTCCTTGGTAAACCATCGATGAAATCCATCGAGACTTGCTCCCATTTCCATTCGGGAATTTCTAATGGCTGTAACAATCCACTAGGCTTCTTTTGCTCGGCTTTAACTAACTGGCAATTCATGCATTTGGATATAAACTTCCCAACGTCTCTTTTCATCCTTTCCCAGTAGTAAGTCTGCTTCATATCTCGATACATCTTATTACCACCGGGGTGTATAGTCAGCTTTGAGTGATGACATTCTCTAAGCACTTCATCTCTCAATCCATTGACATTGGGTACAACAAGCTTTCCATTCTTTCTAAGCCATCTATCTCGATCAAGCCCATACTTGTTCACCTCCTCATCGATACCCATCTCTAACTTGGAGATGATTTCCAATAGGTTAGGATCGTCCCTCTGACTAGAGCCGATCCGCTCAATCAAAGTGGGTCTGATCGTCAAACTTGCTAACATTTCTGGATCCAATTCGCACTTTGGTCTGAAATCAAACCCCGCGATAAACTCCAGTTGCTTCCATTCAAGGAACATAGCCCCTAAGCTGGCATGTCTTCTACTCAATGCATCAGCCACCGCATTGCCCTTTCCTGGTGTGTATGCGATGTCAAAATCATAGGAAGCTAAGAACTCTAACCATCTCTGCTGACGGAGATTTAAATCCTTCTGGGAGAATAGATACTTTAACGACTTATGATCTGTAAACAGCTCAAATCTTTCTCCCAAGAGATAGTGTCTCCACGTCTTTAACGCGAACACGATCGCTGCCAATTCTAAATCATGGGTAGGGTATCTTCTCTCGTGCGGTTTCAATTGCCGACTTGCATAAGCTACAACCCTACCGCCTTGCATCAATACAGCACCCAGTCCGGTACCACAGGCATCCGTGTATACCGTCATCTCTTCATCCCCCTTAGGAATGACTAACACTGGTGCGCTTGTCAACTTGTCCTTTAGGCTTTTAAATGCATTCTCGCACCTTTCATCCCAAATAAAAGCTTGATTCTTCTTGGTCAACTGGGTCAATGGTGCTGCTATCTTGGAGAAACCTTGGATAAACTTACGATAATATCCCGCTAATCCCAAGAAACTCCTTACATCTGTTGCACTCTTGGGCGTAGGCCAATCCTGTACCGTAGCCACCTTCGCCGGGTCCACGGCAATACCATTCTCTGATACAACATGACCCAAGAACCTCACTTCCCTCTTCCAGAAGTGACACTTAGAAAACTTTGCTTTCAATTGGTGTTTTCTCAACACCTCCATCGCTACTCTTAAATGTTCCTTGTGTTCTTCCTCTGTCCTCGAATAGACCAAAATATCATCAACGAACACAAGGACAGACTTATTCAGCTGATCTCTGAATACCCTATTCATAAGGTCCACAAAATATGCCGGGGCATTAGTCAGCCCAAATGGCATAACCAACCATTCATAAAACCCAGACGGCGTCCGAAATGCCGTTTTAGCTATACTCTCAGCTTCCACTCTAAGCTGATGAAAACCTGTCGCGAGGTCCAACTGAGAAAATACTCTCGCGCCACTCAACTGATCAAACAAATCATCTATCCGCGGTAGAGGATACTTGTTCTTCCTCGTCACTTTATTCAACTCGCGGTAATCTACACACAAACGAAGGGAACCATCCGCCTTGGTAGCAAACACAACTGGTGCTCCCCATTCAGAAACACTCCTTCTGATAAATCCCTTCTTCAAAAGATCGCTGACTTGCACCTCGAGCTCTCGCTGCTCCCTTGGTGCCATACGACGAAGTGGCATCACTATAGGTCTGGCATCTTTTACCAAATCAATACGGAACTCAATCTCTCGGTGTGGTGGAAGTCCGGTCACTTCTTCGAAAACATCCGAATACTGGCCAACCACAGGCAAACCTGACAACTCACTATGCGGAATGTCGAGGGAGTTTAGAAAACTAGCCAATACCCCCTTACTGGGTAGACCACCAAACACTATCCTCCGCCCGTCATCCGCTCTAGCTGTCACCAACAAGCCCTCACAGTCTACCACCACCCCGTATCTTTGGAGCCAATCTACTCCCAAAATAATGCCAAACCCAGTAAAGCCCAAAACAAAGCAATCACAAACAAACATGCATCCATGACTCGATAAGACCACATTACGACAAATCATGCTAAGGCTAGTAGAACCACCAATCGGGTTCGTCACTACTAAAGGTCTATCGACAATCTCGGGTTCCAATCCCAACCTATCTACCAGGTCACTAGATATGAAAGAACTGGAAGCTCCGGTATCAAACAAAACTCTAACAGGAACATCATAAACAGAAAGCATACCTTGAATGACGACATTCTTTCCCTTCTCCGCCGCAGTTGGGGCATTCGACGAAGAAGGAATAGCATTGAGAGCATATGCTTTCACCATTTGCCTTTCTTTAGGGGGCTGTGGACACTTGTCCTTGTGATGTCCCAATTGGCCACAATTGAAGCACTTCCTATCCGCTGGCATGGCCCGACAATTACTAGCATAATGGCCCTTCTTACCACAGCTGAAGCACTCCACATCTTGCTTATTCTTTTTCTTCTGGCCATCCTTAGCCTGATTCTGCTTTCTCTTATTCTGAGAACCACCTTTGCCTCCACCACTAGCTTGTGGCTTTGGCTCTTCTGCGGATGCAACTTCAGTCTTCGGCTTAGGGTAGAGACTTTCTGACCTTAACGCTTTCCCCACAATCGATTCAAACGTCTCATCGATGTGGTTAATAAGTTTTTCCCCTAAGTATTGATCCAAACCAGTTATGAATTTCTCATTCTTTTTCTCGGCAGTATCTATAAGAGATAACCCATATTTTGACAAAGTGTCAAATTCAGCAATATACTCCGAGACAGCCCTGCCATTCTGCTTGAGCTCCAAGAATTTCTTAAACAACATTGACTTCTGAGCAGCTGGAATGAACTTCTCGCTAAAGCGAGCCTTGAACTGCTCCCAAGTAATCTGATCTTCGGGGGTAGCTGCCTTTATAGCATTCCACCAATTCATTGCCCGCCCTTGCAGCTGACGGGACGCTAGTTTCCTCTTCATCGCATCCTCGATACCCAAATCCTCGAAGATACGTTCGCAACTATCCACCCAATCTTGAACATCTGTAGCCGACTCCGTTCCGTAGAACGGCTTCCCACCAAGGCTAGTATAATCCTTATTCAGCTTGGCGAAGTCGACTCTTGGCGCCTGCACTATTGGACCACCACCATTTCCACCATTGGGAGCTGCCCTCTGCACATCTCTAAGCATCTCTCTCATGAGGTCAGTAAACATCGTCCTCATGTCAGCAGCATTCCCATTATTGGTTCCCCTACCAGCACCTCTAGTATCTCGGCTCATCGTCAATCTGAAAAAGGAAATGATTAACGACTCCATAGTGGTGCTAGTGCAGTACGACTCCATCCTTATACTACTAATAGTATATATATATAGCTTTTGAAAACCAAAATAATCACAAATACGCTCTCTCGTATACGTATACTATCTCTCCCTGATAATTTCCCTAGGTTAACTACGCAACCTAGAGCTCTGATACCAAGTCTGACGGCCCGCCCCGCGCCAGCCTGCATTTCCTCCAAAAGTGCGCTGTACACATGCCCGACTAGCACAAGACGGTCGTCAGAAGAAAGGAAAGAAGGGGACGAACTAATCAAGGAACCTGTAGAATGTCTCACAGCGCATGGGATAAAATATAATAATAACATACTTGACATAAAACAGGCGAGACAGTGCATAAGCTGATAACTAATAATCAATGTCAACAACAGAGCAGCGGAAATCCAAATACAGCTTATTACAACTTTTCCAAATTTACTGTCTCTAAGCAAAAGAAAGCTAAAGTAGAAGATACACCAACAATGCCCAAGCAGTGATCTTCAACAGCACAGGGAGAATATTATGTATATAGTACGTGGAAGCCTCCTGCTCGTCTCCGGATCATCTACCCGTGCATCACCAGCTAACCTATCTCTAGTCTGCTCGTGTGAGCACCCAGAGTAATAACAAGAGACATAAAACTCTGGGTCAGACATAAAGCCTGGTATGAGCGATAAGCATCTAAACAGAGAAATAACAGGTATACTAAACCATACCTGAACCTGGACCTGCAACCAAAGAGTTAGTACCACATACCGTACAACACTCCAAGGTGCCATAATGAATAGTGTAAAGAATACGGGGGTGGGGTGTGCATGTCATAATGATAGCAACAAACCATCCATAGCAACCATCCTCACATCTCTCACTCAGTGCGTAAAGCGTACGACACCTACCACTTTGGAACACTAGACAAACTGAGGTAACGACGAATCCCGACTTGTAGAAACCCTGCTGTGACCAAGCCAAATACTTGGAGTCATGACCAAACATTTCAATGACCCACTTCATTGGTCGTAGCCCTTGGTTCTACCTATGCCATAATGGCCCTGAATCCGCCTTCGTACCTCCTACCATAGTGGTCCAAAGCTATAGACGTCGATAACTCCTTGGCACACGTCCCGCAGCAAAGCCCAATCATGAAGTGAACTCGTTGATTCCCATCTGAATCTTAAGCTCTAACTTCTCATTTGGACTTCCTTTGCATCTCGGGTTTGGTTGAATTGGAGTGGGTCTTCAGAAAAGTTGTCGTGCAGTAGCAGCTCTAAAATTCGGTTCAGTTCAGTCACCCATGCTCGGTTCGGTTCGGTCACCCATGCTCGGTTCGGTTCGGTCACCCATGCTCGGTTCGGTTCGGAGTGCCATCTTCCTCTGGGTTCGGGTCTTCTTTCATTCGATTCGGGTCGGGTACTTCGCTCCGGGTCGGGTCGGGGTCCTCCTCCAGGTCGGGTCGGGTGTCCTTCCCTCCAGCGCTCCAATCCCTAGCTTATTTCTTCACGTATCCCGATCCGATCCCTCCTTGCCATCTGATTTCCCTCCTGCTAGTTCTCCCGAGTGTTTGCTTCCGATCCGAGCCCTGCATCTCCAAGTCGATCCGATCTGGCCCCCAATCGCTCTTCCGATCCGATCCGCTCCGCTCCCTAGCTTACTCCGATCCGATCCCCTTGTCCACCCCAACTCTAAGTGAACAGCCTTCCTTTTTGCCAAGCCTTCTCCCAGTGACAAGCTCCGATCCAGTTCAGATTTCCTTGGTCAGTTCACAAATCCGATCCGACCCTCTACTCCGATCCGATCCGGTTCGGAACCTGCACATTTCTGCAACTTTCCAGCGAGCTTTCTACGCCATTCGACGACGTTTTCGAGCAATTTAACTATTCTAAACAATCATGAAACATATCATAGAGTCATAGCAACATGTGACAGCAACCACAAACAGCAACCAACAATTCAAATGAATCAAAATGGATCAAAAGTAGCTAAAACTTCATATTTTCCCTTAAACACTCTTAATCATGTTTAGGCATACAATTAACAAAACACATCGAAATTATCTCAAATTTCTAACAGAGCCTTAAAACATTATTTTAGAATTTTAAGAATTTTTCCAGAATTTATTTACGTATAAATTCGCTAATCTTCACTAATTACCCTTAATTAACTGTAATTAGTGTCAAAATGATGCTATCACTCACCTTGGCCACAAATGAAATTCTCAGAACTGAAACTCCTCTGATTTGGGGCGAATACTGATGTCTAACAGCGGCTCTAACCTTGCTTTGGTGCTTTTTCTCCTTAATTTGGTGTCGCTAAGCCTAATCTTCAATTAGAGAGTGATTTTGGGTGTTTTAGATGTAGGAAGCCATTACTAAGGTCTCAAGGGGGTTTGTGGCGGCTCACAACTGAAATGAAAGTGATAACCTAACCCTAATCAGTCCTCCTATACCTCTAAACCCGAAATTCCCCTTGGGCCTAGCTGCTAATCACCCGGTTAAGCCCAATTAAGCTGTTTTTAACCATCTGAAACTTGTTTCAGCCATATCTCCCAAACGGTCAGTCTGTTTGGCTAATGTGACCACTCTACGGAAAGAGAAACCATCATTCAAAGCCAATGGAAGTGGTTTCAGGTCAAAATTCACTCCCAGTCAAAAGTTATGGCCAAAACAGTGCCAACTAGGGGTAAAATGGTCATTTCAAAATCGGGAAAAATCATGAACATGGGAAATGACCCCAATAGTCGTCTCCCAAAGTTACATGACCATACGACTTCGTATGTGAAAGAAATAAATATCCTACGATCCTATGATGCGTAGAATGCGGGTCGTTACACCATCCATGATGACCTTCAAGCAGAAGAAGTCCGAACTAAACAACAGTATTTCCTCCCTGTAACCTGGGGGGGGGGGGGAAACGGAAGAAAAGAGGCGAAACAAAACGGGTCAGTCAAAAAGACTGAGTAAGCCCTATCTACTATTAGCATAAAAACTAGTAAAGTTAACTGACATGAGAAACTGAGATGAACATAAGCATGATAACAAGATAGATAAGCTAAATCAAAATAACAGGATGAACTACTGAACTCAGATAAACTAAGGTGTCATGATAAATTACGATGTCAAGATAAAACAAGGTATCACATCGTCAGGTTTCTATCAAGTATAATATCTCCAAGATATCTGTCACGTATAACGCCCCGTGATATCTATCCTGTATTTTAGCTCTGCACCTACCGTACTAGTATCCCCACCGTGTCATGTGTTAACCAAGAATGACCCTCACACAAAAGTCGTGTAATGGTCCATGTCAACCTAATATATCGCATATATAGGTTACTCAACTTGTATGTTTTATTCCATGTAAATGTTCAGTCCCTTGCCGTAGACCATACGGGCTTTCCCATGAGATTCTATATTACTTTAACATAGTTCCATGATCCTTAAGATCGGTTTGGACTGTTACCCTAAACCTAGCTAGGGTCTTCCAACATGAATTATTGTTTGTACAACTAGGACTTATGCTACCTAGGGCTGCTAGGGATTATGCTTACCTATTGCACGTTTTCGTATCTCGGTTTGGGTTCAACCACCTAGGGCCACTAGGGATTACGCTAACCGCCAACCGCGCCCTTTTTCCCACGCATTCATCGTGAATCGCTTTTCCATAACTGTATGCACATGTATCACATCGTGCCATCCGAGTCCTGTCATAGGGCAAATCAAGAAATACAGGACTCGGTCGGGAGCTTTCAATTTATCTGCCGATGCAGATGCTAAGGTCTGTTTTTTCCTATACGTGGCTATGGTCCCACGAGACCACTCCCTCAACTAGTGAAAGACAAGACAAGATAAATCCTGTATGAGAACACAACACTGGCCAACCCACATCCAAGCCTTACCGCAACCATAATTAGATAGCAATTATGGTCTATTGGGTGTTCTCTGCCTTTCCGTACGTACACGCTTGACCAAAGATGGTAGGTAGCCTGACGAAATGCTATCTAGGGTACGACCGTGTATCGTCGACTATCCTCTATCCATCCCCGTCTTTAGGTCGCTCGTATAGCAACCAAGGCATACTCTTGGTTCTTCTAACGCAGACCTTAACCTCTCATGAGCCTAGTATAATCACCTGGAAGCTCATAGAGGGATACCAAGAATATCCTCACGTTCCCCGAAGCCGCTGCTTCGTTACCCAGTTCGCTGGAGCCTTTATCTAAATCAGATACTTGCTCCTACTCGTATACTTAAACGATGACCTACCGTATCAGGTTACTCATCTATCTATGAACTGGTCTAAATTTCCTTGACTAAGAATCATTACTTAGTTATTCTTCAACTAAGGTTTACCACTTAGCAATGTTCCCGTTATCCTTGTTAACTACGGTTATCCACCTAATCCTCAGAACTAGAGTTTACATAATGGATTAAGTGTCACTTAAGTTCATGACTTAACCCGTCTACAAATCCTGTCAAAATTGGCTAAGTATCCAAGTTCAAGGCTTAACCCTACAAACCATGCTCAAGTTGGTTAAGTATATTAAGCAATTCACGACTTAACCTCGTCCAATTATCATTCTAGATTGGTTAAGAATATATTAACTTGACCCTATCAATTTACTTAGTCAAATCGGTCAAGTGCATTCAAGCGATTCGTGACTTAGCCTTATCATGTTTTCACGTTATATTGGTTAAGTATTGGTTAACTTAACCACAATAAATTAACGAGTTAGATTGGATAAGTATAGGTCACTTAACCACATCAATTCGTCATGTTTAGATTAGTTAAGTGTTTAACTTAACCCCATTAAACTACCAAGTGGGATTAATTAAGTCTAGGCTAACTTAACCCCATCCGATTTCCATGTTTAGACTAGTTGAGTCTAATCTTAACCTTATTCGTTAACCGTATTTTTCGGTTAAGCGTCATTAAGAAAACTTACTTAACCTTACCAAGTTATCGCGTTGGATTGATTAAGTGTTGGTTAACTTAACCCCATCCACTAGTCATATAAAAATGGTTAAGTGTCATTAGGCAAATCAAGTTACTTAACCTACCCAACCTTGTCATGTTTTGTTAAGTATCATTAGCCTAATCAAATTACTTAACCCATTTGTCCATGTCATATTTGGTTAAGAGTCATTAATCAAATTAACTTAACCCTATCATGTGGCATTAATTACTTAATGCACCTTCACCTCTCACATTAGACTTTGTTGTGGTTACTAGTTAAGCCGGTCGGTTCCGGGTAGCTTTACACCACAACTTGGTCTAACCTCGGGTTCAAGCACAACATGACCAACTTCTCACATTGGGTCCTATTGTTTGCAACTACTAGTTAGGCCGGTCGGTTCCGGGTAGTTTTACGTTGCAAACTCAACCCAACCTCGAGTTGGCCACACTTATATTATCTAAGTGTCATGTCCATCATGTTTCCCAAAACATGTTACAAGTTTTCAAGCATTTGGGTAGACCTAACTTAATAGGTAAATTCCCAAAGGGTAGACCTAACTTAATAGGTAAATTCCCAAGCTTATGTTTTTATGCATACTTACATGTCAACTTCCATGTTATATTTCAAGTCATGTTTTCAAGTTGTATTTTCATGTCATTAGAAATTACCCATAACATAACCCAACGCTTTTAAACTCGCATATACGTTCGCGACAACGTAATGGATTAAAAGAAGAGACTTGGCAAAGGCATGACAAAAATGGATATTAAGCCACAAGTTAATCATGGTGGCAAATGAGGCACAAATGTGTTCATTAACTTGCATGTTACATTCTTAAGCCTCAAAACTTGCATAAACCCAAACTTGGCACATAAGCGAATCATGGTGACAAAAGATATGGAATGATGACTAGTAACTCGCATATATCATCATATAAGGGTTATGACTTCATATGCAAGTTGACATAAAGGTTATGAGGGTTCTCATGTTGCCTAATGCAACATTTCAACATAAAGGTTGTAGCTTTTAGCTCACAAGATCAAGACAATGACTTCATAAACTTGCATGACATGATAGCATGTATCATACTCAATGATCAAACCCAAACTTGCAACATGAACATTTAACTTCATAGTTAATATCTAAGAGTAGGGAAAGGGCTTACATTGCTATGAAGGCACAAAAGATATGACAAAGCCCTTATGCAATCAAATAGACCCAAAATGCAAGCTCTAACATAAAAACCCTTGAGCCAAAATGATCAAAACCCTTGCTTTATGATGCAAAGATAGAAACTTGACTTGAATGCAAGCTAATGACACTCATACAAGCTTGAAAACACTTGTATGCATGGAAAATCTCTCATAAAAACCATTTAGAAATTTTATGAAGAGAGTGGAGGCCATGAGAGGTAAAATTTTGCCATAGTTTAGTTGCATGAATGAATAATGAGGATTTAGGATAGGTTAGGGTCTTATTTATAGATTAGGCAAGTGTTTTAGGCCATAGGATTAAACCTAGATTCAATCCAAGCCATCAAAGCATGTCTTGGGGAAGAAGTCAAGTCTAAAAAATGGAGTGGTGTCTTAACCAGGCCTAAAAATGGAGTGGTGTCTTAATTGGGCTGAATTTCAAATCTGTTTTCGGATTTGAATTTTCGTGAAACTTTGCGAGGCCATATCTCAGTCATACGAACTCCGATTTACGAAATTTCGGACTCTATTTCGCGTATTTTTCCGAGACGAACGCAATGGCGCAACCCGTTTATCCTGATTCAGGTTTTATAATTAAATTCTGCCTTGATTTCTTGTTTTAACGTGTTATCGAAATACGGGTTGTTACAGAAATAAAATCGGATTTTGAGTTGCAGGATGAAGATTATTGATTTGAGAAATGAATGGAATTGGACTGTTGAGCAAGAATTTGGAATTGAAATTAGGACTGGAGTTTGAAATAGATTTTGGTTTGGTTATAAGCGAATGATTGGATTTGAGGGTAAAACTGATTGGAGATCAAGTTGAAAATGTATGGTTATATGCCGATTTGGTAGCAAGTGGAAGAGATCAATTTGAATGCCGACAAAAAGGTACAAGTTTATATTTTATTTGAGTATGAGACTTACGAGCCTGTTTAGCAAGCCGCTTGGCTATTTGATTTTCTTTTGAATTGAAAAAGACCTAGAGAGGCGAGTTGTAGATGTACCGATTGAGCCATACAAAGGAAATGCTGACGATTTTTTTTGAGAATTTAAGATGTTAGGTAATTTTCAAAAAAATTTGAAAATTTTCAAATGAATTAATATTTAATTGGAATTAAATGGTTTAGTTAGAACTGAAGTTAAGAGGAAAACAAGGATTTTTATTCTAGTTAATGGGGTTTGCAACATTTTTCCTACCTTAGTAATTCTGGGGACAAAATTCTTTTAAGGGGGAAGGAATGTAATGTCCCAAAATTTTAGCGATTTAATAATTAATTTATTTAATTATTTTATTATATTTGTTTGGGAATTTAAATGGTTTGAATTTAAATATTTTGAATATTTTATTAATATGAATAATGGTGTAATACATTTTATTTCCGAAATAGTTGAAAAAAGTTGAATTGTCAATGTTGTGTAAATTAGATAATTTAAGTTAATTAATTGGGTTTAAATGCGAGTTATATTAACGAATATATTAATTTAACGACGTTTGAACGCATTAATTAGAATATAATTTAAATCGAGCTCATAATGTCACGGTAGTTCATAATTTAACGTTTTGAGCTTGAATTGAGTGTACATGATTCATTATAAGTCGGACTTCTTTGAAACAAGAAAAGTTGGAATCTACTGAATCGTATTTTTCTATGAGAAATGAAAAATGGAAATTTCATCATATAGATTGTAAGTTATGTCCAAATCAAATTTCCAAAAATTCGCTATGGAATCGTTTAGAAACCATAACAGTTATTTAAATATTGGTTTCGAATTTGGATAATTTTTTTTAGATGTATTTTTAATTTAATTTATAGAATTTTTCTGTAATTTTTAATTTGGAAAATAAGCAACTATTTTGTTTAACGTAATTTACACCCTGTAATAGCATTTTTGGAACTTCACAAAATAAGTTAATTAGTCTATTTTATTACATTTTTTGAATCGTGGCACATCGCTCATCATGACTGTACTTTTATTTTTGTCCATAATGACTCGTACATGAAGAGGATTTTATGAAATGAAATCTGTTAAATTCTTTTTGTAAACTAATAATAATCAATAGTAAAACTTCTACCCTAAGCTATCATTCATTTCACACGTACATCCTCCCTAATTCACGCAATACGCAGGCCTATAAAATCCTATGACTTCATGCAAAAGAAAAAAATTCGTTGCCTATATTAGCCGACCATCCCTGCCTAGTTAAAACTGCATCTGTTCATGTCTAGGAAAATCAAGATATATATATATATATATATTATTTCTGCAAACCTAATCTACACTACAAACCCTATTACTTGGCGATAAAGGGTTGAAACCCTATAAATACACGCGGTTCTTTTTCTTCACGTGATCTAGAGCTTCCCATGGCCTTTAAATACAAAACAAAAACCGTTACACCTCTATATATATATATATACACATATACATACATACATACATACATACATATATATATATATATATATGCACGTATGTGCATAATTGCTCTTAGAGTCTTCGTATTCGTTTCTGGCAACCATATGAGTCAGGTGGGCCACATTGCAGACATGGCGGTGGATTGGGAAGAGTTCGGTTGGAGGTGGTGACACATGATCTCCGTTAAAGCGAGTTTTGAGGTTGGGAAGTGGTGAACAGAAGCTTGAAGGTGACGTCTATATGGGTTATTCACTGGGCGTCGGGTTGGTTAATTAACAAGAAGAAGATGGTACTGTTGTTTTCGGGTCAGAAGAGTTGGTGTCATGCTGTGTGTTTGAGAACAGGTGACGAGGCCGTGCAAACTGCAGTTCTTTGTCAGGGGGTTGGTTCGGACAAGGCACCGGCAAGCTAAGGTGTACACAGTGAAGGTCTCAGTGGTCAGGGAGTGTGCGTGGTATGCACATTACTGTGGGTACAAGAGTTAAATCAATGGAGTGGTGAGTGTTGTATTACTGGAGCTGACATGAAAATTGGAGGTCGGTAGGAAGTTTTAAGGAGCATGTAGGTATTTAGTTTGGAAGAGGAGTTGAAGTTTGCAGCTGTATTCATTAAACACTGTGTGTTCGAATGTATACTGGAGTGGAATAATTTGTTTGGGGAAGAAGATTAAGGAAGCGGATCTATGTATATTTGAGTGGGTGGGCATATTGTGAGACGTGGGTTTCAACAAACGGTGATGGGCCGGATTCTCTTTTTATTTGTGAGGCCCTAAAAGACAACAAAAAAAGAGATAGTGAAGAAGTGGGACCGTGAAGGCTTCAACAAGCAGGCTGCGATATTGTTATGGGGAGAAAACCATAGGATGCGGGCATAGGTATTAACAAATGAGGGTGAGACGATTCTTTTTACGGTGAGGCCCAATTTAAATGAATTAATTTAGTTTTAAATTTAACTATATATATTTAAAAACTTGCAAGTATAATATCTTCATCATATGTTCTCAAAATTTGACGACTCTAGATCTATTGGGATCATATGGACGCAAACTACTTTATGAAGATGGTTTGGAACCATTTGGACCTCGTTAGAAATTTCACAGGAATTAAAACGCCTGATTCGATTAAATCAGAAATCAATCGTGATTCAACGATTAATAAATAAGGTGACTAAACTCACTAACTCTGTCTAGCTTTAAAATTTTATAAACCTATTTTAAAACTAATATATAATTGATTGAATGTTGAGTGATGGTTGTTTGGATGAATTGCCAATAAATTGATATGAAATAATATAGTTACATATGTACATCGTTAACTGAATATTGATACCGTTTATTATTATATTTCATATTTATATGAAATTAGTGTTATTTATGTTGATCAACATCTATGGATGCAGGGAAACAGGTTGGAGGGATCTAACTGGATCCCTCAACAATTATATTATTATTTTTCATATATTGCATTATATGACGTGACAAATAATCTGGTATTAATTATTATGTGATTAGGATGTTTGAACAATATTAACCTGAAATATTTGATACTTAAATACTGTAAAAATATATTAGAAAAGAATTCGAGTTTTTAAAAGGGAAAAATCTATTTTTAAATAGAAGTTGAATTTCGAAAAAACTAGAATATAATAACTTGTTTTAATTATATTAAAACAAGTAGTTTGATTTATAAAAGATGTTTAGAAAGAAAGTGGAATAATTATTATTAAATAATTTGAAAATATTATCATGAAAATTGGAAGTGATAAATTCAAAAAAAGGATTTAGAAATTTAGTTGACCTAAAACAGTGGATTATTCCAAAGCTCTGAATGTTAATTGAATAGAGATTATTCGAAATAGAATTATACGTTGAAATTTGATTATATCGAATTCAGGAAAGTATTATTTACTTTCTGTTTTAATCAAGATTTGTCTATTTATTTAACTAATTAAATAGCATTATTTATTCAAGATAAAGAATCATGTTATATTTAAAATTGGGAAATTTTGGAATTGTTTTCAAAATAAAATCATAGATGTTTTAAGCTTAGAAAAATGAAATTTCGTTGATAAGAATTAAGGAATGGAGTTAAGGAAATAAGAAACTGAGCAGAGATTTGTCAAGTTGAATGTCTTCTTGAGTATCGTGCTGATGCTGATTTTGGCGTTCGGGGTTGATGCATAAGGAGTTGTTCTCTTACTAGTTCATGGTTAGCGACTGATGGATAGTGATGCGTAAATAAGATATGGAAATGTTTTCCAATGATAATAACGTATAATTTGGAAATACGAGAAATAAGGAGTTGTGAACATATGGAAACATTTTCCAAGAAATCGTAAGAGGCTAAGAGAGTTAGGAAAATATATGGGTAAAGATATTTAAGGAAATGGGAAAATGAAATGATTTTTCATAAATCTATAAATGGGCTCAGTGTTGATTGATGGTTGATCAATATAATTTCCATTCAGAAATAAGATCGTTGTTTGTATGTATGTTTTCCTTTGATAGTTAAATCACTTGCTATCAAAGTTTTTGACTATTTTTCCGTTGTCAATACAGAGAGATTGGGATCAGATTTATTATCTGAAAACCATTCCGCATGGGGATTAACATTGCAAATCAAATATGATGAAGATAATTGAAGTTGGAGTTTATGAAAGGGCTGTTCTGGTGATCTTAGATTGAAATTGCCTAAGATGGATTTACAAAATAGTGCCTTCGGTTTGTCCAGTCTTAGGACAACGTGTATGGACGAATGTCCAACAGAGTATATCTAATAGATCGTGTAAGGTTGTCTCTTCAAACATATTCACGTTTGGTGGCAGAGATTTCGTTTATCTTAGTTTTATACCAGTGGTATTTTTGGGGAAATCAATTTGTGATTTGGCAGGTATGACAATGTGGTATTCAAATTAAATAAAGATGTGATCCGTCTAATGGTAAGTTATGACCTCAAGTCTCATCAACCAAGAAATGACAGAAATCGGGCAGGCAACATAGTTAAGTGGGTCGCACCCAATCAGGATATATTGTCACCATCTAGAGAATATTCATATTTGTTACTTCTTTCAATTCTGTATCTCCCGGGAACGGTTATGTTGGTATACCAACTGTAAGGTGACCATATATTCGGAACATTCAAGCGAAACGAATAACCGGTCATGGGTGGCTGAGTTGCAAGATGTTCTTGTTGAACTCCAGTGTACCCCCTCTAGGGTACACTAATCGGAAGGTGGTTCCATACCTTTTCGTAGTTGGAAATCCACTCTAGTGCAAGATCTTCTTTTTCTTCTATTCTAACTTTCTTTTTTTCTATTCTCACCCTCTAGCTTCTTTCTATTAATGATCTTCTATTTTCAATGCTTGAATATTTGTCATTGGTATTTATGTCGATTTTCGGGGTCTAAAATCCCTTGGGTCGTTACAAAGAGTCTAAGTACGGTGGCACTTTCGCTTAAAGAACTCATACGATGCATACGACCACCTACTTTATCTCCACCTTTTCCCTTCTCCTCGGCCGAAAAATAGGTGAATTAAGGAGAATCATCAAAGACCGGTGATAAAGATAAGGAGGCAGAAGACAAGACTCATGACGATGTTGCATAAATTATGTAACACCCCACCTCCGTTAAGGTCACTCACAAAGGGAATACCTTAACTTTGGTGGAGGTTTACAGGTACAAGACATAGAAAAATTTACAAGACAGATAAATTTAAGCAGCGGAAATTCAAACATTTATTTCGAACGTAGCCCAATACAAAATCATTACATCAAATTGTCTCAAAATAACTTCCAAATCATTACAACATAATCTCTGTCTTGATTATTCAAATAAGAAGCATAAACCAAATGTAAAAGTGCATAAATCCCCAAGGATAATGTCCAAGAGCCAAAACCAAGGTGAAAGAGAGTCCAAATCATACATCTATTTTCTTGAATCTTGCAAAGAGTGTGACTACGCTGCAGTATTCCATCCTGTGGACCTGAGGGGGGGGGGAACGGAAGAAAAGAAGATGAGAGAAAATGGGTCAGACAATAAGTCTGGTAAGTTCAGTGATTACTAGTATTTAAACGAGGAAAGGGATCATGACAGTGATAACAGAACATAGAACAACACCCTAGTATAAGATAAGAGGAACATGTGATCGCACCCATTACTATAGTCTCTGCACCTACCAATTATTGGTTCAACAGGCCCCACGTGTTTATAACAAATGATCCCCTTAATGATCGGCTCCTACTCATACGCATTCATGTCCTGTGTCATTCGGCTCCGCTTGACTGTAGCTACCTGTGTTGGTCCCACCATGGGGTGTTTCAGTCCCTTTGGTGGCACCCCGACACGATTCAAGATGCACAGTGTACACTACCGATGCCCAGTGCCTGATTTTTCCACTCCGGAGTACGTGCACGCCCATACTCCGTCGGAACCTACACTGGCCCACCAACCGCCGACGTTTTGACCACTTATAATTCAACCCAGTAATCGTGCCCTACCCTGCCTAGTTTCAGGGTACCATGATACATCTATGTGGGTTACTGCTGAAATGGGTCTCCGTTACTAGGGTTTTCTAATCAACATGTTTATTTGGTTAAGTGTCCAAGTTTACCTAACCCCACCCATTCGTTTAGTTAACATATTGAATCGGTTAAGTGTTTTCCTAATTTACTTAACCCTACCAATCCTGACTTAGCTTTAATTTATTAAAGCACCAACAACTCACATTAGACAGGTCTTGTTGTGGTCAGTGGATGTGCCAGATTTACACCACAACTCAGTCTAACCTCGGGTTCTTTTTGGGCTTGATGCACTAACCACCCACATTAGACAGGTATTGTTGTGGTCACTGGTTATGCCGGTCGGTTCCGGGCAGATTTACACCACAACTCAGTCTAACCTCGGGTTAGGCATGTTCGTCTTTTCAAAATTCATAATTTTCTATATATGTCAAATTTCTTGATGTAAATTAATTTTAATTTACTCATGCCATAAATATCTTTTCAAATATTGCTCACAATAAATGGTACATCAAATATACCATTTTATGAACAAACCTATGCCATGAATTTTCAAGTTTTTCCATTGTTATCCTCGTAGAACATACGTATGAATTGCATAAAATGTTGGGCTAGCAAATTAGCCCAAACCCATAAACAAAAAGGGGTAATAAACAAGGAACATGAAATAAACATAAAATAGCATACATTTAACTTATCACACGTAACTTGGCATAGATGCATCATTATCTTAACTAAACAGGTAAAGGTGAACTAGTTGGATCTAATTTTCATGTAAACTTGATATGGGTCTAACATGGAGGTTTAACATATAAACACATTTTTTAAACCACAGTTTGGCATACTAACTTATGTATGTCAAAACACAAGAAAGCCACTATGAATCATATTTGAATCACAACTTTGCATAATAACTTATGTGTTAAAACATAAGAGGACTACAAATCTAATCTTGCAACATAAATAGATTCAACTTGACATAGTTCTAAATATTCATGAATGTTAATCTAACATGTAAGCATGTGATTTAGATCCTAAACTTGCAAATAACCACCAATTTATAACATGACATGTTTTACCAATTTGTTGGCATAATAAGTTCTTTACCCAATCAAAATAGATTCTAATAACATATAATGATGTTCATCACCACAAGCATATAGACATAAAATATACAACATGTTCATCGCCGTAAGCATATAGACATGAAATATACAACATGTTCATTGCCATAAGCATATAGACATGATTAATTACAATGATACTTTAAGATAAACGAGAATCAAATCTTATACATAAGCATCATTCTATATCCCAATTACAACATGTCATGATTCAAGCGAATGAATGTTTGAATCTACGTAATAACCCACTTACAAACTTAAAAGGATTTTTGCATTCTGAAATCTGAATTCTGAAATTGGAGATGCGTGCCTTTAAAGAAGATCGTTGAATTAGATTAGTTTTTGTATTGATTTTAGATGTAAGCTTTCAACTTGTGTTTGAATTGAAAAAGGGCGACGGCTACTCCAAGTTCTCTACTAACGGCATTTCAGTTCTAGGATTATTTTTCTGTGTATGTTTAGTTTGAGAATTTAGTTGTTTATATAGAATTCCAGTTTAATTATAGCCGTCAGATGAACCTAGGGTTAATCACAACCACTCAGACCTGATCAGGACCATCCAGAAACCCTAGTGACTCAGCAACATGTTATCAGTTGTTCAAATTTAAGATCTGGCCGGGGGCCAGGTCGATCCTAAGGTCGACCCCCAGGTCGATGTCTAGGGGGGAGGTCGACACTAGGGTGACCTGCCTGGGCGGGAATTTTCCCGCTCAGCCCGCTTCTGGCTTCTGTTTGAATTTGAACTTTTTTTCTTCGATCTATTTGAATTTATTTAAATTTCTGAAACTTCTGATAGCCATAACTTCTTCATACAAAGTCAATTTACGCAAACTCAGACTCTATCTCAACCAGAATTCCGAGACAAACACAATGGTGTAACCTGTTTCCCTTAATTCTCACATTTTAAATTAAGTATTCTAGGATTCATTATTATAACGTTAATAGAAAATACAGGGTGTTACATTCTCCCCTCCTTTTAGGATTTCTTCCCCAAAATCTCCAAGTCGAGAAGAACTTATATCCTACCATCCAAACACCAATCTACTCAACCATCAAACACAGGCGTCCATTGTCCTTAAAAGATTTCTAGTGCTTCATGATCATATGCATCGTGTGTGTATATGTCCTTATCTAATGCAAAATCAGGCGGTCTACTGATTCAGTTGACCTCCTTAATGCAAATTATGTCAGTGCCATGAGTCCATTATGTATGCAATTTTTCCTACTCAAAATTTCCTATATGAGTGCACAACTATTCATACAAATGCAATGTCCATATGCTAACACATCAAGTTTTAATCCATAAACCGATACATATATGCATATGCAATATGGAAGTGACTGAGCCGATCTAATACCTAATGTGTGTGTATATGCATCCACTAGCAACCACTTGCAACCATCAATCATAACATGTTTCAATTACATGTTTACAACCAAATGGGTTCCTACCTAAGGATAAAGGATAGGGTCGAGGAGATATAACTAAAAAGATAGATACGAGCATAAACTTGAGGAAAAAGAGATTAAAGACGTACCCTCAAAAAGAAAAGGGTAGGTTGCGCGTATTCTGTCCTCAGTTTCCCAAGTCGCGTCTTCCTCGGGGTCGCTCCATTGAACTTTGACGAGCTTAACTTCACGGTTGTGTAGCTTTTTGACCTCTGTTCCCAAGATACGGGTTGGAACTCTCCTCACAGTTGCTTCTCATTCAACTTCTTCAAGCATACTTGGTTCTACTACTTCCGCAGATTCGCGTAAGCATTTCTGTAGGTGAGAGACATGAAAGACATTATGAATCCCGGCCAACCTTTCGGGGAGCTGTACCCTATAAGCCATCTTACCAATCTTCTCGATGATAGGGAACGGTCCTACAAATCTTGGTGCTAACTTCCCTACAGATCCAAAGCGAACGACGTTCCTCAAAGGAGGTACTTTAAGGAACACCTTGTCCCCAACTTCGAACTCAAGGTCAGTCCTTCTTTTGTCTACGTAGGACTTCTGTCTGTCTTGGGAAGTCCTCATTCTTCTTCGTTTTAAGTCTATTTTCTATGAAGTTTCCCTAATCATGTCAGGTCCAAGTATGAGCTTGTCTGTGGACTCCCACCAGCAAGTTGGTGACCTGCACGGTCTTCCATATAGAGCTTCGAAAGGCGCCATGCCTATGGTAGCTTGGTAGCTATTGTTGTAAGCAAATTCCACCAAAGGTAGATGATCCTCCCATGTACGTCCGAAGTCAAGAATGCATAGTCTCAAGAGGTCTTCTAATACTCTGTAGACTCTTTCCATTTGGCCATCGGTTTGAGGGTGATAGGCCGTGCTTAGGCATAACTGTGTTCATACAGCCTCTTGTAAACTCTTCCAAAACTCGCTCGTGAAGATAGGGTCTCGATCACTCACTATGCTGGAGGGTATCCCATGGAGTCGAACTATCTCCTTAAGATATATGGATGCTAGAGATGAGGCAGTCCTTTTACTCTTGACGAGTATAAAGTGGGCGCTTTTTGTGAGCCTGTCCACTATTACCCAAATGCTGGTATTGCCCCTTCTTGACCTAGGCAACCCATCTATAAAGTCCATCGAGATGCTATCCCATTTCCACTGTGGGACTTCTAGAGGATGGAGCAAACCACCAGGATTCTTCTGCTCCGCCTTGACTTGTTGGCATATTAAACACTTAGAAACAAATTCAGCTACGTCTTGCTTCATGCCATTCCAAAAGAAAACTCTTTTGATGTCTTTATACAATTTGTCTACGCCTGGGTGTATGGTCAATTTGGAATGGTGTGCCTCTTCTAGAACCGCCTTCACCAAGCCCCTTGCTTATAGGACACATAGTTTTCCATCTCGTCTCAACCAGCCTTTGGTATCAATGGAGTATCTATTGAGGTGACTAGAACTCTCACCCCTAATTAACTTATCCATCACTTCGGCTAGCTGAGGGTCTTCTCTTTGCGCGGCTCCGATTGAGTCTAGTAGAGTTGGCCGCACTTCTAACGTTGCTATTAAGCCAGGTACAAAGTCAGTGGAGGGTCTAAAGTCAAATTTGGCTATGAACTCCAAGCTTTTCCTTTCCATAAAGAGCGGGCTTAAGGTCAGCTTTTTTCTACTTAAGGCGTCTGCTACTGCATTGCCCTTACCAGGAGTGTAGGAAATCGCAAAATCATACAAGGCAAGAAACTCCATCCATCATTGTTGCCTCAAGTTGAAATCTTTCTGCGAGAATAAGTATTCCAACGATTTATGGTCAGTATACAGTTCAAATTTCTCACCTAGGAGATAATGTCGCCAAGACTTAAGCGCAAAAACGATGGCTGCCAACTCTAGGTCGTGGGTTGGGTAGTTTTTCTCGTGTACTTTCAACTGCCTTCCACCATAAGCTACTACCTTCCCTTCTTGCATCAGAACAATGCCTAGTCCCGTTCCACATGCATCTGTGTATACTGTAAACATCTTGCTTCCATCAGGCAATGTCAGAACTGGGGTTGTTGTTAGAGCCCATTTCAAATGTTGGAAAGCAATATCGCAATCCAAATCCCAATTGAAAGCTAGGTTCTTCTTTGTCAATCTTGTTAGTGGAGCTGAGATTTTTGCAAAATCCTTGATGAATTTTCGATAAAAGCCTGCTAGCTAGAGAAAGCTTCGGACTTCGGTTGCGTTTCGAGGAACCTTCCAATCTTGCACAGCAACCACTTTCGCGGGGTCCACAGCTATTCCTTCTTTGGACACCACATATCCAAGGAACCTAACTTCTTCTCTCCAGAAATGGCATTTGGAGAATTTCTCCTTCAACTGATGTGCATGGAGAGTATCCATGACTTCCTTTAGATGCTGAGCATGCTCTTCCTCATTCTTTGAGAAGATCAAAATATCGTTTATGAAGACCACCACAAACTTGTTGAGGAACTCTCGGAACACCCTGCTCATTAAATCAACGAAGTAAGCGGGTGCGTTTGTTAAGCCGAAGGGCATGACCAGCCACCTGAAGAAACCATCGGGAGTTCTGAACGCGGTCTTATCAATGCTGTCTTCAGCCATTCTTAGCTGATGAAACCCGGTAGCTAAATCTAATTGGGAGAAAACCGATGCACCTACAAGCTGATCGAAAAAATAATCTATTCTTGGGAGTGGGTGTCTATTCTTCTTGGTCAGCTTGTTTAGCTCCCTATAATCAATGCACAGGCGAAGCGAACCATCAGCTTTGGTTGCGAACACTACCAGAGTACTCCATTCAGAAATACTCCGTCTTATGAACCCCTTTTCAAGCAGCTCTTTGATTTGCTTGCTAAGCTCCTTTCTCTCCCTTGGGGCCATGTGCCTAATGGGTAAAGCAACGGGCTTTGCATTATCAACGAGGTATATGCGGAAGTTTATCTCCCGCTTCGGAGGCAAGCCCTTTACCTCTTCAAACACATCCAAGTATTCACGGACTATCCTTATAGACTACAGGTTCTCTACAGACGCATCAAGAGATTCTAGATAACTAAGCATGACAGAGTTCATGGGATTACAAGAAATTTCGAGAGTGTTACCGAGGTGAGTCATGAGTCTAACCACTCTCTTTTCACAATCAAGGACGACACCATTACTGGATAGCTAGTCCATGCCTAGAATCAACTCATAGCCCGTGAAGCCCAAAACAAAGGCATTACATTTAAACCCAACGCTTAGTATAGATAATTTCAAACCCAAACAAACCATTGACAAATAAGTTGAGCCCCCAATTGGATTTGAAACAACCAAGGGATCCTCTACTATACTGGTGCCTAGGTGCAGAGATTCCACTAAAGCAGTAGATATAAAAGAGTGCGATGCGCCAGAATCAAATAGTGTACAAACATGATGATCAAAAAGATAGACTAAACTTTCAACAGAAATATTTCTACCTCGTTCTTGCGGAGGTGCCGTGAGAGCATGAACTTGTCCTCCAGAAGAAGATCCAGCTCCTTGCCCTTTCTTCTTTGGGCATGCCCTAGCCATGTGTCCTGTCTCACCACAATGGAAACAACCACCCATCTTCCTCTTCTTCTTCTTGCAGTCTTTGATCAGATGCCCGGGAATGCCACAGAAATTACACTTTCTCTTTTCACTGGGTTTGTTGTTCTTCCCGCCTTTCGTTGAATCAGTCTTCTTGTTCTGCAACCCTTCTCCCTTCTTATCTTGAGGCACTTCTGCTTTTGCCTCATTCTTGCCCTTGTCTTCCTTATGTAAGAGGGCCATGTCCACTAAACTCTCGTAAGTAGCCCCCATAGGTATATGGGTCATAGCCAAGCTGTGAAGTGGCTCATTCAACCCCTTGACAAAACGGAGAGCCTTCTTGTGAGGAGTATTCACTAAGTCCAGTCCAAATCGGGCCAGTTGATTGAATTGATTGACGTACTCCTTGACCGTCATACTTCCTTGCTTAAGAGATAAGACCTTTTCCAACTGTAAACTTCGTTTAGCTTGTGAGAGGAATTTCATCTCAAACCTTATCCTGAAATCCATCCATGTGTCAACTAGTCTTTCAACAGTAGTGACTTCCCACCAATAGGAAGCTTCGTCTTTGAGCAACCATATTGCCAACTGTTTCTTCTGCCTATCGTCCACCTCGAAGATAACGAACAGATCCTCAGTTTCTTTGAGCCAGTTCCTTGCTTCTACGAATGATTCATTTCCCTTGAAATCCTTTCCACCCATGGCCCTAAAATCTCTACAAATCTTTGAGAAAGAATTTGCACGTGGAGGGGGAGGAGGAGGAACTGCTGCAGCTGGAAGAGGAATATCTGCTGGGCCTGCGTCGTTGGCCCTAGCCTCTAAGTACCTCCTGAACCAGCCAGGTATCGGTACACCCTCTGGAAGGTTAAGATTCCCATACATGCTGAAACGAAAAAGAAAAGATTCAAAACGAAGGATAGAAAGATAGTGCATATGGCTTTGGGGATTATGCCTTTTTAAATTTAAAACAACACTTTTCCTTGTAAAATGCTTCTTTATATTCTTTTTGGAAAAATAGTTTTCAAAAATTCTTATCTAATCTGGTAAACTTGGCTTTGATACCAAGTGTAACACCCCACCTCCGTTAAGGTCACTCACAAAGAGAATGCCTTAACTTTGGTGGACGGTTATAGGTACAAGACATATAAAAATTTACAAGGTAGATAAATTTAAGCAGCGGAAATTCAAACATTTATTTCAAACGTAATTCAATACAAAATCATTACATCAAATTGTCTCAAAATAACTTCCAAATCATTACAACATAATCTATGTCTTGATTATTCAAATAAGAAGCATAAACCAAAAGTAAAAGTGCATAAATCCCCAAGGATAATGTAACACCCCGAAAATTCTATAACTGTGAAATTAGCAAATTAAAGTATAATTAATCTGAAATCAAAGAACTAAGGGAAACGGGATACGCCATTGCGTTCGTCTCGGAAAAATACGCGAAATAGAGTCCGAGTTTTCGAAAAACGGAGTCCGTATGAAGAAGATATGGCCTTCGGAAGTTTGAGAATCAAGTTTAAATTCAAACAGAATAAAATAATTAAAAATCGGGCCCAGTGGGCCAGGGCGGATAAACACCCGCCTAGGCCACCCAGGTCGACTGGGCTGTCGACCTGGGCTACCCATGTCGACAGGGCTGTCGACAGCCCTGTCGACAGGGGTGTCAACCTGGTCGAGCCCAGTCAACCTGGCTGGCCAGGTCTGTGTTTGGTCGAATTTCTGTGGTCTGCTTTGTCATTAGGGCTAGGTGGCAAGTTCTAATTGGTCTCTCTATCTAATGAATGGCTACGATCTAACCTAGCAACATCAATGGTCCTAATCAATTCCTAACCTCTATATAAACAACCCTAGACTAAACCCTAATCTATTCATTCAAAATTAAGAACATAGCCGCCATGTTGCTGAGGAACGACTAAGAGTAGCCGCCAACTAGAGAGAGGATTAGGGAGAAAGTTCTAAAGCCTAAAGCAATTCAAGCAACCTAAAGCCAATCAATTCAACAAAGGAATCATATCTCTTAATTAGAGAATTCGCCGCAACCATTGTAAGTAGAGTATTACTTTGGTATAATAAACAACTGTGTTGATGTGTATGCTTGAATTGTGGCAATGGAAGTAATTCATATTTGTGCGTTCTTATCAATTTATATACGTTTGGATATTCTTGAATTATATTATTCATTATAAAGAACTACATGCGGTAGTTCTATGCAAGTAAACGTTTGGAATATTGCGCAAATTATGTAATCTATGTTGAAGCTACATGTATGTAGTTGATTTAAATTCATGCAAGTTTGGGGCTTTGTTATTATGCCATCATGATGTATATTTTTGTGCATAAATCATCTTGCAAGTAATTGAAACAAGTTTGGTTGTTATAGTTCATAAGAAACTATGTTGGAATTTTGACACCATAATCCATGTATTAAGTCATGCTTTTGCAAACTTATGAATATGGCTAGGCTATGAATGATATTTGGCATAGTTGAAATCCATAATTAAGTCTATCTTGTTTACAAGAATTATATGATAACATATGTGAAACATGGCTAGGTTAGACTCAAAAATCCCTTTTTGCAAGTTTAAAGCAAACACCATGATTAGGAATATTTATGCATAAGTATATTTATACTATCGTTATGTGATTAGACTTAAATCATGATTTTGTTGAACTATGTTTTTGTGTTAGTAACAAAGTATCCCCTTTGTAAACATGTAGAAACCTTATGAACATGACTTGTTTATGTTTATGCCATGTTTATGCTAAAAGTATTTATGCCATGCTTATGTTTGACATTATGCTATGCTTATGCTAGAAATATTTATGACATGCTTATGTTTGACATTATGCCTAAATAAGAATATAGGTTCATGTTGTAGTTAAACCTATGCAAGTTCACATGCTTTGATTCATGTCACATATGTTACCACTATGCAAGTACACCAATTTCTATTTTGTATTCCCAACGTCGTATTGCAAGTTCATGCGCTCACCTTCCCCTCTTTGTGCATGTAATCACGCCATAAGCCTCCCCTTTTCGCATGGCTAAATTGGGCTTTAAAAGGCTAAGCCCAATATATATAAACAGACGTGTAAAACGGGGGAAAATAACGTTGGGTTAAAATTAATTAATGAATGAAAATATAAAATAGAAGGGCCCAAATTCGAGTATGGGTTGGGCCCGTGATTGGTGTAACCTTTACACCATTAACTTAATAATGGGCCGCAAATATTTACATATAAGAAATAAAGAAGAATGACAAGATATGTAAATGTAGAAAATACGATGTGTTTAACCCGAGGTTGGATTGAGTTGTGATGTAAACCTGCCCGGAACCGCCCGGCTGTCCAGTAGTCACAACAATACCTATCCAATGTGGGAGGTTAAACATGGAGCCCAGCAAGGACCCGAGGTTAGACTGAGTTGTGGCGTAAGACTGCCCGGAACCAACCGGCAACAGGCAGCCACAACAATACCTGTCTAATGTGAGAGGTCAGGGCCTTAATAAGACAATTAAGGCTGAGTCAGGATTGTTAGGATTAAGTGAACTAAAGACTTAATCAAAATGGAACATGCTAAACTAAATGGACTGGTGGGGTTAGGTTAGGAAACACTTAACCAACTTAGCATGTTGGCTAGAGATAGAAAACCTAGTAACGGGGGACCCTTTTCAGCAGTAACCCTAAAAGGTGTATCAGGAGACCCTGAAACTAGGCAGGGTGGGGCACGATTACTGGGCTGATTGTAAGAGGTCAAAGCGACGGCGGTGGTGTAGCAGTGTAGGTTCTAACGGAGTGCGGGCGTGCACACACTCCGGCGCAGAAAAATAAGGCACTGGACACCAGTAGCATACCTGTGCACTCTAAGGTTGTGTCGGGTTGCCACTATGGGACTTGATACACCCCATGGTGGGGCCAGCATAGGTAACTACAGACATCGGGGGCCGTAAGACACATGTAACTATGCGAGTAGGAGCCGATCATCATAGAATGGATCACATCACCCTGATTATGGGGTGCAAATTGGAAACTAGTATATGGGTTCAGAGATTAACATGGGGTACGATAGTATATTCGACCCTAGACAACTTAACCAAGTTTATTGTGCTTGCCCACTTCTTGTTTTACTTATCATACCCAGTTCTTTATTCATAGACAAAATAGTACTAGACTTACTCAGGCTTTATGTCTGACTCTATTTTTCTTTCGTCTTCTTTCTTCCGTTTCCCCCCCAGGTCCTCAGGGAGGGAACACAACAGCTTGACCAACCTCAACATCCAGCTTGAAGAAGAGAAATGTATTGCTTGGACTTTCCTGTTTTGAACTATGGCTTTGGACAATCCACTATGGGCTTTTGCAGTTTATCTACGTTTTATTTATGCTTCTTTAAATAATGTACTCAAGACAGATTATGAAAGTGTTATGTTATGTTTTTGGAAAGGATGTTGTTGTAACACGTATTTGACTTATTGAAATAAAGTTTGTTGTTCTTCCGCTGTTTTCAAATATGTGTTCTTATATCTGTCTTGTATATCTGTGACTTGTACTTATAAACCTCCACCAAAATTAGGGCATTCCCTTTAAGAGTGACCCTAACGGAGGTGGGGTGTTTCACTTGGTATCAGAGCATAGGTTTACCAGATAAGATAAAAAGTTTTGAAAAATTATTTTCAAAAAAATAAAAAAAAGGAAATTTAAAGAAGCATTTTTAAAAGAAAAATATTATTTTATTTTAAAAAGGCAAAGTCCACCCCCCAAAGCCATAGGAACTATCTCTTATCCTTCGTTTTGAATCTATCCTTTTTGTTTCAGCATGTCCCAAGATCTTAACTTGCCGGAAGGGGTGCCAATACCTGGTTGGTTTAGACGGTTCTTAGAAGCAAGGGCCACTCAGCCAGGTCCTACCATTCCTCCTCCCCCAGCGGAAGGAAATCATCCAGCTGCAGCAGCACCTTTTCCTCCACCTCCTCCTCGGGGAAACACATTCGCTAAGATATGCAAAGATTTTAAAGCTATAGGAGGAAGGGATTTCCATGGAACTGAGTCCTTCGTGGCAGCTAGAAATTGGCTGAAAGAAACGGAGGACCTATTCATCATCTTTGAGGTAGAAGATAGACAAAAAGTACAACTGGCAGTATGGCTATTGAAGGGCGAGGCTTCCTACTGGTGGGAAGTCACTAATGCTGAAAGACCAGTGGAGACATGGGAGGACTTTAGGGCAAGGTTTGAGACCAAATTTCTCTCAGATGCTGAAAGAAGTCTGCAGTTAGAAAAATTCTTATTTCTTAAACAAGGGGACAAGACAGTCAGAGAGTATGTGAATCAGTTCGATGAGCTGGCTAGGTTTGGGCTTGACCTAGTCAATACCCCGCACAAGAAGGCTCTCCGTTTCGTCAAAGGGTTAAATGAGCCATTACACAGTTTGGCCATGACCCACATACCCATGGGAGCCACGTATGAAAGATTGGTGCAAATGGCATTGCTGAATGAAGAGGACAAGGGCAAGAAGAAAGAGGGTTTGCAGCCCAAGAAGACAGACTTTAAGAAGGGCGGGAAAGGCAACAAAGAGAAGAGGAAGTGCAATTTCTGTGGCAAAGTGGGGCACTTAGTAAAGGACTGCCGGAAAAAGAAGGCCAAGGAGAATGGTGGGTGCTTTTCTTGCGGTGAGACGGGCCACAGGGCTAAGGACTGCCCAAAGAAACGAGGACAGGGGCAGAGGGCTGGATCCACCCCAGGGGCACAGGTCCATGTGCTAGAAGCGCCACCTCTGCAACAGCGAGGTATAAATACTTCTGTAGAAAGTGTAGTTTATCTTTATGATCACCCCGTTCGCACTTTATTTGATTCTGGCGCATCACACTCCTTTATCTCGTCTGCTTTAGTAGAATCTCTGCACCTAAAAACTAGCATGGTAGAGGACCCCTTAATTGTTTCAAACCCAATTGGGGGCCCAGCTCATTTGTCTATGATCTGTGTGGGATTGAAAATTTCTATTCTATGTGTAGAATTTCAATGTAGTGCCTTTGTTTTGGGCTTTTCGGGTTATGGTTTGATTTTGGGTATGGATTGGCTATCCAGTAATGGGGCCATCCTTGATTGTGAGAAAAGGGTTGTTAGGCTCCTAACCCAGCTCGGTAATACTTTGGAAATTTCTTGTAATCCCTCGTATGCAGTTATGCTTAGTTATCTTGAATCGCTAGATGCCTCTGTTGAAAATTTGAAATCAGTTAGAGTGGTCCGGGAATATCCGGATGTCTTCGAAGAGGTGAAGGGCTTGCCTCCGAAGCGGGAAATAGACTTCCGCATATATCTAGTAGATAATGCAAAGCCCGTTGCGTTGCCCGTTAGACATATGGCTCCACGAGAAAGGAAAGAGCTCAGTAAACAGATTAAAGAGCTTCTAGAAAAGGGGTTCATTAGGAGGAGCATTTCAGAATGGGGCGCTCCGGTGGTGTTCGCTACAAAGGCGGATGGCTCACTCCGTCTATGTGTTGACTATAGGGAGCTCAACAAGCTAACGAAAAAGAATAGGCACCCTCTCCCTAGAATTGACGATTTATTTGACCAGCTTGTAGGAGCGTCTGTTTTCTCCCAACTCGATTTAGCAACCGGTTTTCATCAGCTAAGGGTGGCTGAAGATAGCATCGATAAAACGGCGTTTAGAACCCCAGACGGTTTCTTTGAATGGCTTGTCATGCCTTTCGGCTTGACAAATGCACCTGCGTACTTCGTGGACCTAATGAGTAGGGTATTTAGAGATTTCCTCAACAAATTCGTCGTGGTCTTCGTAGATGATATCCTTATCTTCTCAAAAAGTGAAGAGGAACACGCTCAGCACTTAAGGGCAATCATGGAAACTTTGCGAGTCCATCAACTAAAAGGCAAGTTCTCCAAATGCCACTTTTGGAGAGAAGAGGTGAGGTTCCTTGGGCACATAGTATCCAAACAAGGGTTAGTAGTGGACCCTGCTAAGGTAGTGGCGGTACAGGACTGGAAGACACCAAGGAATGCAACTGAGGTCCGAAGCTTTCTAGGACTAGCAGGTTTCTATCGAAAATTCATAAGGGATTTTGCGAAAATCTCAGCTCCGCTCACAAAATTGACTAAGAAGAATCTAGTGTTCAATTGGGATTTGGATTGCGAATTTGCTTTCCAACGACTGAAAAGGGCTCTCACAACAGCCCCAGTTTTGACGCTGCCAGATGGGAGCAAAATGTTCACTGTTTATACGGATGCATGTGGGACAGGGCTAGGCGCCGTCTTAATGCAAGAAGGAAGGGTAGTAGCGTATGGCGGGAGGCAGTTGAAAGTGCACGAAAAGAACTACCCAACCCACGATCTCGAGTTAGCCGCCATCGTCTTTGCACTCAAGTCTTGGCGACACTATCTCCTAGGTGAGAAGTTCGAACTTTACACTGACCATAAATCGTTGAAATATCTTTTCTCGCAGAAGGATCTTAACTTGAGGCAACAAAGATGGATGGAGTTTCTTGCCTCGTACGATTTCGAAATCTCCTTTACTCCGGGCAAAGGCAACGTAGTGGCAGACGCGTTGAGCCGAAAGCAATTGACCCTAAGCCCGTTGTTTGTTGAAAGACAAAGCCTAGAGTTTATAGCCAGCTTCGACTTTAGGCCTTCCTCCGATTTCGTACCAGGCTTGCTAGCATCTCTCGAAGTGCGCCCAACTTTAGTAGATTCAGTAGGGACAGCACAACGCGAAGACCCTCAGCTCGTGGAAATAATTGATAGACTAATTAGGGGTGAGACTTCAAGTCACCTCAACCGATACTCCATCGACGATAGGGGTTTGCTAAGGCGAGACGGAAGACTATGCGTCCCACAGATAAAAGATTTAGTAAAGAAGGTTCTCGAGGAAGCACATCACTCCAAGATGACGATACACCCAGGCGGAGATAAAATGTACAAAGACATAAAGAGGACTTTCTTTTGGAACGGCATGAAAAAGGACGTGGCAAAATTCGTTTCTAAGTGCATGGTGTGCCAACAGGTTAAGGCAGAACAGAAAAAGCCTGGCGGACTGCTACATCCTCTGGAGGTCCCGCAGTGGAAGTGGGATAGCATCTCAATGGACTTCATCGATGGGCTGCCTAGGTCTAGGAGAGGCAACACTAGTATTTGGGTAATAGTGGATAGGCTTACTAAAAGCGCCCACTTTTTACCTGTCAAAAGTAAAAGAACTGCCTCATCCCTAGCATCACTTTACCTCAAAGAAATCGTTCGACTCCATGGAATACCGTCTAACATTGTTAGTGACCGAGACCCCATCTTCACCAGCGAGTTTTGGCGGAGTCTGCAAGAAGCAGTAGGAACGCAGTTATGCTTGAGTACAGCCTATCATCCCCAAACCGATGGCCAAACAGAAAGAGTGAACAGAGTTTTGGAAGACCTTTTAAGACTATGCGTCCTTGACTTCGGAGGGACATGGGAAGACCACCTTCCTTTGGTGGAATTTGCCTACAACAACAGTTATCAAGCAACCATCGGAATGGCGCCCTTCGAAGCTTTATATGGAAGACCGTGCCGATCGCCCACTTGTTGGTGGGAGTCCACGGATAAGCTCATACTTGGACCGGATATGATCCGAGAGACTTCAGAGAAAGTAGACTTAATACGAAGAAGGATGAAGACGGCCCAAGACAGACAAAAGTCCTATGCCGACAAGAGGAGGACCGACCTTGAATTTGAAGTTGGAGACAGAGTTTTTCTCAAGGTATCACCGCTAAGGAACGTTGTTTGTTTTGGAACCACAGGAAAGCTAGCACCAAGGTTCGTAGGGCCATTCCCTATTATCGAGAAAATTGGGAAAATGGCCTATAGATTAGAGCTACCCGAGAAGTTGGCTGGAGTCCACAACGTTTTTCACGTTTCACATCTCCGTAAATGTCTACACGAGTCTGCTGAAGTAGTAGAGCCAAATATCCTCGAAGAGGCCGAAGTGGAACGCGAAGCAACCATAAGAAGGGTTCCAACCCGCATCTTAGGAACGGAAATAAAGAAGCTACGCAACCGCGAAGTCAAGCTCGTCAAAGTTCAGTGGAGCGACGCCGAGGGAGACGCGACTTGGGAAACTGAAGCTAGAATCCGTACAGCCTACCCTTTTCTGTTCGAGGGTACATCCTTGATCTTTCTCTTTCCTTAAGTTGCGCTTTTATCTTTTTAGGTATATTTCCTCGACCGTATCTTTTAGGTAGAATCTTTTTGGATGAGACATGTAATTGAAACATGTTATGTATGAATGGTTGCAGGTGGTTGCAAGTGATTGCTAGTGGTTGCTCGTGGTTGCATATACACACACAATCTAGGTTTTAGATCGGCTCAGTCACTTCATATTGCATATGCATATATGTTTGTATTCGTATATGGTTGAACTTTAATGTGTTGTCATGTGGATGCTGCATTTGTATTGAATGATTGAGCACTCATGTAGAATCATGAATAGGAAAATTTGCATACATAATGGATTCATGGCACTTACATAACTCGCATTAAGGAGGTCAACTGAATCAGTAGACCGTCTGATTTTGCATTAGATAAGTACATGTACACACACACTTTGCATATGATCATGAAGCATTAGAAGTCTTTTAAGGACAATGGATGCTCGTGTTTGATGGATGAGTAGATGGATGATTGGATGTTAGGATATACATTCCTCCTAACTTGAAGATTTCGGGGACGAAATCCTTTTAAGTGGGGGAGAATGTAACACCCCGAAAATTCTATAACTGTGAAATTAGCAAATTAAAGTATAATTAATCTGAAATCAAAGAACTAAGGGAAACGGGATACGCCATTGCGTTCGTCTCGGAAAAATACGCGAAATAGACTCCGAGTTTTCGAAAAACGGAGTCCGTCTGAAGAAGATATGGCCTTCGGAAGTTTGAGAATCAAGTTTAAATTCAAACAGAATAAAATAATTAAAAATCGGGCCCAGTGGGCCAGGGCGGATAAACACCCGCCTAGGCCACCCAGGTCGACTGGGATGTCGACCTGGGCTACCCATGTCGACAGGGCTGTCGACAGCCCTGTCGACAGGGGTGTCGACCTGGTCGAGCCCAGTCAACCTGGCTGGCCAGGTCTGTGTTTGGTCGAATTTCTGTGGTCTGCTTTGTCATTAGGGCTAGGTGGCAAGTTCTAATTGGTCTCTCTATCTAATGAATGGCTACGATCTAACCTAGCAACATCAATGGTCCTAATCAATTCCTAACCTCTATATAAACAACCCTAGACTAAACCCTAATCTATTCATTCAAAATTAAGAACATAGCCGCCATGTTGCTGGGGAACGACTAAGAGTAGCCGCCAACTAGAGAGAGGATTAGGGAGAAAGTTCTAAAGCCTAAAGCAATTCAAGCAACCTAAAGCCAATCAATTCAACAAAGGAATCATATCTCTTAATTAGAGAATTCGCCGCAACCATTGTAAGTAGAGTATTACTTTGGTATAATAAACAACTGTGTTGATGTGTATGCTTGAATTGTGGCAATGGAAGTAATTCATATTTGTGCGTTCTTATCAATTTATATACGTTTGGATATTCTTGAATTATATTATTCATTATAAAGAACTACATGCGGTAGTTCTATGCAAGTAAACGTTTGGAATATTGCGCAAATTATGTAATCTATGTTGAAGCTACATGTATGTAGTTGATTTAAATTCATGCAAGTTTGGGGCTTTGTTATTATGCCATCATGATGTATATTTTTGTGCATAAATCATCTTGCAAGTAATTGAAACAAGTTTGGTTGTTATAGTTCATAAGAAACTATGTTGGAATTTTGACACCATAATCCATGTATTAAGTCATGCTTTTGCAAACTTATGAATATGGCTAGGCTATGAATGATATTTGGCATAGTTGAAATCCATAATTAAGTCTATCTTGTTTACAAGAATTATATGATAACATATGTGAAACATGGCTAGGTTAGACTCAAAAATCCCTTTTTGCAAGTTTAAAGCAAACACCATGATTAGGAATATTTATGCATAAGTATATTTATACTATCGTTATGTGATTAGACTTAAATCATGATTTTGTTGAACTATGTTTTTGTGTTAGTAACAAAGTATCCCCTTTGTAAACATGTAGAAACCTTATGAACATGACTTGTTTATGTTTATGCCATGTTTATGCTAAAAGTATTTATGCCATGCTTATGTTTGACATTATGCTATGCTTATGCTAGAAATATTTATGACATGCTTATGTTTGACATTATGCCTAAATAAGAATATAGGTTCATGTTGTAGTTAAACCTATGCAAGTTCACATGCTTTGATTCATGTCACCTATGTTACCACTATGCAAGTACACCAATTTCTATTTTGTATTCCCAACGTCGTATTGCAAGTTCATGCGCTCACCTTCCCCTCTTTGTGCATGTAGTCACGCCATAAGCCTCCCCTTTTCGCATGGCTAAATTGGGCTTTAAAAGGCTAAGCCCAATATATATAAACAGACGTGTAAAACGGGGGAAAATAACGTTGGGTTAAAATTAATTAATGAATGAAAATATAAAATAGAAGGGCCCAAATTCGAGTATGGGTTGGGCCCGTGATTGGTGTAACCTTTACACCATTAACTTAATAATGGGCCGCAAATATTTACATATAAGAAATAAAGAAGAATGACAAGATATGTAAATGTAGAAAATACGATGTGTTTAACCCGAGGTTGGATTGAGTTGTGATGTAAACCTGCCCGGAACCGCCCGGCTGTCCAGTAGTCACAACAATACCTATCCAATGTGGGAGGTTAAACATGGAGCCCAGCAAGGACCCGAGGTTAGACTGAGTTGTGGCGTAAGACTGCCCGGAACCAACCGGCAACAGGCAGCCACAACAATACCTGTCTAATGTGAGAGGTCAGGGCCTTAATAAGACAATTAAGGCTGAGTCAGGATTGTTAGGATTAAGTGAACTAAAGACTTAATCAAAATGGAACATGCTAAACTAAATGGACTGGTGGGGTTAGGTTAGGAAACACTTAACCAACTTAGCATGTTGGCTAGAGATAGAAAACCTAGTAACGGGGGACCCTTTTCAGCAGTAACCCTAAAAGGTGTATCAGGATACCCTGAAACTAGGCAGGGTGGGGCACGATTACTGGGCTGATTGTAAGAGGTCAAAGCGACGGCGGTGGTGTAGCAGTGTAGGTTCTAACGGAGTGCGGGCGTGCACACACTCCGGCGCAGAAAAATAAGGCACTGGACACCAGTAGCATACCTGTGCACTCTAAGGTTGTGTCGGGTTGCCACTATGGGACTTGATACACCCCATGGTGGGGCCAGCATAGGTAACTACAGACATCGGGGGCCGTAAGACACATGTAACTATGCGAGTAGGAGCCGATCATCATAGAATGGATCACATCACCCTGATTATGGGGTGCAAATTGGAAACTAGTATATGGGTTCAGAGATTAACATGGGGTACGATAGTATATTCGACCCTAGACAACTTAACCAAGTTTATTGTGCTTGCCCACTTCTTGTTTTACTTATCATACCCAGTTCTTTATTCATAGACAAAATAGTACTAGACTTACTCAGGCTTTATGTCTGACTCTATTTTTCTTTCGTCTTCTTTCTTCCGTTTCCCCCCCAGGTCCTCAGGGAGGGAACACAGCAGCTTGACCAACCTCAACATCCAGCTTGAAGAAGAGAAATGTATTGCTTGGACTTTCCTGTTTTGAACTATGGCTTTGGACAATCCACTATGGGCTTTTGCAGTTTATCTACGTTTTATTTATGCTTCTTTAAATAATGTACTCAAGACAGATTATGAAAGTGTTATGTTATGTTTTTGGAAAGGATGTTGTTGTAACACGTATTTGACTTATTGAAATAAAGTTTGTTGTTCTTCCGCTGTTTTCAAATATGTGTTCTTATATCTGTCTTGTATATCTGTGACTTGTACTTATAAACCTCCACCAAAATTAGGGCATTCCCTTTAAGAGTGACCCTAACGGAGGTGGGGTGTTTCAGATAATGTCCAAGAGTCATAGCCAAGGTGAAAGAGAGTCCAAATCATACATCTATTTTCTTGAAGCTTGTAATGAGTCAGACTAAGCTGCAGTGTTCCCTCCCAGTGCACCTGAGGGAACGGAAGAAAAGAAGACAAGAGAAAATGGGTTAGACAATAAGTCTGGTAAGTTCAATGATTACTAGTATTTAAACGAGGAAAGGGATCATGACAGTGATAACATAATATAGGACAACACCCTAGTATAAGATAAGAGGAACATGTGATCGCAACCATTACTATAGTCTCTGCACCTACTAACTATTGGTTCAACCAGCCCCACGTGTTTATAACAAACGATCCCCTTAATGATCGGCTCCTACTCATACGCATTCATGTCCTGTGTCATTCGGCCCCGCTTGACTGTAGCTACCTATGCTCCCACCATGGGGTGTATCAGTCCCTCTGGTGGCAACCCGACACGATTGAAGATGCACAGTGTACACTACCAATGCACAGTGCCTGATTTTTCAACTCCGGAGTACATGCACGCCCATACTCCATCGGAACCTACACTGGCCCACCAACCGTCGACGTTTTGACCGCTTATAATTCAGCCCAGTAATTGTGCCCCACCCTGCCTAATTTCAGGGTACCATGATACATCTATCTGGGTTACTGCTGAAATGAGTCCCGTTACTAGGGTTTTCTAATCAACATGTTTATTTGGTTAAGTGCCCAAGTTTACCTAACCCCGCCCATTCGTTTAGTTAACATGTTGAATCGGTTAAGCGTTTTCCTTATTTACTTAACCCTACTGTAATAACCCGGAAAATCTGGGCCAGTTTATAATTTTTATTTTGGCAATTTTAGCGAATTTTGAATATTCAAAATAGATTATTTTAAATAATATCGGCGAGAAATTTATTTTGAATATAATTCGAACGTATATATTATACGCGTCGTCGTTAGAATATATAATTATAAATAGAATTGAAAATGGCACAGTAGTTCGATAATTCGATTTCAAACTTCAATTGAATGTGCCGGGTGCAAAACAATCCGGATTTTTGTGAAACCAAAAATGATAGAATCTAATTGATGATATCTTTCCAACGAATCCGAAAAATTGAGATTTCATAGCGGGAATCAAAAGATATGTCCAGTTGAAAATTCTGAATAGTCGCTATGGAATTCAGGCCCTTAAAAATGGACATTTTGCAAATGACCTCGGATTTCGACGAAACCAGTTTTGTTGGATTCGCAGTGTCAAGTTATTGCTAGATTCCAAATTTCATAATTTTTCGAATCAATATGTGAGCGTGGCAAAGGAAAACGCGTTTGACCAGTTTCAGTTGATTTTAATCGACTGAAAAATGACCATTTTTCCAACGGCCTCAGAATTCGACGAAACTAGTTTTGTTAGGACCGTATCATCAATACGAAACTAGAAAATATTTTTCTGGAATTTTTCTAGTTAGTATGTGACCCCGGTAATTTGAAATGTACGTTTAAAATTCAATATAAGGATTTAAATGTAATTTCAACGGAAACTGATTGTAACGATCAAACCAGCTTACGATACATATCCCATTGTGTTCGGAATGGGGGTAAAACGCTACGGACGACAGGCGGTAGGCCTCGTTTCGAGGTCGTATGTAAAAGTCGACCTTTTTACAAAAATTAAATAATTAAATAATAAAAAGGAAAAAAAATATATTATATTAATTTCTCCCCCCTTTTTCTTCTTCATTGGCCCCCCCGATTCATTAATCAGAAAGAAAAAAAATATAAAAACCTAAACCTACCGCCGCCCTCATCCCGAAGACCCCGCCCTCATCTCGAAGCCGCCGACGAAGACATCGCCGCCGCCCTTACCTCGAGACATCGCCGCACCTCCCTGAGCAACCGCACCTCCCAGAGCAACCGCGCCCCCCTCGAACACCCTGCCGCCGACACCATCGAGCAACCCAGCGAACACCACCTCGAAGCCGCCGACGCCTTCTTCTTCTTCCCTCCCTTTTCGCAGGCTGCGGTGAGTGATTAGGTAATTTCATTTTTATTTTTATTTTTTTTGTTCTGCTAAAACTAATTTTTGATTTTTAGGAATATTATAAACTGATTTTTTTGAAATTATAAACTGGTTTTTTTTTTAGAAATTAAAACTGATTTAAAAAGAATTTTAAAACTGATTTAAAAAGAATTTTAAAAACTGATTTGAAAAAGAATTTTAAAAACTGATTTGATAAAGAATTTTAAAAACTGATTTTTGAAAAGAGATAAAACTGATTTTTGAAAAAGGTTTGAACTTTAAATAGAAAATGGTTTGAACTTTAAAAAGAAAATGGTTTGAACTTTAAAAAGAAAAAGATTTGATCTTTAAAATAGAAAAGACGGAATTTTTATTAAGTAAAAGATGTAAGATATGATTTTTATATTTTTAACAGCAATAAAAATATAATTTTTACATCATAGGAATATTAATAATATAATCTTTATATTAAAAATATAATATTTATATATTGAATAGCGAAGTCAAAATATGATTTTTATATGTTGAACTTCGACATAAAGATATGATTTTTATATATTGAATAGCGAAGTAAAAATTCGACTTTTACATATGTAGTGGCTACAGCAACGAAGATGACGGAGATGCGATAGCAATGAAGATTTCTATCAATGAAGTGCCGTGGAGCTATGATAGCTATAGGTGAGAACTCCTCACCTTTCAAATTCTTTTTCTAGTTATATATCTATATATATACTAGGATGCAGACGGTGCTTAGTAGCACCCGACACAATCGTCCACAGACCATGGACTTGTTTGTTTGATTGCAAAAATTAGTTAGATTATTTGATTGAAATTGAATTGTGTGGTGAAATGGATTGATTTGATGATGTGTGAATGGCGTGGGCCTTCACTAGACCGGGGATAAGGCTAGGCCTTGTCCCGTTTCTAGTATCGTGCCGTTATGCCGCCGAAATTTTCTAAAATAAAAATATCATTTTATTTAAAGAATGAACTGAATAGAAATTCATATGTTGGAATAAAATGTTTTATCGTTAAAAATATAATTTTTAACGTGAATGTGAATAAATAAATATTTATGAACAAATCGGCCGATTTGTTTATATACACTGATTTGACTGATATTGATTGGGTCGATAAATTTTACACATCGCCCAACTGCACAACTAAAATCTGTGTTTGATTGTTTGAAAACCCCACATGGGTGTTGGGATGAAATATGAATTTCACTCATCCTGATTGATTAAATATGTCGATCGATTGATTGACAGGCTGTTATAAGCGTTAGATATCTATATTTGATGCTTATACAGTGTAGTGCACTTTGGTTGATGGTTGATTATTTTAATGCTATTATATACATGTGTTGTATGAAAATCCATATAATTAATTTTATATGGTAATTGATTGGGCCTCATTCCAATCGTGAAAATAAAGAATATTTTGATAATAACAAATATTTTGATAATAGGAAATATTTGAAATAGAATATTTGAAAATAGAGATTTATGAAGCCGTGTTGATTAGTTTGACGCCATTTTGACGTGAACGATATTTATAACGATTTCGAAATGAATTGAATTGAAAACGATTTCGAAATGAATTGAATTGAAAACGATTTCGAAATGAATTGAATTGAAAACGATTTCGAAATGAATTGAATTGAAAACGATTTCGAAATGAATTGAATTGAAAACGATTTCGAAATGAATTGAATTGAAAACGATTTCGAAATGAATTGAATTGAAAACGATTTCGAAATGAATTGAATTGAAAACGATTTCGAAATGAATTGAATTGAATATGAATTCAAATTGAATTGAAATTTGAATTGAATAGAAATGAATTTTGAAACGAATTTATAAAGAAGAATTCAATTTTGCTTTGAATTGAAATGGAAGTTGAAATTGCTTTTGAAACGAATTTAAAACTATTTATATAATTCGTTTTGAATAGAAAATCGACGAAATATATATTATATATATAATATAATGGCCTGAATAGAAGGCGCCGCGCCGCGGCAGTTCGTGAGTTTCGACCATTTATTTCAAACGGACATTGCGGGAGATCCGACCGTCGGATTCTCCTAAAACCGGAACCGTTGGGTTCGTATCGAAAAGAGCTTTCTAATGAATGTGATAAATTAGAAATCTAACGGTTGGATTTGGAATTATGTCCAGATCAAATTGGAAAAAGGTCGCTATACGTGCAGTTCGATGGCCATTGGTGGAAATCGACTGTACGGGCCTTGATAAAATTATTAAAAATAGTAATAATTTGTGTAAAATCATAAGAAATGATTTGTGAAGATTTGGGATGAAAAACTCCATATTTGAAAAGATAAAAATAGATTTTTATCGAAATGAACTAGTTTTGAACTAGAATTATAATTCTATTTATTTTTAAATAAATAAATTGAATTTGAAATGGTTTTAAAAATAACCAGAATATCCAATGATTGCATTGGAGTGGAATTGAATCGAAATTGTCTTCGGAATATTTCGATGTTGGAATTCGTGATTATACGGATGTTGATATGGAAATTTGAAAGATATATACTTATATCGTTATTTCCAATACGACATTTGTTAATCGTAGAATTTGATATTGAATATAAGCCGATATATTTTCTATTCAGAGCCTTATATTGAATATCAAATGTGATTTGGGTTTGTCGTGAATGGTGTCTTCATTAACACTGTTCTTGAACCCTGTTGAGAAAAGATTAAATCTTTTTATTTAGATTTAATGAAGTGTACCAATTAAATAATAGTTAATTGGAATTGAATTGATATTGATTTTTGGGTTTATCGTGAACAGTGTTTTAAACAGCACTCGTTCTTTAACCCGATAATTAATGAATGTGATTTTGGGTTTATCGTGAACTGTGTTTTAAATGACGCGGATTCTTTAACCCAGTTAACGATCAAAACTAAGTGGAGTTTTAATGAATCTTTAATTAGATTGAAATGGTCGAGAATGGAGTACCACCAGTTTTGCTCCAGGCGGTAGTTAAATCTTTAATTAGATTTGAACGTGAAATGGTAATTGAATTTACCGATAACACCGTGGTGCTAGATATGAAGTATTACCAGTTTTACTTCATGGGATGAATAGGTTGGGATTGGGAAATTAAAACCAATGATTACTACGGTAAGGTTCGCTAATTCCGACTAGTTTGAATTGATATTCAAAGGAGATTAAAGAATAAATTTAAAGAATTTATCTTGGATAAAATTAATGGGAACTTTTCCCAAAGTATAGGAAATTCTGAATAAAAGAATATTCTGAATTGGAATGAGGCGTATGTTGTGTTTGTGTAACACTTTTATAATATATACACGCGAGTTATTCAGAAAGACCGGGTTTATCCCATTTTGAATAACTGATTCGACGTGGTGTCGAAGATGAAGACGGTGGTCGAAGACCAGAAGTCTTCACGTCGTTTGGGTGATTACTGATGATCTTGATTGGGCTGTACACCCAAGAAGATGGAAACAGTTAGTGATCGTCCAGACGTACTTGGAGATCGATGGATATGCGGGGTACTAGGTGCCTCCGGTTTCGTTCAGACCCAGAACGGACTTGTAAATGGACTGTGTGTCTGACATTGGATTTTAGTCCGTGTGATTGATCTCTATTAAATATATATCTGTTTGGCGGCGGAGAATTTATTCTCTTGCTTAACGCCCTTCTCTGAGACGTACGAGCTCAGGGGTTATATATTGATGGATATCAAACGCATGGAGTGAATTGCCTGTGTGGCACGCCTAAGTGGCAATTGATCAAGGCTTCTGTTGAAAAGCAAAGTCTTGTGGTGATGATCAAAGCACAGCCTGTGTGGCACAGCTTTGTGTAACGTGAATTCGCGAGTTTCACACCCGGTATGAACCAAAAACGGGAGACGGACCTCAGGGAGGACTTGCGTTTCTTTCTAGCTAGAAGTGGCGTCAGTGGTTTTACACGCCCTGACGAGTTTGACTTATGTGGTTGTTGCTGTTGCGAGGCGCCTCGGTTATATCGGTTTCGGCCGATGCATTCTGGTCGGCGGACGGACAAGACTTACACCCCATAGGGTGGGGAAACGTAGTGTTCAGGCATAATAATCCACATCGGTGGACCGGCCCTGACGATCCAAGGGGCAGTTGCGGCTGTTCCTGAGACACGGGCTAGAGCGTCTCGAATCGGTTGAGGACTATCTTTTGCCTCGGTTCATAGACGGAAATCCAATTTCCAAATACGTGACATTTGCGGTTTTAATTGTAGAACCTAGTATGGTGACATAGTGGGATGGGGCGCTCATGCCGCCTATGATTGATACTTATGATTTGAAGTTGTTTTATACACTATGCACTTATAATAGTATCAAATAATGTGTTTTAAACGTATCAAGCATGCTTTGGCTGTTATAAGGTAAAAACCCTATCCTCCGGCTTGCGTTGCATTGTGTGATGGGACCTGGGTCTTATAACAGCTTCATTTTTCTTTATTTAGCATTGCGCTGTTTGTTTTATGCACTGGTATTCTTGGGAGGAAACCCGTTCCGTGTTACGACGTGGTCCCTTGATTTACCGAACTTTAAAATAAAGAATTATAACTGTTTTAGTCATCACACCAGTCCCATGACTGACCTGGAGTTTATTGTTTTAACCTAAACTCTGGGTGCCCCTATTTTGACACGGGCAGCTAGCAGTTTTGGTTTTGCAGATTTATATTCACAGGATCCTGGTTTACAGCTGGAACGATATCCGGAAAGCTTTGTATCCGTATATCTCCTTCTAGTTGTGTATTGTATTATTTTCCGCTGCTATGTATTTAAATGTAATTTAAATCTCTGATATTTCTGTGTAATATTCATTTATACTCTGTATATTCTTGTAATCTGATGCATTGTTGTAATATACAATGAAATGTTCTTCTGTATGCGTTCTGTTTTGTCGTGTTCTCGAACGATAGGGCATTTCGAACGGCCTGGATCGGTTTAGCGACTGGTTCGGACCGAGCGAAATTCTTTCTCGTCACACCTACCAATCCTGACTTAGCTTTAATTTATTAAAGCACCAACCACTCACATTAGACAGGTCTTGTTATGGTCACTGGATGTGCAGGTCGGTTCCGGGTAGATTTACACCACAACTCAGTCTAACCTTAGGTTATTTTTGGGCTTGATGCACTAACCACCCACATTAGACAAGTGTTGTTGTGGTCACTGGATATGTCGGTCGGTTCCTTGCAGATTTACACCACAACTCAGTCTAACCTCGGGTTAGGCATGTTCGTCTTTTCTAAATTCATATTTTTCTATATATGTCGAATTTCTTTATGTAAATTAATTTTAATTTACTCATGCCATAATTACCTTTTCAAATATTGCTCATAATAAATGGTATATCAAATATACCATTTTATGAACAAACCTATGCCATGAGTTTTCATGTTTTCCCATCGTTATCCCCGTAGAACGTACGTATGAATTGCATAAAATTTTGGGCTAGCAAATTAGCCCAAACCCATAAACAAAAAGGGGGTAATAAACAAGGAACATGAAATAAACATAAAATAGCATATATTTAACTTATCACATATAACTTGGCATAGATGTATCATTATCTTAACTAAACAGGTAAAGGTGAACTAGTTGGATCTAATTTTCATGTAAACTTGATATGGGTCTAACATGGAGGTTTAACATATAAACACAATTTTTAAACCACAATTTAGCATACTAACTTATGTATGTCAAAACACAAGAAAGCCACTATGAATCATATTTGAATCACAACTTAGCATAATAACTTATGTGTTAAAACATAAGAGGTGTAATGACCCAGGTTTTTGTCGACCTTGGTTATCGCCATAAACTCAATGATGACTAACCAAACATCAAAAAATACCGGGTGATTAATGAAAGAAATTAGAGGGTGAGAATAGATAAGATAGAAACTTAGAATAGAAGAAGAAGAAACACAACATCAGAGTAACACGAACCTCACAGCGGAACGAATAACATATAATAGATAATATATCCTTGAGATAAAATCAGTATATGTATACAATAACATTATCAGAGTACAACACTTGCAACACAGCGGAAATAAACTATAGCTATATGATCCTGAAGCCTCCTGCTCTAGCTCTTCAAGTATCTGTAAATCCCAACTACTTGACTGGCCGTACAAAATTGGGCACCCAAGAGTTTAGGGAAGTCAAAACAAAATAAACTCCGGGTCAGTCATGGGACTGGTATGAGTAAAACAGTTTAAAACAGTTCGAACAAGTAAACGATATCTCATAAGACCATGTCATATAACGGAACGGGTTTTTCCCTTATGAGAATCCAAATTGTCTTTATATAAAAAACCTTTTGATATTATAATAATGTCTATCAACACAATATAATAATCATCTAGCAGAAACGTTTTCATCTCACGTTCTACATATATAGTATACAATCAAAACTGCAAGCACGTATTTTGTAATGGATTTCCAACTCATTTCGCTTGAGTGTATCGAATGTATATCACCAACGGTTGGGATGATCAACCGTTTCCCAAATGGGACAACATCAACAATAGATTTTTAGAAGTAAATGAAACTCTAGATCAGGTAATTATACACCCTACATCAGAGCGACCGACTTAGCCATGCTGCCTGCCCGATTTCTGTCATTTACCGGTTGATGAGGCTTGAGGTTACACTTATCTTTTACATGCCACATCTTCATTCACTTTGAATGTCACATCGTCATACCCGCCAAATCACAAATTGATTACCCCAAAAATACCACGGTTATACAGCTAAGAGAAACGAATTCCTCTGCCACCAAACGTGAAAACGTTTGAAGAGATCAACTTACGCGATCTATTGGATATACTCTGTCAGACATTCTTCCATACAAGTCGTCCTGGGACTGGACAAACCGAAGGCACTATTCAATACATCCATCTTAGGCACTGTTATCTAAGACTTATACAATAGCCCTTGCACTTTACTCCATCTTCAATTATCTTTGGCATATATGATTCGCAACGCTTATGCCAATACAGAGTGGTTCTTTGGATAATAATCCAACCGGTCTATCCATATTGACAACGTTAAAATGGTTGAAAACTTTGATAGTCTGTGATTTAACTATCAAAGAAAACACATGTGCACACAACGATATTATTTCCAAATGGAAATTTTATCGATCAATCATCATTTAACATATATATATATTCACATTTCCATATTTTCTATGTTTAGAAAATATATGTTATTAACACTGGATAACATTTCCATGGCTTAATTTCGTATCATTATTCTTCCACATCCATCAGACTCTAACTATAAACTAACAAGAGAACAACTTCCTAAGTATAAACCCCGAAGGACGAAACCAACATCAGATCGATACTCAGGAAACCATTCAACTTATTAATCTCTAGTAATTTTCTAATTTTGCTTAACTCTATACGATTAACTCTAGTTCGTTTTTAACTCTAATCGATTAACTCTATTTGATTACCTCTAACTGGTTAACTCTAACTGATTAACTCCTTTCAAATAAACTATATTCGATTTACTCCTTTAACTTTATTCGAATAAATTATATTCGATTAACTCCTTTAACTCTAACTGATTAATTCTAACTCCTTTAACTCTATTTGAATAAATTATATCCGATTAACTCCTTTAATTCTATTTCAATAAATTATATTCGATTAACTCCTTTAACTCTAACTGATTAATTCTAACTCCTTTTATAATATCGTATTTATTTTCTAAATAATTATTTGCTTTATTCTATTTATTTTCTCAAATAAATATTCCTTTATTCTAATTCTATTTATTCCCTAAATAAATAAATAATCCCTTTTAATCTATTTGTAAATGTTCTACAAATATTTCCTTTAAAATTCTATTCTATTTGTAAATGGTTTACAAATATTTCTCTTCTTATTTGTTTGACAAATATTTCCTTTTATATTTGTTTTACCAATATTTCCCTCTATATCTGTTTAACAAATTCTTTCCCTTATATTTGATTTACAAATATAATTCCCTTATATTTGATTTACAAATATATTTCCCTTATATTAGATTTACAAATATATATCTTTTATTCAAAATCCTTTTTCTTTTATAATATGAAATCCATTGATTTTATATAAATAAATTATTTTCAAAATATACTTTGAAAATCACCTTTTTTCATCACAGTATTGCTTACGGTATTTAAAATACCAAACAACGGTGGTTGATATCATTCAAACACATATAATCAACAACAGATTATATATCACATCATATACACAATATATGAAAAACAGAAAAATAACTGTTGAGGAATCCAGTCGGATTCCTCTAACCTGTTTCCCTGCATCCACAGATGTTACACAGTGTAATCAACATCACTTTCAGTTCAATATGAAATATTTTGTTAACAGAATCAATATATAACTATTTCTGTTTATATATATATATTTATATAGATATATATAAAATACTCATTAACTGACTAGCAGTTCAATCAAACGGTCAACACACAGCAATCAACAGATAATTAACAGTTCTAAGAATACGTTATAAAAATAGAACTGTACAGAGTTGGTGAGTTTTACTCACATTGGACGATCATCATAAATAACGATAACCATCGCTTGATTCAGACAGACAATTTATTTTGCTATAAATTGTAACGGACTCCAATCGACTCTCAGTCAGTTCCACTGTGTAGGCGCTTTCCCTACGATTCCAACGAATCAAACTGTTCATGAAACTGACAACGTATGAATGAGATATTTTAAATTCCAAGTTAATATACATATTTGAATAATTTAATTTAAATAAATTGGGGAATTGGGCTTACGTAACACTGGCCCGAATTCACTTTCTTTGAAGCCTAGACCCTCACCCCCTCTCTTCTTCACTCTCCTGTTAAACTGTCCGGTCATTCCTTCCTTCCACACCAGTATTTCAACCGCTGCCCCGGCTATTTGCATCATTTCAACTGTCCAATACTTCAAATCTACCATAATTCTTCCCTCCAAACCAAACGCTCATGTATGTGAAAGCTCCTATGACCCAATATTTGAACTCCCAACCATTTACAAATCCGCACCCTACCTGAATACTTCACAATGTCTCCCCTCCTCATGTCCTTTCGAACTGCACAGGAAAACCAGAATTCCATAGCCGAAAGTTCTCAATCCCCATCTCTGTTCTTACAGTAACGAACGACTACACCAAACTCTACACCCTGGAAACGAGTATGTTAGTCTTCACCGCCTTTATTCCTCTTGACAGCTACAGGTCGCCACCTCCAACTTCACCAAAAAACAATCCACTCTTTATCCCAACATGCCTCTTTCCGTATTCAACACAATCCAGTACGTCGCTCCCCCTCCTCTTCTCGCAAGCACCGACATACTATCACCCACCAGACTTCCATACCCGAAACAAACCCATATCCGTCCAAGAACACCCTACATATTTCCAACGACATCAAAAACAACCGGACCCCATAAAACGTTCATAGATTCGAAGAGCAAGGGTTGGAGATCTCAAATATCCGAGTTTGGGCATTTAAGGAATTTTATTTGATTTCTTGCGAATTTTTTAAGTGGTGAAACTTTAGTTTTGGGTGGCGGCTACATTCGTTTGACTGAGGAATGGAAAGCTTTAGGTTATAAGGAAAAGGGGGTTATTTATACATTTTACATGGAATTCTTTTGTGGACTATTGAATGCCACACTTTGTATTTGAGGACCACGGAAAATAACGGTTGAGAAAGAGAATTTGTGGCTTGCGATTTGATCGGAGAAAAGAATGGAAGGGTTAAGATATTTAAAAATATATTAAGTTAAAAAGGTAGGTTACTTGTTATATAAAATTCTCTTCGCATACAACTGCTTCGGACAGAAGTAAAAATGTAGTTATGTCGGGTATTTCACCACGATCCCAAAAATATAATAACACCGGTTGATTGGCTTATTCTGTGAAACCCCGAAATGTTGATTACAGGGTGCAAAATACTCCAAACAAAAAGTTGCTTATTTAATTAATTAAAAATTTCCGTAAAATTCTAAAAATTAAATTATCACTATGTCTCAAAAGAACCTTGTCTAAATTCAAACTCGATATTCAAATATTTTTAAATAACCGTTATGGCCACGAACGAATATACCACTGTTTTTCTGAATATTTGATTTGGACATAAATCAAAATCTACACGACGAAATCCCGATTTTTCTCTTCCACTAGAAAGATATACTCCACCAGCTCCTAGCGTTTCTTGTTTCACAGAAATCCGATTTAAAACGGACCCTGTACATTCAGTTGAATTTCAAATCGCCAAATAGCGAACTGCCGCGCCATTTCAAGCTCTATTTTAATTATATTATAATTCTATGCTTCAAACTGACGTCGATTGAATATATTTGTCAATATAATTCAACTCTAAGCTGAATTAAATCTTAGGGATGACCCAGTTCACAGAATATTGTGATTTCCAATATTTTTCATTATTTCTGAATTAAATATATTACTCTATTATTTAAATTAATTAAATATTCACTTTATTTAATTAAATGATGATTTTATTCCCTAAATCACTATTTATATAATTAAATAAATTAATTATACTACCTCTGAAAATGCGGGTCATTACATTCTTCCCCACTTAAAATAATTTCGTCCTCGAAATTGCTAAGGTAGAGGACAACCCTATCTATTGGAATTCCTAAGATTTGTCTACCCCCTTATTTCTGATTTCAACCGAACCAATTAATATCGACTAAAATATTTATTCATTCCGACTAACTAAAATTTTCAAAAATTCTGAAAATTTTCTAACACATTAAATTTTCGGAAATTTTTGCCATAACCTCTTTTGTACAGCCCTATCGGTAAAACCACAACTCGCCTCTCTAGGCCATCTCCAACCCAAAAGAAAATCAAACAGCCAAGTGGCTTGCCAATTCGGCTCATAAATCTCATGCTTATATCAAATATAACCTTTTTGTCGGGCATACCAACTTTATCCCTTTCACCTGCTATCAATTCAACATATACCAATATTATCCCAATCAAACTCCAATCAGTTTTTATCCACAAATCCAACCATTCGCTTATACCTAAGTCGAATTCAATTTCAAATTCGAGTTCCATTACCAATTTCAATTTTTACCGTACCGGTCCAATATAATTCCAGATGATCTCTAATCAAGTCCAATTCTACTTGACACCAATCTATTTCAATTCAATTTCAACTTAACTGGTTTTACTTTAATTCCAATTTGCTTTTACAAATTCCTATTTAATTTGTCTTAAATTAAACAATCAAATTCTGGGAGTTTTAAACAGCTTTGTTTTTCTCAAAACAATTCAAAAACAAAATCCTTTGTAGTAATGCGTCACTTAGCAACTCGAAAATCACACCGATGGTGCTGCGCAGTCAACATCAGAGTTACTTTCCAGCGACCGTAGTGAGTTCAATACTATATCACTTCAAAACCATTTCTTAAACATTTCCACTTTGAAATATATTTCAAATATCATTTGAAATGCTTTAAACAATTTAAAATCTCCCAGGATTTTAAAATTCTCATATACTTAATCCAAATCTGTTAACAAACCCTTATTCAAATTTCCAGGGTTCTTATTTTAATTCTGATTTAAATCCAGATTTAATTCATTTGATTTCACTTATTTCACTTATATGAATTCTGATTGGTTATTTACATAACCATTTTATTTATAATCTTACTCGATTATAATAACAACCAATATATCCAATATATATATCTTCCTTATATCAAAATACACTTTGGGTAAACTTATTTTAATTTACCCTCTTTTCAAAACATATCGTGTCGACTCATCGTATTCGAGTGTTTATAAACCCCTACCGATACAGTGGATCAAACTGATCGACCAGAATCCATAAGCCACTCAACCAATAAATCTCCATAATATAAAACAAATTTTTATATCAAATAACAAATACGTTCACTCGTATATATACACTCAAACTCAATCTAGGGTATTACAAACCCCATCTCTACTGAGTCACGCTATAGAGCCAAGGTAATTCACTTAACCTTTAGCTCTGATACCAACTGTAATGACCCGGGTTTTTGTTGACCTTGGTTATCGCCATAAACTCAATGATGACTAACCAAACATTGAAATACCGGGTGATTAATGAAAGAAATTAGAGGGTGAGAATAGATAAGATAGAAACTTAGAATAGAAGAAGAAGAAACACAACATTAGAGTAACAAGAACCTCACAGCGGAACAAATAACTTATAATAGATAATATATCCTTGAGATAAAATCGGTATATGTATACAATAACATTATCAGAGTACAACACTTACAACATAGCGGAAATAAACTATAGTTATATGATCCTGAAGCCTCCTGTTCCAGCTCTTCAAGTATCTATAAATCCCGACTACTTGACTGTCCGTACAAAATTGGGCACCCAAGAGTTTAGGGAAGACAAAACAAAATAAACACCGGGTCAGTCATGGGACTAGTATGAGTAAAACAGTTTAAAACAGTTCGAACAAGTAAACGATATCTCATAAGACCACGCCGTATAACGGAACGGGTTTTTCCCTTATGAGAATCCAAATTATCTTTATATCAAAAACCTTTTGATATTATAATAATGTCTATCAACACAATATAATAATCATCTAGCAGAAACGCTTTCATCTCACGTTCTACATATATAGTATACAATCAAAACCACAAGCACGTATTTTGTACTGGATTACCAACTATGACAAGGTATGGAACCACCTTTCGCTAGTGTACCTCTAGAAAGGAATACACTAGGTTCAACAAGAACATCTTGCAACCCGGCCACACATGACCGACCACTCATTTCGCTTGAGTGTATCGAATGTATATCACCAACGATTGGGATCAGCAACTGTTTCCCGAATGGGACAACATCAACAATAGATTTCTGTCATTTACCGGTTGATGAGGCTTGAGGTTACGCTTATCTTTTACATGCCACATCTTCATTCACTTTGAATGTCACATCGTCATACCCGCCAAATCACAAATTGATTTCCCCAAAAATACCATGGGTATACAGCTAAGAGAAACGAATTCCTCCGCCACCAAACGTGAATACGTTTGAAGAGATCAACTTACGCGATCTATTGGATATACTCTGTCAGACATTCTTCCATACAAGTCGTCCTAGGACTGGACAAACCGAAGGCACTATTCAATACATCCATCTTAGGCACTATTATCTAAGACTTATACAATAGCCCTTGCACTTTACTCCGTCTTCAATTATCTTTGGCATATATGATTCGCAATGCTTATGCCAATACAGAGTGGTTCTTTGGATAATAATCCAACCGGTCTCTCCATAACAACGTTAAAATGGTCAAAAACTTTGATAATCTGTGATTTAACTATCAAAGAAAACACGTGTGCACACAACGATATTATTTCCAGATGGAAATTTTATCGATCAATCATCATTTAACATATATATATATATTCACATTTCCTTATTTTCTATGTTTAGAAAATATATGTTATTAACACTGGAAAACATTTCCATGGCTTAATTTCGTATCATTATTCTTCCACATCCATCAGACTCTAACTATAAACTAACAAGAGAACAACTTCCTAAGTATAAACCCCGAAGGCCGAAACCAACATCAGATCGATACTTAGGAAACCATTCAACTTATTAATCTCTAGTCATTTTCTAATTTTGCTTAACTCTATTTCTTTAACTCTATACGATTAACTCTAGTTCGTTTTTAACTCTAATCGATTAACTCTATTTGATTACCTCTAACTGGTTAACTCTAACTGATTAACTCCTTTCAAATAAACTATATTCGATTTACTCCTTTAACTCTATTCGAATAAATTATATTCGATTAACTCCTTTAACTCTAACTGATTAATTCTAACTCCTTTAACTCTATTTGAATAAATTATATTCAATTAAGTCCTTTAACTCTATTTAAATAAATTATATTCGATTAACTCCTTTAACTCTAACTGATCAATTCTAACTCCTTTTATAATATCGTATTTATTTTCTAAATAAATATTTGCTTTATTCTATTTATTTTCTCAAATAAATATTCCTTTATTCTAATTCAATTTATTCCCTAAATAAATAAATAATACCTTTTAATCTAATTGTAAATGTTCTACAAATATTTTCTTTAAAATTCTATTTTATTTGTAAATGGTTTACAAATATTTCTCTTCTTATTTGTTTGACAAATATTTCCTTTTATATTTGTTTTACAAATATTTCCATCTATATCTGGTTAACAAATTCTTTCCCTTATATTTGATTTACAAATATAATTCCCTTATATTTGATTTACAAATATATTTCTTTCATTCAAAATCCTTTTTCTTTTATAATATAAAATCCATTGATTTTATATAAATAAATTATTTTCAAAATATACTTTGAAAATCTCCTTTTTTTCATCACATTATTTCTTACGGTATTTAAAATACCAAACAACGGTGGTCGATATCATTCAAACACATATAATCAACAACAGATTATATATCACATCATATACACAATATATGAAAAACAGAAAAATAACTGTTGAGGAATCCAGTCGGATTCCTCCAACCTGTTTCCTTGCATCCACAGATGTTACACAATATAATCAACATCACTTTCAGTTCAATATGAAATATTTTGTTAACAGAATCAATATATAACTATTTCTGTTTATATATATATATTTATATACATATATATAAAATACTCACTAACTGACTAGCAGTTCAATCAAAAGGTCAACACATAGCAATCAACAGATAATTAACAGTTCTAAGAATACGTTATAAAAATAGAACTGTACAGAGTTGGTGACTTTTACTCACATTGGACGATCATCGTAAATAACGATAACCATCGCTTGATTCAGACGGACAATTTATTTTGCTATAAATTGTAACGGACTCCAATCGACTCTCAGTTAGTTCCATTGTATAGGCGTAGTCCCTACGATTCCAAGGATCAAACCGTTCGTGAAACTGACAACGTACGAATGAGATATTTTAAATTCCAAGTTAATATACATATTTGAATAATTTAATTTAAATAAATTGGGTAATTGGGCTTATGTAACACTGGCCCGAATTCACTTTCTTTGAAGCCCAGACCCTCACCCCCACTCTTCTTCACTCTCCTGTTAAACCGTCTGCTCATTCCTTCCTTCTACACCAGTATTTCAACCGCTGCCCCTCCTATTTGCATCATTTCAACGGTCCAATGCTTCAAATCTACCATAATTCTTCCCTCTAAACCAAACGCTCATGTATGTGAAAGCTCATATGACCCAATACTTGAACTCCCAACCATTTACAAATCTGCACCCTACCTGAATGCTTCACAATGTCTCCCCTCCTCATGTCCTTTCGAACTGCACAGGAAAACAAGAATTCCATAGTCGAAAGTTCTCAATCCCCATCTCTGTTCTTACAGTAACGAATGACTATACCAAACTCCACACCCTGGAAACGAGTCCATCAGTCTTCACCGCCTTTATTCCTCTTGACAGCTACAGGTCACCACATCCAACTTCACCAAAACAATCCACTCTCCATCCCTATATGCCTCTTCCCGTATTCAACACACTCTAGTACGTCGCTCCCCCTCCTCTTCTCGCAAGCACCGACATACTATCACCCTCCAGACTTCCATACCCGAAACAAACCCGTATCCATCCAAGAACACCCTACGTATTTCCAGCGACAACAAAAACAACCGGACCCCATAAAACGTTCATAGATTCGAAGAGTAAGGGTTGGAGATCTCAAATATCTGAGGTTGGGCATTTAAGGACTTTTATTTGATTTCTTGCGAATTTCTTAAGTGGTGAAACTTTAGTCTTGGGTGGCGGTTACATTCGTTTGACTGAGGAATGGAAAGCTTTAGGTTGTAAGGCAAAGGGGGTTATTTATATGTTTTACATGGAATTCTTTTGTGGACTATTGAATGCCACACTTTGTTTTTGAGGATCACGGAAACTAGCGGTTGAGAAAGAGAATTTATGGCTTGCGATTTGATCGGAGAAAAGAATGGAAGGGTTAAGATATTTTAAATTATATTAAGTTAAAAAGGTAGGTTACTTGTTATATAAAATTCTCTTCGCATACAACTGCTACGGACATAAGTAAAAATGTAGTTATGTCGGGTATTTCACCACGATCCCAAAAATATAATAATACCGGTAGATTGGCTTATTCTGTGAAACCCCGAAATGTTGATTACAGGGTGCAAAATACTCCAAACAAAAAGTTGCTTATTTAATTAATTAAAAATTTCCATAAAATTCTAAAAATTAAATTATCACTATGTCTCAAAAGAACCTTGTCTAAATTCAAACCCGATATTCAAATATTTTTAAATACCCGTTATGGCCACGAACGAATATACCGTTGTTTTTCTGAATATTTGATTTGGACATAAATCAAAATCTACATGACGAAATCCCGATTTTTCTCTTCCACTAGAAAGATATACTCCACCAGCTCCTAGCGTTTCTTGTTTCACAGAAATCCGATTTGAAACGGACCCTGTATATTCAGTTGAAGTTCAAATCTTCAAATAGCGAACTGCCGCGCCATTTCAAGCTCTATTTTAATCATATTATAATTCTACGTTTCAAACTGACATCGATTGAATATATTCGTCAGTATAATTCAACTCTAAGCTAAATTAAATCTTAGGGATGACCTAGTTCACAGAATATTGTGATTTCCAATATTTTTGATTATTTCTGAATTAAATATATTACTCTATTATTTAAATTAATTAAATATTCACTTTATTTAATTAAATGACGATTTTATTCCCTAAATCACTATTTATGTAATTAAATAAATTAATTATACTACCTCTGAAAATGCGGGTCATTACAAGAAAACTACAAATCTAGTATTGCAACATAAATAGATTCAACTTGACATAGTTCTAAATATTCATGAATGTTAATCTAACATGTAAGCATGCGATTTAGATCCTAAACTTGCAAATAACCACCAATTTATAACATGACATGTTTTACCAATTTGTTGGCATAACAAGTTCTTTACCCAATCGTAATAGATTCTAATAACATACAATATTGTTCATCACCACAAGCATATAGACATAAAATATACAACATGTTCATCGCCATAAGCATATAGACATGAAATATACAACATGTTCATCGCCATAAGCATATAGACATGATTAATTATAGCGATACTTTAAGATAAACGAGAATCAAATCTTATACATGAGCATCATTCTATATCCCAATTACAACATGTCATGTTTCAAGGGAAAGAATGTTTAAATCTACGTAATAACCCACTTACAAACTAAAAGAATTTTTGCGTTCTGAAACCTGAATTCTGAAATTGGAGATGCACGCCTTTGAAGAAGATCGTTGAATTAGACTAGTTTTTGTTTTGATTTTAGATGTAAGCTTCCAACTTGTCTTTGAATTGAAAAAGGGTAACGGCTACTCCAAGTTCTCTACTGACGGCATTTCAGTTCTAGGATTATTTTTCTGTGTGTGTTTAGGTTGAGAATTGAGTTGTTTATATAGAATTCCAGTTTAATTATAGCCGTCAGATGAACCTAGGGTTAATCACAACCACTCAGACCTGATCAGGACCATCCAGAAACCCTAGTGACTCAGCAGTATGTCATCAGTCGTTCAAATTTCAGATCTGGCCGGGGGCTAGGTCGACCCTAAGGTCGACCTGCCTGGGCGAGAATTTTCCCGCCCAGCCCGCTTCTGGCTTATGTTTGAATTTGAATTTCTTTTTCTTCGAGTTGTTTGAATTTATTTAAATTTCTGAAACTTCTGACAGCCATAACTTCTTCATACGAAGTCCAATTTACGCAAACTCGGACTCTAACTCAACCAGAATTCCGAGACGAACATAATGGTGTAACCCTTTTCCCTTAATTCTCACATTTTAAATTAAGTATTCTAGGATTCATTACTATAACATTAATAGAAAATGCAGGGTGTTACAAATTATGTTTTAAACTTGATCTTTTGATAACTATGTAAATATCATTTCATACTTTAAGATTATGTCTATGTTGATGATGTGTAAACATGCTATGATACTCTACGTCTGTAATATTTTGTTGGGTTGCTATGATACTCTATGACATTTTGTTTGGTATGTTGTGACAATATGTGATATTCTTTCAATATGTTATATTACTATTTTGATCTTTTGTTAGGTATGGTCAGTTATACTCTTTTATTAAGGTGTGTACATGATATCAAAAATACACATCTAGTTATCATATCATTATACAAATGGATAAATATCTCCTTTTCGATAATGACAAATGAGAAGAAAATTATTCAAGAGGAGTTCATATACTCCGAGGGGGGGGGGTGGTTACATAAATATTTTCTAAATACATTTTATAGTTGTTATCATCAAAAAAGGGGAGAATGTTAGGAAATTATTCTACGGTTTCGATGACACGACACTACAAGAAAAATACTCTATTGCAACTAGCTTTTTGCAACAGGCAATAAATGACAGTTGCAGTAAATGATATTTAGCAACAAACCTATTATAGCAGTTGCAATAGATAAGATTTAGCAACAGACCTTCCTTTCTGTTGCGAAAAACATATTTTCATCAACTTTGCTTCCCTTCCTGTTGCAAAAACATATTTTTAGCAACTATGCTTCTGTAACAATTGCAAAAAACATATTATTTGCAACTGCGTTTCCTAGCCAGTTGCGAATAAATATTTTTAGCAACTGTTTTCGCCACTTGCAATAACTGTATTTTTTTTACTATAGGTAAACTCAGTTGCGAATTGAAACTTATTGTATCTTGTTTCTTGTTTGTAGGTATGTTTTGATGTTAACTTGCTTCATTTACAAATCAATAGCCAAAATTACTTGTTTGCTTGTAACACGTTAACGGTGGTCAGTGAAGTTGATGGGTTTTGGGTTGTATGCAGAGATGAGACAACATTTTTCAATCGAAGCACAAGTGAATCAATCACCAAAACTACTTGTTTCAGTCGAAGCAGCAACTCCAATTGCTGTAATTTGTAATCTTGACGAGAAATGTTTATATATATATTTGTAACCATCTTTGTTAATGTATTATTTTTTCTTGAATTCAAAGATATTATAACAAAAAATTGAACTTTTGTAAATATTTAATGAAATAATTTAGAGTAGTATTATCTTTGAGTTGACATTTAAATTGTATGCATTTTAATTTATGAAATCATGATTTGATAATAGTTGAAATCGCAAAACATTTTGTAAAAGGTTCAATTGCAACTGACAAAAGCAGTTGTGAAAAATTCTTTTGCAAGAAGCATAATATTAAACTATTTTGCAACTGTCATTTGTTGTTGCAAAAGAATAAGTTGCAACAGCAAAGGCCTGTTGTAAAAAAGTATACTGCAACATCTTATTGCAATAGGAAGAAAATATTGCGGACTTTTTACAACTCCGGATATACCAACGGGCGCGGGCCTGTTGCAATTAGTCTACTGCAACTGATACTTCCTATTGCGAAAAGTGCTTTTTATTGTAGTGCGATTATACAATGGAAATCGTATATGTATACATATATATATAGGTTATTTACAAGATTAACTCGAGAAAAGACACGATAACAAATGCCAACAACAAGCAAGTAAAAGACAAAAGAGATTAAACGAAGAATACACACAATGGACGTGAAAAAGCTGATATGTACACAGTATCAGACGTCTGAATCTATTTTCTGACGTGTGTCAAAGAACTCGGGAAAACGTCTGAAGCAAAGTTCAAACATTTGAAACTTTTTTCAGACGTCTGTTGAAGAATTTTGGAAAACTCTGAATTAGGGTTCAGACATCTGAAATTATTCAGACGTCTGACCTGGAGGTCAACCTTATATTTTGAACCATAACTGTTATATTTTCAAGAGACGTCTCCACATCTCTTCGCTGCATCTCTTCACCACTAATGAACACAACTTTTGGATGATCAGCAATGGCCACCACCACTCATATACAACTCTTCAAAACTATATAAAGCATCGAGATTTAAGAGATTTCAACCAATCTAACCTACTCAACTGTCTCTATATTTTATACTCTTTGAATCTATCAAACAACGATCTAGCAAACTTTCATCATCAATTAAATCTTCTATATACTCTTGCACTTCACACCAATTACTACTTTGAAGATAGATTGGAAGATAATGTACGTATCAATTGAAATCTATGTTGTATTAGACTACATCATCGACAAAAAAGAAACTATATTGTAATCAAGCCTGTTCCTCAGGATGAAGTGAGGGTACGTTGATAGTAGAATTCCGAAGGGGAGCTTCAGGCTGGACGTAAGATGGGAGCCAAACCAGTATAAAACCATGGTGTGCATTTTCCATATTTACATTTACTTTATTGCTTTATACTTGGTAGTATACACATAATTACTTGCATATACACTATACGATCCACCCCTATTAGACTTTCAACAACTTTTCAGCTACCATTTCATTTTTTTGACTCGTCAATAGGTAATTCTAACTCCTTGGCTAGTGATTCATCAAGAAAAGTATGAATAGATCAAGAGTCAATTAAGATTTGCACTTGTTAGCTATGAATTACCCCCAAAAACTTTGATAGTATGTGAAGAGGGTATTCCACACATGGCATGGAAGGTAATAGCTGGTCTTTCATTAATTTCATCAAGTTCTTAGATAACTTCAATATCATGTTCATCACCTTTTTCCTATTTACTATCTAGATCCATAATTCCTTCTAGGATACAAACTTATTTATTCTTGCACGGGTGGCCTACATACCATCGTTCTTTACACTCATAACATTTGTTCTTCTTCCCTTTGTCAACAATTCTTTAGGGGTTAAACCCTTTCTTTTGGCAAGATCAGTGAGGATGTTTCTTTAAACTTGGTTTTGTTATAGGGTGTCAAGTTTTGTGGGCATGTTTGGGTAATTTGTTTTTCTGCATAAGTGGTGGAACTGGGGTAGGTTCATAGTTTTGTGGATTTCTTGATACAATTGTACTTTCCTTTAAATATCTTAGCATATTTCACCACTTCCTTAAAACATCTAGTGCTAGATGCTTCCTGTCAAATTGAATTTTGCTCTTTAAGTCCATGTTTAATAGAAGAAGAGGAGAGTACATGATTTTATTTAGAGGAAGAATACTTCTTATAATTGTTTTATTTCAACTTCAATCTTCCTTGTCTATAACAAAAATGACCACCACTATATATATAGTGGACTAAACACCCTTACACATACTAATAGACACCATTTCACTAATAGACACGACCCTTCGTAAATAGACTCAACTTTTCACTAATAGACACAATACTTAATAGATATGACTCTTGAAACTAAAAGACATAACTAATCACAAACCAATACTTTTGACTCTTTTTTTCATTTTTCAAGAATAAAGCATTAATGTTTATCCAACAAAACTCCCTCATAAACTTAAATGCTTCTTCCATCCGTCATGCCAATCATTTTCTTGCATTTATTGAGAAGTGCTTTCGGTAGTGGTTTTGTAAAGATGTCTGCAGCTTAATCCTGACTTGTCACATGCACTAGTTCCACACTTCCTTCCTTCACATGATCTCGGATAAAGTGAAAACGAGCATCGATGTGTTTGCTTCCTTCATGGTTCACTGGATTCCTTGCCAACTCAATTGCTGATTTGTTGTCAACATGAATCACGGTTGCACCGAATTACTTTAGCTCCATCTTGCTTAACAAATTTCTAAGCCATATCGCATGACATACACATGAAGATGCTGCCACATATTCAGCTTCACATGTCGAGAGCGTCACGATTGGTTGCTTCTTTGAAAGCCAAGTAAACACAGTATCTCCCATAAAGAACACATATCCCTAGGTACTTTTCCGATCGTCTATGTCTCCGCACCAATCGCTGTCGGAATAGCCAACCAACTTGTAATCACCTGTCTTTGAGTAGAACAATCCGTGTGACACCGTTCCTTGTATGTATCATAAGATTTGCTTCATCGCCTTCCAATGTGAATGAGCCGGCTCCTCCATGAACCGACTTATAATTCCGACACTTAATGATAGATCCGGCATTGTGCATGTGAGATAGCGAAGGCTTCCTATCAAACTCCGATATATACTCACATCAACCCGTTCTCCTCCATCGAACTTTGAAAGTTTTGCACCTGGTTCCATTGGTATTGATACCGGGGTGCAGTTTTCCGTCTTGAATTTCTTCAAAATCTCTTTTGCATATGCCTCCTGTGATATAAAAATTCCCGTCTCTACTTGTCTAAGCTCCAATCCTAGGAAAAACTTCATCAAACCTAAATCTGTCATCTCAAATTCCCGTGTCATTGTGCTCTTAAATTCTTCTATCATTTCATCATTGTTATCCATAAAAATGAGATCATCGACATAAAGAGCAACAAATAATATATTACCTCCTTTCTTTTTTACATAGAGGGCATGCTCGTAGGGACATTGCTTGAACCCGTTCTCCTTGAAATATGAATCAATACGTGTATTCCATGCCCGTGGTGCTTGCTTCAACCCGTAAAGCGCTTTCTTCAATTTTAGCTCCTTCTTCTCTTCGCCGACTTTCATGTACCCAGGTGGTTGTTCGATGTAGACGTCTTCTTCAAGCACACCATTCAAGAATGCTGACTTGAAATCCATTTGAAATATTGGCCATCTGAATTGAGAAGCTTGTGAAATGAGCAATCGAATTGTCTCCATTCTTGCAACAGGACCAAATATCTCATCATAGTCGATTCCTGCTTTTTGCTTGTATCCCTTCACAACAAGTCGCGCCTTGTACCGTTATGTCTCGCCTTGAGCATTCATCTTTTTCTTGAACACCCATTTCACACCAATGGGCTGACTTCCTTCTGGCAATTCTGCAAGCTCCCATGTTTTGTTGCGGTTAATTGCCTTAATCTCATCGTTCATGGCAGCTTGCCACTTCTTGTCTCGAACCGCCTCTTCAAAACTGATATTTTCAGCATCAGACAAAAGACATACAAGGTGTACCTCATTTGTCAAATCATACAAATCTTGCAAACTTCTTATTTTTGGTTGTAGTGGTTCATCTTCACTATCAGTGGTTTCAGGGTCTGTTGATATACTTGCTGGTGCAATGACTGTTGATTCTCCAACTTCTATAGCAACCTCCTTCGAATTGTTCCAGTCCCACTCACTTACTTCGTCTACTCGCACATCACGGCTCACCATCACCTTCTTGCTAATCGGGTCGAGCAGCTTGTGCCCTTTTGTCTTCTCATCATACCCAATGAAAATATACTTTTTGCTTTTGTCTTCGAGCTTCGTTCTTCGTTGACCTGGTACGTGTGCATAAGCCACACTACCGAACACCCTAAAATGAGAAACTGTTGGCTTTTTCCGCTCCAGACCTCTTGTGGTGTTTGACCATTTAACTTCACATGTGGACATCGATTTTGTACATAAATGGCACACTGTACAGCCTCTGCCCAGAATTCCTTCGGCATCTTCTTACTTTTGAGCATTGATCGAACCATGTCGAGAATAGTCTGGTTCTTCCTCTCGGCCACACCGTTTTGTTGAGGAGAGTATGGTGCAGTTAAAAATTTCCTTATGCCTTGCTCCTCGCAATATTCCATGACAGTCCCCGAAGTATACTCGCCACCTCTATCGGATCGTATGGCTTTGATGTGTCTACCAGCTGCCTTCTCCATCATCACTTCGAATTTTTTAAACATCGCGAATGTCTCGGATTTTTCCTTCAAAAAATAACCCCAAGTTTTTCCTGAGAAGTCATCGATAAAAGAAATAAAGTACCTTTTACCGCTGAAGGATACGGGGGTGATTGGTCCACATATGTCAGTATGAATCAACTCGAGAATATGTTTAGCTTGATATTCTGCATTCTTTTGAAAGGAGGTTCTTGTTTGCTTTCCAAGCACACAATCTTCACAAAGTTTGCCCTCATAATCCATGTCTGGCAGTCCGTGCACCATGTTCTCTTCCTCGACTATTTTGTTGGCTTGACTGTCCTTTTTCTCATGATTTTCACCTTGACTGCGGCCTACACCACCGCGACCATTGTTCCGACCTCCACAACCACTACGTCCTCTTCCTCGATTGTGTTGTGCATACATCACCTTGTTTTCCTTGAGACTTGCCTTAGCTTGCAAAGCCTCTTCGAGTAGCACTTCTTTTTCTTTTTTCGTTGTTCATGTGCTTCCAGAGAACCCGCAAGATCATCAATCGTCATTACCTCCAAATTCTTTCACTCTTCAATTGCACATACAACGTTTTCGAAATTGTCGGTCAATAACCGCAAAATCTTTTCCACAACCCTTGCATCAGTTATATTTTCTCCTTTGCGTTTAAGTTGATTCACCACTGTTTGCACACGTGTAATGTAGTCGGATACTCCTTCCGATTCCTTCATTTTCATTGCTTCCAGCTCGCCACAAAGTGTTTGAAGCCGCACTTGTTTAACTTTATCAGCACCTTTGTAGACCTTTTTTAAAATGTCCCACGCTTCTTTTGAATTTGCTGCACCATTAATTTTTTCGAATCCCGATTCGTCCACTGCTCGATACAAGACGTAAAGAGCATTTCTGTCTTTCACACGCATTTCTTTCAATGTCTTTAATTGATTTGCCGATAAGTTCGCGGTGTTTTCTACTTCCGTGTAGCCATTTTCGACTACTTCCCATGCATCATTTGCACCTAACAATGCACGTATTTGAATACTCCAATTGTCATAATTCAACTTGGTAAGTTGTGGAAGCGGTATAATCGCCAATAATCCCAAATTCGCCATAGCTCTGATACCAATTTGTTTAATAGAAAAAGAGGAGAGTAGACGATTTTATTTAGAGGAAAAATACTTCTTATAATTGTTTTATTTCAATTTCATTCTTCCTTGCTTACAACAAAAATGACTACCATTATATATATAGTGGACTAAACACCCTTGCACATACTAATAGACACCATTTCACTAATAGACACAACCCTTCGTAAATAGACTCGACTTTTCACTAATAGACATAATACTTAATAGACATGACTCTTGAAACTAAAAGACATAACTAATTACAAATCAATACTTTTGACTTGTTTTTTCATTTTTCAAGAATAAAGCATTAATGTTTATCCAACAGTCCATCCATGAACTTCTCAAATACATAATCCAGGTGTAAGTTGTCCAGTAAACCATATAGCAGTTCAAATTTGGTTATATAAGCTTATACTTTTATCAACTTTTTCAAATTTGCAAAGGCGCCAAAGGGTTTGCTTAATTCAGGGGTGCAAGTCTATTGAGAATGCTGCAAATTTCTAGAGAATTCCAAAGTATTGAAGATAATACAAATTTCTAGAATTCTCAAGAGATTAATAAATTGGTTTGTATTATTAAATAAGTATTTCTTGCTTTATCTAGAGTATTGTATCTAAAATATTCTTATGTATTATTATTAAATAAATTACTTGATGAATGTAGAATGTTCTCTCTAGAGAATTCTACATAATTGTAATGAGATGCCTATAAATATGAGCATGGGCACATTGTAAGGTTGTAGCAAAAACTATAAGCAATAAAATTGTTGTATTACAAAAACCATTGAGTAATTTCTCCATCAAACTTTCTTTCAACTATTCAACTATTTCAATCATTTATCCACAACAACTATTCAACTATTTCCTCTACTACAACTACTAACAAGTGGTATCAGAGCTTCGTTCGTTCGCATATTGGGCGGAAAAACATTGCAACAATTATAAGCTATGGAAAACATTGCTCAATCTCCATCACCTTCTGTCCCTATTTTTGCCGGTGAAAATTATGATTTTTGGAGCATAAAAATGAAGACATTTCTTAGCTCTCAAGATCTATGGGATATTGTAGATGAAGGGTTCACTATTCCTGAAGATACTTCAACTCTTAGCCAAGCTCAGAAAAAGGAGATAAAGGAAAATAAACTAAAAAATTCAAAAGCGTTAAGTTTTCTACAACAAGTGGTGACCGACGCTATCTTTCCTAGAATAATGGGAGCTTCAAACGCCAAAGAAGCATGGACCACATTACAGGAGGAGTTTCAAGGAAGTGCAAAGGTACGCGCCATTAACCTTCAAACATTAAGGCGTGAGTTTGAATTAATAAAAATGAAGTAGTCGGATACCGTAAAGGATTATTACTCCAAAATAAAAGAAATAGTTAGTCAAATAAGGGCTTACGGGGATAATATTCCTGACAAGAGGATTGTTGAGAAAATTTTAATTTCAATTTCCCGTAAGTATGACTCAATCGTGATTACGATCGAGCAAACTAAAGATTTGTCTACCTTATCGGTGACTGAATTAATGGGCTCCCTTGAAGCATTTGAACAAAGAATGAGCAGGCATGATGAAGACTCAATTGAAAATGCTTTTCAGTCGAAACTCAAGCTATCATCCCAAAATAAAGCATATGGAGAAAATAAGAATGCTGGAGAAGATTCTAGAAACAAAGGAAATTCTAGAAATTTCTCAAAGAATAAACAAGGCAAATATCCTCCATGTGGAATTTGTAAGATGACAAATCACTTGGAGAAGTTCTGTCGGAATTGTGGAAAGCCGCAATGTCGACACTGTAAGAAATTTGGACATTTGGAGAAAAATTGCTTCAGCCTAAATAAGCATCAAGCAAATTTCATTGAAGAGCATGACAGAGAACAACATCAATATGATCGAGATCAACATCTTTTTTATGCTACCCAAGATTCTAGTGAAGAAAATGGAGGAAACTGGTACTTGGATAGCGGTTGCAGCAATCACATGGCTAAAGATGGGAGCATCTTCAAGGATATTGATGATACTGTCAAAGTAAAAGTACGATTGGGGAATGGCACCGTCGTGGAATCAAAAGGCAGAGGCACTGTTATGGTGGAAACAAAGAAAGGTACAAAATTTATCAAAGATGTTTTACTTGTTCCAAATTTAAAAGAAAATTTGTTGAGCATTGGTCAGATGATGGAGAAAGGCTACGCTCTTCACTTCGAAGGAGACATTTGCAAAATATATGATAACAACAATAAAAGACTAGAGATAGCTCAAGTAAAAATGAAGAAGAGAAATAGAAGTTTTCCAATAAGTTTTAAATATGCTACAAATATAGCCATGAAAGCACAAGTTGATGATTCATGGTTATGACATCGAAGATTTGGCCACTTCAACATTCAAGCCTTGAAATTGTTGTATCAAAAGAATATGATGAGAGATTTTCCATGCATAAAAGAAAATAATGAAGCCTGTGAAGGATGTCTTCTCGGAAAGCAACACAGATCATCATTTCCATCACGAAGCACTTGGAGAGCAAAAAAACTTGTTGGAGTTAGTTCACACCGATGTTTGTGGACCAATGAGAACACCTTCACTTCATAACAACAGGTATTTCATTCTCTTTATTGATGATTTTTCTAGAATGACATGGGTCTACTTCATTAAAGAAAAATCAGAAGTCTTTGGAATATTCAAGAAGTTTAAAGCTCTTGTCGAAAATCAAAGTGGAAAACGTATAAGGAAGCTTCGAAGTGATCGTGGTAAAGAGTACAACTCCCATGAGTTTGATAAATTTTGTGATGATGAAGGCATTGAGAGGCAACTTACAGTTGCATATACTCCACAACAAAATGGAGTATCTGAAAGAAAAAATCGCACAGTCATGGAGATGGCAAGATCAATGCTGAAGGAGAAGGGCTTACCCAGCACTTTTTGGGCAGAAGCAGTTTATACTGCTGTCTATATACTCAACCGATGTCCAACTAGAGCAGTTGAAGACAAGACTCCTATAGAGGCATGGAGTGGACGAAAGCCAACAGCCAATCATCTAAGAATTTTTGGATCGATTTGCTACATACATGTTCCAGACCAAAAGAGACACAAACTAGAAGAGAAGACCATACGAGGAATCTTTTTGGGGTATAGCACACAATCAAAAGGATATAGAGTTTATAACTTGCAAACAAAGAAGCTGACGATTAGTCGAGACGTCGAAGTTGATGAGAATGCTTCTTGGAATTGGGATGAACAAAAAGTTGAAAAAAGAAACATTTCTATTCCAGTACATCAATCTCATGAAGATGTAGAAGTGGAAGAAATGGAAGAACCAACAGAAGAACCAGGTACGCCCCTTTCACCTTCTCAACAACAAAATTCTTCACCAGAGTCTACTCCAAGAAGAGTTAGATCTTTGGTAGATATATATGAAACTTGCAACATGGCTATATTTGAACCCGAAAGCTATGAAGTAGCATCTAAACAAGAAGTATGGATCAAAGCAATGGAAGAAGAGATAAAAATGATTGAAAAGAATAATACTTGGGAGCTTGTAGATTGTCCTAAAGATAAAGAAATCGTTGGAGTGAAATGGGTTTATAAGACAAAGCTAAATCCAGATGGCTCAATACAAAAACACAAGGCTAGGCTCGTAGCAAAGGGCTACTCGCAACAATATGGAGTCGACTATAATGAGACATTTGCTCCAGTTGCACGTCTGGATACAATTAGAGCTTTAGTTGCTCTTGCAGCTCAGAAAGGATGGAATGTTTTTCAACTAGATGTCAAATCAGCCTTCTTAAATGGAGTATTAGAAGAAGAGATCTATGTGGAGCAACCACAAGGCTTCATAAGTAAGGGCAATGAAGACAAAGTGCTAAGACTAAGAAAAGCTTTATATGGCTTGAAGCAAGCACCTCGAGCATGGTACAATAGAATCGACCAATACTTCATTAATCAAGGATTTAGGAGGAGCAAGAGTGGGCCTACATTATACATCAAGACACAAGGTCAGTATGCTACTCTCATTGTCTCTCTATATGTAGATGATCTTATCTACATGGGAAATAATATGAAGATGATAACTGCATTTAAAGAAGACATGATGAAAACATTCGAGATGACCGATCTTGGCTTGATGAATTACTTCCTTGGCATCGAGGTGAAACAACATAAGGAAGGTATATTTATCTCTCAAAAGAAATATACCGAAGAACTATTAAAGAAATTTAGAATGAATGATTGCAAACCAGTAGCTACTCCACTCGTAACAAATGAGAAGTTGCAAAAGGATGACGGAGCCCCAGAAGCTGATGCATCTCGCTACAGAAGTTTGATTGGAAGTCTTTTATATCTTACTGCTACGTGACCGGATATCATGTACGCTACAAGTCTTCTATCAAGATTCATGCAAAGTCCAAGTCAAATTCATCTTGGAGTTGCTAAAAGAGTTTTAAGATATTTGCAAGGAACAAAGGAGTATGGAATATGGTACAAGACCATAACCAACTCAAAGTTGATTGGCTACACTGATAGTGATTGGGCAGGTTCAGTAGATGACATGAAAAGCACGTCGGGCTATGCCTTTTCACTTGGATCAGGAATACTCTCATGGGCATCAAAGAAGCAAGCAACAGTTGCACAATCAACAGCTGAAGCAGAATATGTGGCAGCAGCGGAAGCAACAAGTCAAGCTATATGGCTTCGGAGGATATTTGAAGAAATAGGTGAGCATCAAGATCAACCTACTACAATCTACTGTGACAGCAAATCAGCAATAGCAATCACAAAGAATCCGGTTCATCATAATCGAACTAAGCATATAGCTATCAAGTATCACTTCATCAGAGATGCAGAAGCGGCAAAAGAAATTCAGCTCAAGTACTGCAGAACAGAAGATCAAGTTGCAGACATCTTCACAAAGGCACTGCCAAGAACAAGATTTGAGCAACTACGAACTATGCTTGGAGTATCCGAAATTTGCATCAAGGAGGAGTATTGAGAATGCTGCAAATTTCTAGAGAATTCCAAAGTATTGAAGATAATACAAATTTCTAGAATTCTCAAGAGATTAATAAATTGCTTTGTATTATTAAATAAGTATTTCTTGCTTTATCTAGAGTATTGTATCTAGAATATTCTTATGTATTATTATTAAATAAATTACTTGATGAATGTAGAATGTTCTCTCTAGAGAATTCTACATAATTGTAATGAGATGCCTATAAATATGAGCATGGGCACATTGTAAGGTTGTAGCAAAAACTATAAGCAATAAAATTGTTGTATTACAAAAACCATTGAGTAATTTCTCCATCAAACTTTCTTTCAACTATTCAACTATTTCAATCATTTATCCACAACAACTATTCAACTATTTCCTCTACTACAACTACTAACAAGGTCTGATAATGATTTCTTCCTAGAAAACTTTCCACTGTTCATAATCTCTAACTTCTTTGAAATCTACCTGTACCATTTTTGTGCGTCTTCTTTAAGGTGAAATGAACATGTAGGGACCCATTCGATATCAGGTGTTTGATGATAACTAAAAATATGTTCAACTTGTTCTATCAACCCCCATTACAGTCTCATCTCCATCATAGGTAGGAAAGTCAAGTTTGATGGTGGTACGTTGAATAAGTTTTGGTGTAGTAGGCAAGGCTTGGATTAGATTATGGTGATTTTGGTATTCAACAAAGTTTCTTGAATTTCTTTGAAATGGTTGGATGTATATTGGTGTCTTAGATTGTTGTGGAGATATGGTTTGAAGGGCTTCCATCCCTTGCAAGACTGAATTTAGGGTTTCAGAGATCTGATCCTTTCATATTCAACTCATGCAAAGTTTCTTATAGGTTAAGGTGCAGTTCTTGATGTGAATTATGCAATTCCTGTTGAGCTTCTTGCAGTTGATTGAGGGCAATCTTAGTTTTTTTTTTTTTTTTTTTTTTTTTTTTCATTGATTCGTTCTTGTCTTTGCTGGAATTCGTGTTCATCTTCAGGATCAGTATTGGAAAGGTGACCATCTTTTTGAGCTTTGTTTCTGGGATCGTTGAAATGATGACGGGGTGAATTGGGTTCATCATCTTGCTTTGATACCAATTCGGAATGATCTTCCTTCATCACGGTGCTTCGAGTTCCAACCATGGCAATAAGAAGTTGTGGATTGCTTAAAATCGAGTGATAAGATGTTAATGCACAGGCAAAATTCAAAACAAATGAAAAGGAGGGAAAACTAAAATATGAAAGATGAACAAAGTTCCAGTCGAAACTAAAATTTTATCTTTATTCATCATACATTTCAAAAGATTATAACCCATATTTATATTCACTACATATTGCCAACTGAACATTCATTGCATCCTAGATGTCGTTTTATCAGTTTTAACACATGAACACGGTGCATGTGCACGGCAGCATCAATCTAGTTTTCATATGGTTTCGATCATCATGGGTACTGATCTGCTCCTCTCAACTTGCTGGCAATCTCTGATGATCTGCATAGTCCATCTTTGATGAAATCTCCAACCATGGCAGGGTAGGGTTAGCTGCTGCATCAATTTCTCCCAATTTGAACAACTGCAGAAGTTTGAGGGTGGTACATCATGAAATCATTCTATCAAGGAAAATTATTGTCGTCATTCCCACTCTTTTCGATGTTAGTAACAACTGTCTCTAAAGTAGAAGTACGGTAGCATACTATAGTGGACTACTATCAAATCCCGGTGTCGTTTATTTGATGTAATTTTCTAATTATTCTCTGTATTATTATGATTACTGATTCTGTTGGATAGAAGCATTGTTTGGTTAGTTGTTTTGCATCACTTTTATCAATTCGTTTAGGATTTCCACTGTTTGTTTTCTTTTCCACAAATAATAGTGCTCAACGCAGCTCATTTTGTACTTCATATTATCCATTGGACCATAGGACAGACAACATTTTTCTGTAATTTATCTTTTTGAGTGATTCTAGACATTAATTTGCAAGGGAATCTGTAGTTTAACGAAGAATCAGCTTTGTTTGTACTACAGATATTTTATTACTAAAAATCAGAATACATGATGATAACTGCTGTAAAGTTCGTTAATGACAAAATCATCTACAGAAACATGCACAGAGTGTCCAAAGAAATACACATCAAGGTATCACATAGTCATCCGTATCTGGTAAGTTCCTCTTGCATTACATGTCTAAAATATTATCAAATAACAGTACAAAAAAGTTGCTTGCCTGCAAGGACACTACTAGAAGGGAAAAAATACAACAAAAAACTGTGCGAAGTACAAAATGTTGATATGTGCAACATTGTTTCCTTGATAGAGCAGAAGTATTCAGATGTCCATTTCCATTCTCCCTGCAGACCATAGCGATACAAAGCACTTACAGAAATGGTATCTTTTATCAAGAAACTCTCATGCTATCTATTCCAACTCCAGACTACAAAACAAGCATTTTAAAGAAATAAAAATAAAATCAATCAGTCAAAATTTTAGTGAAAATATTCATGTCCATGTGAGTGTTAGTATATATATATATTGGAAAGCATGAAAATCCATGTATCATCATATTGAAGATCAACACTCAGTCATTATGTTAAAAAATCAACAAGTAGCAGAGCACGAAAATCAATACTCAGTGTTCTAGTTTATATATTTACTTATAAAGTGAGAAAATAATTTATTTTGTATTAGATGGTTCTAATATCAAGAAAATTATACCAGAAATTTGTGGTTTGCTCGCAAAATTGGCTGCAAATTAGCACAGAAGCTTTTGATCTCTTCGTTTACACTGGTTGACCCACCTCCGATTACATCCAGAAACTTCTGTCTATCAGGAAGAAAATTTTGGGCAACCTAAAATTTTGAGACATGTATCAACGTTTCAGTACTTGTTTAACTTCTCCACTTGAGAAAATAAAATAGACCAGGAAAATGCTTACTGCAAAACTAGAACTAGCTAGCCATCCATGCCATTTCTTCAAAGTCTTGCTATATGAATCATTAACTGCTCGAGTCAACGTCCAGTCTGGTTGTTCTATCAAATTTTTAAATAATTCAACTATGAAATCCATCGCCCTGAAATAAAACCAAGTACTGAATCACAATTCAAGTGAAACATAGTCAATATTCAACAACAACAACAAAAAATAAAAAGAAGAAGAAGAATTTACCTACCTAGTTAACCAAAGAAGTGCAGTTGTACAGCTTGAGGAAGATTTGGCTATTCTACTTTCTACTTCTACAAGAACAAATGTGTACAAAAAGTTGAACTTCATGGTGTCTGAATTGTAGGTGGTCTCAAGTCGCTGCATAATAATAAAGAGTGTTCAATTAAATGGCATGTTGTAAAGATGATTCTTTATGCATATGCAGGTACCATACCGAGATATTGCCTCCTATGTCTGCTTTAACAATAATCATGGCAGGCCCAAATTTGTCTAGCACAGGAAAAACTATTATCAATTAAACAATTATGACAAGAACATACAATTTCTCTAAAAAAGAAAAATTTTGAAGGTAGGAAAGCTATATATGAAAAAAAAAGTAAAAAATAAATAAATTGAAATTGTATTTAATTACCTAACACTGAAAGGATATGCTTGCACACATCAATAAAAGGCTTAGTAAGCATTTCGCCTTCTTTAGTTCTCACATCTTTCATTGCTTCCAATGAAGATGTAAGCACAGATCCTTGCATTTCGACTGTAAAAAGAAAACCATGACATATACATTAAATTATATCAACCAAGTAAAGGTACAAAATGTGGAGCAAAGGAGCTCTAAATTACCTATCCCTCAAAGGATCATAACACTTGAATCTTTTTCTTTAATCTTTGTTTGAATTTTGCTGGTTCAATAGAGAAAAAACAGCAAAAAAAACTGGCCATGCCTTTATGTCAATTGTTCCTCATTTCTCTCTTTCGTATTTTTATAAACACTAATGTTAGCCACAAATAATCTAGAGGGAATAAATATATAGTTGTCTTCGTTTGAGGTCCATATTGAGGATATGAGAGAATTTACAGGGGAATTTGATGACTGCAGAAACAATCTAATGCTTCATGAAGGATACAAGGAAAAGCAAAACGAACAGGAGTTGATTCAAACGTTGGAATAGGCTATATATATTAAGACAGCAAACAATCAATCTCCATGTACATTTCTTTAATCTCAAATGGCTGCTGCATACATTTATAATTTTCACTAAAGCACAAATTTCAATCATTGATTGATTATATTAACAAGTTTTTTTTTCACGAAAAATTGTATTTTTGTACACAATTACCTTACAACAAATTACACAAAAAACAATCTCTTTTCTTACATTTCACTCTTTCCATTCCCGTTAGTCCTTGCATAGTACTTTTTTTTGATACACACACACACACACACATATATATATATATACACACTTATATACATACATACATACATACATACATATATAGAACCAATCGGTAAGGCACATAGTTAAACAACCCTTCATTTCTGGTTTTATTATAAAAGGGAAAAAAATTGAAAAGGACAATTTATTTTTTAAACTAAGGCGTAAGAGCACGTATAATTTTATTTGAAAGGACAAAATGCCCAACCCCAAAGCAATAATCGTTTCTTCCTTTCGTAACTTCACTCGTTCATTCTTATTCTCTGTACCAAGTCTGTTTCTCCTATTTAACCAAAACAAAATGAAATCAACATCTATGACGTTTGAGACCAATTCAACTCCATTGTCTCCAATTGCACACGAAATCTCACTGCAAGAGTAAAATTCATCACAAAAACAATGTTGGAGGAAATTTAAAATAAAAGGGAAAGGAAGAAGGAAAGCACAAAGGGGGAAAAATTTGATTTGCCCCATATCATGAAATGTAAGTGTGTTTGCCACTATATATATAAATGCATTACATATGATATCAAAAGAAAGAAGAGAAGAGGTGAGACATGAAGCATGACATTGGAATGAACATTAATATTCAAAATGCTAAAAGATGGGTTGGGCCTTCGTAGGTTGTGGGGGTCTTGTGATTAGTTGGGCCTTGAAATGCCAATGGGCTTGTGCAGAACCATTGTATTTTTGCGTGCGCAGAATTCAAATTCGTAACACTTCGAAGCCGTTGCAACTTGCATTCAAAATTGCAACGCTTCTGAACTGTTACGAAAAGGTGTGACTGTTTGAGTTCAAATAGTCATGGCCGTTGGAAAACAGTTGTGTCTCCTCATTGTCTATATAAAGGCTGCGATTTCAGTTTTGAAAATTACGAATTCATTTCTTCTTCTCTTTCCTTTATATTCTTTCTGCCATTAATATATTCTCGAGACTCTGCCGAATTCTTTAGTGAATTATACGAGTTATAGTTCTGAAGGCTATAACTTGATCATCTTGTCACTGCAGCGAGCAATTCCAAGATAGTGAATCGCCGTGTCTGTGCAAACACGTCGATTAAAGATATTCAATATTTGCTCCGTTGTATATTCGAATAGATTTGTCATTACTCACGCACAAAATTAAGATGGAAAATACTGTTTTAGGATAGTGATGACCACATCGTGCCTCAGAGATTTGTGCTCTAAAAGAAAAGAAGATCCAGTGACGAATTTGACATCCAATAATCTAAAACAGTATTTCTGCAATGGCTCCTCATGGTCTTAAAGAGTTCGCCGCTGATTTCGCAAAACTAGAGCGCTTTAATGGTGTTAATTTCCTACGCTGGCAGAAGAAGATGCATTCTTATTGGCAAATATGAAAGTTGTTTATGTTTTGACTACGCCAAAACCAACGGAGGCAGAAGATGAAACCATTGCACAAACACGAGATCAGATCAAATGGTAACATGATGATTATATTTGCGAAGACCATATCTATAATGCGATGACGGACACACTTTTTGATATGTAATACAACAAGATAACTACAAAAGATGTTTAGGATGCATTAGAGGAGAAATATCTGATGGAAGACGTAACAAGTAAGAAATTTCTAACCATCAAATTTAATTACAAAATGACTGATGATCGTTCAATAGTAGAGCAATTCAATGATATCATACACATACTCAATCAATTCAGTCAACACAAGTTAAATGTAGATGAGAAAATTAAGGTTTTCTCGATAATAGACAAATTACTTCTTTCTTGGAAAGATCAGAGGAAACGACTGAAACACAAGAAGGAGGATATGAGTCTAGACAGCCTTGCACAATATTTGCAAGTTGAACAACAACTGTGGCAAAAAGATGCCCAAGATGAAAAGTTGTTGATACATCAAAGGTCCATATGATGGAAGAAAAGCAAGCAAATAATACTTCGAATAACTTTTCTAATAAAAAGAGGAAAGGGAAGAACAACAACAATTCCTAAAATCAGAACAAGAAAGGCAAAAATAGTGGTTTCTACTTTTGTGGTAAACTGGGACATTTAAAAAGGGATTTTCGATTCTGTAAAAAGAAGCAGCAATCTATAAAGGAAAAGTTTGCCGCAGTCATATCAGAAGTGAATATGATTGAACAGAACAATTCTCGGTGGATCGATTCCGGTGCTACTAAGCATGTCTGCATTGACAAGGATCAATTCAAGAAACTAGAACCAAGTGAAGATGAAGATTATCTTTATATGGGAAATTCAGCAAATGTATTGTGGATTTGGAATTCACATCCGGAAAAGTTTTGACATTAAATGATGTATATGATGTACCTTAAATTAGGAAGAATCTTGTATCACGAAGTCTTCTTAATAAGTTTGGTTTTAAACAAGTCTTTGAGTCAGACAAATATGTGTTGACCAAAGGCGGTGTATTTATGGGAAAAGGGTACATGTGTGATGATATGCTAGATAAGTGTAGGATATGTTCATTAACCAAGATTACTAGAAAACCATTTCCTTATAAACTAGAAAGTACAACAAAAAATTTACAGCTTATTCATAGTGATGTATGTGACATATATAGTACTCTACTAGAGGAGGAAAGAGATATTTTGTCACATTCATAGACTATTTGTAACACCCCGTAATTTTATAACATTGAAATTCACAAATTAAAGTATACTTAATTTTTAGAAAAGAATTAAGTGAAATGGGTTGCGCAGAGAAATATATATATATATTGATATATATATATATATATATAAATTAAAAATTAAATAAATAAATATGCGAAAAAGTTCAAAACAGCGAATTAGGAGGGGGGGAATGACCGAACCGGCCCATTTTTGAGGTCGACCCAAGCCCCGCTGGGTCGACTAGGGGTTAATCCAGGGTGTTTGGCTGTCAACCCGTGGGCCGATTCGCTCAAATGCAGATTTTGCATTTGGTTGGTTCTCATAGTTCAGGGTTAATCTAATGGTCCTAAATAACTTCCTACACCTATAAATACATCCTAATGCTAACCCTAAACCTAATTAAAATTGAAACTAAAGCCGTTATGTCATCGCCATGGAACTCAGTGTAGCCGCCGCCAACTAAAGAGGAAGATAGCTAATCAATTCAACCTAATTCAAGCTTAGAGCTTCAACAATGAATCAACTAACGCCGCTACAACAATTTTGCATCAAGTTTGATCAATTGTTCATAATTCTTTAACCACGAAAGGCAAGTTCGATTTCTCTAATCAAGATAATTATTAAATTAAGTAAGATTAGATATAATTGTGGATTATATGGATATGATGTGAATTATTGACCGTATGATATGATTATGTTGTTAAATTGTGATGTTATCATACATGTTGTAAAGTTATGATCTATGTTGTAATTCTATGATTGGCTTATGTATAATCAAATCATCATGTTGTTTAAATACTAGTTTGGTTATGTTGATTCATATGATAGATCATATGTATGTATGCAAGTTTAGATGTTGATTTAGACATAAATCACATGCAAGTTAGTAAAGATTATGACATCTATTTTAGATCAAAAGTTAGGCTATGACATGTATGAGTTATATGCTAAATCTTTACATGCTAGTTTATATGTTTAGAGGTAAATTTACACCATTGTTATGTTGCATAAATCAAATATGCAAGTTTATATAAAAATATGAGTTTGGAATATGAATCATGTTATGCAAGTTTGTGGTTATTGCCTATGTAAATTTTGTGATGAAAATCTTATTCATAACATGCAGGTTCATACCTTTTAGGCCTATGTTTAGATCTATGATTTTATGCAAGTTATGTGGTAAATTCTCATATGCAAGTTAGGCCTATTTTGTATGTTATGTGAATATGTGGTGTTTTTCCCTTTTTCATGTGTTAGACTATTTCTTAGTCTATCATATATTCTATGCAAACGGACGCCGCGGGGGTTATGAGAAAAATATTGATTATGTTAATAAATGTGAATTGGCATGTAATGGTCTTAAAAGAGGCATATGTGTAAATTGGGGTATTAATTGGCAAAGTGATATATGGACATAATTAATGTGAATTATGGTCATAAAGATAATTGGAATTTTATTAACATACTTGATTAGGAATAATTAATCCAAATATGGGATGAAAATATTGATTATGTTAATAAATGTGAATTGGCATGTAAATGAGGCATATAAAGAATTTGAGATATTAATTAAGGTGAATTGCCTTAAAAGGCGAAAAATTTAATGAAGGCATTAATTGGAAAATTAATGTGTAGTAATGGACATAGTTTAATTATGGACATAGATTAATTTGAATTTGAATAGGGATATTAAATATTGAGAATTGGCACAAATGCCTAAAAATGCATGAAATTAATTTGAGATGTAAATTGGTACAATTTTGGTACCATAAATAGTGGACATAATTAAGGTGGCATATTTATACATAAATAAATATGGAAATGATTTGTAATTTGAATAGGGAAAGTAATTCAAATATTGGGGGAAATTAATTATGTATAATTAATTGCCTAAGACACGAGGTTGGACTCATTTGTGGTGTAAGACTGCCCGGACCCGCCCGGCAAATCCAGCAGCCACAAATGGTAGCCCAATGTGAGAGGTCAAAGGCCCAAACTAAATGCGTAACAATTGTATGGACATGAGGTTAGGCTCGTTTGTGGTGTAAGACTGTCCGGACCCGCCCGGCAAATCCAGCAGCGACAAATATCATTCTAATGTGAGAGGTCCTACAGGGGTTATGATAGTAATAAATTAAGAAACACTTAACCAAAGTAAATATGTAGTGGGACATGAAGGGGTTAAGTGGGTGCCTTGGGTGGCATGAGGAATTTAGTGGGTGACATGTGGGTGACATGAGGATGTCATGAGAAATACGATTAGAAAAATGGAGTAATTTGAATATAAACAATTATGACATGTAATTCAAATTATTGGATAAAATAGGTATTGACACCTATGAAGGGAAAGGTTTTAATTAATTGATTAATTAATTAAAAATGGACATGGTATATGAAATGGACTACTTAACCAAATCTGATCCCTAGGGATTGTAAGAACTTAAGTTTAAGTTTGGGGTTAAGTAAACTGGGTTATACGGAATGAGTGGGTTAAATAAATCTTGGGTAGGTGGGTAATATTAGTACATACAGGCCCACAAACTTAACCGTAAATTAATATGTCTGAACCAGTGAGAGGGTTAAGTAAATCTTGGGTAGGTGGGTAATATTTGTGTATATAGGCCCACAGACTTAACCAATACAACCTGTTAATTAAACAAAAGGGTGAGACTAGGTTAAATTAGAAAACACTTAACCAAATTTATACATGTAAGTGGACATGGGGTTAAGTGGGATGTATTAGAGGGGACCAAGCATAGGTGGGAAGCTTGGTGGGGGCCCTTTTCAGTCCAGTAGCCCATTAAGTATCTTTGTGAGCTCGACCCAAGTCGAGGACGGGACACGCCTACTGGGCCTGATTGTTAGAGGCCAAAATGGGTTAGCAGTGGCAACGCAAGTCCAACGGGGTCATGTGCGTGTGTGGGCCCGGACTGGTAGGTAAGACGTTGTTGCAACGTGTAGGTATAAGCCGTGCATCCTTAAGTTGTATTGGGTTGCCACTTTAGGGGAGTGATACACACCACTGTGGGATCAGCACGGGTATCTACGAGTTTGGGAGCCGATCGAATGGGGCAGGGTAGTGGGTACATCTAGTGGAGATAGGAGCAGACGGCACCTATGTAGTCAGCTAGGGGTACACGAAGCTACCATTGTTAATTAATCATTAAAGGGGTACAGCTAGTGGAGATAGGAGCAGGCGGCACCTATGACGTCAGCTAGGAGTACATGGAATTACCATTGAAGGGGTACATCTAGTGGGGATAGTGGGTACATCTAGTAGTACACGAAGCTATCATCATTCTATTTAGTCAAGAGGGATCTAGTTTCTAGAGTGACTAGTATGGGTGCAGTTAGTGTTAGTACAGTACAATACGGTATAGTACAATAGAGTATAGTAATTACCCTATATTGATTAGGAAGCGCCTTTAACGTTATCTTTGCTCATCCTATTATTTTTGGTTGCTTGGTCTTGCCATTAATTCACAGTCATTTCCTTATTTACCAAGCTTATGTCTTATCCTAGTTACTTTGATAATTATATTGTTGGAGTTATCGGACTTGCCAGACTTTATGTCTGACCCCCTTTGTTTCCACCTCTTTTCTTCCTTCCCCCCCCCTAAGGTTCTTAGGGTGGAAGCTTGATTTGGATCTCTTTGGGAGCACTTGGATTTGGATTGCTGAAGTAAAGCTCAACATATCTCTTTTATGGCTATTTATGGGATTATGCTTTTTATATTATGTACTCTGATTTTGTCAAGATGGATATTATGTACTTGACTTTAGTCTTTGGGTTTTGGTGATGTAACCAAACATATTTACCTTCCGTTGCAATAAATAAAGTTTTAAATTTTCAAGTACTATTTCATATCTGTCTTGTTGTGATTTTCTGTTCTATATTCACTTAAAACGCTCCATAGAAGTTAATGCATTCCCTTTGTGAGTGACATTAATGGACATGGGGTGTTACACGTGGTATCAGAGCTGAAGGTTACCAGAACAGATAAGATATTTTGAAAAACTATTTTTCAAAAGCATTTTTATAAAGAATACTTTCAAAAATATGTTAGTAGAAGAGTATTTTTGAAAGAAAGGTTTATTTTAAGAACGTAATCCCTAGAGCCATATGTCCTTCCTTCGATTCTCCGTTTTGAATCTCTTCCTCTTTCTCTTTTTGGATTTCCCCTCCGCGTATAGATGCTTTTTCTAAGATAAATAGGGACTTCCATACGAAGGACGAAAAACCACTTCAAGGGACTTAGACGTTTGTCGGGCTAGAAGTTAGTTCAAGGAAGTGGAGGGCTTGTTGATACCTTTAAGGTAGACGATGGGAGGAAGGTTCAAATAGCTGTTGGTTAATGAAGGACGAAACCTCATCTTGGTGAAAGGTCAGGAATGGGGAATGTGAACAAGAAGGCTAGTAGTTATCCTTTTGGAGAAATAGGACACCTTATTAGGATTGTCCAAAGAGGCAAGGGCAAAGTACAGGATCTTCTGGAGGGTAGTTATATTCCCTTACGGCTGGTATACCTGATAGGGTTAGGACCGTCCAGGTAGAAATTTGGTTTCCTTTATCATCCTGTTCGAACTTTGTTTGATTCTGGCGCTTCATACTCGTTAGTATCTGCTTCGTTAGTTGAAAACACTGCACCTAAATACTAGTCTAGTTAAGGATCCCATCCTAGTCTCAAATCTTTTTGGTGGTTCGGCTCATCCTCCAATGGTTTGTCGGGATTTGATAGTGTCTATCTTGGACGTTGGATTTGAATGCAATGCCTTCGTCCTTGGTTTCACGGGCTATAGTTTGATTCTAGGGGTGGATTGGCTACCCAGGCGGGGTGCCATCCTAGATTGTGAAAGGAGGGTAGTTAGACTATTGATTTATTATGGAAAGACCCTCATATTTCTTGTGACCCTAGGGGTTCAGTGACGTATAGCTATCTAGAATCTCTTGACGTATCCAACGGTGATTTGGAATCTTTTCGTGTGGTCCGTGAGTATAGTGACGTCTTCGATGAAGTGCGGGGTTTACCTAGAGGCACGAGGTATTCGTGTGTGCCTAGGGGATAATGCAAAGTCAGGTAGGTGATTAGTGATGGTTTTGAAGCAAGACTGGCGAGGACAGCCAGAGTCGGTTAAGTGCCCAATTATTTGTTTTGCTAGTATCATCTCACGTAGACTGTCTGAAATCGGAGGAGGTATTCCTTGGGTGCTTGTCTGATATTGGTTTAGGCCTTTGGAGCTTGTGCTTAGGGGATATCGAGTTCGAATAGGACAGCTTGCGTGGGAGATGGATAGTTGCGATGAGTTCACATGGATTGTAACACCCCACTCCCGCTATGATCACTCACTAAGGGAATGCCATAGCATCGGTGGAGTATTTTAGTGAATATAGAACAGAAAAATTACAACAAGACAGATATAAATAGTACTTGAAATTTAAAACATCATCTCATAACAGCGGAAGTAAAACATGTCTGGTTACATCATAAAACCACAATAAAAGTCAAGTACAATATCCATCAAAATAAAGAAGTACATAATCCCACTCTCATACAATAGCCATGACAAAAGGAAAGATAACTGGGTAACTGGAGCTTTACATCTATCCAAGCTCCTAAAGAATGGAACAGCAATCCGATCAAGCTCCACTACTGCTAGGATCCACCGTAGGACCTGAGGGTTGGGAAAAAAAGATAAAAACAATGGGGTCAGACATAAGTCTGAGCGAGTCCTATAACTTTAACAATACAATCGTTAAAGTAACCAGAGAAGACATAAACTGATATACGGTAACTAATGGGGATGAATGGCTACACTAAGCAGTCAACTAAACTAAGATAAAAGATAAAGACGCATCTACCCTTCCAAAGGTAAATTACTAAACTGCACCACACCAGTCATTCCTAACTTAAAGGTTGATCCCACCCATGGACTTATAAAATTAACTTAATAGTTCTCGCGTACCCCTAGGTGACTAAGTAGACGCCACGGGGCCCTACAATCCACTAGGTGTACACACTACTCCCCATTCGATCGGCTCCCTAACGTAGATACCCGTGCTGGCCCCACCGTGGGGTGTACCATTCCCCAACGTGGCAACCTGATAAAACTAACGGTGCACGGCTTTTATCTACACGATGCAACAACGTCTTATTTACCAGCCCGGGTCCACACACGCATATGAAACCCGTTGGTCATGCGTTGCCACCGCTAACCCATTTTGGCCTCTTATAGTCAAGCCCAGTATGCGTGTCTCGTCCTCGACATGGGTCGAGCCCACTAAGATACGTATGGGTTACTAGTTGAAATGGGCCCCCAGCACAAGCCATCCCCCTAAGCTTGGCCCACACACTAGTGTTTCCCACTTAACCCTTTAATCATGTTTAATTACATGTTTCATCTTGGTTAAGTATTTTATCATATTTTCTATTGGGAACCACTAGCAATTTCCACATACCACCCAAGGTACCCACTTAACCCCCATGCCCCACTACATGCTTATCTGGTTAAGTGTTTCTTAATTGATTAACACCGTAACCGTGTAAAGGACCCCTCACATTGGACCGTCATTTGTAGATGCCTGGTTAAGCCGGTAAACTCCGTGCAGTCTTACACTACAAGCGGGTCCAACCTCGTGTCATTTACCCTTGTTACGTATTTAATTTATGATTAAGACCCCTCACATTGGACTGTCATTTGTAGATGCCTGGTTAAGCCGGTAAACTCCGGGCAGTCTTACACTACAAACGGGTCCAACCTCGTGTCTTAATCGATTAATTACTCCTAATTAATCACCCCCATAATTTGTGTTTATTATCCTGTTTATTTTAGGAATATGGGTGCACCTAACTTAATAGGCAAATTCCCAACTCCAAAGTGTGGGTACACCTAATTTAATAGGCAAATTCCCAACACATAGTATGGGTACACCTAACTTAATAGGCAAATTCCCATACTATGTTCATTTATTTTATGTTATGCATAATTATATTAATTTCACACAATCTTATTAACATATGCATTTAATTATCCCCATCGTTCCCACGTAATTTCGTTCTCATGACATAACACATATAAAAGGTGTCAACTTGCATATGTATGAACATGTTTCAAAGGTGCCATCTTGCATATTAACAAACACATAACTTGCATATGAACTTGCATAACATGTCACATAACTTGCATATAATCTTGTATAACATGTCACATAACTTGCATATAATCTTGTATAACATGTCACATAACTTGCATATAATCTTGTATAACATGTCACATAACTTGCATATTAACTTGCATAACATGTTACATAAACTTACATATTAACAAATACATGACTTGCATATGAACTTGCATAATATGTCACATAACTTGCATATGAACTTGCATAACATGTTACTTAACTTGCATATGAACTCATAAACTTGCATATGAACTTGCATAACATGTTACATACTTGCATATGAACTCATAAACTTGCATATGAAGAAACATACAACTTGCATAATTATCATACATGTAACTTGCATATTATCATACATGTAACTTGCATATTAACATATGATCACAAAGCACAAAACTTGCATAACCCACATACATGTAACTTGCATATTATCATACATGTAACTTGCATATTAACATATGATCACAAAGCACAAAACTTGCATAACCCACATACATTAGCAAACTAACATCATGTCATATGACTTAAAACCCATTAATCCCCAAACAAAACCATATGATCTCATCATATCTCATCTACTTAGTTTAGCAATTGATCATTAGAGTGATAGAAACTCACAACTAGCCAATTTGCACTCCAAATGAAGAAGATTAAGATGCTTAGAATGGATTAGAGGTTGATTAGAGAGTGATTAGCTTGCAACCCTCTTCATAAATTAGTGGAGGCTCCTTCTAAGATTTAATTTGGCGGCATGTAGCCCTCAATTCTATTTTTAGTATGGATTAGTGTAGGTTTAGGGTGTATTTATAGATTAGGTGAGTGTTTTAGGCCCTTAGATTAACCCTAAATTAGATTAGGACCCTTAGATTTCGGAACCTTCCAGAAACCAGCCCTAAGACCAAGCCCAAACCCCAAACTGGTGCACCCAACCACAGAACTCTCTAGAAACTGTGCAGGTTCCCTGTCCCGACATGGGCGCACTTCCCAAGTGCGCCAGTGTATTTTTGTACTGGCGCACTTCACAAGTGCGCCAGTGCATTTCTGGCCTGTTTCGGGTTTTTCTGCCTAACTTCGTTCGTCCATATCTCTTTCATACGGTACCCGTTTTACGCAAACTCGGACTCTATTTCACGTATTTTTCCGAGACGAACGCAATGACGCAGCCCATTTCCCCTGATTCTCACATCTGAGATTATTTATACTTTAATTACTAACCATTAGTGTTAATTGAAATTCGGGGTGTTACATGGATAGTGTCTCGATAGATTTTGTTGATGGATTATCAAAATCGAGAAAAGGTCAAGTAATGGATTATTTAGGACCCTATGTTGATACCATTTTGGGAAAAGTCCATAAAGAACTTTGTAAAGATATTACCGTCACGGTTGACGAAGGAAAAACTTAACTTTTTGGGAGTGGGAGACTTTGCGAGGGCTTGGGGAAGGCGAACCTTGAAGAAGCACATCACTCTAGGATGATCTAACATAGGATTGGTTGGGTTGAGTAATTCTCCGAGTGTCAATCTGATGTTGATTTCGGTCTTCGGGGTTGATGCTTAGGGAGTTACTCTCTTAACCGATATTTATGTGAGTTAAGATGTGCTTAATTATAAATCGGGTAGAACATGTTTGATCGAGATTCCATTCTCACAAGTGAATTTTTGGGAGCTTGCATAAAACCATGAGTATGCAGTTATGTTTAAGCCAAGTATACTAGAAGGAGAATAAGTGAAAGTGGAACGAGGGGCAACAGTGAAATGAGTTCCAACTAATATTTGGAAATAAGAATCAAGAAGCTACGAAATTGTGAAGTTAAAGACGGACAAAGCACAATGGAGTTAAGCTCGAAGAAATGCGACTCAGAAGATTGAAGACTAGATACGCGCATCAAATCTCTTTTTAAGAGTACATCCTTGATTCCTCTTTTCCTGTAGAGCTTACTTGCATGCTATCTTTTAAGTATATCCTCTCGGTCCTATTCTCAATCCTATTTCTGTTGCAAACCCCATAGGGAGTATGACTCATTTGTTAGTAATACATGTTGGGGCTTGCGGGTGTCCGTTGGGTTGACTAAACTTTTTGGGTTTTATAGGATATGGGTTGGTTTTAGGAGTCCATCATACTTAGTTTCCTAGAATCACATATATATTGGTTGGGTTGAGAATTTCTTTGGGTGTCAGTCTGATGTTGATTTCGGTCTTCGGGGCTGGTGCCTAGGGGGTACTTCTCCTAATCAGTATATATGTGACGTAGATTTCCAGTTCGAATATTGCCTAATGGGCACAAAGTTTTTACTTGTTTCTATCATTCGACTATATCTTTAGGTAGGAACAATTGAGTGTAAACATGTGTTTGAGACATGTTATGATTGATGGTTGCAAGTGGATGCAAGTGTTCGCTAGTGGTTGCTCGTGGATGCATATACACACACTATTAGGCACCAGATCGGCTCAGTCACTTCATATTGCATATTGAATATATATGGATGTATTTAGTAAAATAGTTGTATAATGGTTGTATTATCATATGGTTTCTGCATTCGGGTGGATGGTTGTGCACGCATATAGAATTAATATGTATCATTAGGAATTTTTTGCATACATATTGGACTCATGGCACTATCATGAATTGCACTAAGGAGGTCGACTGAATCAGTAGACCGCCTAATTTTGCATTAGATATGGACATATACACACACTGTGCATATAAACATTAAAGCATTAGAATTCTTTTAAGGATAATGGATGCTGGTGTTTGATGGTTGAGTAGATGGACGATTAGATGGTAGGATATACATTCTTCTTGACTTGGAGATTTCGGGGACGAAATCCTTTAAGGAGGGGAGAATGTAACACCCCGTAATTTTATAACATTAAAATTCACAAATTAAAGTATACTTAATTTTTAGAAAAGAATTATGTGAAATGGGTTGCGCAGAGAAATATATATATTGATATATATAAAAATTAAAAATTAAATAAATAAATATGCGAAAAAGTTCAAAACAGCGAATTGGGAGGGGGGAATGACCGAATCGACCCATTTTTGAGGTCGACCCAAGCCCCGCTGGGTCGACTAGGGGTTAATCCAGGGTGTTTGGCTGTCAACCCGTGGGCCGATTCGCTCAAATGCAGATTTTGCATTTGGTTGGTTCTCATGGTTCAGGGTTAATCTAATGGTCCTAAATAACTTCCTACACCTATAAATACATTCTAATGCTAACCCTAAACCTAATTAAAATTGAAACTAAAGCCGTTATGTCGTCGCCATGGAACTCAGTGTAGCCGCCGCCAACTAAAGAGGAAGATAGCTAATCAATTCAACCTAATTCAAGCTTAGAGCTTCAACAACGAATCAACTAACGTCGCTACAACAATTTTGCATCAAGTTTGATCAATTGTTTATAATTCTTTAACCACGAAAGGCAAGTTCGATTTCTCTAATCAAGATAATTATTAAATTAAGTAAGATTAGATACAATTGTGGATTATATGGATATGATGTGAATTATTGACCGTATGATATGATTATGTTGTTAAATTGTGATGTTATCATACATGTTGTAAAGTTATGATCTATGTTGTAATTCTATGATTGGCTTATGTATAATCAAATCATCATATTGTTTAAATGCTAGTTTGGTTATGTTGATTCATGTGATAGATCATATGTATGTATGCAAGTTTTGATGTTGATTTAGACATAAATCACATGTAAGTTAGTAAAGATTATGACATCTATTTTAGATCAAAAGTTAGGCTATGACATGTATGAGTTATATGCTAAATCTTTACATGCTAGTTTATATGTTTAGAGGTAAATTTACACCATTGTTATGTTGCATAAATCACATATGCAAGTTTATATAAAAATATGAGTTTGGAATATGAATCATGTTATGCAAGTTTGTGGTTATTGCCTATGTAAATTTTGTGATGAAAATCTTATTCATAACATGTAGGTTCATACCTTTTAGGCCTATGTTTAGATCTATGATTTTATGTAAGTTATGTGGTAAATTCTCATATGCAAGTTAGGCCTATTTTGTATGTTATGTGAATATGTGGTGTTTTTCCCTTTTTCATGTGTTAGACTATTTCTTAGTCTATCATATATTCTATGCGAACGGACGCCGCGGGGGTTATGGGAAAAATATTGATTATGTTAATAAATGTGAATTGGCATGTAATGGCCTTAAAAGAAGCATATATGTAAATTGAGATATTAATTGGCAAAGTGATATATGGACATAATTAATGTGAATTATGGTCATAAAGATAATTGGAATTTTATTAACATACTTGATTAGGAATAATTAATCCAAATATGAGATGAAAATATCGATTATGTTAATAAATGTGAATTGGCATGTAAATGAGGCATATAACGAATTTGAGATATTAATTAAGGTGAATTGCCTTAAAAGGCGAAAAATTTAATGAAGGCATTAGTTGGAAAATTAATGTGTAGTAATGGACATAGTTTAATTATGGACATAGATTAATTTGAATTTGAATAGGGATATTAAATATTGAGAATTGGCACAAATGCCTAAAAAGGCATGAAATTAATTTGAGATGTAAATTGGTACAATTTATGTACCATAAATAGTGGACATAATTAAGGTGGCATATTTATACATAAATAAATATGGAAATGATTTGTAATTTGAATAGGGAAAGTAATTCAAATATTGGGGGAAATTAATTATGTATAATTAATTGCCTAAGACACGAGGTTGGACTCATTTGTGGTGTAAGACTGCCCGGACCCGCCCGGCAAATCCAGCAGCCACAAATGGTAGCCCAATGTGAGAGGTCAAAGGCCCAAACTAAATGCGTAACAATTGTATGGACACGAGGTTAGGCTCGTTTGTGGTGTAAGACTGCCCGGACCCGCCCGGCAAATCCAACAGCCACAAATGTCAGTCTAATGTGAGAGGTCCTACAGGGGTTACGATAGTAATAAATTAAGAAACACTTAACCAAAGTAAATATGTAGTGGGACATGAGGGGGTTAAGTGGGTGCCTTGGGTGGCATGAGGAATTTAGTGGGTGACATATGTGTGACATGAGGATGTCATGAGAAATACGATTAGAAAAATGGAGTAATTTGAATATAAACAATTATGACATGTAATTCAAATTATTGGATAAAATAGGTATTGACACCTATGAAGGGAAAGGTTTTAATTAATTGATTAATTAATTAAAAATGGACATGGTAAATGAAATGGACTACTTAACCAAATCTGATCCCTAGGGATTGTAAGAACTTAAGTTTAAGTTGGGGGTTAAGTAAACTGGGTTATACAGAATGAGTGGGTTAAGTAAATCTTGGGTAGGTGGGTAATATTAGTACATATAGGCCCACAAACTTAATCGTAAATTAATATGTCTGAACCAGTGAGAGGGTTAAGTAAATCTTGGGTATGTGGGTAATATTTGTGTATATAGGCCCACAAACTTAACCAATACAACCTGTTAATTAAACAAAAGGGTGAGACTAGGTTAAATTAGAAAACACTTAACCAAATTTATACATGTAAGTGGACATGGGGTTAAGTGGGATGTATTAGAGGGGACCAAGCATAGGTGGGAAGCTTGGTGGGGGCCCTTTTTAGTCCAGTAGCCCATTAAGTATCTTTGTGAGCTCGACCCAAGTCGAGGACGGGACACGCCTACTGGGCCTGATTGTTAGAGGCCAAAATGGGTTAGCGGTGGCAACGCAAGTCCAACGGGGTCATCTGCGTGCGTGGGCCCGGGCTGGTAGGTAAGACGTTGTTGCATCGTGTAGGTATAAGCCGTGCATCCTTAAGTAGTATTGGGTTGCCACTTTAGGGGAGTGATACACCCCACTGTGGGACCAGCACGGGTTTCTACGAGTTAGGGAGCCGATCGAATGGGGCACGGTAGTGGGTACATCTAGTGGAGATAGGAGCAGACAGCACCTATGTAGTCAGCTAGGGGTACACGAAGCTACCATTGTTAATTAATCATTAAAGGGGTACACCTAGTGGAGATAGGAGCAGGCGGCACCTATTGTAACAACCCGTATTTTTAATAACATGTTATAATGTAAATCAAGGCAGAATTAAATTCTAAAATCTGAATCAAGGGAAACGGGCTGTGCCATTGCGTTCGTCTCGGAAAAATTCGCGAAATAGAGTCTGAGTTTTCGAAAAACGGAGTCCGTATGACCAAGTTATGGCCCAATGAAGTTTTCAGAAAATTCCAAGCCCGAAAACAGTTCAAAATCGAATTCAGATTCAAATTGCAACCAAGGCAGAATGGGCGGGAATTTTTCCCGCCCCAGGCAGGGTCGACACCAGTGTCGACCCCCCCTATGGGTCTACACCCATGTCGACCCAGGGGTCGACACCCATGTCGACCCAAGGGTCGACCCCCTCGGTCGGACCAGTTTTTCTGGTGCACCATTTGTGACAAGTGAGTCTTGCTCTAGAAGTTTCTGACGGGATTTGACGGACCTTATGTGTTTTAGGGTTAATCCTATGGTCTAAACTAACCTAATCACCTATAAAAAGACCCTAATACCTAGCCTAAGTCATCATAAATCAATCCTACAACTAAACTATGCCAAAATGTCTCTTGATAATGGCCTCCATCCTCTTCATGAAAATATGAGAGTTCCTAAGCTTGTTTGAGAGTTTCTAAGCTTGAGTTAAGGCCAAAGTTCAATCTTTCTTCATCAAAGCAAGGATCTTTTACTTGCTTCTCAAGGGTTTTTCATTGGAGCTTGTCATTTGGGAGTGTTTAGAGTTGCTAGTGGCTTCGTCTCAATCTTATTATATATTAATTATAGTCTTCATAGCATTGTAAGCCCTATACTACTCTTAGATTCTAACTATGAAGTTAAATGTTACATGTTGCAAGTTGAGTTTGGGCCTAAGTATGATATGTGCTTTGATTCGAACATGTTATGCATATGTTTACCCTATGCAAGTTTGTAAAGCTATCACCTTGACCTTGTGCATAGAAAGCTATGACCTTTGATTTGAAATGTTGCATTATGCAACATGAGAACCCTCATAACCTTTATGATAACTTGCATATAATGTTATATGCGAACTTCTAGCCATCATCTTATGTCAATTATGATCATGCTTCACCTATTTGCTTAAATTTGATATTATGCATGTTTTGAGGCCTATGATGTAATATGCAAGTTTATGAACATATCTATGTCTCATATGCCACCATGTTTAACTCGTGGCCAACCTTATTACCTTATGCCCTTTTGTCATGCTTTTGCCAAGTTCCCTCTTTTGATCTATGTTATGTTATGCGAAACGTACATGCGATGGGAATGCGTTGGGTTGGGTAATATTAATGATATGAAAACATGGTTTTAAAATATGACATGAACATTGACTTGTGATTATGTTTGTAAACATAATAATGGACATGACACTTAGAAAATATGAGTGTGGCCAACTCGAGGTTGGGTTGAGTTTGTAGCATAAATCTACCCGGAACCGACCGGCTTAACTAGTGGCTACAAACAATAGGACCCAATGTGAGTAGTTGGTCATGTTGTGCTTAAACCCGAGGTTAGACTAGGTTGTGGTGTAAAGCTACCCGGACCCGCCCGGCTTAACTAGTAACCACAACAAAGTCTAATGTGAGAGGTTGGGTGCATTAAAATAATTAATGCCACATGATAGGGTTAAGTCATGGACCACTTGAGTACTTAACCAATTAAACATGATGGGTTGACGCGGTTAAGTCATGAACCTTGGATACACTTAACCAACTTGATACTTGATTGGATGGGGTTAACCACACTTAACCCACTAGAAAACCCTAGTTACGTGGTCCTTCTCAGCAGTAACCCACTAGGGAGTATAGGATACCCTAGGGACTAGGCTAGGGTGGGGCACGATTACTGGGCTGGAGTGTAAGTGACCAAAAAGACGGCAAAAGTAGGTGCGCCATAGTAGATTCCGACGGACCATGGTCGTGCACATTGTCCGGGGATGAAAGACAGACTTGGGCACCAGTAGGTTTTGACTGTGCGTGCTTGTTTCGTGTCAGTGGTTGACACCCTAGGGCCGGATACACCCTAGGGTGGACCTAGCACAGTCGACTACATTTCATGTTTGGACCGTATGACACCGATACACGACGAGTTAGGCTTTTAGGGAGCCGATCGACTAGACCGAGTAGTTGGACCTTGATTTAGGTCATCTCATGAGTTTGGGCCAGCTTTGGGCCAAGGGATCATTTCTTGTTTATACTTGACATGGATTGGAATACTAGTACACACTTGGTGCAACTTAACCTTGTATATGCGATGCCACACTTGATCTATCTTGTTAACTTTTCACCATGCCAGTTATCACCCTACAGCTCATCCCTGTTTTACATGTTCAGTTAACTTTATTAGTTTTTATACTAATAGTAGATAGGACTTACCAGTCTTTTTGACTGACCCGTTTTCTTTCGCCTCTTTTCTTCCGTCCCCCCCCCCCCCAGGTTTACAGGGTGGGAACACTAGTATCTAGCTTGGATCTTTAGCTGCTTTTCTGGATAGCTCATGTACGGTTTGGACTTGAGCACGCTATGGCTTTATTCTACTTTGGGGATAGTTACTTTATGATTTTCTTTCCAGTTTTTAGTTGATGTTTCTAGACTTTGTTTTGTGGAAAATAATGACTCAGTACTTTGATGTAACTTGACTATGGTTTTGAAATGCTAGTTTTATCCGCTGCTTTACTACTCTTTTTTACTTATATGTTCTGTCTTGTGATATCTGCATGCATGTTTACCTTGTTTAACGCCCCTCCAATGCCAGTGCCCTTGCAAGAGTGGCATTGGCGGAGGTGGGGTGTTACATTTGGTATCAGAGCATAAGGTTTACAAGATTTGAGCAAAAGGTTTTTTTTTTTAACTTACCTTTTGAAAAACTATTTTCAAAACCAATTAAGTATTTTCCAAGAAAAGTCTAGTTATTTTAAAAAAGGCCATTCCCCAAAAGCCATTAGCACTATCCTTCGTTTCCTTGTTCTAAATCTATCTTTTCCTTTTTCAGTATGGCCGATCTTAACCTTCCCGAGGGAGTGACCATTCCCGGATGGTTCCGGAGGTACTTGGAAGCTAGGGCCAACAATGTGGGCCCAGCAAATACCCCCACCGTAACTGAGGTTCCTCCTCCTCCTCCTCAGAATCCACAAGCAGATTTCGCAAAGGTTTGCAAGGACTTTAAGGCGATGGGTGGCAAGAATTTCATTGGGACGGAGACTTTTGTGGAGGCACGAAATTGGTTGAAAGAAACTGAAGATCTTTTCGCTATTTTTGATGTGGAAGACCATAGAAAGGTTTTATTGGCAGCATGGCTATTAAAAGAGGAAGCTGCTTATTGGTGGGAGGTCACTAATGCTACTAGACCTATAGAGACTTGGGCCGACTTTAGGACAAGGTTTGGGCTTAAGTTTCTATCATCAGCTGAGGCGAATCTGCAATTGGAGAAGTTTATATCTTTGAAGCAAGGGGACATGACAGTGAGGGAGTATGTGAATAAGTTTAATCAGCTTGCTTGATTTGGTTTGGACATGGTTAATACTCCCCAGAAGAAGGCTTTACGCTTTGCACGAGGGTTGAATGAGCCATTACAAGGTTTAGCCCTATCTCATATACCCATGGGGGCCACTTTTGAAGGTCTAGTAGACATGGCATTGCTTCAAGGAGACGATAAGAATGGCAAGAAAGAAGTCAATCCTAATGAGACTCAAGCCAAGAAGACAGACTCCAAGTGGGGAGGAAATCAGAGCAATCAGAACAACAAGAACAACAAGGGCAACAAGGCCAAGGCAAAGGACCCAAGAAAATGTAACTTCTGTGGGATTGTTGGGCACATAGCCAAGGATTGCAGAAAGAAGAAAAGGAAGAGGGGTGAATGCTTTCATTGTGGAGTGACTGGACACTTTAGCAAGGATTGCCCCAAGAAGCAAGGACAAGGGCAAGGGCAGAATCAGCGTGCAGGACCTTCTGGAGGGCAAGTGCATGCTCTCAACACTGCTCCAGTTCAGGACCGAGGTAGTATTTCTGTAGAAAGTCTTGTTTATATTTCTGACTTTCCTGTTCGCACTTTATTTGATTCTGGCGCATCGCATACCTTTATTTCGTCTGACATTGTTGAAAGTTTGCACCTAAGTACTAGTCTAGTTGAGGATCCCGTCAGTGTTTCAAATCCAATTGGGGGTTCCACCCATTTATCTATGATTTGTGTGGATTTGAAGATTTCCATCTTGACCGTAGAATTCGCGTGTAATGCTTATGTTCTCGGGTTCACGGGATACGGGTTGATCTTGGGCATGGATTGGTTGTCCAGTTATGGAGCCATCCTCGATTGTGAACATAGGGTGGTGAGGCTCATGACTCGCCTCGGTAATACCCTAGAAATTTCTTGTAACCCTAGAGGTCCCGTAATGTTATGTTATCTTGAATCTCTTGACTCGTCCATCGATGATCTGCAATCTGTAAGGGTGGTCCGAGACTATCCAGATGTCTTTGAAGAAGTTAAGGGGTTACCCCCTAAACGAGAGATAGATTTCTGCATTTATCTAGTCGATAATGCCAAGCCAGTATCATTGCCCGTTAGGCACATGGCCCCACGTGAAAGAAGGGAGCTCAGTAAGCAAATCAAGGAGTTGCTTGAGAAGAATTTTATTAGGCGAAGCATTTCTGAATGGGGTGCTCCTGTGGTATTCGCTACTAAGGCGGATGGTTCGCTTCGTCTATGTGTTGATTATCGAGAGTTGAACAAGCTGACAAAGAAGAATAGGCACCCGTTACCAAGGATTGATGACCTCTTTGACCAGCTTGTTGGTGCTTCTATTTTCTCTCAGCTCGATCTAGCCACCGGATTCCATCAGCTTAGAGTAGCTGAGGATAGTATTGATAAGACTGCGTTTAGGACTCCAGATGGATTCTTTGAATGGCTTGTCATGCCATTCGGTTTGACTAATTCACCCGCCCACTTCGTAGACTTGATGAGTAGGGTGTTCAGGGAGTTCCTTAACAAGTTTGTTGTGGTCTTCGTGGATGATATTCTGATCTTCTCAAAGGATGAGGAAGAGCATGCTAGGCATCTCAAGGAAGTGATGGATACGCTTAGAGCGCATTAGTTGAAACCCAAGTTCTCCAAATGTCATTTTTGGAGAAGGGAAGTTCAATTTCTTGGACATATAGTTTCTAAGCAAGGCATAGCCGTGGATCCCGCGAAAGTGGTTGCGGTTCAAGACTGGAAGACTCCTAGGAATGCAACCGAAGTAAGAAGCTTTCTCGGTCTGGCAGGCTACTATAGGAAGTTCATCAGGGACTTCGCTAAGATTTCGGCCCCTCTTACTAAGTTGACGAAGAAGAACTTAGTCTTTGCATGGGACTTAGAGTGTGAGCTTGCTTTTCAAAGGCTCAAGAGAGCCCTTACCACAACTCCAGTTTTGGCATTACCCGATGGCGGTAAGGTGTTTACCGTGTACACCGATGCATGTGGCACGGGGTTAGGTGCTGTTCTGATGCAAGAGGGAAGAGTGATATGTTATGGGGGTAGGCAACTGAAAGTTCATGAGAAGAACTATACCACTCATGATTTGGAGTTGGCGGCGATCGTCTTTGCACTCAAATCCTGGCGCCACTACCTTCTAGGCGAAAGGTTTGAGTTGTATACTGATCACAAGTCACTCAAGTACCTCTTCTCGCAGAAAGATCTGAATCTAAGGCAGCAAAGGTGGATGGAATTCTTGGCATCTTATGACTTCGAGATAGCTTATACCCCTGGCAAGGGTAATGTTGTGGCAGATGCACTAAGCAGAAGGAGGTTGACTTTGAGTCCCTTGTTTATTGAGATGAAGAACTTAGAGTTCTTGGCAACCTTTGATTTCACGACAACTGTTAAGTCGATGATGGGTTCATTAGCATCCCTTGAGCTTAGACCCACACTTCTTGATCAAGTAGGGACTTCACAGAAGTAGGACCCGCGGATAGTTGAGATCATGGACAAGTTGATTCGTGGTGAGACGTCTAGTCACCATGCTAGATATACTATTGATGACAAGGGTTGGCTAAGGCGTGATGGAAGGCTATGCGTTCCACAAGTAGGAGACTTGGTGCATAAAGTTCTCGAAAAAGCACATGACTCGAAGATGACTATACATCCGGGAGGAGATAAGATGTATAGAGATATGAAGCGCATTTTCTTTTGGGCCGAAATGAAGAAAGATGTGGCAGAGTATGTTTCAAAGTGCATGGTGTGCCAACAAGTGAAAGCCAAGTCAAAGAAACCAGGTGGGCTATTACATCCGTTGGAGGTCCCGCAATGGAAGTGGGAGAGTATTTCTATGGATTTTGTGGATGGATTGCCTAGGTCAAGGAAAGGGAACACGAGCATATGGGTCATAGTTGACAGACTTACGAAGAGTGCTCATTTCATTCCTGTAAAGAGCAAGAGGACCGCATCATGGCTAGCATCTATTTATCTTCGAGAGATAGTGCGGTTGCATGGAGTTCCTTCTAGCATAGTTAGCGATCGTGACCCAATTTTCACTAGCCAGTTCTGGAATAGTTTGCAAGAAGCGATGGGTACGCGATTGAATCTGAGTACAGCCTATCACCCCCAAACGGATGGCCAAACCGAAAGGGTGAATAGAGTGCTAGAAGATCTTTTGAGGCTTTGTGTTCTTGACTTTGGTGGTACTTGGGAAGACCACCTTCCTCTTGTAGAGTTTGCTTATAATAATAGCTATCAAGCCAGCATAGGGATGGCACCATTTGAAGCTTTGTATGGGAGGCCGTGTAGGTCACCATCTTGTTGGTGGGAGACAACAGATAGGCTTATACTTGGGCCCGATATGATACGGGACACATCAGAGAAAGTTGAATTAGTGAGAAGACGGATGAAAGCGGCCCAAGATAGACAGAAATCCTATGCTGACAAGCGAAGGGCAGATTTGGAATTCGAAGTGGGAGACATGGTTTTCGTGAAGGTTTCCCCTTTGCGTAATGTGGTTCGTTTTGGAGCAGTTGGAAAACTGGCACCAAGGTTTGTAGGACCCTTCCCTATCATAGAGAGAATTGGAAAGATGGCCTATAAGGTGGAATTGCCCGAGAAGCTAGCCGGAGTGCATAATGTCTTTCATGTCTCGCATCTCCGAAAGTGCCTACATGAGTCCGCTGAGGTGGTTGAACCAAGCATTCTTGAAGACATGGAGGTAGAGAAAGAGGCAACCTTGAGAAGAGCTCCGATTCGTATCTTGGGAACAGAGATCAAGAAGTTAAGGAATCGAGAAGTCAAATTGGTGAAAGTTCAGTGGAGTGAAGCCGATGAAGATGCAACTTGGGAAACCGAGGAGAAGATGCGTGGGCTTTATCCATTTCTTTTTGAGGGTACATTTTCAATCTCTTTTCCTAGTCAGCGTATCTTTCTTTTTGCTATCCATGTTTATCCTGTTTATCTTGTTATCTCGTTAACCTTGTCATGAGAACCTTAGGTAGAAACCCTTTGGATGAAACATGTATTTGAAACATGTTATGCTTGATGTTTGCAAGTGGTTCTAAGTGTTTGCAAGTGGATACTCGTGGATGCATGATACACATTAGGCACTAAGATCGGCTCACACACTTTCATGTTGCATATGCATGAGTGTTTATGCTTATTCATGGATGAAACTTGTTGTGGTATCACGTGGATGTTGCATATGGATGAATGTTATGTGCACTCATGTAGAGATTACAAATTATGTTAGGAATTTGCATACATATGGACTCATTTCACTAACATACTTTGCATTAAGGAGGTTTACTGAATCAGTAACCGCCTGATTTTTGCATTAGATAAGTACATATACACACACCTTTTGCATATGTTCATACAGCATTTAGAATCTTTTTAAGGACAATGGTTACTTGTGGATGATGTTTTGAGTAGATGGATGATGGATGGTAGGATACGTTCTTCCTAACTTGGAGATTTCGGGGACGAAATCCTTTAAGGAGGGGAGAATGTAACAACCCGTATTTTTAATAACATGTTATAATGTAAATCAAGGCAGAATTGAATTCTAAATCTGAATCAAGGGAAACGGGCTTAGCCATTGCGTTCGTCTCGGAAAAATACACGAAATAGAGTCCGAGTTTTCGAAAAACGGAGTCCGTATGACCAAGTTATGGCCCAATGAAGTTTTTAGAAAATTCCAAGCCCGAAAACAGTTCAAAATCGAATTCAGATTCGAATTGCAACCAAGGCAGAATGGGCGGGAATTTTTCCCGCCCCAGGCAGGGTCGACACAGGGGTCGACGCCAGTGTCGACCCCCCCATGGGTCGACACCCATGTCAACCCAGGGGTCGACACCCATGTCGACCCAGGGGTCGACCCCCTCGGTCGGACCAGTTTTTCTGGTGCACCATTTGTGAAAAGTGAGTCTTGCTCTAGAAGTTTCTGACGGGATTTGACGGACCTGATGTGTTTTAGGGTTAATCCTATGGTCTAAACTAACCTAATCACCTATAAAAAGACCCTAATACCTAGCCTAAGTCATCATAAATCAATCCTACAACTAAACTATGCCAAAATGTCTCTTGATCATGGCCTCCATCCTCTTCATGAAAATATGAGAGTTCCTAAGCTTGTTTGAGAGTTTCTAAGCTTGAATTAAGGCCAAAGTTCAATCTTTCTTCATCAAAGCAAGGATCTTTTACTTGTTTCTCAAGGATTTTTCATTGGAGCTTGTCATTTGGGAGTGTTTAGAGTTGCTAGTGGCTTCGTCTCAATCTTATTATATATTAATTATAGTCTTCATAGCATTGTAAGCCCTATACTACTCTTAGATTCTAACTATGAAGTTAAATGTTACATGTTGCAAGTTGAGTTGGGCCTAAGTATGATATGTGCTTTGATTCGAACATGTTATGCATATGTTTACCCTATGCAAGTTTGTAAAGCTATCACCTTGACCTTTTGCATAGAAAGCTATGACCTTTGATTTGAAATGTTGCATTATGCAACATGAGAACCCTCATAACCTTTATCATAACTTGCATATAATGTTTTATGCGAACTTCTAGCCATCATCTTATGTCATTTATGATCATGCTTCACCTAGTTGCTTAAATTTGATATTATGCATGTTTTGAGGCCTATGATGTAATATGCAAGTTTATGAACATATCTATGTCTCATATGCCACCATGTTTAACTCGTGGCCAACCTTATTACCTTATGCCCTTTTGTCATGCTTTTGCCAACTTCCCTCTTTTGATCTATGTTATGTTATGCGAAACGTACATGCGATGGGAATGCGTTTGGTTGGGTAATATTAATGACATGAAAACAAGGTTTTAAAATATGACATGAACATTGACTTGTGATTATGTTTGTAAACATAACAATGGACATGACACTTAGAAAATATGAGTGTGGCCAACTCGAGGTTGGGTTGAGTTTGTAGCATAAATCTACCCGGAACCGACCGGCTTAACTAGTGGTTACAAACAATAGGACCCAATGTGAGTAGTTGGTCATGTTGTGCTTAAACCCGAGGTTAGACTAGGTTGTGGTGTAAAGCTACCTGGACCCGCCCGGCTTAACTAGTAACCACAACAAAGTTTAATGTGAGAGGTTGGGTGCATTAAAATAATTAATCCCACATGATAGGGTTAAGTCATGGACCACTTGAGTACTTAACCAATTAAACATGATGGGTTGACGCGGTTAAGTCATGAACCTTGGATACACTTAACCAACTTGATACTTGATTGGATGGGGTTAACCACACTTAACCCACTAGAAAATCCTAGTTACGTGGTCCTTCTCAGCAGTAACCCACTAGGGAGTATCGGATACCCTAGGGACTAGGCTAGGGTGGGGCACGATTACTGGGCTGGAGTGTAAGCGACCAAAAAGACGGCAAAAGTAGGTGCGCCATAGTAGATTCCGACGGACCATGGTCGTGCACATTGTTCAGGGATGAAAGACAGACTTGGACACCAGTAGGTTTTGACTGTGCGTGCTTGTTTCGTGTCAGTGGTTGACACCCTAGGGCCGGATACACCCTAGGGTGGACCTAGCACAGTCGACTACATTTCATGTTTGGACCGTATGACACCGATACACGATGAGTTAGGCTTTTAGGGAGCCGATCGACTAGACCGAGTAGTTGGACCTTGATTTAGGTCATCTCATGAGTTTGGGCCAGCTTTGGGCCAATGGATCATTTCTTGTTTATACTTGACATGGATTGGAATACTAGTACACACTTGGTGCAACTTAACCTTGTATATGCGATGCCACACTTGATCTATCTTGTTAACTTTTCACCATGCCAGTTATCACCCTATCGCTCATCCCTGTTTTACATGTTCAGTTAACTTTATTAGTTTTTATACTAATAGTAGATAGGACTTACCAGTCTTTTTGACTGACCCGTTTTCTTTCGCCTCTTTTCTTCCGTTTCCCCCCCAGGTTTACAGGGAGGGAACACTGGTATCTAGCTTGGATCTTTAGCTGCTTTTCTGGATAGCTCATGTACGGTTTGGACTTGAGCACGCTATGGCTTTATTCTACTTTGGGGATAGTTACTTTATGATTTTCTTTCCAGTTTTTAGTTGATGTTTCTAGACTTTGTTTTGTGGAAAATAATGACTCAGTACTTTGATGTAACTTGACTATGGTTTTGAAATGCTAGTTTTATCCGCTGCTTTACTACTCTGTTTTACTTATATGTTCTGTCTTGTGATATCTGCATGCATGTTTACCTTGTTTAACGCCCCTCCAATGCCAGTGCCCTTGCAAGAGTGGCATTGGCGGAGGTGGGGTGTTACACCTATGACGTCAGCTAGGAGTACATGGAATTACCATTGAAGTGGTACATCTAGTGGTGATAGTGGGTACATCTAGTAGTACACGAAGCTATCATCATTCTATTTAGTAAAGAGGGATCAAGTTTCTAGAGTGACTAGTATGGGTGCAGTTAGTGCTAGTACAGTACAGTACGGTACAGTACGGTAGAGTATAGTAATTACCCTATATTGATTAGGAAGCGCCTTTAACGTTATCTTTGCTCATCCTATTATTTTTGGTTGCTTGGTCTTGCCATTAATTCACAGTCATTTCCTTATTTACCAAGCTTATGTCTTATCCTAGTTACTTTGATAATTATATTGTTGGAGTTATCGGACTTGCCAGACTTTATGTCTGACCCCCTTTGTTTCCACCTCTTTTCTTCCTCCCCTCCCCCCCAAGGTTCTTAGGGTGGGAAGCTTGATTTGGATCTCTTTGGGAGCACTTGGATTTGGATTGCTGAAGTAAAGCTCAACATATCTCTTTTATGGCTATTTATGGGATTATGCTTTTTATATTATGTACTCTGATTTTGTCAAGATCGATATTATGTACTTGACTTTAGTCTTTGGGTTTTGGTGATGTAACCAAACATATTTACCTTCCGTTGCAATAAATAAAGTTTTAAATTTTCAAGTACTATTTCATATCTGTCTTGTTGTGATTTTCTGTTCTATATTCACTTAAAACGCTCCATAGAAGTTAATGCATTCCCTTTGTGAGTGACATTAGTGGACATGGGGTGTTACACGTGGTATCAGAGCTGAAGGTTACCAGAACAGATAAGATATTTTGAAAAACTATTTTTCAAAAGCATTTTTATAAAGAATACTTTCAAAAATATGTTTGTAGAAGAGTATTTTTGAAAGAAAGGTTTATTTTAAGAACGTAATCCCTAAGAGCCATATGTCCTTCCTTCGATTCTCCGTTTTGAATCTCTTCCTCTTTCTCTTTTTGGATTTCCCCTCCGCGTATAGATGCTTTTTCTAAGATAAATAGGGACTTCCATACGAAGGACGAAAAACCACTTCAAGGGACTTAGATGTTTGTCGGGCTAGAAGTTAGTTCAAGGAAGTTGAGGGCTTGTTGATACCTTTAAGGTAGACGATGGGAGGAAGGTTCAAATAGCTGTTGGTTAATGAAGGACGAAACCTCATCTTGGTGAAAGGTCACGAATGGGGAATGTGAAAAAGAAGGCTAGTAGTTATCCTTTTAGAGAAATAGGACACCTTATTAGGATTGTCCAAAGAGGCAAGGGCAAAGTACAGGATCTTCTGGAGGGTAGTTATATTCCCTCACGGTTGGTATACCTGATAGGGGTAGGACCATCTAGGTAGAAATTTGGTTTCCTTTATCATCCTGTTCGAACTTTGTTTGATTCTGGCGCTTCATACTCGTTAGTATCTGCTTCGTTAGTTGAAAACACTTCACCTAAATACTAGTCTAGTTAAGGATCCCATCCTAGTCTCAAATCTTTTTGGTGGTTCGGCTCATCCTTCAATGGTTTGTCGGGATTTGAGAGTGTCTATCTTGGACGTTGGATTTGAATGCAACGCCTTCGTCCTTGGTTTCACGGGCTATAGTTTGATTCTAGGGGTGGATTGGCTACCCAGGCGGGGTGCCATCCTAGATTGTGAAAGAAGGGTAGTTAGATTATTGATTAATTATGGAAAGACCCTCATATTTCTTATGACCCTAGGGGTTCAGTGACGTTTAGATGTCTAGAATCTCTTGACGTATCCAACGGTGATTTGGAATCTTTTCGTGTGGTCCGTGAGTATAGTGACGTCTTCGATGAAGTGCGGGGTTTACCTAGAGGCACGAGGTATTCGTGTGTGCCTACGGGATAATGCAAAGTCAGGTAGGTGATTAGTGATGGTTTTGAAGCAAGACTGGCGAGGACAGCCAGAGTCGGTTAAGTGCCCAATTATTTGTTTTGCTAGTATCATCTCACGTAGACTGTCTGAAATCGAAGGAGGTATTCCTTGGGTGCTTGTCTGATATTGGTTTAGGCCTTTGGGGCTTGTGCTTGGGGGATATCGAGTTCGAATAGGACGGCTTGCGTGGGAGATGGATAGTTGCGATGAGTTCACATGGATAGTGTCTCTATAGATTTTGTTGATGGATTATCAAAATCGATAAAAGGTCAATTAATGGATTATTTAGGACCCTATGTTGATACCATTTTCGGAAAAGTCCATAAAGAACTTTGTAAAGATATTACCTTCACGGTTGACGAAGGAAAAACTTAACTTTTTGGGAGTGCGAGACTTTGCGAGGGCTTGGGGAAGGCGAACCTTGAAGAAGCACATCACTCTAGGATGATCTAACATAGGATTGGTTGGGTTGAGTAATTCTCCGAGTGTCAATCTGATGTTGATTTCGGTCTTCGGGATTGATGCTTAGGGAGTTACTATCTTAACCGATATTTATGTGAGTTAAGATGTGCCTAATTATAAATCGGGTAGAACATGTTCGATCGAGATTCCATTCTCACAAGTGAATTTTGGGGAGCTTGCATGAAACCATGAGTATGCAGTTATGTTTAATCCAAGTATACTAGAAGGAGAATAAGTGAAAGTGGAACGAGGGGCAACAGTGAAATGAGTTCCAACTCATATTTGGAAATAAGAATCAAGAAGCTACGAAATTGTGAAGTTAAAGACGGACAAAGCACAATGGAGTTAAGCTCGAAGAAATGCGACTCAGAAGATTGAAGACTAGATACGCACATCAAATCTCTTTTTAAGAGTACATCCTTGATTTCTCTTTTCCTGTAGAGCTTACTTGCATGCTATCTTTTAAGTATATCCTCTCGGTCCTATTCTCAATCCTATTTCTGTTGCAAACCCCATAGAGAGTATGACTCATCTGTTAGTAATACATGTTGGGGCTTGAGGGTGTCCGTTGGGTTGACTAAACTTTTTGGGTTTTATAGGATATGGGTTGGTTTTAGGAGTCCATCATGCTTAGTTTCCTAGAATCACATATATATTGGTTGGGTTGAGAATTTCTTTGGGTGTCAGTCTGATGTTGATTTCGGTCTTCGGGGCTGGTGCCTAAGGGGTACTTCTCCTAATCAGTATATATGTGACGTAGATTTCCAGTTCGAATATTGCCTAATGGGCACAAAGTTTTTACTTGCTTCTATCATTCGACTATATCTTTAGGTAGGAACAATTGAGTGTAAACATGTGTTTGAGACATGTTATGATTGATGGTTGCAAGTGGATGCAAGTGTTCGCTAGTGGTTGCTCGTGGATGCATATACACACACTGTAAGGCACCAGATCGGCTCAGTCACTTCATATTGCATATTGCATATTGCATATATATGGATGTATTTAGTAAAATGGATGTATAATGGTTGTATTATCATATGGTTGCTGCATTCGGGTGGATGGTTGTGCACGCATATAGAATTAATATGTATCGTTAGGAATCTTTTGCATACATATTGGACTCATGGCACTATCATGAATTGCACTAAGGAGGTCGACTGAATCAGTAGACCGCCTAATTTTGCATTAGATATGGACATATACACACACTGTGCATATAAACATTAAAGCATTAGAAGTCTTTTAAGGATAATGGATGTTGGTGTTTGATGGTTGAGTAGATGGACGATTAGATGGTAGGATATACATTCTTCTTGACTTGGAGATTTCAGGGACGAAATCCTTTAAGGAGGGGAGAATGTAACACCCCATAATTTTATAACATTAAAATTCACAAATTAAAGTATACTTAATTTTTAGAAAAGAATTAAGTGAAATGGTTTGCGCAGAGAAATATATATATATATATATATATTAAAAATTAAATAAATAAATATGCGAAAAAGTTCAAAACAGCGAATTGGGAGGGGGGAATGACCGAATCGACCCATTTTTGAGGTCGACCCAAGCCCCGCTGGGTCGACTAGGGGTTAATCCAGAGTGTTTGGCTATCAACCCGTGGGCCGATTCGCTCAAATGCAGATTTTGCATTTGGTTGGTTCTCATGGTTCAGGGTTAATCTAATGGTCCTAAATAACTTCCTACACCTATAAATACATCCTATTGCTAACCCTAAACCTAATTAAAATTGAAACTAAAGCCGTTATGCCGTCGCCATGGAACTCAGTGTAGCCGCAGCCAACTAAAGAGGAAGATAACTAATCAATTCAACCTAATTCAAGCTTAGAGCTTCAACAACGAATCAACTAACGTCGCTACAACAATTTTGCATCAAGCTTGATCAATTGTTCATAATTCTTTAACGACGAAAGGCAAGTTCGATTTCTCTAATCAAGATAATTATTAAATTTAGTAAAATTAGATATAATTGTGGATTATATGGATATGATGTGAATTATTGACCGTATGATATGATTATGTTGTTAAATTGTGATGTTATCATACATGTTGTAAAGTTATGATCTATGTTGTAATTCTATGATTGGCTTATGTATAATCAAATCATCATGTTGTTTAAATGCTAGTTTGGTTATGTTGATTCATATGATAGATCGTATGTATGTATGCAAGTTTAGATGTTGATTTAGACATAAATCACATGCAAGTTAGTAAAGATTATGACATCTATTTTAGATCAAAAGTTAGGCTATGACATGTATGAGTTATATGCTAAATCTTTACATGCTAGTTTATATGTTTAGAGGTAAATTTACACCATTGTTATGTTGCATAAATCACATATGCAAGTTTATATAAAAATATGAGTTTGGAATATGAATCATGTTATGCAAGTTTGTGGTTATTGCCTATGTAAATTTTGTGATGAAAATCTTATTCATAACATGCAGGTTCATACCTTTTAGGCCTATGTTTAGATCTATGATTTTATGCAAGTTATGTGGTAAATTTTCATATGCAAGTTAGGCCTATTTTGTATGTTATGTGAATATGTGGTGTTTTTCCCTTTTTCATGTGTTAGACTATTTCTTAGTCTATCACATATTCTATGCGAACGGACGCCGCGGGGGTTACGGGAAAAATATTGATTATGTTAATAAATGTGAATTGGCATGTAATGGCCTTAAAAGAGGCATATATGTAAATTGAGATATTAATTAGCAAAGTGATATATGGACATAATTAATGTGAATTATAGTCATAAAGATAATTGGAATTTTATTAACATACTTGATTAGGAATAATTAATCCAAATATGGGATGAAAATATTGATTATGTTAATAAATGTGAATTGGCATGTAAATGAGGCATATAACGAATTTGAGATATTAATTAAGGTGAATTGCCTTAAAAGGCGAAAAATTTAATGAAGGCATTAATTGGAAAATTAATGTGTAGTAATGGACATAGTTTAATTATGGACATAGATTAATTTGAATTTGAATAGGGATATTAAACATTGAGAATTGGCACAAATGCCTAAAAAGGCATGAAATTAATTTGAGATGTAAATTGGTACAATTTATATACCATAAATAGTGGACATAATTAAAGTGGCATATTTATACATAAATAAATATGGAAATGATTTGTAATTTGAATAGGGAAAGTAATTCAAATATTGGGGGAAATTAATTATGTATAATTAATTGCCTAAGACACGAGGTTGGACTCATTTGTGGTGTAAGACTGCCCGGACCCGCCCGGCAAATCCAGCAGCCACAAATGGTAGCCCAATGTGAGAGGTCAAAGGCCCAAACAAAATGCTTAACAATTGTATGGACACGAGGTTAGGCTCGTTTGTGGTGTAAGACTGCCCGGACCCGCCCGGCAAATCCAACAGCCACAAATGTCAGTCTAATGTGAGAGGTCCTACAGGGGTTACGATAGTAATAAATTAAGAAACACTTAACCAAAGTAAATATGTAGTGGGACATGAGGGGGTTAAGTGGGTGCCTTGGGTGGCATGAGGAATTTAGTGGGTGACATATGGGTGACATGAGGATGTCATGAGAAATACGATTAGAAAAATGGAGTAATTTGAATATAAACAATTATGACATGTAATTCAAATTATTGGATAAAATAGGTATTGACACCTATGAAGGGAAAGGTTTTAATTAATTGATTAATTAATTAAAAATGGACATGGTAAATGAAATGGACTACTTAACCAAATCTGATCCCTAGGGATTGTAAGAACTTAAGTTTAAGTTGGGGGTTAAGTTAACTGGGTTATACAGAATGAGTGGGTTAAGTAAATCTTGGGTACGTGGGTAATATTAGTACATATAGGCCCACAAACTTAACCGTAAATTAATATGTCTGAACCAGTGAGAGGTTAAGTAAATCTTGGGTAGGTGGGTAATATTTGTTTATATAGGCCCACAGACTTAACCAATACAACCTGTTAATTAAACAAAAGGGTGAGACTAGGTTAAATTAGAAAACACTTAACCAAATTTATACATGTAAGTGGGATGTATTAGAGGGGACCAAGCATAGGTGGGAGGCTTGGTGGGGGCCCTTTTCAGTCCAGTAGCCCATTAAGTATCTTTGTGAGCTCGACCCAAGTCGAGGACGGGACACGCCTACTGGGCCTGATTGTTAGAGGCCAAAATGGGTTAGCGGTGGCAACGCAAGTCCAACGGGGTCATGTGCGTGCGTGGGCCCGGGCTGGTAGGTAAGACGTTGTTGCATCGTGTAGGTATAAGCCGTTCATCCTTAAGTTGTATTGGGTTGCCACTTTAGGGAGTGATACACCCCACTGTGGGACCAGCACGGGTATCTACGAGTTAGGGAGCCGATCGAATGGGGCAGGGTAGTGGGTACATCTAGTGGAGATGGGAGCAGACGACACCTATGTAGTCAGCTAGGGGTACACGAAGCTACCATTGTTAATTAATCATTAAAGGGGTACACCTAGTGGAGATAGGAGCAGGCGGCACCTATGACGTCAGCTAGGAGTACATGGAATTACCATTGAAGGGGTACATCTAGTGGGGATAGTGGGTACATCTAGTAGTACACGAAGCTATCATCATTCTATTTAGTCAAGAGGGATCAAGTTTCTAGAGTGACTAGTATGGGTGCAGTTAGTGTTAGTACAGTACAGTACGGTAGAGTATAGTAATTACCCTATATTGATTAGGAAGCGCCTTTAACGTTATCTTTGCTCATCCTATTATTTTTGGTTGCTTGGTCTTGCCATTAATTCACAGTCATTTCCTTATTTACCAAGCTTATGTCTTATCCTAATTACTTTGATAATTATATTGTTGGAGTTATCAGACTTGCCAGACTTTATGTCTGACCCTCTTTGTTTCCACCTCTTTTCTTCCTTCCCCCCCTAGGTTCTTAGGGTGGGAAGCTTGATTTGGATCTCTTTGGGAGCACTTGGATTTGGATTGCTGAAGTAAAGCTCAACATATCTCTTTTATGGCTATTTATGGGATTATGCTTTTTATATTATGTACTCTGATTTTGTCAAGATGGATATTATGTACTTGACTTTAGTCTTTGGGTTTTGGTGATGTAACCAAACATATTTACCTTCCGTTGCAATAAATAAAGTTTTAAATTTTCAAATACTATTTCATATATGTCTTGTTGTGATTTTCTGTTCTATATTCACTTAAAACGCTTCATAGAAGTTAATGCATTCCCTTTGTGAGTGACATTAATGGACATGGGGTGTTACATTATTACTCTAAATATTGTTATGTTTATCTTATGCATGCTAAAATTGAAGTATTATTTATTACTTATAAAACTAAAGTAGAAAACGAATGTGATGCTAAAATAAAAACACTTAGGTTTAATAGGGGTGGTGAATGTCAATTTCCTGAATATTGTGAATCAGCAGGAATTATACATGACACATCTATTGCTTACACTCCACAAGAAAACGGAGTGGCTGAAAGGAAAAATAGAAGTCTTACTAAAATGGTAAATGCAATGATGTGTAATTCCGGATTTAATACTAGTTTCTGGGGGAAGGCTTACTTACTACATGTTATATTCTAAATAGAATACCTCATAAGAAAAGTAAAGTTACTCCTTATGAACTTTGGAAGAAACGGAAACCAAATCTTGATTGCTATTGAGTCTGGGTTTGTAAAGCGATTGTCTGATTACCTAAACCAAAAGTAAGGAAATTAGGACAAAAGGCTATCAGTGCATATTCTTAGGATATGCTCAACATAGCATAGGATATAGGTTTCTAGTAATAGAACCTAATAGCTCTATTGATATAAATACAGTAATAGAATCAAGGGACATGGTGTTTTATGAAAATAGATTTACGTCTATTCAAAATAAACCGATTCATGAAACGGTGGAGGTCAATACACCTATTAATGAAATGGTGGAGGTTAATGAACCAACTATTTAACCTGTACAAAACACTGATGAAAATATCGATGAAAATGGTGATTCTCTTAGGAGAAGTAAAAGAAGAAGGATAGAGAAATCCTTTGGACCAGATTTCATCGTATATTTGATTGAAGGATCTAGAAATATTGTAGAGCATCAATTAATGATATCTACAAATATAGAATCTGACCCTTTAACATATGCTGAGGCAATGAAATCTCAAGATTTATCATTTTTGCAATAAGCCATAAATGATGAAATGGATTTTAGTATGGGAAATAAAACATGGAAACTAGTAGATTTACCTCCTGGTTCTAAACCAATAGGATGTAAATGGATATTTAAGAAAAAGTTAAAAGCAGATGGCACAATCGAAAAATTTAAAGCTAAATTAGTTTCTAAAGGATTCACACAAAAAGAAGGAATAGATTATTTTGATACTTATGCCCCAATAGCTAGAATTTCAACTATTAGAACTTTAATCGCATTAGCTTCTATCTATAATTTTGAAATTCATCAAATGGACGTCAAGACAACATTTTTAAATGGTGAACTTAACGAAGAGATGTATGTATCTCAACCAAAAGGTTTTGTAATGCTGGGACAAGAACATAAAGTATGCAAACTTATCAAATCACTTTATGGTCTTAAACAAGCACCAAAGTAATGACATGAAAAGTTTGATAAACTTTTATTTCTAATGGCTTTAGGATTTTTGAATTTGATAAATGTGTCTATAGCAAGGTTCATTCAGGTAAAGGTGTAATAATATGCCTTTACGTGGATGTATGCTTATATTTGGAACGGATACTTCAAGTATTGAAAAACTAAATGATATCTATCTTCATGCTTTAACATAAAGGATATGGGAGTAGCTAAAATGATTCTTGGAATAAGAATAAAAAAAAGAGATGTGTTATCAATTACCCAGTTTCATTACATTGAGAAATTTTTGAAAAGATTCAATCTATTCGTAAATCTGTATCTACTCCGTTTGATCCAAATATGCAGTTATACACTAATACTGGAAGATTTATAGAGCAATTGGAATATGCTATAGTTATTGGAAGTTTGATGTATGCAATGACATGCACACGAACATATATTGCCTATGCTATTAGTAAAATGAGTAGATTACTTGTAGCCCTAGTCATATCCATTGGAATGTAATACATAGAACTTTAAAGTACCTAAAAGGTACCATAAATTATGGTATACATTACAACGGTTATCCGAGTGTAATAGAAGGATACACAGATGCTAGTTGGAACACTGGAAGTGAAGATAATAAATCAACTAGTGGATGGATATTCATTCTTGGTAGGGGAGCAATATCCTGGGCCTCAAAGAAACAAACATGAATTGCTGATTCAACCAAGGCTACTGAATTTATAGCACTGGCTTCTGGTAGTAAAGAAGCGTAATGGTTAAGGAATCTATTATTAGAAATTCATGTGTGGCCAAAACTTATGCCACCAATATTTGTGCATTGTGATAGTCAATCTATATTATCACAGGCATACAACCAAGTATATAATGGTAAATCTAGACATATTGGTCTAAGGCACAGTTCGGTTAGGCAAATGCTCACTGAATGGGTAATTACCATAGATTTTGTAAGATCTAGCCAGAATTTGGTAGATCCATTTACTAAAGGACTTGCATGGAACTTAGTGATAAAAACATCACAGGGAATGAGTTTAAAGCCTATACAATAGAATCTCCAGTAAAGGAAACTCAACTCAACATAATAAAGAAATTTGTTATCTTCTGTTCAAAGAGCAAAAGTACTTCGTATGTTTGCGGTTGGAAGCACCATAATATTTAGTATGAAAAACTAAGTATTATCATACATTCCAAGAAGAAGTGCTTGGTATTTATAATGACAAAGAGAGGATGTTCTACTTAGAACTTAATAGGTTTATAATAGATATACTGTTGAGGTGTATGTTATAAGGCACTTCTGATAAACCTACCTATATGAATGCAACAAAGGTGGTGCCGCCTTCTACGAGATTTTGGCTTGATTTCTAAGAGCATTTCATGAAAGAAGATACTGACCCAAGGCCAATCCACGGGTCAAGCATATATACTATCTGGATAGAAAATGAGTGTGTGATAATCTCATCCGGTAGATCATATAGGATCGATGGATCAATGCTTAGTCAACCCATCCATCCCGATATACTTTGATGGATTTTCGCTATGTATAGATTCAAGTCTGTAAGACATCTATTCTTATTCACAATTTTTCCTAAAAATAAATTCAAGAGGAATTTATTTAAATTTTGGTGGAGGATTGTTGGAGGAAATTTAAAATAAAAGGGAAAAAAGAAGGAAAGCACAAAAGGTGGAAATTTGATTTGTCCCATATAATGAAATGTAAGTGTGTTTGCTACTATATATGTAAATGCATTACATATGATATTAAAAGAAAGAAAAGAAGAGGCGAGACATGAAGCATGACATTGGCATGGACATTAATATTTAAAATGTCAAAATATGGGCCTTGGGGATCTTAGAGTCTCGTGATTAGATGGGCCTCAAAATGCCAATGAGCTTGCGCAGAACCGTTGTATTTTTGCGCAAGCAGAATTCAAATTCGTAGCACTTCGGAGCCATTGCAAATGAATGGAAGCTTCTATTCATCATTCAAAATTGCAACGTTTCCGAACTTTTGCAAAACAAAAAGGTGTGACTGTTTGAGTTCAAACAGTCATAAATGTTGGAAAACAATTGTGTCTCCTCATTGCCTATATAAAGGCTACGATTTCAGTTTTGAAAATTACGAATTCATTTCTTCTTCTCCTTCCTTTACATTCTTTCTGCCATTAAAATATTCTCGAGACTCTGCCGAATTCGTGAGTGAATTATACGATTTATAGTTCTGCAGGCTATAACTCAAACATCTTGTCACTGCAGCGAGCAATTCCAAGATAGTGAATCGCCATGTCTGTGCAAACACGCCAATTAAAGATATTCGATATCTGTTCCTTTGTATTTTTGAACAGATTTGTCATTACTCGTGCATAGAATTAAGAGGGCAAATACTGTTTTAGGATAGCGATGACCACATCGTGCCTCGAAGATTTGTGTTCTAAAAGATAAGAAGATACAACGACGAATTCGACATCCAACAAACAAGTGCAAGTCGAAAGCCAAATTGAAGCGCAATAGACTGTTGAATGTAATCAAACCCTAGTTGAGCCTCAATAAACTGATACCACATTCCAACTTGAACCGCTACAAACTGATACTACAATCCAAGCAGAACCGCAAGTTCAACCGGAAGTGTTTAACTGCAAATATAACATGGAGATGAACAACCTATAGAAACCCTAGCAGAGGCTCACGTCGACATCGAACCGCTAGAATAAACTTAGATAGAAGTTTTGAATGAAACCCTACTTGAATCAAAGAAATCAAAAATGCTAAAAAGAGTAAATGAAGAACAATGATTGCAAGTAAGAGAAAGAAGAACTAAAAGAAGAAAAATATTATAAGCTAAACTATTTTAATTTTCTAGGATATTCTTGAATAATCACATTTATATGCATGTAATTTCTTTAAATATCTATTATCTATAATAGAAAGTACAATGTATTAGTTAATGACGTGGGATGTTTATCGGTGCTTAGATCCGATGTGGCATAATTCTTTGGCACTTCCGCATTTCCTTACCCCAGAGTTTGACAAAAATAACACGAGGAGTTCCAAACAAAAAATCATCACCCTAAATACCCCTAGTAACTTCCTCCTCCGGGTTTTTCGTCTTTCCTAAACCCAACTGGTACGTGCGGTTGAAGAAATAGCAAGGACACTTCCACCTGATTTCAGTGTCTTTCACGCTGGCTATCTACTCTTCCGTCCACTCTGACATCGATAGCAGATTTTATCGATCGCTCCTTCGCGAACACCCAGATCTGAAACTAAGCTCAACGACGATGACTCTATCTCCAAGGCACGACAGAGATAATTACCTGGTGTGATGCTTATACTTCATTGACGACAAATCCAATTGGGTGCATGACATCATCAAACTGACAACATGTGTCTCGGCAGCATCCTCTGGACTCAGGCGGTGCCTATTCTTTTAGCAAGGCTTCGTCTCCGATCTAAGATGAATTGATTTTACTCAAGAAAGAGAAGTTCTTTTACTATTCCTGCATGGATGAAACTTTGATTTGAGTTTTCAAATGGATGCAATTTATTCATGTGGAGAGGACAAACACAGCAGGGCCAAGATTAAAGGGTAAAGTCAATTTTTTTAAGATTCCCACAATGGTATTTTTACGAAGTTTTAAAAAATTAGTTTTAAAATCATAATGATTCCCATTGAATTTAAAGAAGTGACACAATATTTTTTGGATAGACTTTATGATTCTATGCAACTATTTCTTATATAATATGGATCCAGCAAAATTTTATGGTTTGAACTTGATGTACGAGGGTTTGTTCTATCTATTATATGGTATGGATAAAATAGAATGCGATTATTGTGATATTTACTCTCTAAATCTCAACTTACTTCGTGTATTCTCTTTGATTTACCAACTATTTTACATTTTCCACCCTCGATTACATTTCATGTATTCACAACTTAATCAGTTGAAAACTGATGTTATCTCAAATATCCTAACATATGCTTTATTTACTTCTTTCTCTCTTCTTACATTCCAAATCAGATTCTCTTAGCAGTTCTATTGTATATGATGTGGTCCAAAGCTCATGAATCGTGTCATCTATAATGAGTAACTGCCTAGACCATAATTTGGTGTTGTGTTAACATCCATTCAATCAATATTTATGATTATGATTTATGTGTTGGAGATTGTACATGAAGTAACATGGTAGAATTTCAACTTCATCCATCTTTCATTTGCATATGTATTTAGAGAACTGTAATACATATTCTTGCATGTAAATTTAGTGTACGAATTCAAGAAGAATTAAGATAATTAAAATATGAATATTAGGGTGGTTTGGTTAAAAATGAGTTTCGGGTTTTGAGTTTTCAAAATTAATTACAAAACATTAAAGGTATGAAAGGAGGACTGGTAGAATGATAGGAAGATGGAGGGGACCGCCGAGGGGATGTAGCAATCATGGAAGGAAGAATTGCTCTTAGTGTTTCTCTTTTTCTCGAAACATGATAAATGGATAAAAGTTTTTTTTATTTTGTATGTTAACTTTGTTCTCTAAAATGGTTGTTTTCCGTAATGTACAGGCGTCGTACAGATTTTTGTATGGACGAAAACCCAAAACCAAAAATGATAGACCAAACAATACCTTTGATTTTTGATAATGTTTCAATATTTTTATTAAGTCAAAAATGAATTTGTCCTTGGCTGGGGCAAAACAATATGATTATCTTCATGACTAAGAGGTTGTTGAACTATGGAGTTAGGTTGCAGCTTAAATTCTCATCAATATTGCTCAAGAACAACAATATAGATGTAAAATCTAAGGTCTTAGACACAAAAGAAGGGACTGTTAAGGTGTATATGAGTTCTTAAGAAGTTCATGTTTCCTAATCTGTTAGTATATAGTTATAATATGTGGAAGACGTTAATATTACATTTCTGTATCTTTATGAACTATTAGGATGGCTTGGCTGTAAAATTGCACATAGATGAATTTATTAATCATAGTTGCTTGCTTTTGTTGGTCCTCTTCATGTGATTCAAGGTTTATTACTAATACATGATATGCATTATGGATTTCTAATCAACATATGATTTGGTACATTGATATTTATCATATATCTATGAATATATAAATCATTAGGACTTATCGTACCGAGGTGTAAAACAAATACTATGATTTATATGCTATTTTGATAATGATTAACTTTCCCTTATTATACCCTGAATAAGTCATGTAAAAGTTTATGATTTTATCTCCGTTTAAGTTTTGCATGTTACTTAGATAGGACCAATCATCAAACTGCAAACAAATTGAATATTTAAAGTAGTCGAAGAGATAAAGATGTAATAATTCTTCAGGAATCAACAGTAAATATACGAATAATGTTTAAGATAATGAATTTATGTTTCTTTTTTGCTTATGCATCTATTTATTTTTCCAAATATACGAGTTTTTGGGCAAAAGAAAAGTTCCACTATGTACTTCTTGATTGAAAATATTCATTTATGTTTACCTATATCATTGTCCAAGGTGGTAGATATTTGCAAAAATGATATATGCATGTCATAAACATGCTATTTTTTTACGTTTTAGCAAACTATTCTGTTGGGCATAAGACTTTTACTATATTATCTTAGTTGTAAAAGGGTACAGTTACTGTTTAAACCGAAAATGGTTCAACACCAAAGGTACATGAATCGTACTTCACCAATATGGTTAGAAATTGAAAGGATCCACAATCGCAAAGTAAACGAGAAAAAGCAAGTAAATGCACAAGGATTTTTATAGTGGTTCGATCTAAAGTAGATCTACGTCCTCTTCGGACGCCATTTCATTATCATGTGATAGATTTACAAAATTCATCATCTCATACATCTCATTTTGGCCCATTCTCTCTTTGTATAATGATTTTTCCTCTCTTTAATGACTTTATTCTCTTTAATCCAATATAGAAATGGTTGGATCCTTATGAATGCATGAATGTGAGAATGTATGTTCCACGGTTTGAGCACTTAGAGGATCAACGGTGATTCCTTGGCGGCTGAGGTGTGAATCGAAGCTTGAAGGAAGATTAATGGCTGTATGAGAGAAGTAGAATGGGGCTTGAGAAGATAAAGATGATGTACCTCGATTTGAAGATGGTAGATCTCGGCTTGGAGATGAAGAAGAATCGAGAGAACCTGAGTTCATCTCTAATGGAGGAAGGAGGAGCCTTGGTCCATTTGATGATGGAGGAAGATGAAGTGTGCTTTGGTCGCCATTAATGAAGCTTGGAGTGTTAGAGAAATGATTTTGGCGGCCCTTCGAGGTCGAGAAGATCCATCCTCCTCAATGGTTGTGAAATGGGGCATTTATAGGTAGGTTTGGTGTGGAGTGGCACAGTCGTAATTACGGTGCGCGAGGACCAAATACAACTGTCATTATGCACTTTATAACTGGATATAACTGTTGCTTCTTGCACATCAGCGGATTTGTGCGACTAGGCGGGTGCCATCGACCTTTGCTATGTACGTGCGAGTCACCTTCAGATATAGTATGAACGACCTCTTAAATATATGTGACTGATCCCATATCTCACGTGCTCTGCTATTGTTGATCCACATGGCTTTGGATTGTTCCAAAAGGTGAAATAATTATTACAGCTTTGCCATCTTCCTTTTCATATATATCTGCTCGTTCATCTCTTGCATGGAAGCCACTCATCCTCATGAAGCTGGCCTGCTCGACCGGTGGACCCTAATGCTACTGAAGCACGGTCTGTTTTAAAGTGTTGCTTTAATGAAGTGTTGATCAACCAGTTGACGCACGACCGAGCAAAGTTTGTACGACTAGAACGGGATGCCACTGCTGAGGTGAGCGATCAGTAGTGACATGGCCTGCACGATCTGGTTGTCATGGCCTGCTCGACCACTCAAGTGAGTGGTGCTCGACCTGGTGCAATGAATGGGATGCTCGGCCCCTTTGCAAGGTTGCTACTTGACCCAACTGTCGACTATAGTGCCTGACCGACCTGATGGAGGCTTGAGTTGCTCGACCGTTTACTGGTGATGCCATTTGATCGACCGAGATGGAAGCTGGAGCAAGGTTTGGTGCAGCGCACTTATAGTATTCGACAAAATGAACGAACAGGTTTCTGGTAGTTAACATTTGCCCCTCGAATCTTGTATTTTTACTTGCTAGAAGTGCAGGATTGGAAATGAGCAATGCTTTTGATACATTTTGCACTGAGGTCTAGTTATAGCCCTTTGTTTGCCATGGCAAGTCATGCTTGGCACCTGTTCTGCAATTTAAAACAAGCGAATGCACAATTTTGGACTTATACTCACCATCGATTGTCCATATCGATAGCGAATTAGTTAATAATTAAAAATGACTTATAGCGAATTATATTTTGAGCTGAATAAAGCCGATTGACTTTAGACTTCTACTTAGAGAAGTTTTTATATCACTTTTCCCCTGCTCGGGAAGGTCTTATGTTTGGTGGCCCTGCTAAGGGAGGACTTTGGGTTTTATGCCCCCGCTCAGGGAGGACATAGGATTTAATGATTGTGCCCCCACTAGGGGAGGACTTTGGGATTTAATGATTGTGCCCTTTCTAGGGGAGGACTTTGGGATTTAATGATTGTGCCTCTGCTAGGGGAGGACTTTGGATTTAATGATTATGCCCCCACTAAGGGAGGACTTTGGATTTAGTGCCCCCGCTCGAGGAGGTCTTTGGATTTTTATATTTCACATGTGGATTTTTATATTTTACATCTGATATCTCAGATGCTACGCAAATGGATTTATCATTCTTCACATATGATATTTTCAGATGCTATACAAATGGATTTCATTCTTCACATCTGACATGTCAGATGCTATGCAAATGGATTTATCATTCTTCACATCTGATATTTTTAGATGCTATGCAAATGGATTTCATTCTTCACATATGACATGTCAGATGTTACACAAATGGATTTATTATTCTTCGCATCTGATATTTTTAGATGCAATGCAAATGGATTTCATTCTTCACCTCTGAAATGTCAGATGTTACGCAAATGGATTTATCATTCATCACATTTGATATTTTCATATGCTACGCAAATGAATTTCATTCTTCAGATCTGATATGTCAAATGCTACGCAAATGGATTGGGTGGCTGTTATTGTCGTATATAATGTTGTTGTATACACAATTATAAGATTTTTTGTTGATGATAACAACCAAATATATATAGTATTATAAATGTATTTGTTATTTTATATATATATACATCACAAACTGGAATATAATATTTATATTTAGCTGGAATACTACTGCACAAAAATTAAGCATTCAAATAGTATTCTATTTAAATATAATATTTTATTTCAACATTTAAACAATAAAAATTTATAACTCCACTATTTGAACACATCACTGATGTACAATTCAGTTCATATTCAATTTCATATACACTACGTCACTCACTCAGTGTAACGACCCATCTTTTTGGCCGATTTTCGGCGGTAATTAAACCGACTTAAACCGTTCAGAAAGACGAATTGTTATGGGTACATACATACATTGAACAAAATAACAGGACTTTTCATTTGCATTACAAAATATTACATCAGAGTTATCAGGAATATATCAGAGTTACACATATATCTATACAGCGGAAGAAACATATAACTATACTCTCAGCGGAAGAATAAAACACAGCGGAAGCTTCAACTCTATCGTGGACTCCAATTCTGAAAGTGCTCTGGATCCTGCTCCAATGATCTATAACTGCAAAACTAAACTACTGGCTGCCCGTGTGGAAATTAATGGGCACCCAGAGTTTAGGAAGGAACAATTAACTTCGGGTCAGTCATGGGCCTGGTGTGAGAACATAAAACATTTGCTTTAGGTTTATTTTAAAGTTGGGAATTTCACCGGACCACACCGCTAAGGCGGAACGGGTTTACTCCATGTGAATGCCCGTGCATAAAAATACGCAATGACCTTTCTAAAATGAAGTTATCATAAGCTCGTCCCACATCACACAATGCAAGCGCACACCAGATGGGCGAGTTTTATCTTATGATAACCAAATGTGCTTTCATACGTGAAAATCCTCTTTTAATACTATCATATAACGTGGAAAACAAATTTCACAAATAAATGTATTAATCCTAGGCAGCATAATACCATTAATATTATGTCGCCATATACATATATATACAAACCAAAATCGTATGGCTCGTATTGGAGATTGGATTTCCAACTTGATGATTCCTGGCACGAAAGATCAATCAGGGATACAAAACGAAGTGCCTCAATGTCTTTTTCATCCATACGCAGACACCAACTACACATCGTCAGGGCAGATCAACGGTTTTCGACCAGACATGGCCCCCCGAACATACCCAACTTCCCCAGGTTCATAAGTGGTTTCCCACTGCTGCACAGCTTCATCATCGATTCATATATAAGTATAAAACCCAACCGCGAGTTTCTCATCAATCCGGGGTGTGAGGTTTGTTGATGTCACGTCATTCACAAAGCGATGCTTCGATAAGCCATTCTTTGATCATCACTAGCTCGTTTCATAACTCGGGTATGCCACACTGACAATTCACGATATATCACTGATTTCAATCAATGCATACCCTCTAAGTTCATATGACTTAGTGACGAGGATAATATATTGCCACAAGTCCGATATACATTAACGGAAACCAGTGCTATGCGGTCAATTTCAACGTCAGGCACACCATCCATACCAATCCGTTCTGGGTCTGAACGGAACAACAACCCGAAAATACTTAAATATGTTCAGGTCTCATGTAACTCATACCTCATATCGGTGGCCTACCTAACTGAGACATTAATCAACAATCAATCTAAACAAATTTAAATATTCTCGGTCTTCATTCGTCGTTTACCGAGTCTTGAATTGCTTCATAACGTCGTATTATTACTTGGAATGGTTTCGAACATGTATTCGACCCCGGTCTTTCCAAGTAACAAGCGAACTTTAAAACAGTAGCTATGGTTTACACAGGCCTTTCAATTTAAATCTCCTTCCAAAAGATTATCAATTCATATATAATTCAAGATTTGAGTTACTTTAATTTCATACATCTCATTATCATCTTATCTCTTCTTTGAAATCAAAGATTATACCTTCGCTTCAATTTCTTACCTTTAATTCCCTTGAATCAAAGATTTGATTATATCCCCAATTACGATATGGATTTCCACCATTCAATCTCATTGGGTTTCAAGAATGATATTATTGAAGATACGATTCACGAAAAATCCAATCAATCGATATTGAATCATAGATTACACAGAAATCTTACCACTTATATTCGATATGAATTCTCATAATCAACAAATACCATAAGTGGAATAACGATATAATAATATCTTTCAAATTCCCTAGATAGTATACGTTTACATCATGAGGTTTCATACCAAATATCGAAGATTATTTCTATCTAACTTATTTCAATCAGGGTGAAACCCGTATCTTAATTAAAAGATTTATTCGATTCTTCGACATTAGATCTGGATAGAAATACCATCAACTTATTTTCAATATTAATTACCGTATCCAACTCATATTATAAGCGGAATAATGGTGAATTACCTTTTAAATTCCTCAGATAATAAAAGTTTTCATTTACCAAATTTATATCAAGCATTCGAAGATTTATCTCTAACCAAATCCAAATTAAAATTTGGAAAAGCCATTTCAACGTCATATAAATATTTCCAATACTTTAACAACCTTTATAATCATCCCTATAGTCAAATAATGGTTCGTTCTTTAAATTCCAAACCAATAATAGCATTTGGGAATGTTACCAAAGTACTGCTATTAAAATAGCCCTTCTTAAATCAAATAGATTTAAAATTACTCGAAATGCAAGTATTCCAATTCAAATCTCCTTTTTGGGAGTTATCATAAATTTGTTCACTTAATAAACTTGTTTTATTCGATTTCCGTTCTGATCGGCAATTACACGCATTCAAATTTGTTTGAATATAACTCGAAAATCATATGTCGAAAAATCGAAATTGTTCTTCTTATTCAAATACTATTATTATTTGAAATCCAATGCGCGTTATTTCAAGTCAAGTTAATTTCAAATAATCCATTCAAACTTGAAATCAATATTTATGAATTGTTGCATCATAGTACCTTCTATTCAAACCATATAATGATTTAAATATGAATTATTCAAATTCTTTTCAAATTTTCTTTATATTTCCAAATCATTTGAAACAGTTTCAAAATATATTTCAAAATATATTTCGAATTTACCATCCCGTTGTCAGATCAGTTAGGGATAGCCAGAGAGAGCAGGAAACTGAATTTCCAAACCCAAGCCTAGACACCATCCTCTCTGTCATCCTAGAACGTTCTGGTGTCTATATATATTCATATTATGTTTCAAAACATATAAAAACCATATTCAAATTTTCAAAATCTCATTTTTGTAATAAATTGAACATGATAATATTTAATATTAGAACATCAACTTCGTTTATATGGAAGGGGAATAAAATCGATCACTTGTATAATCCCATAACCATGGTATTGTGTGTGCATCATACAACAGAATAAATCAACCATATATATATCAGATGATAATGAATTATCATTATCATCAACAACAAACAATCCAATTGTGCACAAGCGTTACTGTCGATAACGCTTCCAGTGTTCAGTGTATTGTCTAACTACATGCACATCCATTCACATAATAACGTCCATCACACGATCATCATCAACAAATTATAATTATCTAAGCTAATTATAATTAATTAATTTAAATAATAATTTAAATAATAATTTAAATTAGAAGTTCTCACCTGATGCTCTCCAGTTTTTGAATGTCAGAATCTCGTATCAGTAGCGAACAAGCCAATAGACAATGATACCGCTATGCGAACTACTTCTCTTTTTTTTTTTCTAAAGTGAAGACTATGTCAAAATGAGTTCGACGATCCTAACGGTGTTCGATTTCGACCTTGCACCTCATTCGATAACAACCAGCAACAGCTCTCCGCATCCCTCACAAACAATCTGCCTCATTTTACCAGGTTGGGTCCAACTGCACCTTCCTTCTTCTGTCTGCAGCTCAACTTGGCATATACTCCTTCCCCTTTATACACGTTCATACCAAGATCTCCATTTCCACTCATATTTCTATGCATGCAACATGAATCCAACAGCAAAGCTCCTGTCATCCTTTCCGCTCATAAAAATATATATACTCCTTTCTTTAATTTCCGCATGCGTGCCGCTTTCATGGAAGAAAGAGAGGGAGCGAAAGTGGAGAGTGCGGAGGAGCTGCATGGCGTGAGGGCTTGCGAATGGGAGGGGTGGTGACTGGCAATGGGAGGAGGATGGCCAGAGGCCGCTTGCGGTGGTAGGGTTTTGATTTGTCGCCTCATTAGCGCTGAACGGTGGTTTTGAAAAGGAACCCAGCATGGAGAAAAGGAAGAGGAGAGGGCAGATGGCTGTTGCAAAATGGAGAGAAAGGAAGGATCTCACGGGTTCTGGTGGTGCTGTAGGCGTTGGTGGTGAATGGAAGTGGCACGGGTGAACTGAGGTGTTGGAAATGATAATGGCAGTGGTGCCTAAATGGAAGGGGAGGCCAAACGTTTGCTGTAGAGAGAGATAGAGGAGGGGAAAGGGAAGTGGGTTGCCGGAGAGTTGCCTGAAGATGCTGCATGCAGCGGTGGTGCCAAGTGGGAAAAATGGTGGACTTGTGCGGAGCTTTTGTTTCAACAGGTGGGAAAGTTTGTTTCTTTTGAAGTGAGAGCTAACACAGGAAAGAAAGGGCGTGTTATGGGGAGGGAAAGTCTTAAGCTGATGGTTTCCAAAGGAAGAGAAAATGGGCGGTGCTGATGGGAAAAAAATGGCGGAGCGGATGTTAATGGAGACTGTGGAATCTAAGGAGAGGAGAGAGAGAGAAGGTGGCGGGTTGAGAGTGGCTAGGAGTTACGGAAGCATCTCAGGATGGTAGAGCATGGTGTTGGTTTCTTTAGGAGGAAGGCTTAAGCTGCTATGAACTGAGAAGAGAAGAGAGAGGAAATGAGAGCGGAGTGTGGAGGAAAAATGATGGTGGTGGAGTGCTACGGAAAAAGAACAGGTGGAGTAGGACAGAAAGCACGGTGGGAAGGAGGAAGAAGAATAATGTGGTGGGAAGAAGCACGTGAGGAAAGATACTTCGTTAAGTTGCCATGCGGGTTCAAATGGTTAACATATAAGACGTTGAACAACGCAAATAACACGTGTTGGCCCAGAACGATGCATGCATTACAAGTGGAGAGACACGTGTTGGGTGAATTCTTGAACAATGAACACTTGAAGACAAGAAACGTGGAAGCCAACAGAACTTTTGATACACGCGAGCACCATGCTATGCCAAACTAAACAAGTGTCCTACGTTGTGTTTTAAATCTTACCAAGCCTTGTTCGTTCTTATGGAAGGAATACAAATTTTATTTTATTTCAATTTTTTATTTATTATTTACCCTTATTAATCCAATTTCGTATAAATATTAAAATATACACAAATTCTCTTAAATAAATAAATAAATTTATATCTTTGATCATATGTTATCAAAATAAGAATATTACTTTAAAACATTTCATGTTTGGTAAAATCCTTAGAAATAAATCATACTTTACAAAATATATATTTATAAAACAAAACAAGAGATTTATTTATAAATTATTTAAATCAATATTATATTTAAATCTTAGTTAAATCAAATTCCTATTCAGTAAATCCAACAGATTGCATAATAAAACATTGAAAATTTAGGTCGTTACACTCAGTTGTACATTTTTCATCTATACATATTCACTGTTACACATACACACAACTACTTCAATCTTCATCTTCAGTCTTCACAGCTCATAGTCAGTCCGGTCATCTGCTTACATGTCAAAAACAGAAACACACATAATAATTTTGAACACAAATAATTTCATATTCTAGCAAATATTATTTTATTTTTAAAATTTATTTGCCTCAGAATTTTGGTGTGTTTCTCATCATTTTTCATGACTTGATCTGATATGTATATATTTATGGTACCCACTGATCAGCCTCTACACACTACACCGGTTTGCTGATCAGAACCAGTTGATTCTGAACAGCCACAACACAGTATAGCGGTCTGCTAATATATATTCGAATAGACACATACACACATATATTTATATACATACTGTATATGTACGTATATGTATACATACATGTCAACAACATGTTCAACATAGAAATGAATTGGAGCAAATGAATACAAACATATAGCCAAAGTGGTCGAGCCAGTTCATTGTTCAAGTACATCACGGCATGGTTCAAAACATGATTCAGCATAACAAGGGAAAGGTGAAACAAGCTCAGGTTCATGGTTCAGCAGAAAGGTACAACCATCAAGATGTACAAGTGCAACAGTAATGAAGCTTGAGCATGGCAGGTGGAGCAATCATAGTGAAGACAAGACAAGTTCAAGTACATGTCACAAACAAACAGCATGAACATTATAAGTATGCAAGTGGATACATCAAAGTTGAAGCATGCATGGTGTATGGTGAATGACAACATTCTCTAATGGTCGAGCAAACTCAAATGGCATACTCAAGTATGCACAGAAATGATCAGAAGTAAAAAAGCAACATAAAACATAATACAAGACAACACAGATGGCACAAATGAGTGAAGCAATTGCATGGTGATCAAGCCCAACAAACGTTCGACAATATATAAATAGCAAAACAACATAAGCAAATATGTGAGTCAAGTTGGCAAGTCAGCATGGACAACAAAGTGACAAAACAAGATAATAAAGAACAAGGTAGTGTTTTTTTAAGGGGCATAGAAACATGTGGTGCAAGCATGGTCCAGTAGACAAGGCAAGGTAGGTTCAACATACATGGTGACTCAAATTAGCTGCAATATGATACAGTCAATGATACATGTACATATACAAGATCAGGATTCACCAGGATATCAAAGAGCTAGTTTTTGGAAAAGATTTTCAATTCAATTATTTCCTGATATGAACTCAATTTATGTGTTTCCAAAATTCTGCAAATATTTTTGGCAAGGATCAATGCAAGTGCAGAAAAATATTTCATTTTGTTTCCAGCATTGGACAAAGGTTTTTTGGAAAGTTTTCAATTCGCAGATAACACATGTCATGTCTCGGCAAGAAATCATTTTTGGAAAACGGAAAATAAGTTTTATTAATTTCCAGAAATTACTTTAACACAATTTTTGGAAAATAGGATTGCAGAGAATTATCAGGAAGTTTGAAACTAAGATAATCGATTTTGAAATGGAAAATTGTTTCCTGTTTTTCATTACTAAATAGAGTATTAATTTTCAACAATAAACATTTTGTTTTGGAATCATATTTGAATATTCCCAGATATTAGATGCATCTCCACAAATTCACAGGGCATTCAAATTCAAGATTCAAGCAAAAAAATTCCAAGGAGAGCCACGATTAATGAGTTTCTAGAAATGGCAGTATGTTCACACCTGGGCAGTTAAAGCGCTCAGCGGTTCCATAGCGGTGGAGGTGCAAAAAGGCGTAGCGGGGATAAAGCGGGGAAACAGCGGGGATATAGCGGAGGCGCAAAAAGGTTCATAAAATGTGAAACCAAATATTTAAAATTAATTAATTATCATTTTCACATTATATGTGTTGAAGAAACCAACATTAATTAATCATATATAGTAGAATCAAAGAATATCATGGTTACACACATTAGATTTGATGATTATAATAGATTTCCGAAATATATTGGACACTAATGCCTTAAAATTAGCTCTTTACACTAACTTTATTGATTTTTTTAAAAAGATAATTAGTCAAATCAACTTTTATATATGAATATTGCTAAAGCGGATGGTAAAAAGCGTTGATTTAGCGGATGCAGCGGGAAATAGCGGGGCTACAAGCGGATCTACTGTTCATCAGCGCTAAATTGAAATAGCGTAGTGGTTGAAGGGCGCTACGGACTATAGCGGGGATATTGCGGGGCTGTAGCGGGGCTTTAACTGCGTAGGTTCACACAGGGAAATCACTTGAGCCTTTTATAGTGGGACATACATGTTTAATGGGATGAAAACATTTTCAGTAAAACATATATGGAAAGCTCAGAACAATTTCCAGAAATAATATCATTTAAGAATAAGACTAGATTCAATCTAGCTTTCACACGTGTCTTTTATTCACACATGTGGATTCAATCTCGCAAATCAAAAGAGGAAAGCAATACAAAATCAGACCAAGCCATTAGTCGAAATCATAGGCATAAAGGATATGAATATCTTATTTGAACACCCATACATCACTGGCAATTAACTATCGAAACCACAAAACAATTCTAAAGAAATTCAAGGAGAAAAAATATCACAGAGCTCACTTTTTAGGGTTTCGATAGAGAACAAATCTTAAATCGAAGTATCATAGAGCCACACAGTTTCGAGCACCAAAGAGAAATCCAGATCAACATCAATCGATCGATTTGAGGGACGAAGAAACCCTAATCCCCAATTTGAAGCCATCAATTTTATTTTCCAGGAGAAGGAAGAATCGACCGCCATTTTTTTTATTGCAATACCAAAGTGATCGGGCAAGACAAAGAAGGGTAGACACAAATAAAAAGGGGTCGGCCAAGTTTAAAGTGCTAAAGGGGTTTTTATTTTAAATCTCTTTTAAACTAGGGTTTCTCATTTGTCTTTTATTTTGTATTGTTTTTTTTTTGAATTTGAGTTATAAACCATTCAAACAGTTTCTAGGTCTGTAAAATCTTGGAAACCAGTTAGCGTGTTAACTAGCAGTTTACTAGAGTCTGTAAAAACTAGGGTTACCGATTATAGGGTTTTAATCAGCGGAAATATGATCTAGGGGATTAGATCAGTCTAGGGTTTTGAGCGTAGGTTTAGATCAGGAGCGTGGGGTTCGCAAGTTTACATGGTCTTGCAAGCGGGATCTGTTCTATCACCTAGTAGAAACCTTAGGAATGCAGCAGTAGGCAGGATTTTGCTAAAGCTGGGTATATCTTGTATCATTTACTTTTCGCATTTCTGTTTTATCTGTATTCTGTGATTTGATTATTATTATGATATCCCATCAGATTTTAGCGAAAAATTGTAATAAACCCTATTCACCCCCTCTAGGGTTAATCTAGATCCAACAAGTGGTATCAGAGAAGGTATGTTGTTTAACTCTAGAGTCATGGTTAATCCTAGTTGTCAGTCTTCTGAGAGTCATCCAGTGATATTCCAACTATTTTCAATGGGGCAGATTTTTTAATTTGGAAATCGAAAATTGAAATCTATTCAAAATCTGTTAATGTTGAATATTGGAATATTATTGAAAATTTGGGAGATATGCTAGATAAGAAAAATAAAGTTATCAACACTCGTGTTATACATATTCTGTGTACTTATCTCAGTATTAATCAACTTAAACTTATCTCACATTGTTTGACTGTGCAGGAAATTTGGAGAACTCTCGACGCGCTGTATGGTCAAAAAGACGACAACTGCTCAAAACCCGTGAAAGTCAACTCAGATTCAGAGTTTTTCTTCACAGGATTTACAAATGACAATTAAGATGGATCAGTTAATGGAAATTCAACCGAAAATGATAAAGGAAATTTCTTACATGAAGATTTAGTTTATATATTTGTTGATTTAACTAAATCTGTTGATAAACTTCAGTTGAAAAACAAATCTATGAAATCCAAGAATTCTGAGTTGACCAGCAAAATTGATGAATTGGAATCACAATTTGAATATTTTAAAAATTCTTCAAATTCAGATTGCAAAAATTGTTTGAAATTGAAAACTAATCTTGTTCATCTCAATAAAAATATTCAAAAGTTTGAAAAGGAAATTCTGATCTTAAAAGAAAACAAGATTGAGTTATCAAGTTTGAACAATTTTCTACAAAAGGAAATTGAAAATTTTAAGATTGATATACATTCCAAATTTGAAATTGCCGAAAAGTAGAATTTGTTGAAATCCAATTTGATTTTGAAAGAACTTGAGAACGAGATTGAAAAATCTAAGAAATTTGAGTCTAAAAAACAAAAACGATTTGAATCTTAGATCTCTGAGTCCCAAGCCAAAATCAAATTACTTGAAACTGAAAATTTGGTTTTGAAACAATATGATGTTGAAAGGAAGATCACTAATAAGCGATGTTCTGATTTAAAAAAAGAAAATAGTGATCTTAAATTCAAAATTCAACGATTAGAATCCACTTTGGATAAATTTTCTAATGGGGTAAAATCGTTGAATATGTTGTTGAAAAATCAAGTTTCTATTGGAAATAAATATGGTATTGGCTTTGGGAAATATAATGTTTTTGAAAATGTCAATTCAAATGGTTTTAAAAATCCCTCAAGTTGCTTTAAGAAGGATAGTTTTGAAAATATGAACTCTGGATATTTCAAAAGTTTTTTAAATCACAAACGTGATAAGAAATTGTTTGATAACAGTCTATCTAATCCATTTTGGACCCCAAAAAGAAAGAAAGTGAATTCATATAAATTCAAACAGATTTGGGTCCCTCATGGAACTTTGGTAAATTCTGATGGATTGTTATATAAACAAGTTTGGGTACCTAAAGATGTGAACTAAACTGTGAGTGGTTTTACAAATTTTTTGAGATCACTCGATTCTCTAAACTGTTAGGTACTTGAGGAGGCTGAGGAACTGCTAGGCAAAAGAGATTTGGATTCAAGCTGTTCAATACTTCTATGATCATTCACAGTTCCTTAGCCAAGATTGTTGAGTAAGAGATTCATTTGCTTAAAATGAATTTCAGGTAAAATCTCTAGACTCACAATTTCTTTTTGTATATTCTTTGCTTTTATTTTCTTTGCTTATTCCTCCTTCTACCCCTTCTGTTTATTTTCTGTATCTCTTCTGTTTTTGTTTTGTCACTGCCATATATTTTTGTCTTTCTTTTGTACTTTCTTGAACTTCCAATTGTAGAATTCATATTTTCTGGAAATTCACTTCATTTGTATAAAACTCTAATGTTTTAATCATTTCCAGATCTTGAATTTAAACTTGTACATTTCTGCAATTGTTTTGAAGTTTAGTTTCAGTTTTCTGAATTCATAACAGCTTTGATGTATTCTTGTCATATCTTGAACACTGTTAATTTGAATTCTAAATTTTTGAGGATTTGAAAGTTTAATGGAATTTCACACACCACTGCTATTTTTGAGTTTTCACTAATTCATTTTAGAAAAGCTTGAAATAATACACTCATTACAGCACACCAATATTTATCAGTTGTGATCATTTCATTATTTTTCAGATTGGCTTGGATATTTTGAATTGTCTTGAATCACAGTGATACATCTTTATTCATGATTATTATAGTTGAAATTTGTTTGTTTGAAATCGTCTGAAATTCTTGATATTTTGAATATCACACACCTCTTAAATTTGAAATTATCAATATTGTGTGACTAATTCATCATATCTCAAAACTTGACATTGATTCAAGTGATTTCAAATAAACTATTGTTTAATTTTCTAGATCATGAATATCTCTCAAATCTGATGTAAATGATCTAAAATTAATCTTGTGCTTGTCAAAAATTCTTGTGAAAAATTCTTTGAAAATCCGATCTTAAATCTCTCTATTATTTCATGGTTATTTGATTTAAATATTTGTTTGTTTAAAATCATTTGAAATTATTAATTTATTGAATCTCACACATATCTTGGATCTGAAATTTATAATCTGGTTTGATTGATTCATTGAATTCTAAGCTTTTCATATTCCTTCAAATGATTTCAAATAAACCATATATTTAATCTTGAATCATGAACCATTCTTTGACTGTCTGAAATATCTTTAAACATCTCCTTGACAAGTCTGCTTTGAAAATGTTTTTGTGTTACTCTGATATTGATTTGAAAATTTTGGGTAACTACTTGCTTTGATTAATTTTTGGTCTGCTGCTCTAATAAAAAGGAATCCCTTTGAAAAAGTTTTTTGTTGACTGACTGTTTTGAGTAAAACTGCTTGCTACTCTGATAAATGTTCCTAATCTGTGATCTAGTCTGCTTGGGCTTAATGTATGGTTATTGCTGTTGAGATACCCTTGTTCGTCCCCAATGTCATGTTAAAATCCTCATTAATGGAGACATCAAGTGGTATTAGTGTAGAAATACTGAATTTTTTGTATATATTTTTTAATCCATCTTGTATAGATCTTTCAATTTCCTCTTGTAATTGATTTTCAATTTTAAAATTATTTATTGACTATTCATTCAGAAATTGAAATCAATAACCAAACTGAACTGTATTATAATTTATCAAAATTATTATCATATTTTGGAATTGGGATGAATCGTGACTGCAGTATGTTTCACAATATGAGGATATTTTATTTAGATTTTTCATGATGGTTGAACATTTATTATAATATCTTTGAATTAGCAATTATTTCACGACCATCTCCTTTATCTATCAGCATTCTGCCATCCATGATAATTTTATATTAATGTGGAGAGTTAATATGTTTTAAAAATATTTTTTCATAGTGGAAATATTCGTGATAGAAATAGGACTATGTTTTATTCAGAATTAGTGATAATTGAAAATATTCAATGATCCCGGTACAGTCGAGCATATTTCATAATGTGATTAATTTAGAAATTTATTTCATAAACCATTTCTGTACCTACCACATTTCTATCATCCATATTGGTTTTATATACTAAGGAGTTTTTCCTTTTAGAGCTGAAATGATAAATATATAATTAATATATAAGTGTGTCTCTAACCTCATTTAAAAATCCAAGCTCTGGTCATGCATGGTTAAAAGACAACTTATAATTTAAGCTACGACTGACCTCATTTAAAATCCAAGCTCTGGTTATGCGTGGTCTGTGTGCTCTTAAATAAAATAAAATGAAAAAGGAAATAATGTACTATAAATAGAAATTAATCTGAAATACTCCTTGGTGTATAAAAACTAGCCTATCAATCCATTTTCTAATTTGTGAAATGTGTTGAAATCTTATGACGTATTATGATTTGTTGATTGATAGCTATTGGGATTTGAGATTATACTATTTTGTCACTTAAGTTGAATTTATAATTATAGTCCGAATCCATCATTGTTTTTGTGCTCATTTTTATAAAATTCTTTTGGAAAATAATCGGAAATATATGTTTTTGAAACTCTCTCCATAATATATAAAATTCATCGTAAATCCGTCATTCTCTACAATGTGAAATATGCCATTAGTTCTTAGTTTATTTTGATTTTTGTTTGGTTGATTGAGATTTATGATGACCATTCTTCCTCTTAAGCTGAAATTATATTTTTTAGTCATTTTTCATTTATATTTTAATGTCTGTATCCTTTTGATGATAACAAAAAGGGGAGAACGGATTGAGATTTTGATTTATGAGTGAGTATTTTATAAATATTTTTAATTTTGAAAATTCATTCAAGTGAATATTTTATAAATATTTTTAATTTTGACAATTCATTCAATTCTCATTTCTCGCTCATGCACATTTATAGGGGAAGTTTTCAAATAGGGGGAGTTCAGTTCTTCACTGTCAAACACATTTATAGGATTCAAAATCTTAATATTTATTTGTCATCATCAAAAGGGGGAGATTGTTGTATATAACGTTGTTGTATACACAATTATATGATTTTTATTTGTTGACAACAACCAAATATATATATATATAGTATTATAAATGTATTTGTTATCGTACAGTTTCATATATATACATCACAGACTAGAACATAATATTTATATTTAGCTGGAATACTACTGCACAAAAATTAAACATTCAAATAGTATTCTATTTAAATATAATATTTTATTTCAACATTTAAACAGTACAAATTTATAACTCCACTATTTCAACACATCACTGATATACAATTTAGTTCATATTCAATTTCATACACACTACGTCAGTCACTCAGTTGTACATTTTTCATCTATACATATATTCACTGTTACACATACACACAACTTCTTCAATCTTCATCTTCAGTCTTCACAGCTCACAGTCAATCCAATCATCTGCTTACATGTCATAAACAGTAAGACACACAATAATTTTGAACATAAATAATTCATATTATAGCAAATATTATTTTATTTTTAAAATTTATTTGCCTCAGAATTTTGGTGTGTTTCTCATCATTTTTCATGACTTGATCTGATATGTATATATTTATAGTACTCTTTGATCAGCCTCAACACACTACACCGGTTTGCTGATCAGAACCAGTTGATTCTGAACAGCCACAACACAGTATAACGGTCTGCTAATATATATTCGAATAGACACATATACACACACACATATATACACATACATTTATATATACGTATATGTATACATATAGGTCAACAACATGTTCAACATAGCAGTGAAATGGAGCAAATAAATACAAATATATAACCAAAGCGGTCGTGCCAGTTCATTGTTCAAGTACATCACAGCATGGTTCAAAACATGATTCAGGATAACAAGGAAAAGTTGAAACAAGCTCAGGTTCATGGTTCAACAAAAAGGTAGAACCATCAAGATGTATAAGTGCAACAGTAATGAAGCTTGAGCATGGCAGGTGGAGTAATTATAGTGAAGACAAGTTCAAGTACATGTCACAAACAAATAGCATGAACATTACAAGTATGCAAGTTGATACATCAAAGTTCAAGCATGCATGGTGTATGGTGAATGACAACATTCTCTAATGGTCGAGCAAACTCAAATGGCATACTCAAGTATGCACAGCAATGATCAGAAGTAAAAGGCAGCATAAAACATAATACAAGACAACATAGATGGCACAAATGAGTGAAGCAATTGCATGGCGATCAAGCCCGGCAAATGTTCAACAATATATAAATGGCAAAACAGCATAACCAAATATGTGAGCCATGTTGGAAAGTCAGCATGGACATCAAAGTGAAAAAACAAGACAGTAAAGAACAAGGTGGTGTTTTTTTAAGGGGCATAGAAACATGTGTTGCAAGCATGGTCAAGTAGACAAGGAAGGGCAGGTTCAACATACACGGTGACTCAAAATTAGCTGCAATATGTTACAACCAACGATACATGTACATATACAAGACCAGGATTCATCAACATATCAAAGAGTCATTTTCTGGTAAAGATTTTCAATTCAATGATTTCCTGATATGAACTCAATTTATGTGTTTCCAAAATTATGCAAATATTTTTGGCAAGGATCAACGCAAGTGCAGAAAAATATTTCATTTTGTTTAAAGCATTGGACAAAGGGTTTTTGGAAAGTTTTAAATTCCCAGATATCATATTTCATGTCTCGACGAGAAATCATTTTTGGCAAAGGGAAAAAAGTTTTATTAATTTCCAGAAATTACTCTAACACAATTTTGCAAACAGAATTGCCGAGAATTATCAGGAAGTTTGAAACCAAGATAATCGATTTCGCAATTGAAAATTGTTTCCTGTTTTTCATCCATAAATAGAGTATTTATTTTTAACAACAAACATTTTGTTTTGGAATCATATTTGAATATTCCCAGATATTAGATGCATCTCCACAAAATCACAGGGCATTCAAATTCAAGATTTAAGCAAAAAATTTCCAAGGAAAGCCATAATTAATGAGTTTCCAGAAATGGCAGTATGTTCACACAGGGAAATCACTTGAGCCTTTTGTAGTGGGACAGACATGTTTAATGGGATGAAAACATTTTCAGTAAAACATATATGGAAAGCTCAAAACAATTTCCTGAAATAATATTGTTCAAGAATAATACTAGATTCAATTTAGCTTTCATACGTGTCTTTTATTCACATAAGTGGATTCAATCTCGCAAATCAAAGGAGGAAAGCAATACAAAATTAGACCAAGCCATTAGTCGAAATCAGAGGCAATTAAAGGATTTGAATATCCTATTTGAACACCAATACATCACTGACAATTAACTATCGAAACCACAAAACAAATCAAAAGAAATTCAAAGAGAAAAAAAATCAGAGAGCTCACTTTTTAGGGTTTTGATAGAGAATAAATCCCAAATCGAAGTATCATAGAGCCACACAGTTTCGAGCACCAAAGAGAAATCCAGATCAACATCACTCAATCGATTTAAGGGACAAAGAAACCCTAATCCCCAATTTGAAGTTGTCATCCAGAAGAAGGAAGAATCGACCACCATTTTTTTTATTGCAAAACCAAAATGATCGGGCAAGATAAAGAAGGGTGGACACAAATCAAAAGGGAACGCCAAGTTTAAAGTGCTAAAGGGTTTTTTATTTTTAAATCTCTTTTAAACTAGGGTTTCTCATTTGTTTTCTATTTTGTATTGGTTTTTTTAAATTTGAGTTGTAAACCATTCAAACTGTTTCTAGGTCTGTAAAATCTAGGAAACCAGTTAGGGTGTTAATTGGCAGTTTACTAGAGTCCGTAAAAACTAGGGTTACCGATTACGGGTTTGTAATAAGGGGAAATCTGATCTAGGGGATTAGATCAGTCTAGGGTTTTGATTGTAGGGTTAGAATAGGATCGAGGGGTTCGCGAGTTTACATGGTCTTATAAGCGGGATCTGTTCTATCATCTAGTACAACCCTGAGGAATGCAATAGTAGGTAGGATTTTGCCGAAGCTAGGTATATCTTGTGTCATTTACTTTCTGCATTTCTATTTTTACTATATTCTGTGATCTGATTATTATTATGATATCCCGTCAGATTTTAACTTAGCGAAAAGTTGTAATAAACCCTATTCACCCCCCTCTAGGGTTAATCTAGATCCAACAGTTATATCGTTTCACGGGGCAGCTATCAGTCCCTTTGTCGGATGCTTGACTTGGCAGGCTATTCCGGTTTAGGAACTGGGGCTTTGAACCTCTAATTTAGGGAAGTGCCCCTTCAACGAAAGTTACAACTCCTGCATTTGTTTGTCATGGCACTTGTTCGTTGTTTGGATCTTTGCAACTTTTCCCATTCACTTTTCAGGGTGGTGATTTTCTATTTTGCATTTGTGCATTTTGATGTTTACAGCTTTTGGCACTTGAACTAGCGTTGTTAGTGTCACGATGTTACAAGAACAAGCGCTCGATAGATGGCATGCGATATGAAATCATTCTTTAAGAAAGTTTTGATTTGACTTGTAATTTTGCAAGAAAGAAATTCATTCAGAAATGTATGCTCTTAGTCGTATAGCTAATGTTCAGTGCATCACTTGTAGAATATTACAGACTGTATAAAGAAGTTTTGAACATAACAGAAAGTAAAACATGAAGTAAAGCATGAATTAATGCAGAAAATAGAGCATGAAGTAAAGCGGTGGTGATGTTAATCATTTTTTTTGAGCCATTGAAATTGGAGCACCAATCATTGATCCTTAGTTGATGATCGGCCTTGGATCGATTTGAGCAGGAGCTCTGTTGCTTTGACCAGACTGATTATTTTATGCCACTGGCCCTTGGGGAGTTGCAGAAGGATTCATCGAATTCTTTACATACTGTTGCAGCCTATTCTTCCTAATTAACTCCTTGATGAGGTTTTTCAAGTATCAGCACTCATTGGTGTTATGACCAGGATGGTTGTGGAATCTGCAGAATTTCACTGAGTTTGTTGCTTTGTTGCTTATCCTCATCGGATTTGGCTTTGCATACTCTTCAGAATTCTTTGTTGCAAGATAGATATTTTCAGGAGTGTCATTCAAAGACGTCAACTTTGATGAGTTGAAAAAGCGAGACTTCTTAGTAGCCTTGTTGCTGTTCCCGTCATTGGCGCGCTTCTACCCCAGTTTACTCTTCTGATTATATTGGGTAGCAGCATTTTTTGGAAGCTTTAAGAAGCGGGTTAGCATCAATAATCTGAAGAGGACTGGGATTAGCGTCATCTCTCATGTACTCCTTGGCCTTTTTATAGAATTTCTTAAGCGTGTTCGGTTTTTTCATTTTAATCCATCTACCAAATTCGCTCTTCTCATGTACGGCGCCGATTAGAGACATTAAGATCATGCGGGGCTCGGGATTTCCTACTTCAGATATAGCATCATTAAATCTTTTGAGGAAAGCTTTGATAGATTCTCCTGGTTCCTTCTTCATTGACGTAAGAGAAATAACGTCCTTAGCCTTCATAGCTTGTAGCCTGAACTGCTCTTTGAATTTCAAAGTCAAATCATTGAATCGGTCGATGGATTTGGGTGGCAATCTCGTGAGCCATAATGATGCGACGCCTTCAAGATAGAGAGGGAAGAACAAATATTTGATTTCGTCCGTTGCCCTAGCTGCATTCATATGCCACTTGTATTTGTATAGGAAGTGATTCAGATCAGAAGTTCCATTGCATGGAGGTAGAGTAGGATGAGTGAACTTTTTGGGGAATTCTGCTTTGCGGATCCTCTTTGTGAATGGATTTTTGCTGAGGGAGAAGTCCATTTCCCTTTCTCTATCCTTGCGAGCCATTTTAACTTCCATGATTTGCTTTACCATATCCGTGATATATTCCTTCGAGTTGTGTCGCTTCGAAGAGCGGACTTCGATTTCTTTTATGGATGCTCGTCGTGGCGAGCGATCGTGATTAGAAAATCTAGGTCCTTTACTTCCACCATAGGAAGGTGCTCCCACAACAAGACTTGCAACTCATCGGTTATTTCGATTGGAATTGTTTTTGGCCATCAACCTTAAGTCTTTGATATTAGCATTGCTTTTGTCAACAAGCCCTTCCAAGTTGTCATTATGATGATGATCGGAGGCTGATGAATTTGCATTCTCTTCAAGGTTGACATGGATGTTCGGAGGAGGAGCAAGATTTGCTTGAGCATTTAGGAGCACTAACTTTGTCCATTAAAGCTTGATTAGTATCCATTAACGCTTTATTAGCATCAATTAAAGCTTTGTTGGAGGCTTCCATTCGTTGGCTCAAGTTAGCGATGACGGCTTCTAATTTGGCTCTAGTCAGTCCGTCTCCACTTATTGAGTTTTCGCCAACTTCGAAACGGTTAGTTAGTGGCGTAGCTTCATTGTTAGCAACTTCGTTGGGTGTTCCAACGGTTTTACTTGCGGTCTTTTTTGACTTAGCCATTATTTCGGACATGGATTTGAATTTGGAAGAGAGCTTGTTGATTGGCCTAGATCTTAGACTTGTAGAATCTATGGTAGAAGTTGTCAATTGGAGAGGAATGCAAACGCGGCCCCACGGTAGGCGCCAAAATGTTTAAACCAAAAATGGTTCAACACCAAAGGTACATGAATCATACTTCACCAATATGGTTAGAAATTTAAAGGAGCCACAATCGCAAAGTAAACGGGAAAAAGTTAGTAAATGCGCAAGAACTTTTATAGTGGTTCGGTTTAAAGTAGATCTGCATCCACTTCGGAAGCCATTTCATTATCATGTGATAGATTTACAAAATTCATCGTGTCATACGTCTCATTTTGGCCCATTCTCTCTTTGTACAATGATTTTCCTCTCTTTAATTACTTGATTCTCTCTAATCCACTATGGAAATGTTTGGATCCTTATGAATGCATGAACGTGAGAATGTATGTTCCACGATTTGAGCACTTAGAGGATCAATGGTGAGTCCATGGCGGTTGAGGTGTTAATCGAAGCTTGGAGGAAGATTAATGGCAGTAGGAGAGAAGTAGAATGGAGCTTGAGAAGATAAAGATGATGGATCTCGATTTGAAGATGGTAGATCCTGGCTTGGAGATAGAGAAGGATGGAGAGAACTTGAGTTGATCTCTAATGGAGGAAGGAGGAGCCTTGGCCCATTTGATGATGGAGGAAGATGAAGTGTGCTTTGGTGGCCATTAATGAAGCTTGAAAATGAAGCTTGGAGTGTTAAAGAAATGATTTTGGCGGCCCTTCGGGGTCAAGAAGATCTATCCTCCTCAATGGTTGTGAAAGGGGGTATTTATAGGTAATTACGGGGCGCGAGGACCAAATACACTATCGTTATGCACTTTACAGCTGGACATAGTTGTAGCTTTTTGTGAAACAGCAGATGTGTGCGACTTGGAAAGTGCGAGCGACGTTTGCTATGTACGTGCGGGTCACCTTCAGATATAGTATGAACGACCTCTTAAATATATGTGACTGATCCCATATCTCACGCGCTCTGCTATTGCTGATCCACGAGGCTTTGTATTTTTCCAAAAGGTAAAATAATTATTACAGCTTTGCCATCTTCCTTTTTATATATATCTGCTCGTTCTTCTCTTGCATGGAAGCTGCTCGTCCTCATGAAGCTGACCTGCTCGACCGGTGGACCCTAATGCTACTGAAGCACGGTCTGTTTTGTGGTGCTGTTTTAATGAAATGTTGATCGACCAGTTGATGCGCGACCGAACAGAGTTTGTATGACCAGAATGGGATGGTGCTGCTGAGGTGAGCGACCTGTAGTGACATGGCCTGCTCGATCTGGTTGCCATGGCCTGCTCGACCACTCAAGTGAGTGGTGCTCGACCCGGTGTTGTGAATGGGATGCTCTTCCCCTTTGCAAGGTTACTACTTGACCCAACTGTCGACTACAGGGCGCGACCGACCTGATGGGGGCTTGAGCTGCTCGATCATTCGCTGGTGATGCCATTTGATCGATCGAGATGGAAGATGGATCAAGGTTAGGTGCAACACACTTATACTGTTCGACAGAATGAACAAACAGGTTTTTGGTAGTTAACAGTTACCAATACTTTTTAACCTTACATTGAATGGTTTCATTCAAAAAAGACTGCAGATACAAAAGTAAGATGGTAAACCATGGTAAATCATCCATAACTGAATATAATGGATCATTTTGTTGATTTAATTACTCTATTGTTAAAGTGCTTTAAGAGTCTACCAACTAATAGTTAACCAATTAAAAAGGGTGCAACAAGTCGAATGAAAATTCAATTTTAGTTAACATCTCTCTCTCTCTTCATACTTATCTTAGGGGACTTCTATTTTGTTCTCACTTTTCTTTTGTCAATATAGTAGATAAAAGCATGTATATAAAAGATCTTTTAAACATTCTTAGGTAAAGAACTTTTTAATTTAAATATACAATTTATTCTTAAAAGTTGTAATAATCATCTTGACATGATATTTAAGTTTCATTCACACTTCGGCAGTGTTTTTCAGCCTTGCAAATTTTCTTCTTTATATACCACATTATTATGGGATGAAAGTAGCTTATCTCTTTGTCAGTTTGTTTATTTCATTAATTCTACTTAAAATGGTATATCTATGGCTAAAGCTACCGTCTTTGATGAAACCCATATCAATATTTTTGTAGAAGATGCTAAAATTTCAATGTCACTTATTGAGCAACTACTAATTTCCTTATCAACATGTTTTACCTATCTGCCTTTAAAGTGAGTAGTACTTTATGTTGTCTTAATAGAAAAACCAAACATATTGGATATAGATTTTATTATCTCCGAACATTTGCAAATTATACCTATACTTGAATTATTTCAACCTACCATACTTGAAAAGTTAACTCAAGCTGCCCTACATATTCTTCTTCAATATTGTAGCTTTATAAAAATGCTCATCAATGATTTCTAATTTTCTTTTTGCACTGATAATTTTTCTACGATGTGTTAGAGAAACATGGTTTTTCATTGAGAAGTTTCCATACCAGTTGTCTGTATTAAAAGCCAAACCACGGTAGTGCCTAACAGTCTTCCTTTCTTAGGTCCCACCTATTAATCACAAATAATAACAAATCCTTAATTGGAGAACATGTTACATCATTAAAAATAATTTTGAAACAATAAAGATATAAATTTTAAAAATAACCATTGTATCCACTTCTTATATACAAAATTGCTTAAAGCACCTGATTTTGTAATATTGCTCAATGGATGTTGGTAAATTTAGATGAATCTTTTATTTCCTTTATGCATGGGCTTATAGTCATAGAAATTATTGGAAAATTTAATTCGACATTCAACGGCAATTTTAGGAGTTATATAGGAATACAGTTTGCTTACTTTTCTATGCTTATAATTATAATGAACTTCCATTTACTTCATTGTCACACCCTAATGGTTTATGATAAATTAATATCGGCTAGCATTTTTTAACCAACATGGTAGTATTTTTTGTGCATGAGATGTCTGGCCTCATTATGAGGTACTATACACTACAATTCCCACCTTAATTCACTCTAAAATGACTCAGTTTTTCCACACAATTTTAGGCGAAGAAGATTATTCTATCAGATATGTAAACTAGATTTGACTTTTTTGTCGTAGGCATGAATTTTTGATGCATTATCTTCACATTTTCTACAGTTCATTTTCTAAACTCAAGTTGCTTCAGCTTCACACAATTCAAATAGCATAAGTAATAAATGGAAAAGGTTACCTTCCCTCTAATGATTATATTGATTATGTTCATCGATTAATGGTTTTGATAGTTACCAATATTTTCTATATACTATGAGATCTATTAATAAAATTCCCAATTTAGTCATCTATTTTATATGAAAAATGAGTCATAGTCTAATTATCCAAATAATGATTTTGTGGTAAGTCTTAGGCTCCACATTTTTTCCAGAAAAAAAAATATATACTGTCATTTCTTATTTCAGCATAAATAAAAAACATAATAAACCACCTAATTATGTATTAATGCTCAAAGGATAATACAAAATTTATGCATGAGAGTATCAGTCATAAATTTTAGTGGAGAACATAATGCATGTGAGACGACCCAAACTTCCCTATGAAGGAAAGCCCAGATTGAATTGAGGATAATACGAATCAGAACACAAACAAAAGAACATTTCATTGCTTATTACAACAATTTCATCAGAATACAAGAATATACAGAGTATGAATAAATATTACACATCACAAATTATCAGAGATTTAAATACATTACTGCAGCGGAAAATAAAACAAAACACAACTAAAGGTGATATACGGATACTGTAACACCCCGTATTTCAGTTAATGCTAAAATTCACTAATTGCAGAATAAATAATCTCAAATGTGAGAATTGGGGGAAAAGGGCTGCGTCATTGCGTTCGTCTCGGAAAAATACGCGAAATAGAGTACGAAATTTTGTAAATCGAAGTCCGTATGGCCCAGTTATGGCCCAATGAAGTTGGCAGAAAATTCAAAGTTAAAAACAGATTTAAAAATTCAAATTCAGATTTTTAATTTCAACCAGCGGGGCCAGGCGGGAAAGTTCCCGCCCTAGCCATTTCGACAGGGCTGTCGACAGGCCTGTCGACTGGGGAGTCGACTGCCCTGTCGACTTGCCTGTCGACACGGGGTGTCGAGCCACTTGGCCTGGGTGCACCAGGTCTGGTTTTCTGGCTAGGGCTGGGCTGTGTTCTAGAGACTTCCTAAATCCGACGGACCTAATCTAACCTAGAGTTAATCCTATGGTCTAAAACACACCCTAATCCTATAAATACACCCTAATGCAAGCCTAATCCATACTAAAAATAGAAATGATGCCATCATGCCGCCAAAATCAAACCTAAGAGGAGCCTCCACTAGTTTATGAAGGAAGTTGCAAGCTAATCAACCTCTAATCATCATCTTCTTCATATTTAGCAACTAGTTCTACTTCATAAGTTTGCTAATCTTGGTTTTGGTGAGTTTCTATGCCTTTAGCAAGTAATTGCTAAACTAATTAGGATAGGATATTAGGAGGCTATGGATGTAAATGTGGATTATGCAAGTTGTGGTTGTCATATGTTATAAGTTCATATGTAAACTTGCCTCTTTTTATGATATGATGTGTTATGTAAGATCATATGCAAGTTTTATGCAAGTTCTTATGCAAAATCATGTGCAAGTTAGTCTCTTTTTATGATATGCATAACATATGCAAGTTTGCCTTTGTGATATGACATGATATATGCAAGTTCATGTGCAAGTTAGTCTCTTTTTATGATATGCATAACATATGCAAGTTTGCCTTTGTGATATGACATGATATATGCAAGTTCATGTGCAAGTTAGTCTCTTTTTATGATATGCATAACATATGCAAGTTTGCCTTTGTGATATGACGTGGTATGCAAGTTCATATGCAAGTTTTATGCAAGTTTATATGCAAGTTCATTTGCAAGTTTTATGCAAGTTCATATGCAAGTTTTATGCAAGTTCATATGCAAGTTCATATGCAAGTTTTATGCAAGTTTATATGCAAGTTCATATGCAAGTTTGTCTCTTTTTATGATGTGCATAACATATGCAAGGTTGTCCCTATGTATGACATGTTATGTAAACGAATTACGTGGGAAACGATGGGGTTAATATGCATGATTATAAAAAGGTGTAAAGTTGTTATGATTAAGCATAACATAAAATGAATGGACATAATTGGGAATTTACCTATTAAGTTAGGTCTACCCACATTATGGAGTTGGGAATTTACCTATTAAGTTAGGTCTACCCATACTATGGAATTGGGAATTTACCTATTGAGTTAGGTCTACCCATATTCTTAAAAATGTGTAATTAATTAGGGATAATTAATTATGGGGGTGATTAATTAGGTGTAATTAATCAACTAAGACACGAGGTTGGACCCTTTTGTAGCGGAAGTCTGCCCGGAACCGACCGGCCATCCAGCAGCTACCAATGATAGGCCCGATGTGAGAGGTCTTAGTCATAAATTAAATACGTGATTAAAGTAAGGACACGAGGTTAGACCTTTCTATGACAGAAGTCTGCCCGGAACCAACCGGCATATCCAGCAGTCATAAAAGATGGTCTAATGTGAGAGGTCTTTATGAGGTCATGATCTTAATTAATTAATTAAGAAACACTTAACCATATTAGCATGTAGAGGGACATGAGGGGTTAAGTGGGTGCCTTGGGTGGCATGTGGAAATCTAGTGGTTGCCTTGGGTGGCAATAGAAAATACGATTAGAATACTTAACCAAAGTGGAACATGTAATTAAAACATGATTAAAGGGTTAAGTGATATACACTAGAAATGACAAGCTTAGGTGGGTAGCTTGTGGGGGCCCATTTTAACCAAATATCCCAAACGTATCTTTGTGGGCTCGACTCTAGTCGAGTGACGGGACACGCATATTGGGCTTGACTATAAGAGGCCAAAACGGGTTTGCGGTGGCAACGCAGGATCAACGGGTTTCATATGCGTGTGTGGACCCGGGCTGGTTGGTAAGTCGTTGTTGCATCGTGTAGATATAAAGCCGTGCACCGTTGATATTATCAGGTTGCCACTTTGGGGAATGATACACCCCATTGTGGGACCAGCACGGGTATCTACGGTAGGGAGCCGATCGCTTGGGAGTAGTGGGTACACCTGGTGGAGATAGGGGCAGGCGGCACCTATGTAGTCAGCTAGGGGTACACGAAACTACTGGGTTAATTTACTAAGTCCTTGGGAGGGATCAACCTTTAAGTAGGAAATGACTGGTGTGGTGCAGTGTAGTAATTATCCTTGGGTGGGTAAATGCGTCTTTATCGTTATCTTAGTTCATTCTAAGTTAGATTGGCTACCGAGTGTAGTCATTTATCCCCAGTCACACCGTACCAAGTTATATCATATCCTTATTACTTTAATGATTACATTGTTAAAGTTATAGGACTCGCTCAGACTTATGTCTGACCCCGTTGTTTTTATCTTTTTCCCAACCCTCAGGTTCTCAGAGTGGGCCCAGTACGAGTGGGCTTTGATCAGGCTGCTTTATTCTCTTTTGGAGCTTGGACCGTAGGAGTAAAGCTCAGCTTATCCTTTTCTTTTATGGCTATCAGTTCATGTATTGGGATTATGTATTTTTATTTATCAGGATGGATATTTTGTACTTGACTCTTATTATGGTTTTGTGATGTAACCAAACATGTTTTGCTTTCCGCTGAAATGAAATGATGTTTTAAATTCTCAAGTATTACTTATATCTGTCTTGTTGTAATTTTTCTGTTCTATATTCACTTAAAATACTCCACCGATGTTATGGCATTCCCTTATGAGTGACCATAGCGGGTGTGGGGTGTTACACGTGGTATCAGAGCAAAGGTTACCGGAACAGATAAAATTTTTAGAAAACTATTTTTCTAAAAACATTTTTGGAAGAGATATTTTCAAAAACATGTCTTTAAAGAGAAAAGTTTTTGAAAGAAAAGCATAATCCCCAATAGCCATATCTTTATCCTTCGAATTCTCCGTTTTGAATCTTTCCTTTTTCGTTTCAGCATGGCTGAGGATCTTAACATTCCGGAGGGTGTGACGATACCAGTATGGTATAGGAGATTGATGGAGGCCAGGGCCACCACTGCGGGTCCAGCAAATGTTCCTCCACCAACCTTAGCACCCGACCTTCCTCCTCCCCCTCCTCCTCGCACAGATACTTTTGCTAAGACTTGTAAGGAATTCAAAGCTATGGGAGGAAAACCTTTTCAAGGATCTGAAACTTTTGTGGAGGCTAGAGATTGGCTTAAGGAGGTGGAAGAGTTGATAGATATCTTTGAGATGGAAGAAGGAAAGAAAGTCAAGTTAGCTGCTTGGTTAATGAAGGGAGAGGCCTCATTCTGGTGGGAGGTCACTAATGGAGAACGCCCCGTTGACTCTTGGGCGGATTTTAGGGAAAGATTTGTGGCAAAGTTTCTCTCATGGGCGGAGGAAAACTTGTATATGGAAAGATTCTTGACTCTAAAGCAAGGAAATCTTTCAGTGAAGGAATATGTCAACAAGTTTAATCAATTGGCAAGGTTTGGCCTAGACATGGTGAATACACCGGAGAAGAAGGCTTTGAGGTTCGTGAAAGGCTTGAATGAACCGATGCATGGGTTGGCTATGACACATATCCCTATGGGGGCCACCTTTGAGAAGCTAGTTGACATGGCACTCATGTATGAAGAAGAGAAGGGTCCCAATGCTAATAAGGCACCCGAGAAGAAGGGAGATCAAAAGAGACCTCAACAACAACAGCAAAACAAAGGGGGGAAAGGCAACGGTGGCAAGGGGAAGAAGAAGTGCTTCAATTGTGGGATACCAGGCCACATAAGCAAAGATTGTAGAAAGAAGAAGAAGACTGGTTGCTTTCACTGTGGCGAAGCAGGGCATCTAGTGAAGGATTGCCCTAAGAAGGGGCAAAGGACGGGATCTACCTCAGGAGGACAGGTGCAAGCTCTTATGGCACCGGGTCAGGCTAGGGGGCAAGTACAGGCTCTCGCGGTTCCACCGATTCAGGAAAGAGGTAGAACTATTTCCGTTGAAAGTCTGGTTTTTCTATTTGATCATCCTGTCCGTACATTGTTTGATTCAGGCGCATCGCATTCGTTTATCTCATCATCATTAGTTGAGTCACTGCACTTAGACACCAGTCTTGTAGATGATCCCTTGGTTGTTTCAAACCCAATTGGGGGCTCCACTTATTTGTCCATGATATGTTTGGGTTTGAAGATTTCTATACTTAGCATTGAGTTTAGATGTGATGCTTTTGTTTTGGGCTTCACGGGCTATGGGTTGATTTTGGGCATGGACTGGTTATCCAGTAATGGTGCTGTTCTTGATTGCGAAAGGAGAGTTGTTAGGCTCATGACCCGCTTGGGTAACACTCTCGAGATCTCTTGTAATCCCATGGATTCTGTTATGCTAAGTTATCTTGAATCGCTTGACGCTTCGGTCGAGAGTTTGCAATCTGTTAGAGTGGTCAGGGAATACTCGGATGTGTTTGAGGAGGTGAAGGGGTTACCTCCGAAGCGGGAGATTGACTTCCGAATATATCTGGTGGATAATGCTAAACCTGTATCTTTACCAGTGCGCCACATGGCTCCTCGTGAGAGGAGGGAACTCCATAAGCAAGTAGGGGAGTTGCTTGAGAAGGGGTTCATAAGACGAAGTATATCGGAGTGGGGTGCTCCAGTAGTTTTTGCTACGAAGGCAGATGGGTCCCTCAGACTTTGTGTAGACTATAGAGAACTCAACAAGCTCACAAAGAAGAATAGACACCCATTGCCGAGGATTGATGATCTTTTCGATCAGTTGGTTGGCGCTTCAGTATTTTCTCAGTTGGACTTAGCCACGGGGTTTCATCAGTTGAGGGTGGCTGAGGATAGCATAGACAAGACGGCCTTTAGGACTCCGGATGGTTTCTATGAGTGGCTGGTGATGCCATTTGGGTTGACGAACGCCCCTGCATACTTTGTTGATTTGATGAGTAGGGTGTTCAGAGAGTTCCTTAATAAGTTCGTGGTGGTCTTTGTGGATGATATCTTAGTATTTTCTAAGAGTGAAGAAGAGCATGCCCTACATCTTGGGGAGGTGTTGAAGACTCTTCGAGCACATAGCCTTAAGGCTAAATTCTCTAAATGTCACTTCTGGAGGAAGGAAGTGCGGTTCTTGGGGCACATGGTCTCCAAGGAAGGGATAGTTGTGGATCCCGCGAAGGTAGTATCAATTCAGGATTGGAAGGTTCCGAAGAATGCTACCGAAGTAAGAAGTTTCTTGGGGTTGGCGGGTTATTATAGGAAGTTTATCAAAGACTTCGCGAAGATATCAGCCCCATTAACCCGCTTAACGAAGAAGAATCTTGTTTTCGCATGGGACGTAGATTGTGATGATGCGTTCCGACGGTTAAAGAGAGCTTTAACCACTGCTCCAGTTTTAGTGTTGCCAGATGGGAGCAAGCCATTTGTTGTCTATACCGATGCTTGTGGGACAGGACTAGGCGCAGTCTTAATGCAAGAGGGAAGGGTAATAGCCTATGGTGGAAGGCAGTTGAGAGTGCATGAGAAAAATTACCCTACCCATGATTTAGAGTTGGCCGCTATTGTTTTTGCGCTTAAGATTTGGCGCCATTATCTTCTTGGTGAGAGATTCGAATTGTTCACCGACCACAAATCATTGAAGTACTTGTTTTCTCAGAAGGATTTGAATTTGAGACAGCAAAGGTGGATGGAGTTCTTAGCATCCTATGATTTCGAGATAGCGTATACCCCTGGCAAGGGTAACGTGGTGGCGGACGCCTTGAGCAGAAAAAGGTTGTCCTTGAGTCCATTGTTCGTGGAACAACGAAGCTTGGAATTTATCTCGATGTTTGATTTCAGACCTTCCATTGATTATGTACCCGGTTTGCTAGCTTCCTTGGAGGTTAGACCTACTCTTTTGGGGCGGATTGGAGAAGCACAGAGGTACGACCCACAGTTGGTTGAGTTGGTGGAGAAGCTCATAAGGGGGGAGTCGTCCAACCATTTGAGTAGGTACACCCTAGACGATAGGGGGTGCTTGCGTAGAGACGGTAGACTTTGTGTACCGCAAGACGAGGGTTTGAGGAAGGTTATTCTTGATGATGCACACCGTTCTAGGATGACCATTCATCCCGGTGGGGACAAGATGTACCAGGACATGAAGCGTGTCTTCTTCTGGGCCGGTATGAAGAAAGATGTGGCCGAGTATGTCGCTCGATGCTTGGTGTGCCAACAAGTGAAGGCGGAGCAAAAGAAACCTGGTGGGTTGCTTCACCCATTGGAAGTTCCGCAATGGAAGTGGGATAGCATCTCGATGGATTTTATTGACGGGTTACCCAGATCAAGAAAGGGTAATACGGGAATTTGGGTTGTGGTAGACAGACTTACTAAAAGCGCCCATTTCATACCTGTGAAGAGCAAGAGGACCGCTCCATGGCTAGCTTCAGTATATCTTCGAGTGGTAGTTCGATTGCATGGGGTACCCTCTAGCATAGTGAGTGATCGAGATCCTATCTTCACTAGTGAGTTCTGGAGAAGTTTGCAAGAAGCAGTGGGGACTCAATTGTGTCTGAGCACCACATATCATCCTCAGACGGACGGCCAGACTGAGAGGGTGAATCGTGTCCTAGAAGACCTTTTGAGGCTTTGTATCTTAGATTTTGGAGGTACATGGGAAGAGCATCTTCCATTGGTGGAGTTCGCATATAATAATAGCTTTCGGTCCAGTATTGGTATGGCTCCTTTCGAAGCTCTTTATGGAAGGCCTTGTCGATCACCTACATGTTGGTGGGAATCTACGGATAAGATCTTGCTTGGGCCTGATATGGTTAGGGAGACTTCTGAGAAGATTGACTTGATTCGAAGAAGGATGAAAGCAGCGCAGGATAGGCAAAAATCTTATGCGGACAAGAGGAGGACGGATCTTGAGTTTGAAGTTGGGGACATGGTCTTTGTCAAAGTGTCTCCATTACGAAATGTGGTTCGCTTTGGATCTGTTGGGAAGCTAGCACCAAGGTTCGTGGGGCCGTTTCCTATTAAGGAAAGGATCGGACGGATGGCATATAGAGTGGAGTTGCCCGACAGACTTAGTGGTGTACATGATGTATTCCATGTGTCACATTTGAGGAAGTGCTTACATGAGACCGCAGAGGTGGTAGAGCCGAGCTTGCTTAAAGAAGTGGAAGTAGAGCGTGATGCGACTATTCGACGAGCTCCTACTCGCATCCTTGGGTCAGAGACTAGGAAATTGAGGAATCGAGAGGTTCAACTAGTCAAAGTACAATGGGGAGAAGACGAGGGCAACGCTACTTGGGAGACGGAAGCGAAGATGCGTTCATTGTACCCATTCCTTTTTGAGGGTATGTCTTTTAACTTCTCCTTTATCGTTTGTCTAGTACTTATCTTATCTTTAGTATGTCCTCTCATTAGTACCTCTGACCTTTAGATAGGGTAAACCTATGGTTGAAACATGTGTTTGAGACATGTTATGTTTGATGGATGCATGTGGATGCAAGTGGTTGCTAGTGGTTGCTCGTGGATGCATATATACACACTCTAGGCACTAGATCGGCTCAATCACTTCATATTGCATATTGCATAAAATTGTGTGTAGGAAGCAATATTTATGGATGTGTAATGATTGTGTTATCATATGGATGATGCATTTTAGTGAATGATTGTGCACTCATGTAGATATTGTATGTGTCGATAGGGTTCTCTCGCATACATAATGGATGCATGGCACTATCATGGTTTGCATATGTTCATACATTAGATAGGGAACATATACACACACTCTTTGCATATGCTCATACATCATTAGAAATTGTTTTAAGGACAATGGATGCCCGTGTTTGATGGATTGAGTAGATGGTTGTTTGGATGGTAGGATATGCATTCTCCTTAGCTTAGAGATTTCGGGGACGAAATCCTTTAAGGAGGGGAGAATGTAACACCCCGTATTTCAGTTAATGCTAAAATTCACTAATTGCAGAATAAATAATCTCAAATGTGAGAATTGGGGGAAAAGGGCTACGTCATTGCGTTCGTCTCGGAAAAATACGCGAAATAGAGTCCGAAATTTTGTAAATCGGAGTCCGTATGGCCCAGTTATGGCCCAATGAAGTTGGCAGAAAATTCAAAGTTAAAAACAGATTTAAAAATTCAAATTCAGATTTTTAATTTCAACCAGCGGGGCCAGGCGGGAAAGTTCCCGCCCTAGCCATGTCGACAGGGCTGTCGACAGGCCTGTCGACTGGGGAGTCGACTGCCCTGTCGACTTGCCTGTCGACACGGGGTGTCGAGCCACTTGGCCTGGGTGCACCAGGTCTGGTTTTCTGGCTAGGGCTGGGCTGTGTTCTAGAGACTTCCTAAATCTGACGGACCTAATCTAACCTAGGGTTAATCCTATGGTCTAAAACACACCCTAATCCTATAAATACACCCTAATGCAAGCCTAATCCATACTAAAAATAGAAATGATGCCATCATGCCGCCAAAATCAAACCTAAGAGGAGCCTCCACTAGTTTATGAAGGAAGTTGCAAGCTAATCAACCTCTAATCATCATCTTCTTCATATTTAGCAACTAGTTCTACTTCATAAGTTTGCTAATCTTGGTTTTGGTGAGTTCCTATGCCTTTAGCAAGTAATTGCTAAACTAATTAGGATAGGATATTAGGAGGCTATGGATGTAAATGTGGATTATGCAAGTTGTGGTTGTCATATGTTATAAGTTCATATGTAAACTTGCCTCTTTTTATGATATGATGTGTTATGTAAGATCATATGCAAGTTTTATGCAAGTTCTTATGCAAAATCATGTGCAAGTTAGTCTCTTTTTATGATATGCATAACACATGCAAGTTTGCCTTTGTGATATGACATGATATATGCAAGTTCATGTGCAAGTTAGTCTCTTTTTATGATATGCATAACATATGCAAGTTTGCCTTTGTGATATGACATGATATATGCAAGTTCATGTGCAAGTTAGTCTCTTTTTATGATATGCATAACATATGCAAGTTTGCCTTTGTGATATGACGTGGTATGCAAGTTCATATGCAAGTTTTATGCAAGTTTATATGCAAGTTCATTTGCAAGTTTTATGCAAGTTCATATGCAAGTTTTATGCAAGTTCATATGCAAGTTTTATGCAAGTTTATATGCAAGTTCATATGCAAGTTTGTCTCCTTTTATGATGTGCATAACATATGCAAGGTTGTCCCTATGTATGACATGTTATGTAAACGAATTACGTGGGAAACGATGGGGTTAATATGCATGATTATAAAAAGGTGTAAAGTTGTTATGATTAAGCATAACATAAAATGAATGGACATAATTGGGAATTTACCTATTAAGTTAGGTCTACCCACATTATGGAGTTGGGAATTTACCTATTAAGTTAGGTCTACCCATACTATGGAATTGGGAATTTACCTATTGAGTTAGGTCTACCCATATTCTTAAAAATGTGTAATTAATTAGGGATAATTAATTATGGGGGTGATTAATTAGGTGTAATTAATCAACTAAGACACGAGGTTGGACCCTTTTGTAGCGGAAGTCTGCCCGGAACCGACCGGCCATCCAGCAGCTACCAATGATAGGCCCAATGTGAGAGGTCTTAGTCATAAATTAAATACGTGATTAAAGTAAGGACACGAGGTTAGACCTTTCTATGACAGAAGTCTGCCCGGAACCAACCGGCATATCCAGTAGTCATAAAAGATGGTCTAATGTGAGAGGTCTTTATGAGGTCATGATCTTAATTAATTAATTAAGAAACACTTAACCATATTAGCATGTAGAGGGACATGAGGGGTTAAGTGGGTGCCTTGGGTGGCATGTGGAAATCTAGTGGTTGCCTTAGGTGGCAATAGAAAATACGATTAGAATACTTAACCAAAGTGGAACATGTAATTAAAACATGATTAAAGGGTTAAGTGATATACACTAGAAATGACAAGCTTAGGTGGGTAGCTTGTGGGGGCCCATTTCAACCAAATATCCCAAACGTATCTTTGTGGGCTCGACTCTAGTCGAGTGACGGGACACACATATTGGGCTTGACTATAAGAGGCCAAAACGGGTTAGCGGTGGCAACGCAGGATCAACGGGTTTCATATGCGTGTGTGGACCCGGGCTGGTTGGTAAGTCGTTGTTGCATCGTGTAGATATAAAGCCGTGCACCGTTGATATTATCAGGTTGCCACTTTGGGGAATGATACACCCCATTGTGGGACCAGCACGGGTATCTACGGTAGGGAGCCGATCACTTGGGAGTAGTGGGTACACCTGGTGGAGATAGGGGCAGGCGGCACCTATGTAGTCAGCTAGGGGTACACGAAACTACTGGGTTAATTTACTAAGTCCTTGGGAGGGATCAACCTTTAAGTAGGAAATGACTGGTGTGGTGCAGTGTAGTAATTATCCTTGGGTGGGTAAATGCGTCTTTATCGTTATCTTAGTTCATTCTAAGTTAGATTGGCTACCAAGTGTAGTCATTTATCCCCAGTCACACCGTACCAAGTTATATCATATCCTTATTACTTTAATGATTACATTGTTAAAGTTATAGGACTCGCTCAGACTTATGTCTGACCCCGTTGTTTTTATCTTTTTCCCAACCCTCAGGTTCTCAGAGTGGGCCCAGTACGAGTGGGCTTTGATCAGGCTGCTTTATTCTCTTTTGGAGCTTGGACCGTAGGAGTAAAGCTCAGCTTATCCTTTTCTTTTATGGCTATCAGTTCATGTATTGGGATTATGTATTTTTATTTATCAGGATAGATATTTTGTACTTGACTCTTATTATGGTTTTGTGATGTAACCAAACATGTTTTGCTTTCCGCTGAAATGAAATGATGTTTTAAATTCTCAAGTATTACTTATATCTGTCTTGTTGTAAATTTTCTATTCTATATTCACTTAAAATACTCCACCGATGTTATGGCATTCCCTTATGAGTGACCATAGCGGGTGTGGGGTGTCACAGATACAGAGCTTTCCGAATATCATTCCAGCTGCAAACCAGGATCCTGTGAATATAAATCTGCAAAACCAAAACTACTAGCTGCCCGTGTAGAAAATAGGGGCACCCAGAGTTAGGTTAAAACAATAAACTCCAGGTCTGTCATGTGACTGGTGTGAGAACTAAAATAGTTATTAATCTGATTTTAAAGTTAGGTAAATCAAGGGACCACGTCGTATAACACGGAACGGTTTTTCTCCCAAGAATACCAGTGCATAAAACAACAGCGCAATGCTAAATAAAGAACAATGAAGCTATTATAAGACCCAGGTCCGATCACACAATGCAACACAAGCCAGAGGATAGGGTTTTACCTTATAATAGCCGAAGAATGCTTGATACGCTAAATTTCATCTTTTACTATTACTATAAGTGTATAATGTCAAAACAATTTCAATCATAAGTATCAATCATAGACGGCATAAGTTCCCCATACCACTATGTCGCCATATATAGGTTTTATAATCAAAACCGCAAAGTCACGTATTGGAAGTTGGATTTCCATTTGTGAACCGAGGCAAGGGATCGTCCTCACCGCTTCGATACGCTCTAGCTCGTGTCTCAGGACCCAGACTCAGGTAGGCCCTTGGATCGTCAGGGCCGGTCCACCGATGTGGATTAAAATGCCTGAACACTGCGTTTCCCAGCCCTTTGGGGGCATCAATGAGCCAAATGACTCCATCGGCCCACATAGTCACCGATATATCCGAGGCGCCTCGCAATCCAACAACCATACAGGTGAAAATAATATAAATGTAAGGGCTGGTAGGTCATTGACACCACCCTAGCTAGAAGGAAACGCATGTCCTCCCTGAGGTCCTCTCCCATTTCTGGTTCATACCGGGGTATGAGGCTCGCGAATTAATGTTATACACAAAGCTATGCTACACAGGCGGTGCTTTGATCATCAACCAATAGACTTTGCTTTTCAACAGAAGCCTTGATCATTTGCATCTCAGCATGCCACACAGGCAATTCACGCTATGCAACTGATATCAATCACACAGAATGAAATCCGATGTCAGACACACATCCATTTACAAGTCCGTTTTGGTTCTGAACGAAACTGGAGGAACCTTATTCCTCGCATATCCATCTATCTCAAATACGCCTGGACGATCACCAACTGATTCCCTCCTTTTGGGTGCACAGCCCAATCATGGTCATCAGTAATTATCCAAACAATGTGAAAACCTCCGGTCTTCAACCACCGTCTTCATCATCGAGTTATCATCGATTCAGTTATTCAGAATGGGATAAACCCGGCCTTTTTGAATAACTCGCGTATATAATAAACAAGTGTTATAAAACACAACATACGCCTCATTCCAATACAGAATATTCTTTTATTCAAATATTCTTATCTTTTGGGATAGGTTCCCATTAATTTTATCAAAGATAAATTCTTTAAAATTTATTCTTTAATCTTCCTTTGAATATCAATTCAAACCAAATTATGGTTTATCCAAACTAGTTGGGATTAATGGACCTTACTGAAGTAATCTTTTGTTTTAATTTTCCAACCCCAACCTATTCATCCCATGAAGTAAAACTGGTAATACTTCATATCTAACACCACGGTGTTATCGGTAAATTCAATTACCATTTCACGTTCAAATCTAATTAAAGATTTAACTATCGCCTAGAGCAAAACTGGTGATACTCCATTCTTGATCATTTCAATCTAATTAAAGATTTATTAAAACTCCACTTGGTTTTAATCTTCCCAAAAATCAATTTTAATGATTATTTAACTTGGGAAATCAAAACCTGCCTTTTAACTGGGTTAAAGAACCAATGCCATTTAAACACGGTTCACGATAAACCCAAAATCACATTCTACTCCATTAGCCTTTAATCATAAATTAGCAAGTGAATAATTCCCTAAGTGTTAACCCCGAAGGCCGAAACCAACATCAGATCAATACCCAAGAAACTATCCAACTTAACTAATCTCTAGTTAGTTTCTGATTTTCTTAACTCTGTTGGGCCTAAGAACAGTATCATTAAAGATACCATTCACAACAACCCAAAATCACATTCCATTAACCATGGAATCTTCATGGAAAACAAATTGATATATATACTTGATTTAAACTCCATATCCGACTAACAATATAAATGGAATAACGGCAAAGCCTTTTAAATTCCATATATATTAGCTTTCCACATCCACAGAAATTCACTTCGATTATTACCAAATCGAATTCCATTCCATTCCAATTTATTTTATTTAAATTGGAAAACTTTACTTTGGAAATTCTCCTTTAAATCTTAGCAAAAGATCTATAAATCCCAAATCACATTTCACTGTGAATCGGGCTAAAGAACGAATGTCATTAAAATACAGTTCACAACAAACCCAATTCAAATTCTATAAATTATCGGGTTAAAGAACAAATATTATTTAAAACACCATTCACGATTAACCCACCAATCAATTCCAATTCGATTCTAATTAAATATTAATTAATTGGTATACTTCATTAAATCTAAATAAAAAGATATAATCTTTTCTCAACTGGGTTTAAGAACAATGCTAATGAAGAAACCATTCGCGACAAACCCAAATCCCATTTGATATTAAATACAAGGCTCTGAATAGAAAATATATCGGCTTATATTCAATATCAAATACCACAACCAACAAATATCGTATTGGAAATAACGATATACATATATCTTTCAAATTTCCATGACAATATCTGTATAATCACGAAATCCAACATCGAAATATTCCAAAGACAATTTTGTTTCAAATCCATTCTAATTCAACTATTGCAAATTCTGGTTATTTTTAAAACCATCTCAAATCCAATTTATTTATTTTTTAAAATAAATGGATTATAATTCTAGTTCAAAACTAGTTCATTTCGATAAAAATATATTTTTATCTTTTCAAAAATGTGATTTTTCATCCCAACTCTTTCCAAATCATCTCTTATGATTTTACACTAATTATTAATATTTTTAATAATTTTATCAAGGCCCGTACAGTCGATTTCCATCAACGGCCATCGAACTGCACTTACAGCGACCTTTTCCAAATTTGATTTGTACATAATTCCAAATCCAACTGTTAGATTTCTAATTTCATGTATTCGTTAGAAATCTCTTTTCGATACGAACCCAATGGTTCTAGTTTTAGGAGAATCTGACGGTCTGATCTCCCGTAATGTCCATTCGAAGTCAATGGTCGAAATTCGCGAACTGCCGCGGCGCGGCGCATTCTATTCAGGCTATTATATATATATAATATATATTATATATTTCGTCGATTTCCTTTAAAAACGTATTTTATTAAAATTCATTTTCAAAACAATTTCCACTTCCTATTCAATTTCTAATCAAAATTGAATATTCCATTTCATCGATATATAAATGATAATATTTTCAAAACATTATATTTTGAAATCAATTCCTTTTCGATATTCATTATAAAAATGAATAAAACCGACATAAATAACGTTCACGTCAAAATGGCGTCAATCTAACCGACACAGCTATATATATTAAATATATTCATATCCATCCCAAATCGGACATCAAAACCAAATTTTGATTCTTTACTGAATATTATTTGAAAACTATTCGTTATTTTAAAATATTCATTCTTTCTGAACTGGAATCAGACACAGTCAATTACCATACAATGTGATTTATATGGATTTCATACACACATGCACATAACAACCATCAAACACAGTCAACCATCACCCAAAGTGCATTCTACACTGCATAAGCATCAAATATAAATATTTAACGCTTATTACAGCCTGTCAATCAATCGATCTCCATACAACTAATTATTGGGACTACTATATGTCCAATTTCATCCCAACACCCGTGTGGTGTTTTCAAATAATCAAACGCAGATTTTATTTGTGTAGTTGGGCGATGTGTAAAATTTATCGTCCCAATCCATATCAGTCAAATGTGTGTACATAAACAAATCGTCCGATTTGTTTATCAATATTTATTTTATATACACGTTAAAAATTACATTTTTAACCATAAAATAATTTATTCCATTCCACATCACACAATCAATATCACACCACAAATAACAAACAAACAAGTCGTCCATGGTCTGTGGACAACGGGTGTCGGGTGCTGCTAAGCACCGTCTGCATCCTAGTATATATTTCAACTAGAAAACAAATTAAAAGTGAGAAGTTCTCACATTGGGGTTCCACTTCACCATTCTTTATTGTCGCTCAGATTCACTGTTTTGATTCCAACGCAATCTGTTTCACACGATTTTTATATTAAAAATATTATTTTTATTTCACTACCACATAAATAAAAATCATCTTTTCATTCGGCTACTTTACAAATGAAACTCTCATTTTTATAACTCAAATTTTATAAATCAAAATCATTTCCTTTTCATGACTAAAAATCACATCTTTAAACCGATTTCATTCCTAACATTCAACGATACAAGTCATATTTTTATCTACTAAAGATTATATTTTTACATAACAAAAATCATTTCTTTTTATGATTAAAAATTATACTTTTACTAGATTAAAAATCTAACCTTTACTAATTTAAAAATCTAATCTTTATTCACATGAAATCTATATAAAAATCAAATCTTTATTACCAAAACATTATAAAAGTTTAATCTTTATGATGCTAAGATATATATAAAAATCTAATTTTTATGATGCTAATATATAAATAAAAATCTATTTTTTATGATGCTAATACATAAATAAAAATCTAATTTTTATGATGCTAATACATAGAAGAAAACAGATCTTTATATTGCTAATTATATATATAAAAACTAAATTAACTAAAGCAAAAAAACTCACTTTTCTTTGGTTTTAGCTCATAGGGGGGGTCTGTGGTCTGAGTTGGCGGCGGAGGAGGGCTCCAGCGGCGTCAGGCGACTAACAGGTGGATGGCGGTTGGCTTGGGAGGGCACTGGCGATGAGATTAGGGTCTTTGGCCTCTCGTTCAAATTGGGGAAGGCTAAAAGAAGGAGGAGGAGGTTGAGCAGAATTGGGGGCGATGGCGGAAGTAGGGAGGGCGTGCCAGCGGCGGTCCTTGGCGGCGACTTCATGGTGGCGGACGACGTTTTTTTTAAGGGGTCAGGGTTTTTATTTATTTCCAGATTTGAATGAAATAGAAGTGAGAGAGAGAAGTGAGGGAGTGTGAAGGGGTTAAGGGAAAAAGGTTATAATTATATATAATTATTTTGTTATTCAAAAAGCAATTTTTTATATCGAACTCCAGTCAAGACTCAGCGACTGTCGCCCCTAGCTAATTACCCCTATTCCGAACAGAATGGGATATGCCCGGTAAGCTGATTTTGCTGTTACGATAGGTTTTCATCAAAATCAAAATATAAATTTATATATTGAATTTGAATGCGCATTTCAATTTACCGGGGCCACATACGGACTCTAAAAATTCCAAAAAAATTATTTCTAGGTTCGCATTGACGATACGGTCCTAACAAAACTAATTTCATCAAATTCTGAAATCGTTTGAAAAATGGCCATTTTCTGGTCGATCGAAATTGACAAAAACTGTCAAAACACGTTTTTCTTCGCCACGCTCACATATTGATTCAAAAAATTATGAATTTTGGAATCTAGCAATAACTTGATATCCCGGATCCAAAAAAAGTGGTTTCGTCGAGAACAGAGGTCATTTGCAAAATTTCCATTTTTAAGGGCCAAAATTCCATAGCGACTATTCTGAATTTTCAACTGGGGGTAACTTTTTATCCCCACTATGAAATTTCATTTTTACGGATTTGTTGGAAAGATATTTTCAAACAGATTCTAATATTTTTGGTTTCGCTAAAATCCGGTTTATTTTGAATCCTGTTTATTAATTTGAAATCGAATTTTCAAACTACCGCACCATTTTCAATTCCTTTTATAATTAAATTAAAATATTTATATTCTAATGACAATCTATATAAATATATACGTTCTAATTCTATTCGAAATAAATTTCTCATTGTTATTATTTAAAATAATCCATTTTGAATATTCAAAATTTACTAAAATTGCCAAAATAAAATTTTTAAATTGGCTCAGATTTTCCGGGTTATTATAGCATGAAGCGAAGTAATGTAGAAACAATAAAGATGTACAATTTAAAAAAAAAAAAAGCACTACATCCTTAGGCTTTCTTCTTTTTGGTAAATTCATTACATTAGGATTAGGGCTTCCATTTCTTATATACAAAAACAGTACAAAGCACCTGATTTTGAAACAATGCTCTATACATGCTGCCGAATTTGAATGAACCTTTTATTGCCTCTGTGCATTGACTTATTGGTCATACAAATTGTTGGAAAATTTAATGCACCATTCAATGGATTTTTTTTTTTAGAGATTTCATAGTTAAGCAATTATCTTCTATGCTTATAATTATAATTAACTTTCATGTACTTCATTGTCAAATCCTAATTACAGTTTACAACAAATTAATAAATGCTGACATATTTCAGCCTACATGGTAGTATCTTTTGTGTATGGGGATGTCTGACTGCAATATGAGGTAGTACTGTATTTATCATAACTATATTAACTTAGCACTGTACCCACATTACTACTACACTATAAAATGACTAAATTCTATGATATATTTTTTGTTGTAGACAATATGCTCTATATAAAACGAATGGTATTCCTACTATAATTCAGAGCGGTTCTTACTTGTACGCAGAGGTAAAAGTTCTTCACTTTTCCAGTTTTATTTCGCAAACGACCTTATAATATAATTATTATTTTATACAAAATATATAATGCAACTAATTTTATGGTATGCTCCAAGGATGTTGCCATTTCAGAGGAATCTTTTATTACTTTTTGCAAGGCTTATTAGTTGTAGAAATTTGATGGAATATTTTAGGGAACATTCAAAGGAAATTTTAGATATTAGACGGCTATACAATTTACTCATCTTTCTATGCCTATAATTATAATAGACTTCCATTTACTTCATTGTTAAGTAATAATAGTTTATAAGAAACTAATAATTGCTGACATATTTCAACCAACATGATTCTTCTATATAATCTTCGTACTAAACTTGGTGCTTTACATTGAATAAATGATATGCTCACCATAGTTTACATCTGTTCCCGCTTGCAAGTACAGAGGTAAAAGCTTTGTAATTTTGCCAATTTTGTTTTATGTAAGATCTTACAATATGCTTATCTTCTTATTGTTAATAGTTAAATTTTATTTTCTACACCCTATTTCTGATTAAATTTCAGTTAATTTTCATCATTTCTATCATTTATCACCTTTTCGCACATTTATTCTTTAGTCTTTTATTCCCTAACCATTGGCATAGGATATTTGGCATGTAAACATGCTAAAAATATGTTTTTTATATTTTTTTTGTGATTTCAATTTAAATACATTTTGAATTTATTTTTAATGGCTTATTGCATACATAATAATATAATTTTGCTAATATATATTTTACAGTGAGATTTTTCATATTCTACTTCGCAATTACCATACTTATGTTTTTACACTTATTACAATTGTTTATTTATACAAAAATTAAATATTTACATTTCAAATACTAATACTCTACTTATATGTTAGCATCTACGTAATTCAATCCTTTCGCTCAAATATGTACCTAGTCTTGATCAATAATTTACTCAAATTGTATAGAAAAAAGGAAACAGAATAATAATTCATAAATGATAGGCCACATAATATCTTATATTATAAGCTTCTTTGCGCTTTAAATGAAAGCCGAACTTTAATATTACCAAGTTACATATGACTTAACCTCCATATTTTTTATCTTTACATTAACAATAAAAGTGCTTTTATGCATAAACATCTTTTAAGATTAAAAAAATAATATAATAGTTCTTAACTACTGTTATTTTATAGCATTTTTGTCACATTGGCTTCCAATTATTTTGTACTATTCTACTGCCACGACACACCATTTAATGATCCATGTTACCTCATTGCATTTACAAGCACAATTTGTTGTGAATGCCTCTAATGTTATATGTTTGAACATTTCTGTTTATGTTAATTTCTTTTTCATCAACTGCTATAGATGTATTCATGTATTCTAAAATGTTATGCAATAATGTCCACAGAAAACCTAAGTAATTGTTCTTTGAAATTGGGTACTTATATATATAAGTTTGAGTAGCATGTACCATGTTATCATAGCAAGGTGGTCTGACCAAATCAAACTCATAACCTTTTGCATTATGCCCCAACACCTTAACCTTGGTGTTATTTTAGTTATGCTTCACTGCTTATGGTCAAATTGAAGTTTTTAATTGAAGCATTTACTTTGCTTCGCACATCCAATTTTATATTTGTCCCCTTAACTATAGTTTGATAGTACTGTTTTTTCAAACATATCAACGATACCATTGGTCCATGCATAAAAGTTTGAAGATATACATCTCAACAAATTTTTTTGATAAATAATAATATTAGCAAGAAACTGTGTACCATGTATACAGTAACTGCATGCATGCAACATCGCAAACTCAAATTTATCATCATGATGATGATATTGCAAGTTTTAACAACTAATTAGTTTTAAATATAATTCTCATATACTTCTTAATCATGTAATGTTTATCAAATAATGTTCGGTTACCGTAATGGAAATAATGTGATAATCCCAAGGTCTCCTTTCTATTGTTGAAAGTAAACTTGGTTTTAAAAGGAAATAACTAAACTTGGTTTTATAACGTCAATTATGTAATAAATTAAGTTCTTGTATTAGGAAAGGTCTAAACTAGTGGAAGTAAAATCTAGATTTCTTAATTATGTAATTTGAAAATTCTAGAGAATGAATAATCTAGAAAATAAGAGAATTAAGGAAAGACCTAGAAAAAAGAGAAGTGTAGAAAAAGAAAACTCTAGAAGCAGAAAAGTGTAGAAGCATGGCTATGTTATAAATAGAGGTTACTTCCTCATTTGTTGTATTAAGCAAGAATAAGCAATCAATAAAGAGAGTTTTTCAATAATTCAAGGTTTCTTTCTTTTATTCTCTCTCTTCCTCCATAAAAATATTCAATAAAGTGGTATCAGAGCCGGGTTCCTAAAAGATGGCGAATAACAACGTTCCCGTACAAATTCCAATGTCTTACCAAGATCAACTATGATGATTGGAGTTTAAGGATGATTGTCCTACTTGGAGGATATGATGTATGATAGGTAGTTGAGAAATGTTATGCTGAACAAGAAGACAAAGATAGTCTATCTCAAACCCAAAGGAATCAATTGAGAAACTTGAGGACGAGAGACAAGAAGGCTCTTTGTCTAATTTATCAAGCATTGGATGATGGCATTTTTGAAAAGATTTTGGAAGCAAAGGAAGCAAAGGAAGCATGAGAAAAGCTTCATATATCTTACAAGGGAGTCGATCAAGTCGAAAAGGTGCGTCTTCAAACATTAAGTGGAGAATTTGAATCTCGGCATTTGAAAGAAGGTGAACTTGTTTCTGATTATTTTTCAAGAGTTTTAGTTGTTACTAATAATTTGAAAAGAAATGGTGAAAAATTAGATGATGTCAGAATCATGGAGAAGATTCTTAGATCATTAGATCCAAAGTTTGAACATATTGTCGCCATCATTGAAGAAACAAAAAATGAAGAGACCATGGCTATAGAGGAGATTTTAGGCCCATTGCAAGTTTATGAAGAAAAGGATAAGGAGAAGAAGGAAGATGCGGAAAAAATAATAAAGATAGAGAAATTAGAGGGGAGAAGGTCGTGGAACCATCTGAGAATATAAATGAGAGGTCAAGCAGTAAAAGGATGTTGTTTGATGCTGATGCAGCAGCTGTTATTCAGTCTGCATATCGAGGATTTGAGATTAGAAGGTGGCACCCATTGGAGAAGCAAAAAAAATCACAAAAGTGCGCAAAGAAACAGAAAATGTCAGAAGGCAAGTAAACAACCTTGAAGCATGTCCTCCATCCCAGTCAGATGCAAAAAAGAAGGTTGTTCTTGAAGAAACCAAAATAAAGAATAAAGAAAAGGTAAAAGGAGAAACAACAAAAAGGAAAATGAAATGGCTTAGGTATGAATTTTATGAAGAAATTGAATGGAGAGATATTATATATGATTCATTCAAAATTTGTGATGCGGGGCCAAGTTGGAATTTGATGAGCTTACTTTTTTGAGTATTTTATGGCAATGAAGGAGGACGAGATGAACGGAGCTCTGCAACAAGGATTCGAGAAATCATGTTGTAGATCTTCATGGTGGGAAAGAAGAAACAAAAAAAGAAAATTTGGATAATTTCTGCCAAAACACGTGAAAAACAAATGAAACTGCTTGGAGTAATAAAACCAAGTTTAAGGGGGGATGTTGAAATTAAACATAGTTTTAAAAGGAAACAATTAAACTTGGTTTTATAACGTCAATTATGTAACAAATTAAATTCTTGTATTAGGAAAGGTCTAAATTAGTGGAAATAAAATCTAGATTTCTTAATTATGTAATTTGAAAATTCTAGAGAATGGAAAATCTAGAAAATAAGAGAATTATGAAAAGACCTAGAAAAAAGAGAAGTGTAGAAAAAGAAAACTCTAGAAGTAGAAAAGTGTAGAAGCATGACTATGTTATAAATAGAGGTCTACTCCCTCAATTGTTGTATTAAGCAAGAATAAGCAATCAATAAACAGAGTTTTTCAATAGTTCAATGTTTCTTTCTTTTATTCTCTCCCTCTTCCTCCTTAAAAAATATTCAACATCTATAGTCAAGAATTTTTTTTACCTTGCAAGTATAGAAGTGAAGGGGGCATCCTTGAATAATAATAAATATTTATCCATTTTATGGAAAATAATAAAATACTAATAGTAGACACAGTTGTGGCTTGACAATTGATATTTCGTAATAATATAGAGAAAGTGTATTTAAACACAAAAGTTTGTTACAAACTGAGGGACACAAAATTCTATTGGATTACCTCATGATTTGCGCCTCTCAAATAAAAAAAATTAAATATGTGGTTGAGATTTTGTATCTCTTAATTTGTGTTATATTTAAATAGTGGTTCCCAATCATATATTGTTTGTGAAGAGGGCACTTTTTTGTGTTGGAAGTAATTCTGAACTATTTCATGAGCAAAATATTGGGAATGATGTTGCAAGCTTCAACAACTTTTTTTCCTTTAAACATAAAAACTGGCATCATGCCTCTGCATAATAAAGTGGCATGAAATGAAGATGTATTATCAATAACTTTCCATATTTGCATTTTGATACCAGGTTGAAGCGGATCACTTGGACATGGTAGATCTACTCAAGGATTCATGAAGATTCTAATCCAAATTTTAAAAGCACTGGTTTATTTTTCGTTTTCAGTTTACTATGTTTATATTTATGGAATATAATATGTGTTTGTCATGTGAGTTAATCACACTGTATCCAAATGTATATTGAATGAAGTCCATTTGTATACTTCTTTAGATCTGTGTTAAGGCCCAATGTCATAAGCTTGAAAGACGCCCTCATTAGCTTATTCTGATGGACCAGAATTCAATTTTTCTTCCAAGTTATACAATATAAACCGAAAAAAATATCGAATGCAATTCCATAATGAATGGTCAAAAATTGAGTTTAATAATGCTAAGGTCAATCATCATGATGGTATTTATAGCAATAGAGCTTGAATGATGGTTATAAAATGAGTATAGATGCAATATGTATTAGTACATACGTTGGGTCCATGATAATAGAATATATGTTACTATACAAATAATTGCAAGTCCAATGAGCAAGGAAGAAAAAAAAAAGTTGGCTATGAAACTGACTTTTGTTGCATGCATTGTTTTTAAATTTATTAAACAACATTGTTTCTAAAACTTAGCAGTTCCACTACAAAGGCCTAAAATTGTTGGAAAGTAAACCCAATTTATTGTTCTCTCATAATTTGTTGTGTCTTTTTATGAGTCAAGAGTCATATTATAAAGTTTGTGTCTATTTAATAGGTAATGTCTGTTGGAAAAATGTGGTGTCTATTAAGAATGAATTGTCATGTAAGACTCATATATATAAAGCCTTCTACCATTTTAGCTATGAATGTAAGGAAATTGAAAATGGAAATATAAGAGAGTTCTTCCTTCATTAAAATTAAATATTCTCCTTCAAAAATATTGTAGTTTTGAATTTTTTTTGAATTAGCTTCCCCAATTAGTTTGATTTAAATATTTTAATCTAACTTCTTTATGGCAATAATCTTTACAACTAAATTATATATTTCATATTTTTTGTTCATGTACGAAGTTAATAAAGCAGAAGTTTTAAAAACAGTTCTTTCATCAATTAGAAAATCTATTTGTACAATATTCACTTCATTATTATGCAGTTGTGATATTCATTTTGTAACGTTCCATTTTTTTATTTGCTTAATTTTTCTTATTTTAGCTTGTTGAAATTGATGATTCAAATATTTGTAGAGAAGGAAAGAAATTGATTGATTGTCAATCAATTAATTGGCTCATATATGGAAAGATATAAGAGGAAGTTTTCTTTTTGGAAGAAAAATAATAAGCCATTCAATCAATTAGTGAAGAATCAATTTACTCAGGGAAAGAGATTGAGACCGTGATTGCATCAACTATTTATGCTCCAGTCAAATCAAGAAAGATATTTATTTTTTCTTCATGTCCAAATAATCTAGAAACTTCTCTTCTTTATCTCCAAGAAATCCCTCAATATAAATAGAGGTCATGTTATTGTATGAAAGCAAGCAATCCACCATTAATCTTCTCTCTATTGTAATCTTATATACTCATTTCTTCATTGAGAAATAAAAGTCGTTGGGTTTCCGTGGACGTAGGATATTCATATCTGAACCACGTTATATTGGTGTGTCCTTTCCTCTTTTTCTGTTTTTGTTCGCTCTACAATTTGTGCCACTTGATTTTATTTTTTTGGCATTGTTGACAGACTACATCATTGGGTTCATTCGTAGTCCGCTGTCCAAATCTCTGATTTTGTACTACATATTAGTATCGGAGCTAGTTGTGATGTTCAAAGACTTTTTTAGCTGTGTCAAATTCCGCAAAGAATAACGGTGGTAGAAGCGCTACAAATTATGGAGTTGCTAGATTTGATGGAAAAGTGGATTTTGGCATGTGGAAGATAAATGGAAGCGGTGTTGAAGAAAGAGAGGACATTTAAGGTTGTCTCAGATCCAGAGAAATTGAAGAAATTAGCACCTGAAGAGATAGAAGAATTGGAAGAGGATGCTCTTATTACCGTCCAACTTAGTCTTTCTGATGAAGTACTTAGAGAGTTTTCTCATGTGAAAACTGCTAAGGAATTGTGGAATGCTCTTCAAAGAAAGTTCTACGACAAGTCTCTCACCAACCGCATCATTTTACAGCAACAATTTTATTCTTTCAAAATGAGGCCCAGAATAGATGTATTTGCTCATATAGATGCCCTCAACACACTTGTCATGAATCTTCGAGCAACTGATGTAAAGATTGAGGATGAGGTACAAGCAATTATTCTTTTATGTTCTTTACCTGCGGAGTATAACACTTTTGTTAACTCTATGATCTATGGACGTTCGTCTATTTGTTTGGAGGATGTGAAGACAAATTTGCATAACGAGATGTTGCGAGGAAAGTTAGCAAGCATGAGCATGGTGAATGATTTTGAAAGCCTTGTTGCACAGAGAGGAAGAAGTAAAAGTAGACCCAAATATGGTGGAGATAGAGCTAAATCCAGATCTCAGCCAAGAGGAACCCGGAAGGGAGTTTGTCATTATTGCAGAAAACCTGGACATTATATTGCAAGTTGCCCCAAATTGGAGAATAAAAACAAAGCTGTTCCCCAGAAGGCTTCAGCATCTACAGCAGAGACATCAGATTTAGATAATGATCCTGGCATTTTTATAGCTTCCGCCTCTTCTATGAAGAGTACTATGTGGATTATTAACTCGGGAGCATCCTATCACATGACACCTGATAGGCACTCTTTTTCCACTTATCGTCAGCTTGATGGAGGAGAGGTTCTCATGGGAAATAATGCTTCTTGTCGCATGATTGGTATTGGAACAATAAAAATCAGGATGTTTGATGGTGTTGTTCGTACTTTATGTGATGTTAGGCATGTGCCTGATATAAGGCGTAGTTTGATCTCTATTGGAGCATTGTGCAATTTTGGCTTAAAGTGTGTATTAGAAAAAAATTCATTAAAAATTAAAAATGGCTCCCTGATAGTAATGGAAGGGGTAAAAGCTAGAAATCAATATTTTCTTAAGGGTACAACTTCTGTTGCAGAGAATGCTTAGTTATTGATTCAGTTGATTCCGATTCTACCAGATTGTGGCATTTTTGTATGGGTCACATTGGAAAGCGCAGTTTAGAAGTATTGAGAAAGCGAGGCTTGATTGACGGTATTCATCATTCAAAATTTGACTTTTGTGAAGGATGTGTACTTGGAAAGGAGATGAAGGTTTCTTTTGGCATTGCTGAGCATAAGTCTAAAGATGTTTTATAGTATATTCATACTAATGTTTGGGGCCCCACACTATGCCTATCTTATAGAGGAGCCAGGTATTTTGCTTTATCTGTTGATGATTTTTCTAGAAAAGTATGGGTTTACTTTATGAAGTCCAAAGATGAAACTTTTGATAGGTTGAAATTTCTTGTTGAGAAGCAGTCTGGAATGAAAGTGAAGGTTCTTCGTTCAGATAATGGTGGTGAATTCACTTATCAAAAATTCATCAAATTTTGTGAGTATAAGGGAATCAAATGACACTACACCACACTAGGAGACCCTCAGTCAAATGGGGTTGCAGAGAGAATGAATCGGACTTTGTTGGAAATAACTCGTTGCTTATGGCTAACTACTGGATTAAATAAGGGATTTTGGGCAGAAGCATTATCTACGTCAGTTTTCCTTATCATCCGCACACCTTCTACTGCCATAGACATGAAGATTCCTTAAGAAGTATGGAAGGGAGAGACTGTATCATATTCCTTTCTCAGAGTGTTTGGTTGTCTAGCTTATGTGCATGAGAGCAAAGGGAAGTCGGATCCAAGATCTCACAAGTGTATTTTTCTTGGCTATAAGAAAGGAATTAATGGTTATAGGATGTGGTGTCCTACTACCCAGAAGATTGTTACTAGCAGGCATGTTACATTTGATGAGAAGGTTATGTTGAAGGTGGAGCCTTCTTCTTCAGTTAATGATGATGTTGAGAGGACAAATTCAGAATGCCAAACACAAGGCAGATCATCAGACTTCCATATGAGCAAAAATGGTGATTCAAATGGCACCTTGGTTGATAGGGAAAGTATAGAAGATCAATCTCAAGGTGGAATTCAAACTCGACCAACGAGAGAGAAAAAAAGACCTACATAGCTTGATGATTTTGTAGGATTAAGCATTGAAGATATTGACTTTGATGACATGGCAGCTTATGCATTAATCATATTTCATGATGAGCCTAGAGACTATAAAGATGCCATTAATTCTGTTGATAGCTCCAGTTGGCTAGTATCAATGGAGGAGGAGATCGAGTCTTTGCACAAAAATCACACTTGGGATTTAGTGCCACTTCCTTCGGGTAAGAGAGCAATTGGATGTAAATGGATCTGTAAGGTGAAAGATGGCAGCTATGGTGACTTGAGGTACAAAGCAAGATTAGTGGCGAAAGGTTCTGTTCAGAAGAAGGATGTGGAGTTTCATGATATTTTTTCTCCAGTTGTTAGACACACTTCCATTCGCATTCTTTTGGCATTGGTTGCTCACTTTGACATGGAGTTGGAACAAATAGATGCCAAGACAACATGCTTGTGCGGTGATCTTGAGGAGGACATTTACTTACAGCAGCCAGAGGGGTTCATTGATAGTAGCAGGCCAGGTCATGTTTGTAAACTTAACAAATCTCTTTATGGCTTAAAACGGTCTCTTAGACAGTGGTATAAGAAATTTGATAAGTTTATGATCTCACATGGTTACTCTAGATGCTTTAAGGACCAATGTGTTTATTTTAAAAATGTAATGATGACATCATCTATTTGTTACTTTATGTTGATGATATGTTGATAGCTTCTAAGAGCTTGTCTAAAATTTCAGAGTTGAAGATGGAGCTCAGTAAGGAATTTGAGATGAAAGATTTGGGAAACACACAAATAATTTTGGGGATGGAGATTCAGAGGGATAGAAAGCAAAGAGTTTCGAAGCTCACTCAAACTCAATACATCGAGAAAGTCCTATCTCGATTCGGTATGGAGAATGCTAAACCAGTGGCTACTCCAATAGGCTCTCAATTCAAGCTATCCAGAGATATGTGTCCCACATCAGATGAAGACAGAAGGGATATGTGTAATATTCCTTATTCTAGTGCAGTTGTAGGCCTTATGTATGCTATGGTATGCACAAGGCCTGATTTAGCTCATGTAGTTGGTGTTGTTAGTCGATATATGTCTAACCCAGGTAAATAGCATTGGCAAGCAGTGAAGTGGATACTCATATATCTTCATGGCACATTTTCAGTTGGTTTGTTATATGGTGAAGTAGATGGATACATCTCTCTTAGTGGATACTGTGATTCAGGTTATGCTGGGGATAGAGATGGACGAAAGTCGAGCTATGATTTTACACTTGGCATAGACTCGATTTCGTGGAGATCAAAGTTGCAGTCTATCATAGCTTTGTAGACTACCGAAGAAGAGTTAATATCAATTGTGGAAGCAACAAAGGAAGGATTGTACTTACTTCAGTTGTTGGATGATCTTTCAATGATGCAGCGGACAGTGGATCTATTTTCAGACAGTCAGAGTGCGATTCATCTTGTTGAGAATCATGCTTATAGTTTACGGATGAAGCACATTGATGTTAGAGGTTTCTTTCTTATGCTTGAGAAAGAACGAAGCAAGATCTAATTATTGAAGATGGGTACTTCGGATAATCCTTCAGATATGATGACCAAGTCACTTTCAAAGGACAAGTTTGAGCATTGCTCAAACTTGATCAGTTTGCTTCTTGTTACTTAAGCACCATGGGGCGCTGGACCCAACAACTTCTATGTTGACCGTTGAAGATGAGATGATGAAGAAAGATTGTCATATTTGAATCAAGGTGGAGTGTTGAAATTGATGATTCAAATATTTGTAGAGAAGGAAAGAAATTGATTGATTGTCAATCAATTAATTGGCTCGTATATGGAAAGATATAAGAGGAAATTTTCGTTTTGGAAGAAAAATAACAGGCTAATTAATCAATTAATGAAGAATCAATTCACTCAGGGAAAGAGATTGAGACTGTGATTGCGCCAACCATTTATTCTCCAATCAAATCAAGGAAGATATTATATTTATTTTTTCTTTACGTCCAAGTAATCTAGAAGCTTCTCTTCTTTATCTCCAAGAAATCCCTCTATATAAATAGGGGTCATATTATTGTATGAATGCAAACAATCCACCATTAATCTTCTCTCTATTGTAATTTTATGTACTCATTTCTTCATTGAGAAATAAAAGTTGTTGGGTCTCCGTGGATGTAGGATATTCATATCCGAACCACATTATATTGGTGTGTCCTTTCCTCTCTTTTCTGTTTTTGTTCTCTCTTATAGTGTGATAAATCCACCATTAAAACAAGGTTTTCAATTTTAAATAAACGGATATGGTTAGAGATAAATCTTCGGATATTTGATATTAATTCGGTAGATGATGACTCTTACTATTTAAGGAATTTAAAAGGTAGTTCACTATTATTCCGCTTATAGTGTGAGTTGGATACAGAGATTAATATTAAGTATAAGTGGATGATATTTCTATCCAGATCTAATGCCAAAGAGTTGGTTAAATCTTTCAATTAAGATATGGGTTTCCCAATTTAATTGGGATAAGTTGGATAGAAACAATCTTCGGATATTTGATATGAAATTCTTTGGTGTAAACGTATACTATTTGAGGAATTTGGAAGATATTATTATTATATTGTTATTCCACTTATAGTATTCGTTGATACAACTTCTGAGGAATTTGAGAATTGACATCGAATATAAGTATATACAACTTCTGTGTAACTTATGTTCAATATCGATTGATTTGGGTTTTGTCGTGAATTATATCTTCAATACTATCATTCTTGAAACCCATTGGGATTGAGTTATGGAAATTCATATCGTACTTTGAGGATTTAATCGGATCTTTGATTTGAGGAATATTAAAAGTGAGGAATTGGAAAGAAAGTATAATCTTTTAGTTAAGATTAAATAATGGAATGCAGGAAATCAATTTAATTGGAAACTATGGTTGAAATGTGGATTAAGGGTTTTTAAAGGAATCTAGATTTTGATAGCGAGTTATCAATCAGAAAATTAATTGAGGCTTTGAGGCTAAATCATCTTTGATTAAAGAGATGGTTTTAAAAGAGAAAGGTTAAATACGGATTTTGTAATAATTTGAGAATAGGTTTAAAGAAGTTTAATTTTGACAAAATCCAAGACGGAAGGAGATTGGTAGAAAGCATGTGTGTTCTGTAGTTGTAATAACCCGGAAAATACGAGCCAATTTAAAAATTTTAAATTGGTCATTTCAAAAGAATTTGAACAATTGAAATAGAATATTTCAATAAAATTTGGAATTAGAAATAGTGAGTCGGTTTGAAAATTTGAATTCCAACCTTGACTGACTGTGCAGGGTGGAAAATATAACGGATTTTAGCGAAACCAAAGATATTTAAATCTGTTAGTCAATACCTTTCTAACGAATCTGAAAAATCGAAGTTTCATAACGGGAATCAAAAGTTATGGCCGAATGAATTTTCAGAATGGTCGCTATATAGAATATATAGCCCTGGAAATTTGATATTTTGCATACGACCTCGGAATTCGACGAAACCACTTTTGTTGGGTCCGGAATGTCAAACTATTGCGAAGTTTCAAATTTCATAATTTTTGAAGCTAGTATGTGAGTGGGGAAAAAGAAAATGTGATTGGTCAATTTCTGTTAAAATGGGTCGACCTAAAAATGGCCGTTTTTCAAACGAGCTCAGAATTCAACGAAACTGGTTTTGTTAGGACCGTATCGTCAAAACATAGCTAGATTTATTTTTCTGGAATTTTTCGATTCAATTTGTGGCCCTGGCAAATTGAAATGTACGTTTAAATTAAATATTAAATGTTTTATATTTTAATTTGAAAAATAACTGACCGTAACAGTCGAAACGGCCAACGAAACATATCCCATTGTGTCCGAAATAGGGGTATTTAGCTAGGGGCGACAGTCGTTGGGTTTGATTTCGAGTTCGTATGTGGGGGGGGGGGGGGGGTATTTTTGGAAATAAATAAATTAAAAATTAAAATAAAAAGGAGCCGACCAATCAGAATTCTTCTTCCTCGTCGATACTCCAGGCGCAACGCGGAAAAAGGCTCCAAACTTCTCTCTTCAATTTCTCCACAACCACACAACGAAATCAAGCAAACTAAGATCCATTTTGAAGAGCGTTCAGAGATCTTCAAATCCATAGCAACTTCAAGATTTATCGTTGAGTATTGTGGGAGATACAGAGCCGAGAAGGCTCGAACTTCGCGTCGCCGCCGAGGTCGCTAGGGACCATCGATCCGACCATCAAGGGTAGCGCCGGGAAGCTCTTCCCTTCCTCTTCGACGCAGCACAGGCTGTTCGTCCTATCGCTTCATGGTTTAGCCGAAAAATTGAAACCTAGTTTCGAGCGCACAAAGGAGGTATACGGCTATTCTATTTTCAACTGATTTTTACACTATAAAGTGTTGCAAACTTGTAAAAATCGTATCTTTTTGGTGTGTTGACGAAATTCGATGAAACAGGAAACATCGGGACCGTAAGGAAGCTCTCTACCCAATAGAAGAAGCCGCGGATTTTTCTGACATCGTATCGATTTTTAGCACTCCGAAAACCAATGTGAGAAATCTAAATTAATATGAAATTGAAAGGAAAATGTCGTGTATAATTTATATTAGCGAAATATAAATTACATACGTGTTGTATACCTCATGTACATGCGTAGTGTAAGCTATATAAGCGAAGTATGAATTTTACATGCATAGAATAATTGATATATGTGTTGAAATGCAAGTGAAATATAGCAATTATATATATATATATATATATACTCCCCTCGTCCACAAACCATGGACGATATTTATTGTGGTGAATTGGTGTGAAATATTGGATGAAAAATACGAATGGTTGAATAATTGTTTGTGGTTGACATTGTTTGGTTGTGGTTGAAAAATACCCATTGGTGATTGAAATGAATTGGAAATATTTGTGGAAATAAAAATAAACATGCCGCCTGCATGCGAATTAGATGCATGAATCCCCATTGTCAAAAACCGCGAGGTTTTAAGGTAGAGCGAGGAGCCGTACTAGGGACGGTGCCGGTTTTAACTACCCTGCCGTTATGCTGCCGAAATTTTGAATAATCTTTGTGTGTTAGAATTATTTTCATATGTTGAAATTATTTTCATGCGTTGAAATTAAAGCCATATGTTGAAACTATATCCATGTGTGGAAATGTGTGTGTGTTGAAAAGTGTTGTGTGAAAATTAAATTCATTTGTGAATGAATGAAGTGTTTAAACAATAAAAATCACATTTTTATATATATATGAAGTATGAAAAATATTCGCCTTATATAAATAGTTTCAACAATAAAAATTCCATCTTTCTAATATGAACAACATAAATAAAATGTCCATGTGTGGAAATGCTCATTTGTTGAGAAGTGTGTGTAGTGGAAAAGTTCATGTGTTGAATAAAAAGATCGAACAATAAAAATTACATTTTTATTGAAACTATGAAGTGTTGAAAACATCCATTTGTCGAACAAATATTTTGAACGATAAAAATATCATTTTTATCATATATGTGATATGCTAAAGATATGCGGACGCTGAAATAAATATTTGTGAAAGAAATATTCTTTTTAACATGCATAGGAACTAAATAAAATGGTCATGTGTGGAAATATATTTTAGTTCGCCAAAATTATCATCTCTGAAATGTGAAGTGTTAAAAATAGCCACTTGTTCAAATAAATGTGCATGAGTTGAAATATACATTAATTAGCTAATGATATAATTTTAGCCTATGCATGCAACATTAGAATGAATGGTGTTTTTAAACCAAAGTAAATCAAATATGAAATTGAATGGAAAATGATAAGTGATAGAAATTATGTATATGTACATGCATATCTATTGAACAGGTTAAAGCAAAAGGGGCTAGAGAAGAGGAATAAAATTTTGTGCCCGACAAATAGGTACACATTTACTGCTTTGTTTGGGTGATGATTTTATGAGCCTGTTGGCTAGCCGCTGGGCTTTTTCTTTTTCTTTTTGATATGAGACGCCCGTGTGGCTATTTGTGAATTTTCCCAGACCCTCCCGTACAAAGGAGGTTATGGCGAAATTTTCCGAAATTTAAAGGCGTTAGTGAAATAATTGAAGTGGAAACGATATAGGAATTTTTGAATGAACTATATTTATATAAATATATAAATATAAGTGAAATTAAAACGAAACGTGGCCGTGCAGTTCGTGTTTTGAAACCGTGATTTCAAACGACTAGTACGGGAAATCCGACCATTGGATTTTCTCGAAACCGCAACCGTTGGGTTCGCCTTGGAAATATCTTTCCAACGGCACCAACTTTGTGAAGATCCGACGGTTGGATTGTCTGGAATGTTTAATTCAAATCTGAAGAAAAACAGCGCCAGAAACGATTATATTTATATATATATATAAATATAATTAAACTAAATCGAATAACGACGCTGTAGTTCGTAAATTGAAATCGTAACTTCAAATGACTAGTGTGGAAGATCCGACCGTCGGATTTTCCCAAAACTGAAACCGTTGGATTCGTTTTGAAATGACCTTCCCAATGATACCAAATTTGTGAAGATCCAACGGTTTGATTTTCAGATATGTGTAAAGCAAAAATTAGTGAAAAGCAGCGCCAATGCATTGATACGACCTGAAACGTCGTTTAATAAAATTTGGCCGTTTTTAATTAAATAAAAATGGCGATATATCGTTATAAAATACTATAGACGATATAGAGTGGAAATAAACCAATTTCGTTGTGTTTGCTTGATATGTGATGGTTGAATGTATTTGACATGAAAATTATAACTAAATAACCGAAATGTGAATGTTGAATAGTCCAACCATGTGATTAATTGATTTGAAAATCTAAATATACGTGGGTTATTTGAAAAGGCCGAGTTCATCTCATTTCAAATAATCGATCGACGTTGAGAAGTCGAAGAGTGGAAGACGGTTGAAGACCGACGATTCCCACATTGGATGGATGGGCGCTACTGATGCTCGTGATTGGAGTAGCTACCATGAAGGAATTGAAGTAGTAGCCGTCCGAACATACTGTTGATTGTACGGATATGCGAGGAATTGACGCCTCCGGTTTCATTCAGACCCAAAACGGACTTGTAAATGGACTGTGTCTGACATTGGATTTTGTTCTGTGTTGATTGATCTCTGTTAAATATATATCTGTTTGGCGGTGGAGAATTTATTCTCTTGCTTAACGCCCTTCTCTGAGATGTACGAGCTCAGAGGTTATGTATTGACAGAAATCAGTCGCATGGAGTGGATTGCCTGTGTGGCACGCCTAAGTGGCATATGATCAGGGCTTCTGTTGCAAAGCAAAGTCTTGTGGTTGATAATCAAAGCATGGTATTGTGACGTAGCTTTGTGTATAACGTGAATTCGCGAGCCTCACACCTCGGTATGAGTCAAAAACGGGAGACGGACCACTGGGAGTGCACGACGTTTCTTTCTAGCTATGGTGGTGTCAGTGACCTACCAGCCCTGATATTATATATACTTTTCACCTGTGTGGTTATTGGAATGCGAGGCGCCTCGATTATAGGTCTCTAAGGATCGGGAAACGTGTGTACAGGAATAACTAATCCTCAAAAGTAATAGAGGACCGGCCCAGCCGATTCCAAGGATCATAGTGGGGTCCTGGGACATATGCTAGAGTGTCTCGAATCGGAGAGGAGCTTGCCCCTTGCCTCGACTCATGAAGGAATCCAATTTCCAATACGAAATATGCGGACGTGATTGTATTACTAGTATGGCGACATAGTAGATGGTAGCTATGCCGCCTAGGATTGATATTTATGATTGAATTTGCTTTTGAAACATATATGCACTAGTAATAATATCAAACACTTTTGTTTTATTCGTATGAAGCATTTTTGGCCATTATAAGGTAAAAACTCTATCCTCCGGCTTGCGTTGCATTGTGTGATGGGACCTGAGTCTTATAATGGTTTCATTTTATAAAAAGCATTGCGTTGATTTAATCGTTTACTTTATCTCATGCACTAGCACTCATTGGAGTAAACCCGTTCCGCGAAAGTGGCGTGGTCCTTTGATTTGCCTTATTATTATTGTTAATAAGTTAAGTAGATTTCTCATACCAGTCCCATGACTGACTCGTAGTTTGTTTCACCTTGCAAACTCGGGTGTCCTCATTTTCACATGGGCAGCCTAGTTACAGGTTTCTGACGCACCTTTTGGCTCATGGCGAGGCTTGACTACACCGTGCTGACTTAGATTTTCTCCGCCATTATTGTATCTATATTATGATTCCTCCATTGGCGATGTAAACTGATATTTATTTTGAGTACTCTTTATGTATGATTCCGCCTCAGGCGATGGTGACTGACTATGTATCATTATGCACTAAGTTGTATCCTGTACTGTGCTTCTCTGATGTGATGATATCTATATGATTCCGCTGTCATATGTGTGTAAATTATTCTATTTTCTGTTTATGCTATTATCTGTGATCTGCTAATGATGATTAATGTGTTATATTCCAATGATTATCCTTAACACCGTGTCTCGGGGTTTTGGGATCGTCACAGCTGGTATCAGAGCTTTGGTTAACCTTAGTTCTGGAGTCTAACACATTAAACACTTCGTCAAAATAGAATCAGTAGTATTCTAAGGCGAGTCGCTCATTAGAGATAGGATTAGTAAAGTCCTAGAATGAGCCGAGCAGAATAGCAAAAACAATTGATCATTCCATCGTTATCTTTCTGTAAAATTTTCTGCTTAACTATGCAATTGACTATCATTTCTGTTGGCTGACTTTTTCTTGCTTATACAGAAATTGACAAATGGCTACCAGAGCAGCCGCCGCTAGAGGAGGCCGTGCCGGCCGAGGCCGAGGAAGGGGAGAAGTCCCAGCTCAAGAAGGACCTTTGATACAACCTCCGGCAGCTCAATACTTCGAGCTTGACCGTGTAGCTAAGAGATATAAAAACTTAGGAGGCAAGACCTTCTCGGGAACTGGCACTGTAATAGAGGCCCTTGCATGGCTCAAAACATGCGAGAAAATTCTTGAAGGCCTAAGGCTTGGAGACGAAGACAAAGCTATTATGGGCGCCTGGCTTATGCAGGAACAAGCTGAACTATGGTGGGAATCTCTTACCGCCGGGAATAGAGAAGCTGGAAGAATATGGGATGGATTCAAAGAACTCTTCAAGGAGAAATATGTCCCAGAACAAGCTCTAGAAAGAATGCACGATGACTTCGCCAATCTCCAGCAGGTGGATCTTTCCGTGCAAGATTATCTGAATAAATTTACACTGTTATCGCCCTATGCTCCGGAGCTCGTCGCCACTGCGAAGTCCAAAAATAAGAGGTTTATCCTTAGGTTAAGACGACAATATCATGATAGAGCCATGGCCCATGTCAAGTTGGAATTCAACGAGCTGGTGGAAATGACATGCAACTATGAAGACCTTGATCAAAGGCATCTGGATCAGGATCGCGCTAGAAGCCAAGCCGGAAACAAGCGCAAGCCTGCTGTAAATCAAGGCGAGTCAAGCCAAGCAGCATCTTCAAAACCTCAGACTGGCAAGCCGCCAAGAGGAAATTGCTTTAACTGTGGTAAGCCGGGGCATTACTCAAACGTCTGCACAGCTCCGAAGAGGCAGAAGACAAATTCTCAAGGCTCGAGCCAAGGCTCCCAGAACCCTCGTTCTTGCTTCAACTGTCGCAAGACCGACCATCTGGTCAAAGACTGTCCTTTGCTGAAGAAAGCTACAGTAGCTCACGTCTATGACGGGTCGAGCCCGCCAGCTGCTTCCGATGGAGCAGGTAACCCTGATGTTTTGGGAGGTACCCTTACAATTAAAAATATTCCTGTTTCTGTATTGTTTGACACAGGTGCATCGCGTAGTTTTATTGCTAAGAACACAGTGCACAAATTAAAGTTAAAACATCGAAAGCTCAAAGAATCGGTGGAAGTACATAACCCGATAGGGGGTCCTATTACCCTCAGTTCGTGTTGTAAGGTTCCTACTTCTTTCTCCCGATACCAGTTTCCTTTCAATTTAATCGTTATGGATTTTCCCGAATTCGATATTATTCTCGGGCTGGATTGGTTAACGAAATACGAAGCCGAAGTGAATTGTGCAAAAAGAATCGTTAAAATTCGAACGAAGCTTGGATATATTACGGTACCCTGTCATGGTTCGAATCCGAATAGAGAAGAATTTTGGTTAGCATTAGAACTTATCCCCACTTCCATAGAAAAGATTCCGATTGTTAGAAACTATGCGGATGTGTTTGAAGAAGTTGAAAACTTACCTCCGTAAAGAGAAATAGAATTCCGAATCGATCTAATTCCCAATGCCAGACCAGTGGTACATCCAATTCGCAGAATGACTCCGAAAGAAAAAGAAGAATTAGGCGATCAAACTCGTCAACTGTTGTGGAAGGGTCTAATCAGACCTAGTTTTTCTAATTGGGGTGCAGCTGTTGTGTTTGTCCCAAAGTCAGACGGTACTCTTAGATTATGTGTTGATTACCGAGACCTCAACAAACAGACGCTTAAAAACAAATATCCATTACCCCGCATTGATGATTTGCTAGACCAATTGAATGGGGCGAAAGTATTTTCCCGAATGGACCTAGCTACAGGTTTTCATCAATTGAGAATAGCAGAAGAGTGTGTTCCTTTGACAGCTTTCAGAGGTCCAGACATATTTTATGAATGGTTAGTAATGCCGTTTGGCCTATGCAATGCTCCAGCATACTTTGTCGATCTAATGAATAGAGTGTTCAGGGGAGTTCTGAATAAATTTGTCCTCGTCTTCATCGATGATATTTTAATCTACTCCAAATCAAAACCCGAGCATGAAAAACACTTAGAACAAGTATTGGAGATTCTAAGGAAGAACGTCTTCAAAGCCAAATTCTCTAAATCTGTCTTCTGGCAAGAAGAAGTCAAATTTCTTGGCCATGTCGTGTCAGAGAAGGGAATTTCTGTTGACCCAAGCAAAATAACAGCGATTCAAGACTGGAAACAACCCACTACTCCTACAGAAGTTAGAAGTTTTATGGGGTTGGCTAGTTATTATCGAAAGTTCGTTAAGGATTTTTCGAAGATATCCGGTCCGTTAACGAAGCTCACAAAGAAACATGAGAAGTTTAAGTGGACTTCCGACTGTGAAGAAGCTTTCCAGGAATTGAAATCGAAGCTGACCACCGCTCCAGTGTTAACTATTATTGATGGCAATCAGGATTTAACGGTTTGGACAGATGCTTCTATTAGAGGTCTTGGTGCAGTGTTAATGCAGAGAGGCCAAGTAGTCGCTTATGCAAGCCGCCAACTGAAACCGCATGAGAAGAATTATGTGACTCATGATCTTGAGTTGCTAGCCATCGTTTTTGCATTGAAAATCTGGAGGCATTATTTATTGGGCGAGAAATTTATACTGTACACAGATCATCAATCGTTGAAGTATTTATATACCCAGAAAGATCTGAATTTGAGACAGCAACGTTGGCTAGAATTTCTTGCAGCGTATGATCTTGATATCCTGTATATGCCGGGGAAAGCTAACGTAGTAGCGGATGCGCTTAGTAGAAAAACCGCAATCATTGCCAATCTTATAATTACACCTGGATTGATTGATAGGATTTCAGCCCTTCAAAAAGACGATGAATTCATTCAGAGAATCAGTCAGAGGGTCGAGGGAGGTGAAACCACGAGTTTTCGTATTGACAATAAGGGGGTTCTCAGGTTAAATAATAGGATTTGCATTCCAAATATTCCAGGCCTTCGAAGAGAAGTGTTAGATGAATGCCATAAATCCAAATTTTGCATCCATCATGGGGTGAGTAAAATGTACAACGATATCAAACGCACTTTTTGGTGGAAGGCAATGAAAAGAGATATTTCTTTGTATGTAAGCAGATGCCCTACTTGTCAATTGGTCAAGAGTGACCAACAGAAGCTAGCTGGACTGTTGCAACCGTTGGAAGTCCCAAGTTGGAAATGGGAACAGATTTCCATGGATTTCATAGATGGTTTGCCGCGAACCAAGAAAGGTAATGACAGCATTTGGGTAATTGTAGATCGCTTCACGAAGACTGCCCATTTTATACCTGTCAGATCCAATAGAACCGCTCAAAGTCTAGCATAGATATACTTCAAAGAAATTGTTAAGCTGCATGGAATTCCCATCAGCATAGTCAGTGATAGAGATCCCCTATTTACTAGCAAGTTCTGGGAGGCTTTCCAGACAGAATTGGGAACAAAACTGAATATGAGCACCGCTTATCACCCTCAAACAGATGGCCAAACTGAGCGGGTGGACAGAATTCTAGAAGATTTATTGCGGGCTTGTATAATTGATTTTGGTGGGTCATGGGAAGATCATTTGCATTTGGCAGAATTCTCATATAACAATAGCTATCAAGCAAGTTTGGGAATGTTGCCATTTGAGGCATTATATGGCAGACCTTGCAGATCTCCAGCATGTTGGGTAGAACCTGGCAACAGACTTGTGTTAGGACCCGATATGATTAGAGAAGCTTCTGATAAAGTCGACTTCATCAAGAAATGATTGAAAGCCGCCCAAAGCCGACAGAAAAGTTATGCAGACTCTAGAAGGAGAGATTTATCATTTGCCGTTGGCGATTATGTTTATTTGAAGGTTTCTCCGATGAGAGGAGTAATCAGATTTGGCAAGACCGGGAAGTTGGCACCGAGATTTATTGGTCCCTTTCCTATACTCGAACGAATTGGAACTCTTGCTTATAGGGTTCAATTACCATATTGGTTGCCTGGAGTGCACGATGTATTTCACGTATCTCAACTTAGAAGACATGTGCATGATCCGGATCTTGTTGTAGAAGAAGCAGCGCAACAGGATGTGGAGATAACTCCAGAATTATCACTCAGAAGAGAGCCATTAAAGATTGTTGGCAAAGAAACCAGAGAACTCAGAAGCAAAAAGGTTCATTTAGTTAAAGTGCAGTGGAGCAGTGATCCTAGAGACTGTACTTGGGAAACTGAGGAAAGCATTAAGCAAGCTTACCCCAAATGCAGAGTGGATATCTCTGACTAACTCCGTTGCAAGGTACCTTTACAATACTTTGCATTTACATTTTATTTCCTACTTTACTGTTGTTTCCTTTTCGAGGACGAAAAGTTTTAAGTGGGGGAGATTGTAATAACCCGGAAAATACGAGCCAATTTAAAAATTTTAAATTGGTCATTTCAAAAGAATTTGAACAATTGAAATAGAATATTTCAATAAAATTTGGAATTAGAAATAGTGAGTCAGTTTGAAAATTTGAATTCCAACTTTGACTGACTATGCAGGGTGGAAAATATAACGGATTTTAGCGAAACCGAAGATATTTAAATCTGTTAGTCAATACCTTTCTAACGAATCTGAAAAATCGAAGTTTCATAACGGGAATCAAAAGTTATGGCCGAATGAATTTTCAGAATGGTCGCTATATAGAATATATAGCCCTGGAAATTTGGTATTTTGCACACGACCTCGGAATTCGACGAAACCACTTTTGTTGGGTCCGGGATGTCAAACTATTGCTAAGTTTCAAATTTCATAATTTTTGAAGCTAGTATGTGAGTGGGGCAAAAGAAAATGTGATTGGTCAATTTCTGTTAAAATGGGTCGACCTAAAAATGGCCGTTTTTCAAACGAGCTCAGAATTCGACGAAACTGGTTTTGTTAGGACCGGATCGTCAAAACATAGCTAGATTTATTTTTCTGGAATTTTTCGATTCAGTTTGCGGCCCTGGCAAATTGAAATGTACGTTTAAATTAAATATTAAATGTTTTATATTTTAATTTGAAAAATAACCGACTGTAACAGTCGAAACGGCCAACGAAACATATCCCATTGTGTCCGGAATAGGGGTATTTAGCTTGGGGCGACAGTCGTTGGGTTTGATTTCGAGTTCGTATGTGGGGGGGGGGGTATTTTTGGAAATAAATAAATTAAAAATTAAAATAAAAAGGAGCCGACCAATCAGAATTCTTCTTCCTCGTCGATACTCCAGGCGCAACACGGAAAAAGGCTCCAAACTTCTCTCTTCAATTTCTCCACAACCACACAACGAAATCAAGCAAACTAAGATCCATTTTGAAGAGCGTTCAGAGATCTTCAAATCCATAGCAACTTCAAGATTTATCGTTGAGTATTGTGGGAGATACAGAGCCGAGAAGGCTCGAACTTCTTGCCGCCGCCGAGGTCGCTAGGGACCATCGATCCGACCATCAAGGGTAGCGCCGGGAAGCTCTTCCCTTCCCCTTCGACGCAGCACTGGCTGTTCGTCCTTTCGCTTCACGGTTTAGCCGAAAAATTGAAACCTAGTTTCGAGCGCACAAAGGAGGTATACGGCTATTCTATTTTCAACTGATTTTTACACTATAAAGTGTTGCAAACTTGTAAAAATCGTATCTTTTTGGTGTGTTGATGAAATTCGATGAAACAGGAAACATCGGGACCGTAAGGAAGCTCTCTACCCAATAGAAGAAGCCGCGGATTTTTCTGACATCGTATCGATTTTTAGCACTCCGAAAACCAATGTGAGAAATCTAAATTAATATGAAATTGAAAGGAAAATGTCGTGTATAATTTATATTAGCGAAATATAAATTACATACGTGTTGTATACCTCATGTACATGCGTAGTGTAAGCTATGTAAGCGAAGTATGAATTTTACATGCATAGAATAATTGATATATGTGTTGAAATGCAAGTGAAATATAGCAATTATATATATATATATATATATATATATACTCCCCTCGTCCACAAACCATGGACGATATTTATTGTGGTGAATTGGTGTGAAATATTGGATGAAAAATACGAATGGTTGAATAATTGTTTGTGGTTGACATTGTTTGGTTATGGTTGAAAAATACCCATTGGTGATTGAAATGAATTGGAAATATTTGTGGAAATAAAAATAAACATGCCGCTTGCGTGCGAATTAGATGCATGAATCCCCATTGTCAAAAACCGCGAGGTTTTAAGGTAGAGCGAGGAGCCGTACTAGGGACGATGCCGGTTTTAACTACCCTGCCGTTATGCTGCCGAAATTTTGAATAATCTTTGTGTGTTAGAATTATTTTCATATGTTGAAATTATTTTCATGCGTTGAAATTAAAGCCATATGTTGAAACTATATCCATGTGTGGAAATGTGTGTGTGTTGAGAAGTGTTGTGTGAAAATTAAATTCATTTGTGAATGAATGAAGTGTTTAAACAATAAAAATCACATTTTTATATATATATGAAGTATGAAAAATATTCGCCTTATATAAGTAGTTTCAACAATAAAAATTCCATCTTTCTAATATGAACAACATAAATAAAATGTCCATGTGTGGAAATGCTCATTTGTTGAGAAGTGTGTGTAGTGGAAAAGTTCATGTGTTGAATAAAAAGACCGAACAATAAAAATTACATTTTTATTGAAACTATGAAGTGTTGAAAACATCCATTTGTCGAACAAATATTTTGAACAATAAAAATATCATTTTTATCATATATGTGATATGCTAATGATATGCGGACGCTGAAATAAATATTTGTGAAAGAAATATTCTTTTTAACATGCATAAGAACTAAATAAAATGGTCATGTGTGGAAATATATTTTAGTTCGCCAAAATTATCATCTCTGAAATGTGAAGTGTTAAAATAGCCACTTGTTCAAATAAATGTGCATGAGTTGAAATATACATTAATTAGCTAATGATATGATTTTAGCATATGCATGCAACATTAGAATGAATGGTGTTTTTAAACCAAAGTAAATCAAATATGAAATTGAATGGAAAATGATAAGTGATAGAAATTATGTATATGTACATGCATATCTATTGAACATGTCAAAGCAAAAGGGACTAGAGAAGAGGAATAAAATTTTGTGTCCGACAAATAGGTACACATTTACTGCTTTGTTTGGGTGATGATTTTATGAGCCTGTTGGCTAGCCGCTTGGCTTTTTCTTTTTCTTTTTGATATGAGACGCCCGTGTGGCTATTTGGGAATTTTCCCAGGCCCTCCCGTACAAAGGAGGTTATGGCGAAATTTTCCGAAATTTAAAGGCGTTAGTGAAATAATTGAAGTGGAAACGATATAGGAATTTTTGAATGAACTGTATTTATATAAATATATAAATATAAGTGAAATTAAAACGAAACGTGGCCGTGCAGTTCTGTTTTGAAATCGTGATTTCAAACGACTAGTACGGGAAATCCGACCATTGGATTTTCCCGAAACCGCAACCGTTGGGTTCGCCTTGGAAATATCTTTCCAACGGCACCAACTTTGTGAAGATCCGACGGTTGGATTGTCTGGAATGTTTAATTCAAATCTGAAGAAAAACAGCGCCAGAAACGATTATATTTATATATATATATATAAATATAAATATTATTAAATTAAATCGAATAACGACGCTGCAGTTCGTAAATTGAAATCGTAACTTCAAATGACTAGTGTGGAAGATCCGACCGTCGGATTTTCCCAAAACTGAAACCGTTGGATTCGTTTTGAAATGACCTTCCCAATGATACCAAATTTGTGAAGATCCAACGGTTTGATTTTCAGATATGTGTAAAGAAAAAATTAGTGAAAAGCAGCGCCGGTGCATTGATACGACCTGAAACGTCGTTTAATAAAATTTGGCCGTTTTTAATTAAATAAAAATGGCGATATATCGTTATAAAATACTATAGACGATATAGAGTGGAAATAAACCAATTTTGTTGTGTTTGCTTGATATGTGATGGTTGAATGTATTTGACATGAAAATTATAACTAAATAACCGAAATGTGAATGTTGAATAGTCCAACCATGTGATTAATTGATTTGAAAATCTAAATATACGTGGGTTATTTGTAAAGGCCGAGTTCATCTCATTTCAAATAATCAATCGACGTTGAGAAGTCGAAGAGTGGAAGACGGTTGAAGACCGACGATTTCCACATTGGATGGATGGGCGCTACTGATGCTCGTGATTGGAGTAGCTACCATGAAGGAATTGAAGTAGTAGCCGTCCAAACATACTGTTGATTGTACAGATATGCGAGGAATTGACGCCTCCGGTTTCGTTCAGACCCAAAACGGACTTGTAAATGGACTGTGTGTCTGACATTGGATTTTGTTCTGTGTTGATTGATCTCTGTTAAATATATATCTTTTTGGCGGCGGAGAATTTATTCTCTTGCTTAACGCCCTTCTCTGAGACGTACGATCTCAGAGGTTATGTATTGACAGAAATCAGTCGCATGGAGTGGATTGCCTGTGTGGCACGCCTAAGTGGCATATGATCAGGGCTTCTGTTGCAAAGCAAAGTCTTGTGGTTGATAATTAAAGCATGGTCTGTGTGACGTAGCTTTGTGTATAACGTGAATTCGCGAGCCTCACACCTCGGTATGAGTCAAAAACGGGAGGCGGACCGCTGGGAGTGCACGACGTTTCTTTCTAGCTATGGTGGTGTCAGTGACCTACCAGCCCTGACATTATATATACTTTTCACCTGTGTGGTTGTTGGAATGCGAGGCGCCTCGATTATAGGTCTGTAAGGATCGGGAAACGTGTGTTCAGGAATAACTAATCCTCAAAAGTAAGAGAGGACCGGCCCAGCCGATTCCAAGGATCATAGTGGGGTCCTGGGACATTTGCTAGAGTGTCTCGAATCGGAGAGGAGCTTGCCCCTTGCCTCGACTCATGAAGGAATCCAATTTCCAATACGAAATATGCGGACGTGATTGTATTACTAGTATGGCGACATAGTAGATGGTAGCTATGCCGCCTAGGATTGGTATTTATGATTGAATTTGCTTTTGAAACATATATGCACTAGTAATAATATCAAACACTTTTGTTTTATTCGTATGAAGCATTTTTGGCCATTATAAGGTAAAAACTCTATCCTTCGGCTTGCGTTGCATTGTGTGATGGGACCTGAGTCTTATAATGGTTTCATTTTATAAAAAGCATTGCGTTGATTTAATCGTTTACTTTATCTCATGCACTAGCACTCATTGGAGTAAACCCATTCCGCGAAAGTGGCGTGGTCCTTTGATTTGCCTTATTATTATTGTTAATAAGTTAAGTAGATTTCTCATACCAGTCCCATGACTGACTCGTAGTTTGTTTCACCTTGCAAACTCGGGTGCCCTCATTTTCACACGGGCAGCCTTGTTACAGGTTTCTGACGCACCTTTTGTCTCATGGCGAGGCTTGACTACACCGTGCTGACTTAGATTTTCTCCGCCATTATTGTATCTATATTATGATTCCGCCATTGGCGATGTAGACTGATATTTATTTTGAGTACTTTTTATGTATGATTCCGCCTCCGGCGATGGTGACTGACTATGTATCATTATGCACTAAGTTGTATCCTGTTCTGTGATTCTCTGATGTGATGATATCTATATGATTCCGCTGTCATATGTGTGTAAATTATTCTATTTTCTGTTTATGCTATTATCTGTGATCTGCTAATGATGATTAATGTGTTATATTCCAATGATTATCCTTAACACCGTGTCTCGGGGTTTTGGGATCGTCACAGTAGTTGTTTTTTTTTAGATTGCGCTTATTATTTTGAAAGACCGGGATCAGATGTATGTTTGAAAACCATTCCAAGTAATAATACGACGTTGTGGAGCAATTGAAGACATTGGAGCGACATTGAAGACCAGGACCCTTCATGTCGTAAGGACGACTTGCTGAATGTTTCGAATGGGTCGCTCCCATTTGCAGATGGATTTTATATTAGTTAAGTGGCAAGAAGCCCGAACATATGTGAAGGAATTCCGGATTGTTGTTTCATTCAGATCCAGAACGAACATTTATGAATTGTGTGTCTGACATTGTGAATGACTGCGTAGCACTGATTTTTATTAATATATATCTGCATGGTGGCGGAGAATTTATTCTCTTGCTTAACACCCTTCTCTAAGACGTATGAGCTTAGACGTTATATATTGATGGAAATCAGTGATGCGTAGTGAATGGACACTGTGGCATACTTACGTTATGTGATGAGCTATGGATGATCAAAGCATGACTTATTTAAGCATAGCTTTGTGTATATCGTGACCTCAACGAATCTCACAACCCGGATTGATGGTAAACTGGTGGTCAGATTTTTATGTTCGTTTCGTATGTTCGGTGCACCGGGATGTGATGATGAAAGGGTACTACGAAGTCCCCAGTTTGGGACGCTATTTGTTGGGTACTCTGATTCGTGTATGGTGGGTTAGTATAACGGAGTCCGAGTCTAGACTTTATCCGCGAGTACTGGGATGATGCACGCAAGAAAATTTATGACCCAACGAATGGTCTTTCGTACTAGGAACCATCATGTTGGAAACCCAATCTCCACTACGAGCCTGTACGGTTTTGATTGTATAGCCTGCTGGTTACCGGCAGGATTGTCGATATAATGGGATGGGGCAATATGCTAGCTAGGATTAATATATTTATTTGCGAAAAGGTTTTTCACACTATATATAGTAGTATAAGAGGATTTTCACGTATGAAAGCAATTTTGGTTATCATAAGGAAAAACTCACCCATCTGGTGTGCGCTTGCATTATGTGATATGGGACGAGCTTATGATAGCTTCATTTTTCAAAAAGTCATTACGAATTTTGATACATTGGTATTCACATGGAGTAAAGCCGTTTCGCATTAGCGGCGTGGTCCGGTGAATTACCTAACATTAAAATAAACCCTAAAACAAATGTTTTGAGTTCTCACACCAATCCCATGATTGACCTGGAGTTTATTGTTCCCACACCTAAAATATGTGTGCCCATAATTTTTATATGGGCAGCCTACAAGTTTAGTTTGCAGTTTAGACTTGGAGTTGGTTGAAGCAGGATGCTGGTTTACCGGGAGCTGTTATATCTTGGAGCATGCATATTCTTCTACTGAGTTTAGTATCATTTCCGTTGTGTAACTGATGTACTCTGATGTACCTCTTGCAACTCTGATGTAATATTATGTTAATGATAATGGAAAATGTGACGATCCCAAAACCCCGTGGCACGGTGTTAAGGATAATCATTGGAATATAACACATTAATCATCATTAGCAGATCACAGATAATAGCATAAACAGAAAATAGAATAATTTACACACATATGACAGCGGAATCATATAGATAACATCACATCAGAGAAGCACAGTACAGGATACACTTAGTGCATAATGATACATAATCAGTCACCATCGCCTGAGGCGGAATCATACATAAAGAGTACATAAAAGGAATATCAGTCTACATCGCCAGTGGCGGAATCATAATATAGATACAATAATGGCGGAGAAAATCCAAGTCAGCACAGTGTAGTCAAGCCTCGCCATGAGCCAAAAGGTGCGTCAGAAACCTGTAACTAGGCTGCCCGTGAGAAAATAAGGGCACCCGAGTTTGCAAGGTGAAACAAACTACGAGTCAGTCATGGGACTGGTACGAGAAATCCATTCAACTTATTAACAACAATAATAAGGCAAATCAAAGGACCACGCCACTTTCGCGGAACGGGTTTACTCCAATGAGTGCTCGTGCATGAAATAAAGTAAATGATTAAATCAACGCAATGCTTTTTATAAAATGAAGCCATTATAAGACTCAGGTCCCATCACACAATGCAACGCAAGCCGGAGGATAGAGTTTTTACCTTATAATGGCCAAAGATGCTTCATACGAATAAACAAAGGTGCTTGATATTATTACTAGTGCATATATGTTTCAAAAGCGATTTCAATCATAAATATCAATCATAGGCGGCATAAATGACCCATACCACTATGTCGCCATACTAGTAATACAATCACGACCGCACATATCGTATTGGAAATTGGATTCCTTCATGAGTCGAGGCAAGGGGCAAGCTCCTCTCCGTTCGAGACACTCTAACAAATGCCTCGGGACCGCACACAGCAATCCCCTGGATCCTCCAAGGCCGGTCCTCTCTTACTTTTGAGGATTGGCAATTCCTGAACACACGTTTCCCGGTCCTTACAGACCTATAATCGAGGCGCCTCGCATTCCAACAACCACACAGGTGAAAAGTAGATATAAATGTCAGGGCTGGGAGGTCACTGACACCACCATAGCTAGAAAGAAACGTCATGCACTCCTTGGGTCCTTCTCCCGTTTTTGACTCATACCGGGGTGTGAGGCTCGCGAATTCACGTTATACACAAAGCTACGTCACACAGACCATGCTTTGATCATCAACCACAAGACTTTGCTTTGCAACAGAAGCCTTGATCATATGCCACTTAGGCGTGCCACACAGGCAATCCACTCCATGCGACTGATTTCTGTCAATACATAACCTCTAAGCTCGTACGTCTCAGAGAAGGGCGTTAAGCAAGAGAATAAATTCTCCGCCGCCAAACAGATATATATTTAACAGAGATCAATCAACACAGAACAAAATCCAATGTCAGACACACAGTCCATTTACAAGTCCGTTCTGGGTCTGAACGAAACCGGAGGCACCAATTCCTCGCATATCCGTACAATCAACAATATGTTTGGACGGCTACTACTTCAATTCCTTCATGGTAGCTACTCCAATCACGAGCATCAGTAGCGCCCATCCATCCAACGTGGAGATCGTCGGTCTTCAGTCGTCTTCGGCTCTTCGACTTCTCAACGTCGATCGATTATTTGAAATGAGATAAACTCGGCCTTTTCAAATAACCCACGTATATTTAGATTTTCAAACCAATTAATCACAGGGTTGAACTATTCAACATTCACATTTCAGTTATTTAGTTATAATTTTCACGTCAAATACATTCAACCATCACATATCAAGCAAACACAACAAAATTGGTTTATTTTCACTCTATATCGTCTATAGCACTTAATAACGATATATCGCCATTTTTATTTAATTTAAAACGGTCATATTTAATTAAACGACGTTTCAGGTCGTGTCGATGCACTGGCGCTGCTTTCCACTAATTTTGTTTTACACATATAGGAAAATCTAACAGTTGGATCTTCATAAATTTTACATCATTAGGAAGGTCTTTTCAAAACAAATCCAACGGTTCCAGTTTTGGGAAAATCCGACGGTCGGATCTTCCACACTAACCATTTGAAGTTACGATTTCAATTTACGAACTGCAGCGTCGTTATTCGATTTAATTTAATTATATTTATTTATATATATATAAATATAATCGTTTCTGGCGCTTTTTTTCACTAAATTTGACTTAAACATTCCAGACAATCCAACCGTCGGATCTTCACAAAGTTGGTGCCGTTGGAAAGATATCTCCAAGGCGAACCCAACGGTTGAGGTTTCGGGAAAATCCAATGGTCGGATCTTCCGCACTAATCATTTGAAATCACGGTTTCAAAATATGAACTGCACGGCCACGTTTCGTTTTAATTATATTTATATTTATATTTATATATTTATATAAATATAGTTCATTCAATGATTTCCATATCGTTTTCACTTCAAATATTTTTCTAACACCTTAAAATTTTGGAAAATTTCGCCATAACCTCCCCTGCACCGGGAGCATCGGGAAATTGCAAATAACGTTCCCGGTCCTTCTAATTTCAAAAAGAAAAAGCCAAGCGGCTAGCCAAGCGGCTAGCCAACAGGCTCATAAAATCATCACCCAAACAAACAGTAAATGTGTACCTATTTGTCGGGCACAAAATTTTATTCCTCTTCTCTAGCCTCTTTGCTATAACCTATCCAATGAATATGCATGTACATATATATACAGTTCTTATCATTTATCAATTTCCATTCAATTGCATATTTGATTTGCTTTGGTTTAAAAACACCATTCATTCAAATATGTCATGCATTGGCTAAAATCATATCATTAGCTAGTTAATGTATATTTCAACTCATGCACGTTTATTTGAACAAGTGGCTATTTTTAACACTTTCACATTTCAAAGATGATAATTTTGGCGAACTAAAATAGATTTCAACACATGACTATTTTATTTAGTTCCTATGCATGTTAAAAATAATATTTCTATCACAAATATTTGTTTCAACGTCCGCATATCTTTAGCATATCACACATATGATAAAAATGATATTTTTATCATTTAAAATATTTATTCAACCAATGTATGATTTCAACACTTCATAGTTTCAATAAAAATGTAATTTTTATCGTTCAATCTTTTTATTCAACACATGAACCTTTCCACTACACACATTTCTCAACAAATGAGCATTTCCACACATGGACATTTTATTTATGTTGTTCTTATTAAAAAGATGAAATTTTGATTGTTGAAACTATTCATATAAGGCGAATATTTTTGATACTTCATATATATATAAAAATGTGATTTTTATTGTTTATACACTTCATTCATTCACAAATGAATTTAATTTTCACACAACACTTTCCAACACATGAACAATTTCCACACATGGATATAGTTTCAATATATGGCTTTAATTTCTATGCATGCAAATAATTTCAACATATGAAAATAATTCTAACACACAAATATTATTCAAAATTTCGGCAGCATAACGGCAGGGTAGTTAAAACCGGCACCGTCCCTAGTACGGCTCCTCGCTCTACCTTAAAACCTCGCGGTTTTTGACAATGGGGATCATGCATCTAATTCGCACGCAGGCGGCATGTTTATATTTATTTCTTTTCCACAAACTAATCCTATGCGGTTTCAACCAAATATTTTCCAATCACAAACGGGTATTTTTCAACCTCAATCAATTCAATACCAACCACAAACAATCCCAAACAACAATTTGCCGTCAACCAATTTTCACAACAATTTCAACCAATAAATATCGTCCATGGTTTGTGGACGAGGGGGCATATATATATATATATAAATATTTATATATAGCAATTCACTTTTATTTCCACACATATATATATAAAAAGAAATTGAAGAGTGAGAAATTCTCACCAATAGCTATCCAATAACACGACTCTTCCTTTATAGAAATCTTCGCCTATTTCGTCTTCTTGTCGCTTTCGTTGCCCGTATTCTCTACATAGGTAAAAATCGAATTTTTACTATGTTATTCAATATATAAAGATCATATTCTAAAAACAAAGATTATATTTTTAATATTCCTATGATGTAAAAATTATATTTTTATTGCTTTAAAAATATAAGAATCATATCTTACTTCTTCTACTTAACAAAAATTCCGTCTTTTCTCTTTTTTAAAAATATGATCTTTATTTTTGCAAGTTCAAATCTTTTTCTTTTAAAAGACTAAACCTTTTTCTATTTCAAAGTTTAAACCCTTTTTTTTTCAAACCTTAAAATAAAATCAGTTTTATAAATTCTTTTAAAAATCAGTTTTTTTTATATCTTTTTCAAATCAGTTTTTAAATTCTAAAAAAAACAGTTTTTATAATTCTTAAAAAATCAGTTTTTAAATTCTAAAAAAAACAGTTTTTATAATTCTTAAAAAAATCAGTTTTTAAATTCTAAAAAAAAACAGTTTATATATCTTAAAAAAATCAGTCTATGCATCTTTAAAAAAAAACAGGTTTTGCATCTTTTAAAAAAAACAGAAATTGGTTTTTAAATCATTTTTAAATCGGTTTTTAAATTCTTATAAATCAGTTTTTAACAAAACAAAAATAAAAATAAAAATAAAATAACCTAAATTCTCACCGATAGCTTGTGAAGGGGAGGGAAGAAGAAGGAGGCGTCGGCGGCAGGCTTCGAGGTGGTGGTGGCGTCGAGGCTTCAGGGCGGCGGCTTCGATTTCCGTCGCGAGGGGTTCGAGGTGAAGGCGCTGGGAGGAGGAGGTCGGACGGAGGGGGCGGCGATGACGTCTTCGTCGGCGTCGAGGTCTTGAGGGGGGCGGCGGCTCGATTTGATTTAGGTTTTTTTTTTATTTCGTTTCTGGTAAATGAATCGGGGGGGGGGGGGGGGGGCAAGCAGAAGAAAAGGAGGGAAGAATATATATATATATATATATTTTTATTTAATTATTTAATTTTTCAAAAAGGTTGACTTTTACATACGACCTCGAAACGAGGCCTACCGCCTGTCGTCCATAGCGTTTTACCCCCATTCCGAACACAATGGGATATGTATCGTAAGCTGATTTGATCGTTACAATCAGTTTCCGTTGAATTTACATTTAAATCCTTATATTGAATTTTAAACGTACATTTCAAATTACCGGGGCCACATACTGACTAGAAAAATTCCAGAAAAATATTTTCTAGTTTCGTATTGACGATACGGTCCTAACAAAACTAGTTTCGTCGAATTCTGAGACCGTGTGAAAAATGGCCAATTTCCAGTCGATTAAATTCAACAGAAACTGGTCAAACGCGTTTTCTTTTGCCACGCTCACATATTGATTCGAAAAATTATGAAATTTGAAACCTAGCAATAGTTTGACATCCCGGACCCAACAAAAGTGGTTTCGTCGAATTCCGAGGCCATATGCAAAATATCAATTTTCCAGGCCTATATATTCTATATACCGACTCTTCTGAAAATTCATTCGGCCATAACTTTTGATTCCCGTTATGAAACTTCGATTTTTCAGATTCGTTAGAAAGGTGTTGACTAACAGATTTAAATATTTTTGGTCTCACTAAAATCCGTTATATTTTCCACCCTGCATAGTCGGTCAAAGTTCGAATTCAAATTTTCAAACTGACTTACTATTCTTAACTTACTATTTTATTGAAATATTCTATTTCAATGGTTCAAATTGCTTTTAAATAATCAATTTAAAATTTTTAAATTGGCTCGTATTTTCCGGGTTATTACAGAAAAGTTCGTTTTATTTTGTGCAAATGTTTAAGTGCCCCTAACAGTCCGTCTTTATAAATAGTTTAAGTTGGTTTAATTACCAGCGAAAACTGGGCAAAAAGCCGGGTGGTTACAACGATACCATAGTACACCTTTTATCTAGAAGGAGACAACAACTCATAACCCTGCTGCATTTCTTCCCGTTTTGGCCATTTACCAGGGTGTGAGGCTTGCCGATGTCCCGATATACATAAAGTTACGCTTAATTAAGCCATGCTTTGATCGCCCAAAGCTCACCACATTACTTAGGTATGCCACATTGTCCATTCACAACACATCACTGATTTCTATCGATATATAACCTCTAAGCTCATACGTCTCAGAGAAGGGTACTAAGCAAGAGAATAAATTCTACACCACCAAACAGCTGTATATTTAACAGAGATTAGTGCTACACAGTCAAATACAATGTTAGGCACACAACCTATAAATATCCGTTCTGGGTCTGAACGAAACAACAATCCGAAATGCCTTCGCATACGTTTGGGCTTCTTGCCACTTAGCTGATGTAAAATCCATCTGCAAATGGGAGCTACCCATTTGAGATATTCAGTAAGTCGTCCTTACGATATGAAGGGTCTCGGTCTTCAATAACGTCTTCAATTGCTCTACAACATCGTATTATTACTTGGATTGGTTTTCGGACATACATCCCATCCCGGTCTTTCCAAATAATAAGCGCAATTTTAAAAAATACAATTACGGAACACACGGGCTTTCAACCAAATCTCTTTCCATCTTGGATTTTTTTAAATTAAGCTTCTTTAAATCCGTTCTCAAATTATAACAAAATCCATATTTAACCTTTCTCTTTTACAACACATCCCTTAAATCAAAGATAATTTAGCCTCAAAGCCTTAATTAATTTTCCGTTTGATAACTCGTTATCAAAACCCAGTTTCCTTTGAAAATCCTTTAATCCATATTTCAATCATAGTTTCCAATTAAATTGATTTTCAAACATTCAATTCTTTAATCTTAACTAAAAGATTATACTTGGTTCCCAATTTCTTATTTTTAATTTTCTCAAATCAAAGATTTGATTAAATTCCAATTTACAATATTAATTTCCGCAACTAAATCTCATTGGGTTTCAAGATTGATATGGTTGAAGATATGATTTACGACAAAATCCAAATTAATCCATATTGAACATAAGTTACACATAAATTGTATCTACTTATATTCGATATCAATTCTCATAATCTACGAATACTATAATTGGAATAACGATATAATTATAATATCTTCCAAATTCCTCAAATAGTATACGTTTACACCAAAGATTTTCATATCTAATATATGAAGATTATTTCTGTCCAACTTATCCCAATCAAATTGGGAAACCCATATCTTACTTAAAAGATTTATCCAACTCTTTGACATTAGATCTGGATAGAAATATCATCAACTTATACTTAATATTAATCTTGATATCCAACTCACGCTATAAACAGAATAATGGTGAACTACCTTTTAAATTCCTCAAATAGTAAGAGTCGTCATCTACCGAATTAATATCAAACATCCGAAGATTTATCTCCAACCGTATCCAATTATTTAAAATTGGAAAACCCGTTTTAGTATCAATTTAAACTCCATATAAAATATTTCTAATATTTTTAAACCTTTGAAAACATTCCACAAATCATTACTTATAGTTCGGAAGATAGTCTACGGGTTAAAACTTCAAAATAGAATGTTTTCGAAGAAAGCGTTACAATAGCATTTCAAAAGTGTTACAAAAGCGTTACAAAACAGTTATCTTAACTATTTTGATTGAAATATCATTTTTCATACCCAAAACTTAAAATTTACAATTCAAAACACCTTTTCATAATTTGTAATGATTTTACAAATTTATTTCCATATTCTTAAAACATTTAAAAATAGTTGTTTATAGTTATGGTCAATAATTGTTCTTACGTCGACTTTTCCAAAACGGTTTCAAACATAACTTGAAAATTATAACTCGAATTTAAAATCTACTTTCACTCACTTGAAAGTACTTGTTAATGGAAATCAAACGTTTTTCATTTCATGGAAATCCGATTTGAATTGCAAAAGTTATAGCATTTACTATTTGTAACTAAAACACGCGAATTTGCCATTGTGCGACAAGCTCTATTTTGACCGAAATAGAAATTATTCTTCAATACTTCAAAATACCTTAGAAAACCATTATATACTTATATAAACATTTTAAAATCATTTAAAGTAATTTACATTGACTTTCCAAATTATTTTGGATCTAAAATTCAACTTTTTTTTACTTAATTTCAATTTAAATTTGAATTTGACATAAATATATATGGTTTAGAATATTTAATATTTTTGTTAAGTTATATGATTTATTTTACTTGAATTATAAATGAGAATGATTATTAATAAGTTTGGATTTATTGATACTATTTGTTGTTTGATCGGATTTGTCAAACCATATGTATGAATTCATATATATTGATAAAGTCCTTTAAATGAATAAATAAATACCAGAACATTCTAGGATGACAGAGAGGATTGTGTCTAGGCTTGGGTTTGGAAATAAAGTTTCCTGCTCACTCTGGCTATCCCTAACTGATCCAACAAATTTTGTAATGACTCACCTTTTTGCCCGGTCCTCACGGGCAATTAAACCGATTTAAACCGTTCATAAAGATGGATAATTATGGGTACTAACATATTTGCATAAAAATAACAGAACTTTTCATTTCATTACACAGTATTACATCAGAGTTACCAGGAACATTAGAGTACAACATAAGCTCAGCGGAAATAAACTCTTCAGCGGACTAAGGAAATCCAAAATATAACTCTAGCTCTAAGCCCGAATCCAACTCTTGAAAGCTAAATATGCAATTTAAACTACTGACTGCCCGTGCAAAATTGTGGGCACCCAGAGTGACTCGACCCAAACTTCCCCGTAAATGAAAGCCTGGATTGAGTTGAGAACACGACAAATCAGAACACAAACAGAAGAACATTTCATTGCTTATTACAACAATTTACATCAGAGAACAAGAATATACAGAGTATGAACAAATAATATACATTTGATAAATATCCGAGATTTACAAATTACAATGTAGTGGAAAATAACACAAAACACAACTGAAAGGAATATACGGATACAGAGGTTTCTGAATATCATTCTAGCTGTAAACCAGGATCCCATGAATATAAATCAGCAAAAACAAAACTACTAGCTGCCCGTGTGGAAAATAGGGGCACACAGAGTTTATGTTAAAACAATAAACTCCATGTCAGTCATGTGACTGATGTGAGAACTAAAACAGTTATTTAAAATTTTACTTTAAAATGAAGTAAATCAAGGGACCACGCCATATAACGCGGAAAGGGTTTCCTCCCAAGAATACCAGTGCGTATAATTAACAACACAATGCAACGCAAGCCGAAGGAGAGGGTTTTCCCTTATAATAGCCAAACATGCTTGTTACGTCTAAAACAAATCATTTGATACTATTATAAGTGTGTAGTGTATAAAACAACTTCAAATACAAATGTATCAATCATAGGCGGCATGGGTACCATCTATCATGTCGCCAATACTACGCTTTACAATCAAAACCGAAATGTTACGTATTGGAAATTGAATTTTCGTCACGAGTCGAGGCAAGGGATGTACCCCTTTCCGCTTCGAGACACTCTAGCAAATGTCTCGGGACTGCACACTCTTGCCAACCCCTGGATCCTCCAAGGCCGGTCCACACTTACGTTAGTGGATTGACAATTCCTGAACACATGTATTCTGGCCTTATCGGGGGTCTATGAGCCAGATGACTCAATATCCGAGGCGCCTCGCATTCCAAAAACCACATAGGTAAAAATATATAAATGTCAGGGCTTGCAAAACCCTGACACCACCCATAGCCAGAAAGAAACGTCATGTCCTCCTTGGGTTCCCTTATCCCGTTTTTAACTCATACCGAGGTGTGAGGCTCGCAAATTAACGTTATACACAAAGCTATGCTATATTAAAGCCGTGCTTTGATCATCAACCACAAGACGCTGCTTTTCAATAGAAGCCTTTATAACTACATCTCTGCATGCCACATAGGCAATTAATGCCACGCGACTGATATCTATCGATATATAACCTCTGAGCTCGTACGTCTCAGAGAAGGGCGTTAAGCAAGAGAATAAATTCTCCGCCATGTAATAGAAATCAATCAACACAGAATAATCCAATGTCAGACACACATCCATTTACAAGTTCGTTCTGGGTCTGAGCGAAACCGGAGGCACCTTATTCCTCGTCCCATATGTCCAATACAGGAGAGAGGTCCTCGCATATCCGGTCAATCTCCAAGTATGTCTGGACGATCACCACTTATTACCTTGTCTTGGGTGTACAACCCAATCAAGACATCAATGATCGTCCAAACGATATGAAGACCTCTGGTCCTCAACCACTGTCTTCATCGTCGACATATCGTTGAATCAGTTTTTCAGAATGGGTATGAACCCGGCCTTTCCGAATAACTCGCGTATATAATAAACAAGTGTTATAAAAACACAACATATGCCTCATTCCAATTCTGAATATTCTTTTATTTAAATATTCATATCTTTTGGGAAAGTTTCCCATTAATTTTATCAAAGATAAATTCTTTAAATTTATTTTTAATCTTCCTTTGAATATCAATTCAAACCATATTGAGGTTTTCCAAACTAGTCAGGATTAACACACCTTACTGAAGTAACCATTTATTTAATTTCCCAATCCCAACCTATTCATCCCATGGAGAAAAACTGGTATTACCCCATAACTAACACCACGGGGTTATTGGTAAAATTAATTACCATTTCCCATTCAAATCTAATTAAAGATTTAACTATCGCTTGGAGCAAAACTGGTGATACTCCGTTCTCGATCATTTCCCAAATTTGATAATTTATATTATCAGTTCACATTTCAATCTAATTAAAGATTCATTAAAACTCCACTTAGTTTCAATCTTTCCAAAAATCAATATTAATGATTATTTAACTTTGTAAAGACAAACATGTCGCATCGACAATCTACACTGTACTATTGATTTCTGTCGATATATAACCTCTAAGCTCGTACGTCTTAGAGAAGGGTGTTACGCAAGGGAATAAATTCTCCGCCACCAAAAAGATATTAATGACAGACATGGAATCTTACCTTTATCTGGGTTAAAGAACTAATGTCATTTAAAACGCAATTCACGATAAACCCAAATCACATTCCGTTAATTATGGAATCTTCACGGAAAAACAAATCAATATATATAATCGAATCAATTTCCATATCCGATTAATAATATAAATGGAATAACGGCAAAGCCTTTTAAATTCCATATGTATTAACTGTCTTCCTCTACAGAAGTTCACTTCGATTATTATCAAATCGAATTCCGTTCAATTCCAATTTAATATATTAAATTGGAATACTTTACTTTGGAAACTTCTCGTTAAATCTTATCTAAATCCCATTTCACTGTAAATCGGGTTAAAGAACGAATGTCGTTAAAAAACACAGTTCACAATAAATCCAATTCACATTCCATTTTCAATTCCAATTAAATGTTAACATATTGAAAATTCTTCTTTAATTGTTAATTGGAAGATTTATTCTTTTCACACGGGGTTTAAGAACAGTGTTACTGAAGACCCCATCCCATCAGTCTCTAACCGTAAATTAGTAAGAGAACAATTCCTAAAGTATTAATCCCGAAGGCCGAAACCAACATCAGATCAATACCCAGGAAACCATTCAACTTAGCTAACCTCCAGTTAGTTTCTATTTTTCTTAACTTCATTGGATTTAAGAACAATATTATTAAAGATACCATTCACGACAAACCCAAAATCTCATTCCATTGTTAATCGGGTAAAAGAACAAGTGTTATTTAAAACACCATTCAAGGTAAACCCAAAAACCAATTTGATCTTAAATACAAGGCTCTGAGTAGAAAATATATCAGCTTATATTCAATATCATATTCTGAAACCAACAAATATCGCATTGGGAATAACGATATATATATATATATCTTCAAAATTCCTCCACAATGTCCGTATAATCACGGAATCCAATATTGAAATATTCCGAAGAAAATTTCGATTCAAATCCATTCCAATTCAGATATTGGAAATACTGGTTATTTTTAAAACCATTTCAAATCCAATTTATTTATTTAAAAATATTGGATTATAATTCTAGTTCATAACTAGTTCATTTCGATAAAAGTATATTTTTATCTTTTCAAATATGGAATTTTACATCCCAATTCTTTCCAAATCATTTATTATGATTTTACACAAATTATTGATATTTTTAATAATTTTATCAAGTCTCGTACAGTCGATTTCCATAAACGGTCATCGAACTGCACTTATAACGACTTTTTCCAAATTTTATTTGGACATATTCCAAATCCAACCGTTAGATTTCAAATCTTTTGTATTCGTTGAAAAGCTCTTTTCGATACGAACCTAACGGTTCTAGTTTTAGGAGAATCCGACGGTCAGATCTCCCATAACGTCAATTCGAAGTCAATGGTCGAAAGTCACGAACTGCCGCGGCGCGGCGAGTTCTATTCAGGCCATTTAATATATATATATATATATTATATTTCTTTGATTCCCATTTAAAAACGAATTTTATAAATCGTTTTAAAATGATTCTAATTTCATTTTCAATTTTTAAATCAAAATTGAATATTCCATATCATTAATATATAAATGATAATATTTGCAAAACATTAAATTTTGAAATCCTTTCCTTTTCGATATTCATTATAAAAATGAATAAAATAGATATAAATATCGTTCACGTCAAAATGGCATTAATCTAACTAACACGGCTTTATATATTTAAATATATTCGTGTCCATCCCAAATCGGACATCGAAAATCATATTTGATCTTTTACTGAATATTATTTTAAAATATTCCTTATTTTAAAATATTCGTCATTTTAAAATATTACTTCTTTCTGAACTGGAATCAGACACAGACAATCACCATATAATGTTGTTTATATAGATTTCATACAACACATGTATACAACAGCCATGACAAACAATCAACCATCATCCCGAGTGCATCCTACATTGTATAAGCATTAAATATACAACAGACTGTCAACCTATCGATTGACATACAACTAAACAGTTGGGATTAGTGTACGTCAAATATCATCCCAACACCCGTGTGGGGTTTCAATTCACAAACACAGAATTTATTTGTGCAGCTGGGCGACGTGTAAAATTTATCGTCCCAATCCATATCAGTAAAATGAGTGTACATAAACAAATCGTCCGATTTGTAAATGAATATTTATTTTATTCCTTATACGTTAAAAGTTATATTTTTAGCAATAAAATATTTTATTCAACACATGAATATTTTATTTAATTCAATACATGAATAATTTTATTTTTTCCATTCCACATCACAAACCAAATTCACACAAACAAATCAATCCAAACACACGACCAAACAAGTCGTCCATGGTCTGTGGACGACCTGGAGCAGTTCATATATGCAGTTATAAAATAAATAACTATATAGAAATAATTTCATTGAGGAGTTCTCACCTTCGGGATCCACTCCTCCAGTTTTATTTCTAAATTTCTGGATCGTTTGGAATTGTCCGAAATTCCCACGCAGTCCTTTCCACGCTGTTCATAATAATAATAACATTTTTAATGTGATGTTTATATATTAAAAATCATATTTTTACCATCGATGCTTATATTTTTAAAATCCCATTAATTTTATCGCTTCATATATAATAATATCATATTTTTATCGCTTCATTCAAATAAAAATGATATTTTTATTACCGCTACTTCATATATAAAAATATAATCTTTTCATATTCAAAAATATTATCTTTTCATATTATTAAAAATCGTATCTTTTATAGTTAAAAATCATATCTTTTTATATTTAAAAATCTCATCTTTTTATTTTTTAAAATCTAACCTTTTTAATGTTAAAAATCCTATCTTTTTCATTAAAAAAAATATAATCTTTTCATTTATAATATACACAAAAATCAAATTTTTATAAGCATAAATAAATAAAAATACATAAAATAAAACTCATAGTCGATCGTTGGTGGAAGAGGAGGCTCAGGGAGGTTACCAGGGGCTGCGGCGTCGAAGTGTGGGCTGAGGTGGTTGTTGCGATGGCTTTAAAGGGTTGGGAGGTGGGTTTCGAGAGGGAGGGGGTGCTGCTGAGTCGCTAGGGCAGGGGAGTTCGCTTGAGGCAGGCGGCAGTCCAGGGGGAGGCAAGGTCAGGTGGTGGCTGGGCTTGGTTGGCCTAAGGGGCGGTTTGGGGGCAGATTTTCTTGAGTTGGGGCTGGAGATGGATGGAGGGGGAGGGGATCGGAGGTCGGGGGGTACGGCGGTCGTTGGGGAGGGTGGAGCGACGGGCGATGGCTGAGGGGGAGGGGGAAGGGTTACGATGGTGGGCGAAAGGTTAGGTTTTTTTTAATTTGATTTTGAAATGAGCGACGGGGAAGGGCCTGAGGGAATAAAGGGGGTTGACCATAATAAATATATATTTAACTAATTAATTTAATTTCCATAAATCACTTTTTCACTCGAACCCCAAATCAAACCTAACGACTATCGCCTATAGCTAATTATCCATATTCCGAACCCAATGGGACAAGTCGCGTAAGACAATCCGATTGTTTTGCTCAGTTTTGTCAAAATTAAAATATAAATCAATATATATTGAATTTAAACGTACATTTAATTTACTGGAGCCACATACTGGCCCCAAAAATTCCAGAAAAATAAATTTGGTTATGTTTTGATGATACGGTCCTAACAAAACTAATTTCGTTGAATTCGGAGATCGTTTGAAAAATGGTCATTTTCCAGTCGATTAAATTCAAACTGAATTGACAAAACATGTTTTAATCCGCCACGTCACACATTGATTCCAAAAATTATAAAAATTGGAATCAAGCAATAATTTGACATTCCGGATCCAACAAAAGTGGTCTCGTCGAAAAAGAAGGTCGTTTGCAAAATCGCTATTGAAGCGACCCGAACTACCCCATGAAGAAAGCCCGGATTGAATTGAGAACATGACAAATCAGAACACAAACAGAAGAACATTTCATTGCTTATTACAACAATTTCATCAGAATACAAGAATATGCAGAGTAAGAACAAATAATATACATTTGATAAATATCAGAGATTACAATACATTACATAGCCGCGGTAAAATAATACAAACACAACTGAAAGAGATAAACGGATATAGAGCTTTCCAAATATCATTCCAACTATAAACCAGGATCCTGTGAATATAAATCTGCAAAACCAAAACTACTAGCTGCCCATGTGGAAAATAGGGGCACCTAGGGTTTAAGTTAAAATAATAAACTTATGGTCAGTCATGGGACTGGTATGAGAACTAAAACAGTTATTTTAAACTTTCCTTTAAGACCAGATATATCAAGGGACCACGCCGTATAACACGGAACGGGTTTCCTCCCAAGAATACCAGTGCATATAACAAAACATCGCAATTGTAACACCCCACACCCGCTAAGGTCACTCACTAAGGGAATGCCTTAACTTCGGTGGAGTATTTTAAGTGAATATAGAACAGAAAAATTACAACAAGACAGATATAAATAATACTTGTTAACTAAAACATCATTTCATTGCAGCAGAAGGTAAACATGTTTGGTTACAATAACAAAACCACGAAACAAGAGTCAAGTACTAAATATCCATCCTGATAAAAACTTAAGTACATAATCCCACTACATAACTAATAGCCATAATAGAAAAGATAAGCTGGGCTTTACATCACGGTCCGAGCTCCAAAAGATAGATAAAGCAATCTGATCAAATCCCACTAGTGCTAGGCCCACTCTGAGAACCTGAGGGTTGGGAAAAAGATAAAAACAACGGGGTCAGACATAAGTCTGAGTGAGCCCTATAACTTTAACAATACAATCATTAAAGTAATTAGGGTATGATACAAACTTGGCATGGTAACGACTGGGGATAAATGACTACACTAAGCAGCCAACTAGACATAGGAAGAACTAAGATATCGGTAAAGACGCATCTACCCACCCAAGGGTAATTACTACACTGCACCACACCAGTCATTCCTACTAAAAGGTTGATCCCACTCATGGACTTAGAAAATATAACTAGTAGTTTCGTGTACCCCTAGCTGACCACATAGGTGCCGTCTGCCCCTATCTCAACTAGGTGTACCCACTACTCCCCAAGCGATCGGCTCCCTAACGTAGATACCCGTGTTGGCCCCACAGTGGGGTGTATCACTCCCCAAAGTGGCAACCCGATACAACTTAAGAGTGCACGGCTTATACCTACACGATGCAACAACGTCTTACCTACCAGCCCGGGCCCACACACGCATAAGAAACCCGTTGGACTCGCGTTGCCACCGCTAACCCGTTTTTGGCCTCTTATAATCAAGCTCAGTATGCGTGTCCCGTCCTCGACTTGGGTCGAGCCCACAAAGATACGTTTTGGGTTACTGGTTGAAATGGCCCCCCACAAGCTACCCACCTAATCTTGTCACTTTTCTAGTGCATCCCACTTAACCCTTTAATCATGTTTAATTACATGTTTCCACTTGGTTAAGTTTTCTAATCGTATTTTCTATTGCCACCCAAGGCAACCCACTAGATTTCCACATGCCACCCAAGGCACTTATTTGATTTCCACATGCCACCCAAGGCACCCACTTAACCCCTCATGCCCCACTACATGCTTATCTGGTTAAGTGTTTCTTAATTGATTAAGACCGTAACCTTTGCAAAGACCTCTCACATTAGACTATCTTTTATGGCAGCTGGATTTGCCGGTCGGGTCCGGGCAGCCTTACGCCATAACCGAGTCTAACCTCGTGTCTTTACACTTGTCACGTATTTAGTTTATGCCTAAGACCTCTCACATTGGGCCAATCATTTGTAGCCGCTGGATTTGCCGGTCGGGTCCGGGCAGTCTTATGCTATAAAAGGGTCCAACCTCGTGTCTTAGTCGATTAATTACACCTAATTAATCACCCCATATTTTGAATTAACTTTCCCTAATTAATTCCAATTTAATGATGTTCATAATTGACTCAATTATGTCCATCCACTCATGGTATTGTAACGACACGGATTTCGCCCGGACCTAATCGATCGCTAAACCGACCAAGACCGTTCGAATCCCGCATACGCTAACTTTGGGTATACAACACATCAGAACAAATAACAGAAGACTTCAATAAACATCATAATAATGTTACATCAGAGTACAGAATATCAGAGTATATCGAAATATAATACACAGCGGAAGATAAATTTACATAAATGTAAAACAGTGCACAGCGGAAATATAAACTACACAGCGGAAGACTGTAAATGCCTGGACACAGCTTAAAGCTTCAATCCAGAATCCTGCTCAAAACATCTGCAAAATAAAACTACTCGACTGCCCGTGTGGAAAATAGGGGCACCCGAGTTCGCAAGGGAAAAGCAAACTACGAGTCAGTCATGGGACTGGTGTGAGAACTCAAAAACAGTTGTTAACTTTGTTCAAAAATAAGGCAAATCACGGGACCACGCCACTTTCGCGGAACGGGTTTACCCCCATGAAAGCCAGTGTATAAACAACAATCAATATAGATATATGGATCTACTATGCATCAATCAACATGCAATATCCCAATCTACCCATTTAGATTAATCACCACACTTAGATTTTCCAAATCCAATTCAATTTACAGAAATTATTCCTTTGGATTTTATTCCCGATTTCTTATTTCAAATCATTTGAAATACATATCTAACTTTCTATATCAAAGTAGATTTCACTTCGGGATCTCAAATCAAATCATTTGGAAATATGAATTCCAAAACATAACAATGCATACAAACAAGTATGCAACCAAATATCGTGCTCCCCATCGACAAGGCAAAGGGTACGCACCTCGCAACTCGATATATATATGTGCACCTACCCCACGTAGGAGTAGGCTACACCGACGATGCACCTCCCACTCATGGAGAGCATACACCGCCCTCTCACCCATACTTTTAGTCTCAGGGTTACCCCAATCTTTAGCCACATACTAAATCATTTCTTATCCCGAAGTAGGGAAAATCATTTCACAACATAATAATCACAATGTAACATATAATACATTTCTAAATCGCTTTAGAAATCATCGGGTTTTGGGCCTCGAAATCCTTTCTGTTTTATAAAACATTTTTATAAAACATTCCCTGTCCAAAATCGGGAATACATTTCTTTTCACTTAAGGAAAATATCATTTCACAATCATTCGTTAAATTTGAAATGAACACAATATCGCTAAACACCTTATCGTCAAATCGTGAAGTGTTTCACAAGGCGTTAGCACACAGATATTTTCAACCCAACCCAATGCTAAATGCAAAAGCATATTCTGCTCATAAACTGGTCGAGCACAATCCAAACCATTAATCAATCAAATTTGACATTAAATATAAGGTTTTAAATAGAGAGAGTATTGACTTATATTTAACATCAAATCCTGAAACCAACAGATATCATATCGGGAATAACGATATCGATATCTTCCAAATTCCCATCACGATATCTGTATAATCACGGAATCCAATATCGAAAATATCCATTGATAATTTCAATTCAAATCTAATCCAATTTATTTATTTTTAACCATTGGATTATTTTTCTAGTTAATAACTAGTTCATTTCGATAAAAATCTATTTTTATCTTTTCAAATATGGAGTTTTTCATCCCAATTCTTCCCAAATCATTTCTTATGATTTTACACAAATTATTACTATTTTTAATAATTTTATCAAGGCCTGTACGGTCGATTTCCATCAATGGCCATCGAACTGCACTTACAGCGACCTTTTTCAAATTTGATTTGGACGTAATTCCAAATCCAACCGTTAGATTTCAAATTTCTAATATTCCTTAGAAAGCTCTTTTCGATACGAACCCAACGGTTCTGATTTCAGGAGAATCCGACGGTCGGATCTCCCGTAATGTCCGTTCGAAGTCAATGGTCGAAATTCGCGAACTGCCGCAGCGCGGCGCGTTCTATTCAGGCCATTTATTATATATATAATATATATAATATATATTTCATCGATTTCTATTTAAAACGAATCATATAAATAGTTTTGAATTCGTTTCAAAAACATTTTCAACTTCCTTTTCAATTCAAATCACAATTGAATTCTTCTTTATAGATTCGTTTTAAAATTCATTTCTATTCAATTCAAATTTCAATTCAATTTGAATTCTTTTTCAATTCAATTTGAATTCGTTTTCAATTCAATTCAATTCGAATTCGTTTTCTATTCAATTCAATTCAAATTCGTTTTCTATTCAATTCAATTCGAATTCGTTTTCTATTCAATTCAATTCGAATTCGTTTTCTATTCAGTTCAATTCGAATTCGTTTTCTATTCAATTCAATTCGAATTCGTTTTCTATTCAATTCAATTCGAATTCGTTTTCTATTCAATTCAATTCGAATTCGTTTTCTATTCAATTCAATTCGAATTCGTTTTCTATTCAATTCAATTCGAATTCGTTTTCTATTCAATTCAATTCGAATTCGTTTTCTATTCAATTCAATTCGAATTCGTTTTCTATTCAATTCAATTCGAATTCGTTTTCTATTCAATTCAATTCGAATTCGTTTTCTATTCAATTCAATTCGAATTCGTTTTCTATTCAATTCAATTCGAATTCGTTTTCTATTCAGTTCAATTCGAATTCGTTTTCTATTCAGTTCAATTCGAATATTTCATATACATCGTTTTCATTTCATATATATATATATATATATCGTTTTCAATTCGAATATTTCATATACATCGTTTTCATTTCATATATATATATATCGTTTTCAATTCGAATATTTCATATACATCGTTTTCATTTCATATATATATATATATATCGTTTTCAATTCGAATATTTCATATACATTGTTTTCAATTCGAATATTTTCACTTCGCTATATATATAAATTTCACTTTTCATATATTCGATATTTTCACTTTGCTATATATATAAATTTCACTCTTCATATATATGTTATTTTCACTTTGCTATATATATAAATTTCACTTTTCATATATTCGATATTTTCACTTTGCTATATATATAAATTTCACTCTTCATATATATGTTATTTCACTTCGCTATCAATCAATTTTCACAACAATTTCAACCAATAAATATCGTCCATGGTTTGTGGACGAGGGGCGTATATATATATATATATATATATATATATATATATATATATTTATATATAGCAATTCACTTCCACTTTCAACACATATATAAAATTATAAAAAGAAATTGAAGAGTGAGAAATCCTCACCAATAGCTATCCACTAACACGATTTTTTCCTTAATAGAAATCTTCGCCTACTTCGCCTTCTTGTTGCTTTCGTTGCCTGTATCCTCTACATAGGTAAAAAAAATCGAATTTTTACTATGTTATTCAATATATAAAGATTGCATTTTGACTTCGCTATTAAATATAAAGATTATATTTTTATTATTCTTTTGATGTAAAAATTATATTTTTATTGCTTTAAAAATATGAGAATCATACCTTACTTCTTCTACTTAACAAAAATTCCATCTTTTCTATTTTTAAAAATATGATCTTTATTTTCAAGTTCAAATCTTTTCCTATTAAAAGATTAAACCTTTTTCTTGTAAAAGATTAAACCTTTTTCCTATTTTAAAGTTCAAAATAAAATCAGTTTTATAATTCCTTTTAAAATAGTTTTTATTATTCTTTTAAAACTGCTTTTATAATTCTTTTAAAACTGTTTCTAGTTTCTATCAAAACAGTTTTTGCCTTTTAGAAAAATCAGTTTTTCTTTCTTTAAAAATTACAGTTTATACATTTAAAAAAAAACAGTTTTTAAAACCTTTTAAAAAAACAGTTTTAAAACCCTAAAACAATCAGTTTTTAATTCTTTAAAAATGCAGTTTTTATCTTTTTTTAAAAAATGCAGTTTTTATTTTCTTTTCAAAACAGTTTTTGTTTTCTTTTCAAAACAGTTTTTATTTTCTTTTCAAAAATTCTGTTTTTAAAACTCTTTTATAAAAATGCAGTTTTTACCTTATTTAAAAATGCAGTTTTTTTCTTCTTTTAAAACAGTTTTTAAAACTCTTTAAAAATTCTGTTTTTATTTTTCCTTTTAAAACAAACAGTTTTCAATTTTAAATTTCTGTTTTTACATCAAAAAAAAAAAAAAAAAAAAAAAGACAGTTTTCAAACTTTATAAAAAAAACAGTTTTTATAACTTAAAATAAAAATTCAGTTTTTAAAGCTTTAACAAATTAGTTTTTTTTTCTTAAAAACCAGTTTTTAATTCACTGCAAAACAAAAATAAAAACTAAAACAAAATAATCTAAAGGCTCACCGAGATTTCGAAGGGGAGGAGGAGGAGTCGGCGGTGGTCCAGTGGTGCTCGCGATGAGGCGTTCGTGGAGGTTCGCGGCAGGGTTTCGAGGGTTGCTTCGATTCGATGTCGGCGGTGTCTGGAGGGAGGAAGTCGCGAGGGTGGTGGGGCGGCTCCTTCGATTGTCGGCGGCAAGGATAAGGGTCAGGCGGCGCGATGAACTTAGGGTTAGGGTTTTCTCCTAACAAAACTAGTTTCGTCGAATTCTGAGACCGTTTGAAAAATGGCCAATTTCCAGTCGATTAAATTCAACAGAAACTGGTCAAACGCGTTTTCTTTTGCCACGCTCACATATTGATTCTAAAAATTATGAAATTTGAAACCTAGCAATAGTTTGACATCACGGACCCAACAAAAGTGGTTTCGTCGAAATCCGAGGTCATTTGCAAAATGTCCATTTTTAAGGGCCTGAATTCCATAGCGACTATTCAGAATTTTCAACTGGACATATCTTATCATTTCTAAGATGAAATCTTGATTTTTCGGATTCGTTGGAAAGATATTCACTATTAGATTCCATTATTTTTGGTTTCACTAAAATCTGGATTTTTTTGCACCCGGTACATTCAATTGAAGTTTGAAATCGAATTATCGAACTACCGCGCCATTTTCAATTCTATTTATAATTATATATAATTATTTATATTCTAACGACGACGTATATAATATATGCGATCGATTTATATTCAAAATAAATTTTCTCGTCGATATTATTTAAAATAATTCATTTTAAATATTCAAAATTCGCTAAAATTGCCAAAATAAAAATTTCAAACTGGCTCGCATTTTACGGGTTGTTACAATCTCCCCCACTTAAAACTTTTCGTCCCCGAAAAGGAACAAAGTCGAAAGTGGTTTGATTAATCAACTCTACGTTCGATCTGGCTTCCTTTCTCCAACTTTTTAGTTTCTGAGAATTTCTAAAAATTCAAAAATTTGGCTAACACCCTAAATTTTCGAAAAATTTCGCCATAACCTCCCCTGCACTGGGAGCATCGGGGAATTTCAAATAGCTTCCCCGGTCCTTCAGATCTCAAAAAGAAAAAGAAAAAGCCAAGCGGCTAGCCAATAGGCTCACAAAATCATCATCACCCAAACAAAACAGGAAATTATGTAGTAAACATGTACCTATTTGTCGGGCAAACAAATTTTATTCTCTGCTCTAGCCTCCTTGCTATGACCTGTTCAATGTAAGTATATGTATATGCAAGCAAATGCGACCAATTTTCAATACCGTTCAATATTTGATACCATTAGGCATTATGGTTCAAAATTATCAAACAATTAAACAAACAACACAAACATCAATCAATTAATTGATTATATTTTCAAATATATAATTTTATATATTTAAAATCATATTTTCTAAAATCAGATTATATATATAATCACAGATACGTTATTTATAAACAAATAACTCTCAACTCATTCTAGGGCATTTCTAACCCCATCTCTAACGAGTCACTCATCCTAGAATGCTACTGATTCTATCTCTAATGAGGATTCTTTTATAGGACATTACTAATCCTACCTCTGATGAGTCTTTTGTTCAGTTCTAACGAGTTGTACCCCAAAGATTTGAGTTTAACCAAAGCTCTGATACCACGTTGTAACGACACGGATTTCGCCCGGACCTAATCGATCGCTAAACCGACCAAGACCGTTCGAATCCCGCATACGCTAACTTTGGGTATACAACACATCAGAACAAATAACAGAATACTTCAATAAACATCATAATAATGTTACATCAGAGTACAGAATATCAGAGTATATCGAAATATAATACACAGCGGAAGATAAATTTACATAAATGTAAAACAGTGCACAGCGGAAATATAAACTACACAGCGGAAGACTGTAAATGCCTGGACACAGCTTAAAGCTTCAATCCAGAATCCTGCTCAAAACATCTGCAAAATAAAACTACTTGACTGCCCGTGTGGAAAATAGGGGCACCCGAGTTCGCAAGGGAAAAGCAAACTACGAGTCAGTCATGGGACTGGTGTGAGAACTCAAAAACAGTTGTTAACTTTGTTCAAAAATAAGGTAAATCACGGGACCACGCCACTTTCACGGAACGGGTTTACCCCCATGAAAGCCAGTGTATAAACAACAATCAATATAGATATATGGATCTACTATGCATCAATCAACATGCAATATCCCAATCTACCCATTTAGATTAATCACCACACTTAGATTTTCCAAATCCAATTCAATTTACAGAAATTATTCCTTTGGATTTTATTCCCGATTTCTTATTTCAAATCATTTGAAATACATATCTAACTTTCTATATCAAAGTAGATTTCACTTCGGGATCTCAAATCAAATCATTTGGAAATATGAATTCCAAAACATAACAATGCATACAAACAAGTATGCAACCAAATATCGTGCTCCCCATCGACAAGGCAAAGGGTACGCACCTCGCAACTCGATATATATATGTGCACCTACCCCACGTAGGAGTAGGCTACACCGACGATGCACCTCCCACTCATGGAGAGCATACACCGCCCTCTCACCCATACTTTTAGTCTCAGGGTTACCCCAATCTTTAGCCACATACTAAATCATTTCTTATCCCGAAGTAGGGAAAATCATTTCACAACATAATAATCACAATGTAACATATAATACATTTCTAAATCACTTTAGAAATCATCGGGTTTTGGGCCTCGAAATCCTTTCTGTTTTATAAAACATTTTTATAAAACATTCCCTGTCCAAAATCGGGAATACATTTCTTTTCACTTAAGGAAAATATCATTTCACAATCATTCGTTAAATTTGAAATGAACACAACATCGCTAAACACCTTATCGTCAAATCGTGAAGTGTTTCACAAGGCGTTAGCACACAGATATTTTCAACCCAACCCAATGCTAAATGCAAAAGCATATTCTGCTCATAAACTGGTCGAGCACAATCCAAACCATCAATCAATCAAATTTGACATTAAATATAAGGTTTTAAATAGAGAGAGTATTGACTTATATTTAACATCAAATCCTGAAACCAACAGATATCATATCGGGAATAACGATATCGATATCTTCCAAATTCCCATCACGATATCTGTATAATCACGGAATCCAATATCGAATATATCCATTGATAATTTCAATTCAAATCTAATCCAATTTATTTATTTTTAACCATTGGATTATTTTTCTAGTTAATAACTAGTTCATTTCGATAAAAATCTATTTTTATCTTTTCAAATATGGAGTTTTTCATCCCAATTCTTCCCAAATCATTTCTTATGATTTTACACAAATTATTACTATTTTTAATAATTTTATCAAGGCCTGTACGGTCGATTTCCATCAATGGCCATCGAACTGCACTTACAGCGACCTTTTTCAAATTTGATTTGGACGTAATTCCAAATCCAACCGTTAGATTTCAAATTTCTAATTTTCCTTAGAAAGCTCTTTTCGATACGAACCCAACGGTTCTGATTTCAGGAGAATCCGACGGTCGGATCTCCCGTAATGTCCGTTCGAAGTCAATGGTCGAAATTCGCGAACTGCCGCAGCGCGGCGCGTTCTATTCAGGCCATTTATTATATATATAATATATATAATATATATTTCGTCGATTTCTATTTAAAACGAATTATATAAATAGTTTTGAATTCGTTTCAAAAACATTTTCAACTTCCTTTTCAATTCAAATCACAATTGAATTCTTCTTTATAGATTCGTTTTAAAATTCATTTCTATTCAATTCAAATTTCAATTCAATTTGAATTCGTTTTCAATTCAATTTGAATTCGTTTTCAATTCAATTCAATTCGAATTCGTTTTCTATTCAATTCAATTCGAATTCGTTTTCTATTCAATTCAATTCGAATTCGTTTTCTATTCAGTTCAATTCGAATTCGTTTTCTATTCAGTTCAATTCGAATTCGTTTTCTATTCAATTCAATTCGAATTCGTTTTCTATTCAATTCAATTCGAATTCGTTTTCTATTCAATTCAATTCGAATTCGTTTTCTATTCAATTCAATTCGAATTCGTTTTCTATTCAATTCAATTCGAATTCGTTTTCTATTCAATTCAATTCGAATTCGTTTTCTATTCAATTCAATTCGAATTCGTTTTCTATTCAATTCAATTCGAATTCGTTTTCTATTCAATTCAATTCGAATTCGTTTTCTATTCAATTCAATTCAAATTCGTTTTCTATTCAATTCAATTCGAATTCGTTTTCTATTCAGTTCAATTCGAATTCGTTTTCTATTCAGTTCAATTCGAATTCGTTTTCTATTCAGTTCAATTCGAATTCGTTTTCTATTCAGTTCAATTCGAATATTTCATATACATCGTTTTCATTTCATATATATATATATATATCGTTTTCAATTCGAATATTTCATATACATCGTTTTCATTTCATATATATATATATATATATATATATATATCGTTTTCAATTCGAATATTTCATATACATCGTTTTCATTTCATATATATATATATATCGTTTTCAATTCGAATATTTCATATACATCGTTTTCATTTCATATATATATATATCGTTTTCAATTCGAATATTTCATATACATTGTTTTCAATTCGAATATTTTCACTTCGCTATATATATAAATTTCACTTTTCATATATTCGATATTTTCACTTTGCTATATATATAAATTTCACTCTTCATATATATGTTATTTTCACTTTGCTATATATATAAATTTCACTTTTCATATATTCGATATTTTCACTTTGCTATATATATAAATTTCACTCTTCATATATATGTTATTTCACTTCGCTATATATATAAATTTCACTTTTCATATATATGTTATTTCACTTCGCTATCAATCAATTTTCACAACAATTTCAACCAATAAATATCGTCCATGGTTTGTGGACGAGGGGCGTGTATATATATATATATATATTTATATATAGCAATTCACTTCCACTTTCAACACATATATAAAATTATAAAAAGAATTTGAAGAGTGAGAAATCCTCACCAATAGCTATCCACTAACACGATTTTTTCCTTAATAGAAATCTTCGCCTTCTTCGCCTTCTTGTTGCTTTCGTTGCCTGTATCCTCTACATAGGTAAAAAAAATCGAATTTTTACTATGTTATTCAATATATAAAGATTGCATTTTGACTTCGCTATTAAATATAAAGATTATATTTTTATTATTCTTTTGATGTAAAAATTATATTTTTATTGCTTTAAAAATATGAGAATCATACCTTACTTCTTCTACTTAACAAAAATTCCATCTTTTCTATTTTTAAAAATATGATCTTTATTTTCAAGTTCAAATCTTTTCCTATTAAAAGATTAAACCTTTTTCTTGTAAAAGATTAAACCTTTTTCCTATTTTAAAGTTCAAAATAAAATCAGTTTTATAATTCCTTTTAAAATAGTTTTTATTATTCTTTTAAAACTGCTTTTATAATTCTTTTAAAACTGTTTCTAGTTTCTATCAAAACAGTTTTTGCCTTTTAGAAAAATCAGTTTTTCTTTCTTTAAAAATTACAGTTTATATATTTAAAAAAAAACAGTTTTTAAAACCTTTTAAAAAAACAGTTTTAAAACCCTAAAACAATCAGTTTTTAATTCTTTAAAAATGCAGTTTTTATCTTTTTTTTAAAAATGCAGTTTTTATTTTCTTTTCAAAACAGTTTTTGTTTTCTTTTCAAAACAGTTTTTATTTTCTTTTCAAAAATTCTGTTTTTAAAACTCTTTTATAAAAATGCAGTTTTTACCTTATTTAAAAATGCAGTTTTTACCTTATTTAAAAATGCAGTTTTTTTCTTCTTTTAAAACAGTTTTTAAAACTCTTTAAAAATTTTGTTTTTATTTTTCCTTTTAAAACAAACAGTTTTCAATTTTAAATTTCTGTTTTTACATAAAAAAAAAAAAAAGACAGTTTTCAAACTTTATAAAAAAAACAGTTTTTATAACTTAAAATAAAAATTCAGTTTTTAAAGCTTTAACAAATTAGTTTTTTTTTTCTTAAAAACCAGTTTTTAATTCACAGCAAAACAAAAATAAAAACTAAAACAAAATAATCTAAAGGCTCACCGAGATTTCGAAGGGGAGGAGGAGGAGTCGGCGGTGGTCCAGTGGTGCTCGCGATGAGGCGTTCGTGGAGGTTCGCGGCAGGGGTTCGAGGGTTGCTTCGATTCGATGTCGGCGGTGTCTTGAGGGAGGAAGTCGCGAGGGTGGTGGGGCGGCTCCTTCGATTGTCAGCGGCAAGGATAAGGGTCAGGCGGCGCGATGAACTTAGGGTTAGGGTTTTCTATTTTTTTTTATTTCGTTCTGATATAATGAAACGGGGGGGGGGGGGGGGGGGCAAACAGATAAGAAAAGGAGGGAAGGTAGATTTTTTTTATTTATTTTATTATTATTTAATTATTAAATTTTGCAAAAGGGTTGACTTTTACTTATGACCTCGAAACGAGGTCCACCGCCTGTCGTCCATAGCGTTTTACCCCCATTCCGAACACAATGGGATATGTATCGTAAGCTGGTTTGATCGTTACAATCAGTTTCCGTTGAATTTACAATTTAAATCCTTTTATTGAATTTTAAACGTACATTTCAAATTACCGGAGTCATATACTAACTAGAAAAATTCCAGAAAAATATTTTCTGGTTTCGTATTGACGATACGGTCCTAACAAAACTAGTTTCGTCGAATTCTGAGACCGTTTGAAAAATGGCCAATTTCCAGTCGATTAAATTCAACAGAAACTGGTCAAACGCGTTTTCTTTTGCCACGCTCCCATATTGATTCTAAAAATTATGAAATTTGAAACCTAGCAATAGTTTGACATCACGGACCCAACAAAAGTGGTTTCGTCGAAATCCGAGGTCATTTGCAAAATGTCCATTTTTAAGGGCCTGAATTCCATAGCAACTATTCAGAATTTTCAACTGGACATATCTTATCATTTCTAAGATGAAATCTTGATTTTTCGGATTCGTTGGAAAGATATTCACTATTAGATTCCATTATTTTTGGTTTCACTAAAATCCGGATTGTTTTGCACCCGGTACATTCAATTGAAGTTTGAAATCGAATTATCGAACTACCGCGCCATTTTCAATTCTATTTATAATTATATATAATTATTTATATTCTAACGACGACGTATATAATATATGCGATCGATTTATATTCAAAATAAATTTTCTCGTCGATATTATTTAAAATAATTCATTTTAAATATTCAAAATTCGCTAAAATTGCCAAAATAAAAATTTCAAACTGGCTCGCATTTTACGGGTTGTTACAGGTATGCAACATCATACCAATTTCACCACAATTTTGTTAACATGAATATTAACCCCATCGTTCCCCACGTAATACTCTAACATGACATACTTAAAAGGGAAGATTCATCACAAATACAATGGGTTCAACTTAGCATAACATTAGCATCACATGGGTTTTAAAGGTGTCAACTTGCATATATGACCATAGCATCAAACCCAACTAGCATAAATAATCAACCCAAACTTGCATGAATCACCTATGTCATAAAGAGGGTAACTTGCATAAGTTACTTATGTCATACAAAGGGGTAAACTTGCATATGTATGTATGACATACAAAGGGGTAAACTCGCACATGTATGCATATCATACAAAGGTGTAAACTTGCACATGTTACTTGCATATAATCAAACACCAAACTTGCATAACATGTCATATATGAACTTGCATATAATCAAACACCAAACTTGCATAACATGTCATATATGAACTTGCATATAATCAAACACCAAACTTGCACAACATGTCATATATGAACTTGCATATAATCAAACACCAAACTTGCATAACATGTCATATATGAACTTGCATATAATCAAACACCAAACTTTCTTAACATGGTGTCATAATGGATCAATGTTTATCATAGTGATTTGCATAACTAGCATCATGAACATATAGCATAAATTACACCCAACTTGCATAACTAGCTTCATGGGCACATAGCATCAAACTTGCATAACTTGCATCATGAACACGTAGCATACAACTTGCATAACTAGCATCATGAACATATAGCATAAAACTTGCATAACTAGCATATGATAACATAACTTGCATTGATCCACATACATAACCATAACCTCATTATATCCTATCATAATTAGTTTAGCAATTGCTTGCTAAAGGCATAGAAACTCACAACTTGTTGATTAGCACTTCTATGAAGAAGATTAAGTTGCTAGAGTTGATTAGAAGTTGATTTGAGAAGCTATCTTCCTCTTTAATTTGTTGGTGGCTCCTTCTAGTTGCATTTTGACGACATAACGACGTTGTCTCCAATTTTAGTATGAATTAGGGTAGTCTTAGGGTGTATTTATAGATTAGTTAAGTGTTTTAGGCCATTAGATTAACCCTAAATCAGATTAGAGCCGTCAGATCTCGTCACTAGCCACCAAAACACAGCCCAAATCCCAAATCAGTGCACCCAGGTCACCTAGGCTCGACCAGGGAGGTCGACCCCCAGGTCGACACTAGGGTCGACACCCATGTCGACCTGGTGGGCAGGTCGACCCCCAGGTCGACTCCCAGGTTGACTCCCAGGTCGACCTGCTCTGGGCGGGAATTTTCCCGCCTAGCCCATATTCTGCATTTTTGAAATCTGTTTCGTTTTCTGATTTTTCGTGAAACTTCTAAAGGCCATATCTCAGTCATACGGACTCCGATTCACGAAATTTCGGACTCTATTTCGCGTATTTTTCCGAGACGAACGCAACCGCGAAACCCGTTTCCCTTAATTCTCACGTCTGAGATTAATTATTCATTAATTTATGAACATCACTGTTGTTAGAAATACGGGGTGTTACATTCTCCCCTACTTAAAGGATTTCGTCCCCGAAATCTCTAAGTCAAGAAGAACGTATCCTACCAACCAAACAACCATCTACTAAACCATCAAATACGGGCATCCATTGTCCTTAAAGTTTCTAATGCTGTATGAACATATGCAAGAAGTGTGTGTATATGTTCCCTGTCTAATGCAAAATCAGGTGGTTTACTGATTCAGTTGACCTCCTTAATGCAAACCATGATAGTGCCATGCATTCAATATGTATGCGAAAGAACCCTATCGACACATACTATTTCTACATGCATGCACAACCATACACCAAAATGCATCATCCATATGATAACGCAACCATTATACATCCATTAATATAGCTACCTACACACAATTATATGCAATATGCAATATGAAGTGACTGAGCCGATCTAGTGTCTAAAGTGTGTGTATATGCATCCACGAGCAACCACTAGCAAACACTTGCATCCACACGCATCCATCAATCATAACATGTCTCAAACACATGTTTCAACCATAGGTTTACCCTATCTAAAGGTCAAAGGTACTAATGAGAGGACATACTAAAGATAAGATAAGTACTAGACAAACGATAAAGGAGAAGTTAAAAGACATACCCTCAAAAAGAAATGGGTACAGTGAACGCATTTTCGCTTCTGTCTCCCAAGTAGCTTTGCTTTCATCATCTCCCCATTGTACTTTGACTAGTTAAACCTCTCTGTTTCTCAACTTCCTAATCTCTGACCCAAGGATGCGGGTATGAGCTCGTCGAATAGTCGCATCACGCTCTACCTCCACTTCTCTAAGCAAGCTCGGCTCTACCACCTCTGCGGTCTCATGTAGGCACTTCCTCAAATGTGACACATGGAATACGTCATGTACACCACTAAGTCTCTCGGGTAAATCCACTCTATATGCCATCTGTCCAATCCTTTCCTTAATAGGAAACGGTCCTACAAACCTTGGTGCTAACTTCCCAACGGACCCAAAGCGAACGACATTCCGTCATGGAGATACTTTGACAAAGACCATGTCCCCAACATTAAACTCAAGATCCGTCCTCCTCTTATCCGCGTAAGATTTCTGCCTATCTTGCGCCGCTTTCATCTGTTGGCACACCAAGCATCTAGCGACATACTCGGCCACATCTTTCTTCATACCAGCCCAAAAGAAAACTCGCTTCATGTCTTGGTACATCTTGTCCCCACCGGGATGAATGGTCTTCTTTGAACGATGTGCATCATCAAGTATAGCCTTCCTCAAACCCTTGTCTTATGGTACACAAAGTCTACCGTCTCTACGCAACCACCCCTTATCATCTAGGGTGTACCTACTCAAATGGTTGGACGACTCCCCTCTTATGAGCTTCTCTACCAACTCAACCAACTGTGGGTCGTCCCGCTGTGCCTCGCCAATCCATCCCAAAAGAGTAGGTCTGACCTCTAAGGATGCTAGCAAACCGGGTACAAAGTCAACAGAGGGTCTGAAGTCAAACATCGAGATAAATTCCAAGCTTCGTCGTTCGATGAACAATGGACTCAAGGACAACCTTTTTCTGCTTAAGGCGTCCGCCACCACGTTACCCTTGCCAGGGGTATACGCTATCTCGAAATCATAGGATGCTAAGAACTCCATCCACCTTTGCTGTCTTAAGTTCAAATCCTTCTGAGAAAACAAGTACTTCAATGATTTGTGGTCAGTGAACAATTCGAACCTCTCGCCAAGAAGATAATGGCGCTAAGACTTAAGCGCAAAAACAATAGCGGCCAACTCTAGATCATGGGTAGGGTAATTTTTCTCATGCTTTCTCAACTGCCTTCCCCCGTAGGCTATTACACTTCCCTCTTGCATTAAGACTGCGCCTAGTCCTATCCCACGAGCATCGGTATAAACAACAAATGGCTTACTCCCATCTGGCAACACTAAGACTGGAGCTGTGGTTAAAGCTCTCTTTAACCGTTGGAACGCATCATCACAATCTACGTCCCATGTGAAGACTAGATTCTTCTTTGTCAAGCGAGTTAATGGGGCTGATATCTTCGCGAAGTCCTTGATAAACTTCCTATAGTAGCCAGCCAACCCCAAGAAACTCCTCACCTCGGTAGCATTCTTCGGAGTCTTCCAATCTTGGATGGACACTACCTTCGCGGGATCCACAGCTATCCCTTCCTTAGAGACCACGTGCCCTAAGAACCGCACTTCCTTCCTTCAAAAGTGACATTTAGAGAATTTAGCCTTAAGGCTATGCGCTCGAAGAGTCTCTAACACTTCCCTAAGATGTAGGGCATGCTCTTCTTCCCTCTTAGAAAAGACTAAGATGTCATCCACAAAGACCACCACGAACTTATTAAGGTACTCCCTGAACACCCTACTCATCAAATCAACAAAGTATGCGGGGGCGTTCGTCAAACCAAATGGCATCACAAGCCACTCATAGAAACCATCCGGAGTCCTAAAGGCAGTCTTCTCTATACTATCCTCAGCCACTCTCAACTGATGAAACCCCGTGGCTAAGTCCAACTGTGAAAACACTGAGGCGCCAACCAACTGATCAAAGAGATCATCAATTCTCGGCAATGGGTGTCTATTCTTCTTTGTGAGCTAGTTGAGTTCTCTATAGTCAACACAAAGTCTGAGGGACCCATCCGCCTTCATGGCAAAAACTACTGGAGCACCCCACTCCGATATACTTCGTCTTATGAACCCCTGCTCAAGCAACTCCCCTACTTGCTTATGGAGTTCCCTCCTCTCACGAGGAGCCATGTGGCGCACTGGCAAAGATACTGGTTTAGCATTGTCTACCAGATATATTCGGAAGTCAATCTCCTGCCTCGGAGGTAAGCCCTTCACCTCCTCAAACACATCCGAGTATTCCCGGACCACTCTAACAGATCGCAAACTCTCGACCGAAGCGTCAAGCGATTCAAGATAACTTAGCATAACAGAATTCATGGGATTACAAGAGATCTCGAGAGTGTTCCCCAAGCGGGTCATGAGCCTAACAACTCTCCTTTCACAATCAATAACGGCACCATTACTGGATAACCAGTCCATGCCCAAAATCAACCCATAGCCCGTGAAGCCCAAAACAAAAGCATCACATCTAAACTCAATGCTAAGTATAGAAATCTTCAAACCCAAACATATCATGGACAAATAAGTGGAGCCCCCAATTGGGTTTGAAACAACCAAGGGATCATCTACTAGACTGGTGTCTAAGTGCAGTGACTCAACTAATGATGATGAGATAAACGAATGCGATGCGCCAGAGTCGAATAAAGTACGGACAGGATGATCAAATAGAAAAACCAGACTTTCAACGGAAATAGTTCTACCTCTTTCCTGAATCGGTGGAACTGCGAGAGCCTGAACTTGCCCCCTTGCCTGACCTGGTGCCATAAGAGCTTGCACCTGTCTCCCTGAGGTAGATCCCATCATCTGCCCCTTCTTATGGGAGTCCTTCACTAGATGCCCTGCTTCGCCACAGTGGAAGCAGCCAGTCTTCTTCTTCTTTCGACAATCTTTGCTTAGGTGGCCTGGTACCCCACAATTGAAGCACTTCTTCTTTCCCTTGCCACCGTTGCCTTTCCCACCCTTGTTTTGCTGTTGCTGTTGAGGTCTCTTCTGATCTCCTTTCTTCTCGGGTGCCTTATTAGCATTGGGACCCTTCTTTTCCTCATGCATGAGTGCCATGTCTACTAGCATCTCAAAGGTGGCCCCGATAGGGATGTGAGTCATAGCCAATCCATGCATCGGTTCATTCAAGCCCTTAACGAACCTCAAAGCCTTCTTCTCCGGTGTATTCACCATGTCTATGCCAAACCTTGCCAACTGATTAAACTTGTTGACATATTCCTTCACTGATAGGTTTCCTTGCTTTAGAGTCAAGAACCTTTCCATATACAGATTTTCTTCCGCCCTTGAAAGAAACTTTGCCACAAACCTTTGTCTGAAATCTTCCCAAGAGTCAACTAGGCGTTCTCCATTAGTGACCTCCCACCAGAACGAGGCCTCTCCCTTCATTAACCAAGCAGCTAACTTGACTTTCTTTCCTTCTTCCATTTCAAAGATATCTATCAATTCTTCCACCTCCTTAAGCCAATCCCTAGCTTCCACAAAAGTTTCTGATCCTTGAAAAGGTTTCCCTCCCACAGCTTTAAATTCCTTGCAAGTCTTAGCAAAAGTATCCGCGCGAGGAGGAGGAAGATCGAGTGCGACTGGTGGTGGAGGAACATCTGCTGGACCCGCAGTGGCGGCCCTAGCCTCCATCAACCTCCTATACCATACTGGTATTGCTACACCCTCCGGAAAGTTAAGATCTTCAGCCATGCTGAAACGAAAGAGGAAATATTCAAAACGGAGAATTCGAAAGATAAAGATATGGCTATTGGGGATTATGCTTTTCTTTCAAAAACTTTTCTCTTAAAAGACATGTTTTTGAAAATACTCCTTCAAAAATGTTCTTAGAAAAATAGTTTTTCTAAAAAAATTATCTGTTCTGGTAACCTTTAGCTCTGATACCACGTGTAACACCCCACACCCGCTAAGGTCACTCACTAAGGGAATGCCTTAACTTCGGTGGAGTATTTTAAGTGAATATAGAACAGAAAAATTACAACAAGACAGATATAAATAATACTTGTTAACTAAAACATCATTTCATTGCAGCAGAAGGTAAACATGTTTGGTTACAATAACAAAACCATGAAACAAGAGTCAAGTACTAAATATACATCCTGATAAAAACATAAGTACATAATCCCACTACATAACTAATAGCCATAATATAAAAGATAAGCTGAGCTTTACATCACGGTCCAAGCTCCAAAAGATAGATAATGCTATCTGATCAAAGCCCACTAGTGCTAGGCCCACTCTGAGAACCTGAGGGTTGGGAAAAAGATAAAAACAACGGGGTCAGACATAAGTCTGAGTGAGCCCTATAACTTTAACAATACAATCATTAAAGTAATTAGGGTATGATATAAACTTGGCACGGTAACGACTGGGGATAAATGACTACACTAAGCAGCCAACTAGACATAGGATAACTAAGATATCGGTAAAGACGCATCCACCCACCCAAGGGTAATTACTACACTGCACCACACCAGTCATTCCTACTTAAAGGTTGATCCCACTCATGGACTTAGAAAATATAACTAGTAGTTTCGTGTACCCCTAGCTGACCACATAGGTGCCGTCTGCCCCTATGTCCACTAGGTGTACCCACTACTCCCCAAGCGATCGGCTCCCTAACGTAGATACCCGTACTGGCCCCATAGTGGGGTGTATCACTCCCCAAAGTGGCAACCCGATACAACTTAAGAGTGCACGGCTTATACCTACACGATGCAACAACGTCTTACCTACCAGCCCGGGCCCACACATGCATATGAAACCCGTTGGACTCTCGTTGCCACCGCTAACCCGTTTTTGGCCTCTTTTAATCAAGCCCAGTATGCGTGTCCCGTCCTCGACTTGGGTCGAGCCCACAAAGATACGTTTTGGGTTACTGGTTGAAATGGCCCCCCACAAGCTACCCACCTAAGCTTGTCCCTTTTCTAGTGCATCCCACTTAACCCTTTAATCATGTTTAATTACATGTTTCCACTTGGTTAAGTATTCTAATCGTATTTTCTATTGCCACCCAAGGCAACCCACTAGATTTCCACATGCCACCCAAGGCACTTATTTGATTTCCACATGCCACCCAAGGCACCCACTTAACCCCTCATGCCCCACTACATGCTTATCTGGTTAAGTGTTTCTTAATTGATTAAGACTGTAACCTTTGCAAAGACCTCTCACATTAGACTATCTTTTATGGCAGCTGGATTTGCCGGTCGGGTCCGGGCATCCTTACGCCATAACCGAGTCTAACCTCGTGTCTTTACACTTGTCACATATTTAGTTTATGCCTAAGACCTCTCACATTGGGCCAACCATTTGTAGCCGCTGGATTTGCCTGTCGGGTCCGGGCAGTCTTATGCTACAAAAGGGTCCAACCTCGTGTCTTAGTCGATTAATTACACCTAATTAATCACCCCATATTTTGAATTAATTTTCCCTAATTAATTCCAATTTAATGATGTTCATAATTGACTCAATTATGTCCATCCACTCATGGTATGCAACATCATACCAATTTCACCATAATTTTGTTAACATGAATATTAACCCCATCGTTCCCCACGTAATACGCTAACATGACATACTTAAAAGGGAAGATTCATCACAAATACAATGGGTTCAACTTAGCATAACATTAGCATCACATGGGTTTTAAAGGTGTCAACTTGCATATATGACCATAGCATCAAACCCAACTAGCATAGATAATCAACCCAAACTTGCATGAATCACCTATGTCATAAAGAGGGTAACTTGCATAAGTTACTTATGTCATACAAAGGGGTAAACTTGCATATGTATGTATGACATACAAAGGGGTAAACTCGCACATGTATGCATATCATACAAAGGTGTAAACTTGCACATGTTACTTGCATATAATCAAACACCAAACTTGCATAACATGTCATATATGAACTTGCATATAATCAAACACCAAACTTGCATAACATGTCATATATGAACTTGCATATAATCAAACACCAAACTTGCATAACATGTCATATATAAACTTGCATATAATCAAACACCAAACTTGCATAACATGGCGTCATAATGGATCAATGTTTATCATAGTGATTTGCATAACTAGCATCATGAACATATAGCATAAATTACACCCAACTTGCATAACTAGCTTCATGGGCACATAGCATCAAACTTGCATAACTTGCATCATGAACACATAGCATACAACTTGCATAACTAGCATCATGAACATATAGCATAAAACTTGCATAACTAGCATCATGAACACATAGCATATGATAACATAACTTGCATTGATCCACATACATAACCATAACCTCATTATATCCTATTATAATTAGTTTAGCAATTGCTTGCTAAAGGCATAGAAACTCACAACTTGTTGATTAGCACTTCTATGAAGAAGATTAAGTTGCTAGAGTTGATTAGAAGTTGATTTGAGAAGCTATCTTCCTCTTTAATTTTTTGGTGGCTCCTTCTTGTTGCATTTTGACGGCATAACGACGTCGTCTCCAATTTTAGTATGAATTAGGGTAGTCTTAGGGTGTATTTATAGATTAGTTAAGTGTTTTAGGCCATTAGATTAACCCTAAATCAGATTAGAGCCGTCAGATCTCGTCACTAGCCACCAAAACACAGCCCAAATCCCAAATTAGTGCACCCAGGTCACCTGGGCTCGACCAGGGAGGTCGACCCCCAGGTCGACACTAGGGTCGACACCCATGTCGACCTGGTGGGAAGGTCGACCCCTAGGTCGACGTGGTCTGGACGGGAATTTTCCCGCCTAGCCCATATTCTGCATTTTTGAAATCTGTTTCGTTTTCTGATTTTTCGTGAAACTTCTAAAGGCCATATCTCAGTCATACGGACTCCGATTCACGAAATTTCGGACTCTATTTCGCGTATTTTTCCGAGACGAACGCAACCGCAAAACCCGTTTCCCTTAGTTCTCATGTATGAGATTAATTATTCATTAATTTATGAACATCACTGTTGTTAGAAATACGGGGTGTTACAGCAATGCTTTTAGGAAAAATGAAGCTATTATAAGACCCAGGTCCCATCACACAATGCAACGCAAGCCGGAGGATAGGGTTTTCCCTTATAATAGCCAAATATGCTTGACACATTAAAAAATCATTTGATACTATTATAAGTGCATAGTGTTTAACACAACTTCAGATATAAATGTATCAATCCAAGATGGCATGGGTACCATATATCATGTCGCTAATATTGGGCTTTACAATCAAAACCGCAAATGTCATGTATTAGAAGTTGGATTTCCGTCTGTGAGCCAAGGCAAGGGATCGTCCTTACTGCTTTGAGACTGACTAGCCCGAGCCTCAGGAACAGCTGCAGCTGCACCTTGGATCGTCAGGGCCGGTCCACACGGAGTGGATTAAAATGACTGAACACTGCATTTCCCCGCCCTATAGGGCGTAAATCTGGTCTGTGTAAAGACCATCCATCGGTTCCGCAGAGACCGAAATAACCGAGGTGCCTCGCTATCCATTATCTACATAAGTAAAACGTCAAGGCTTGCAAAACATTGACACCACTCCTAGCTAGAAGGGAACGCATGTCCTCCGAGAAGTCCTCTCCCGTTTCTGGTTCACACCGGGGTGCGAGGCTCGCGAATTAACGCTACACTAAGCTATGCTATATTAAATCCGTGCTTCGATCATCAACCACAAGACTCTGCTTTTTAACAGAAGCCTTGATCATTTGCATCTCAGCATGCCACACAGGCAATTCACGCTATGCAACCGATGTCTATCAATCACGCAGAATGATATCCGATGTCAGACACACATCCATTTACAAGTTCATTCCGGGTCTGAACAAACCCGGAGGCACCTTATTCGTCGTACCATATGTCCAATATAGGAGAGAGGCCCTTGCATATCCGTCGATCTCCAAGTACGTCTGGGCGATCACCACTTATTACCTCGTCTTGGTGTACAGCCCAATCAAGACATCAGTAATCATCCAAACGATGTGAAGACCACCGGCCCTCAACCACCGTCTTCATCCTCGACTTATCGTCGAATCAGTCATTCAGAATGGGTATAAACCCGGCCTTTCCGAACTACTCGCGTATACAATAAACAAGTGCTATAATAACACAAACTACGCCTCATTCCAATCTAGGATATTCTTTATTCAAATATTCATATTCTTAGGGAAAAGTTCCCATTAATTTTATCAAAGATAAATTCTTTAAAATTTATTCTTTTATCTTCCTTTGAATATCATTTCAAACCATACTAAGGTTTTCCAAACTAGTCGGTATTAACGCACCTTACCGAAGTAATCAATTATTTAATTTCCCAACCCCAATCTATTCATCCCATGAAGTAAAACTGATAATACTTCATATCTAACACCACGGTGTTATCGGTAAATTCAATTAACATTTCACGTTCAAATCTAATTAAAGATTAAATTATCGCCTGGAGTAAAAATGGTGGTACTGCATTCTTGATCATTTCTTGAATTTGATAATTTTAGTTATCAAATTCACTTTTCAATCTATTTAAAGATTCATTAAAACTCTGATTCAGTTTTAGTTTCCAAAAATCATTACTTAATGATTATTCAAAGTTAAGAAATAAATCTTGTCTTTAACTGTGTTATAGAAATAATGTCATTTAAAACACAGCTCACGATAAACCCAAAATCACATTCCATTAACAATGGAATCTTCTTGGAAAACAAATCAATATATATAATCAATATGAACTTCCATATCCAACCTATAATATAAATGGAATAACAGCAAGGCCTTTTAAATTCCATATATATATTAACGGTCTTCCCCTACAGAAGCTCGCTTCAATTATTACCAAATCGAATTCCATTCAATTCCAATTTAATATGTTAAATTGGAAAACTTTACTTTGGAAAATCTCCTTTAAATCTTAACAAAAGATTTACAAATTCCAAATCACATTTCCCTGTAAATCGGGTTACAAAACGAATGTCATTAAAACACAGTTCACGATAAACACAATTCACATTCCATTTTATTCCAATTATTAAATATAAATGGAAACTATAACAATCTTAATTAAAAGATTTATTCTCTTCACTTGGGGTACATGAACTGTGTTACTGAAGACACCGTTCACGACAAACCCAAAATCCCATTGGATACTAAAAACAAGACTCTGTATAGAAAATATATCTTCTTATATTCAATATCAAATTCTACAACCAACAAATATCGTATTGGAAATAACGATATAAATATATCTTTCAAATTTCCATAATAATATCTGTATAATCATGAAATCCAACATCGAAATATTCCGAAGACAATTTCGATTCAAATCCATTCCAATTTACATATTGGAAATCCTGATTATTTTTAAAATCATTCCAAATCAAATTTATTTTAATTAAAAATTATTAGATTTCATATCTAGTTAATAACTAGTTTATTTTGATAAAAATATATTTTTATCTTCCTAAATATGGAATTTTTCATCCCAATTCTTTCCAAATCATTTCTTATGATTTTACACAAATTATTAATAATTTTATTGATTTTTTTAGGCCCGTACAGTCGATTTCCATAATTGGCCATCGAACTGCACTTACAACGACCTTTTCCAAATTTGATTTGGACATAATTCCAAATCCAACTGTTAGATTTCTAATTTCTTGTATTCATAGAAAGCTCTTTTTGATACGAACCCAACGTTTCTTGTTTTAGGAGAGTCCGACGGTCGGATCGCCGGTAATGTACGTTCGAAGCCATTATATATAAAATATATATATTATATATATATTGTCGATTTCCTTTCAAAATATATTTAATAAATCATTTTAAATTCGTTTTCAACACGGTTTCAACTTCATATTCAATTTTAAATTTAATTGAATATTCCATATCATTAACATATAAATGATAATATTTTCAAACATCAGATTTTGAAATCACTTCACTTTCCATATTCATTATAAAAATGAATAAAATGGATATAAATATCGTTCACGTCAAAATGGTGTTAATCTAATCAACACCGCTTTACATATTTAAATTTATTCGTGTCCATCCCAAATCGGACATCAAAATCAGATTTTGATTTTTTTCTGAATATTATTTTAAAATATTCGTTCTTTCTGAACTGGAATCAGACACAGTCAATTACCATATAATGTTGATTATATGGATTTCATACAATACATGTATACAACGACAATGATAAACAATCAACCATCATCCAAAGTGCATTCTACACTACATAGGCCTTAACTATAAATATTTAACGCTTACAACAGCCTGTCAATCAATCGATCGACATACAACTAAACAATCGGGATTAGTGTACGTCAATTATCATCCTAACTCCCGTGTGGGGTTTCAACCAACAAATACTGAATATTATTTGTGCAGTTGGGCGATGTGTAAAATATATCGTCTCAATCCATATCAGTTAAATGGGTGTACATAAACAAATCGTTCGCTTTGTAAATGAATATTTATTTTATTCATTAAACGTTAAAAATTATATTTTTAATGATAAAAATTTTGTTCAACACATGAATAATTTATTTATTCCATTCCACATCACGATCAAATCCACATAAACAAATCAATCCAAACACACGACCAAACAAGTCGTCCATGGTCTGCGGACGACGGGGTGCAGTTCATATATGCAGTTATAAAATAAATAACTGTATAGAAATAATTACTGTGAGGAGTTCTCACCTTTGGGATCCACTCCTCCGATCTCTATTTCCGAACGGTTCGGATTTGCCCAAAATTCCAATGCGATCTTTTCCCGCTGTTCATAGTAAAAATCACATTTTTATTATGATGATTATATATTTGAAATCACATTTTTACATCGCTATTATATAAATAAAAATCATATTTTTACTCCTGCTTCATATATATAAAAAACGAATTTTTATCGCTACTTCATATATGTAAAAATTGAATTTCTATCGCTACTTCATATATGTAAAAAACGAATTTTTATATTGATAAAAAATCTAATCTTTCTACGACTAAAATCATACCTTTTACATTTTAAAAATCAAGTCTTTTCTATTAAAAATATAACCTTTTCTAATTTAAAAATATAACCTTTTCTAATTTAAAAATATAACCTTTTTTACTTTAAAAATCCTAACTTTAGTAAAAAAATAACTTTAATAAAATAAAATCCTATTTCAGTTATCTCCATGTATAAGAACTGATCTTTAGATTTATATAAATAAAAACAAAGAATAATAAACTTACAGTCTGAAATGAAGCGAGGGGGGTTGGGGGGAGAATGGCGCTCATTGGTTTGGTGAAGGGGGCTTCACGTTGTCGCGAAAAAGGGGCGGAGGGCTGTCAGATGCGGTGGGGACCCATGGTCGCGTTCTTGGGTGATGCAGTCTTGAATCTCGCGCCGAAGGTCGGGGTCTTCAATTGGGGAAGAGGCGTGCCTTTCGGAGGTTGGGCGGTGGAGCGGTGGAGGAGTGGTTGGAGCAGCGGGGTGATGGTGAACAACGTCGCCATTTTTGATTTGAGGGGGGGGGGGGGGGCAGCGGGTTCTGAACGAACAAAACAACTGGGGGGTTAAAGTGAAAAGGGGGTTGCGTTTTATTATTTAATTAATTTATTATATATATATATTCCATAAAAAGTACCCCTTTCATTTGAACCCCAAATCGAACCCATCGACTGTCGTCCATAGCACATTACCCCATTCCGAACGCAATGGGATATGTCCCATAACCCAATTCTAACATTCGATCAGTTTCTGTTTAAATTAAAATATAAATATATATATATTCAATTCAAATGTACATTTCAATTTACTAGGGTCGCATACGGACTCTAAAAATTCCTGAAAAATTATTTCTAGCTTCGTATTAACGATACAGTCCAAACAAAACTAATTTCATCAAATTTGAAGACCGTTTGAACAATGGCCATTTTCTGGTCAATCCAAATTGACTGAAATTGTCAAAACACATTTTCTTTTGCCGTACTCACATATTGATTTCAAAAATTATGAAAATTGGAATCTAAGAATAACTTGACCTCCCGGATTCAACAAAAGTGGTTTCGTTGAAAACAGAGGTCGTTTGCAAAATGGCTATTTTTGCGGGTTATATTTCCATAGCTCTTATTCTGAATTTTCTACTGGGCATAACATTTTATCCCCGCTTTGAAATTTCAATTTTTCGGATTCTTTGGGAAGATATTTTCAAATAGATACTAATATTTTTATTTTTCACTAAAATCCGGTTTATTTTGAATCCTGTACATTCATTTGAAATTTGAAATCAAATTTTCAAACTACCACGCCATTTCCAATTCCTTTTATAATTAAAATAAATATTTGAATTCTAATTTCGATTTATTTAAATATATACGTTCTGATTCTATTCAAAATAAATTTCTTATCGTTATATTTAAAATAAATCATTTTGAATATTCAAAATTCATTAAAATTGCCAAAATAAAAATTTTAAATTGGTTCTAATTTTTCGGGTTGTTACAATCTCCCCCACTTAAAATCTTTTCATCCTCGAACAGGAACGGAGCTGAAAGTTGTTTTACTAATCAACTCAACTTTCAGTTTGGCTTATATTCTTCTACTCTTAATTTTCTAAGAATTTTCCAATTCTTCAAAAATTTGGCCAACACCCTAAATTTTCGAAAAATTTCGCCATAACCTCCTTTCTACGGGGAGCACCGGCAAAATCCCCAAACTGCCACACAGGCCCTCTCATCTCAGAAAGAAAAAGAAAAAGCCAAGCGGCTAGCCAATCGGCTCATAAAATCATCCAAACCCAAGAAATTTGTAAACATGTACTTGTTTGTCGGGCATACAATTTTATTCCTCTGCTTAGCTTCCCTGCTATGACATGTTCAATGTATACACATGTATATGCATGCGATTTCAAATGATTTTCAATTCAGTTTAACATTTGATACAATTGGGTTATATGTACCGTTCTTTTACATAATGGTTTTATTAGATAACAAATAATCATACAACACAACCATCAATCAATTAGTGAATTAACATTTCAAATTCATAATTTTGACATATAATCAAATATCATATTTTTGATGCCAAATCACAATAATAAACCTTATCTAGTTTGGTTCGCACACTAGTCAAAGGAAATATATAGAAATTCCACTTTCAAAACTCGAATATAAATGCTGATGATGAGGCGTCAATCATCAGAATTATGCCCGGGCGACTAGAGTGTGATTCTATATCTATCCAATATATTAAAACTCTGAATATACGTTCATGACGCGTACATGAAAAATCTCGTATACTGGATTGTCCAAATTCAATATAAAATGAATAATCAAATACGCATAATTGGATTTAATTTTCAAAACAAGATTTGTTATTACTTATATTTTAAAAACAACACTCTTCCAACTCGTTCTAGGATACTAATGATCCTATCTCTAACGAGTCATTCTCATTGGATATTACTAATCCAATCTCTGAGGAATTCTTTCATTTGGTTCTAAGGTGCCTTGTTCTCGAGCTCTATAAACCAAAGCTTTGATACCAAATGAAGCAACCCGAACGTCCCCATGAAGGAAAGCCCGGACTGAATTGAGAACATGGCAAATCAGACCACAAACAGAAGAACATTTCATTTCTTATTACAACAATTTCATCAGAATACAAGAATATACAGAGTAAGAACAAATAATATACATTTGATAAATATCAGAGATTACTATACATTACATAGCAGCGGAAAAATAATACAAACACAACTGAAAGAGATAAACGGATACAGAGCTTTCCGAATATCATTCTAGCTGTAAACCAGGATCCTGTGAATATAAATCTGCAAAACCAAAACTACTAGCTACCCGTGTGGAAAATAGGGGCACCCAGAATTTAGGTTAAAACAATAAACTCCAGGTCAGTCATGGGACTGGTGTGAGAACTAAAACAGTTATTTAAACTTTCCTTTAAGATTAGATATATCAGGGGACCACGCCGTATAACATAGAACGGGTTTCCTCCTAAGAATACCAGTGCATATAACAAAACATCACAATGCTTTTTGGAAAAATAAAGCTATTATAAGACCCAGGTCCCATCACACAATGCAACACAAGCCGGAGGATAGGGTTTTCCCTTATAATAGCCAAACATGCTTAGTACGTTAAAACAAATCATTTGATATTGTTATAAGTGCATAGTGTTTAAAACAACTTCAAATATAAATGTATCAATCCTGAACTGCATGGGTACCATATATCATGTAACACCCCTAAGTCCCACATCGTGGAAGCCTGTGTGAAGTGGGTACTTATATAGTAGAGACCATCTCTTACTAACGCCGAGGCATTTTGAGGAACAAAACCCCACACCTATACGGTGGCTAAGTTGGGGACAAAATCTTGCGTAAATGGAGGTGCGGGCTGTTACAGTGGTATCAGAGCCAATACCCAGCCGGAATTATGGCTCTTGTGTGAACCACAGCGCCTGGGTGAGGTGTTTATGAGCCAACGGGGACGTTAGGCTCTGTAGGAGGGGAGAATGTAACACCCCTAAGTCCCACATCGTGGAAGCCTGTGTGAAGTGGGTGCTTATATAGTAGAGCCCATCTCTTACTAACGCCGAGGCCTTTTGAGGAACAAAACCCCACACCTATATGGTGGCTAAGTTGGGGACAATATCTTGTGTAAATGGAGGTGCGGGCTATTACATATCATGTCGCCAATACTAGGCTCTACAATAAAAACCGCAAATGTCACGTATTGGAAGTTGGATTTCCGTCTGTGAACCAAGCAAGGGATAATCCTTACCGCTTCGAGACTGTCTAGCCCGAGCCTCAGGAACAGCCACAACTGCACCATGGATCGTCAAGGCCGGTCCACATAGAGTGGATTAAAATGCTTGAACACTGCGTTTCCCCGCCCTTTGGGGCGTAAATTTGGTCTGTATAAAGACCATCCATCGGCTCCGCAGAGACCGAAATAACCGAGGCGCCTCGCTATCCATCATCCACATAAGTAAAACGTTAGGGCCTGAAAAATGCTGACACCACTCCTAGCTAGAAGGAAACGCATGTCCTGCCTGAAGTCCTCTCCCATTTCTGGTTCACACCGGGGTGCGAGGCTCGCGAATTAACGCTACACTAAGCTATGCTATATTAAAGCCATAATTCAATCATCAACCACAAGACTATGCTTTTCAACAGAAGCCTTGATCATTTTCATCTCAGCATGCCACATAAGCAATTCACGCTATGCAACCGATGTCTATCAATCACACAGAATGAAATCAGATGTCAGACACACATCCATTTACAAGTTCGTTCTGGGTCTGAACGAAACCGGAGGCACCTTATTCCTCGTCCCATATGTCCAATATAGGAGAGAGGCCCTCGCATATCCGTCGATCTCTAAGTATGTCTGAACGATCACCACTTATTACCTCATCTTGGGTGTACAGCCCAATCAAGACATCAGTAATCATCCAAACGATGTGAAGACCTCCGATCTTCAACCACCGTCTTCATCCTCGACTTATTGTCAAATCAGTCATCCAGAATGGGTATAAACCTGACCTTTCCGAACAAAACGCGTATATAATAAATAGGTGCTATAATAACACAAACTACGCCTCATTCCAATCCAGGATATACTTTATTCAAATATTCGCATTCTTAGGGAAAGGTTCCCATCAATTTTATAAAAGATAAATTCTTTAAAATTTATTCTTTAATCTTCCTTTGAATATCATTTTAAACCATGTTAAGGTTTTCCAAACTAGTCGGGATTAGCGCACCTTACCAAAGTAATCATTTGTTTAATTTCCCAACCCCGACCTATTCATCCCATGAAGTAAAACTGATAATACTTCATATCTAACACCACCGTGTTATCGGTAAATTCAATTACCATTTCATGTTCAAATCTAATAAAAGATTTAACTATTGCCTGGAGTAAAACTGGTGGTACTCCATTCTCGATTATTTCTTGAATTTGATGATTTTAGTTACCAAATTCACCTTTCAATCTATTTAAAGATTCATTAAAACTCTGATTCAGTTTTAATTTCCAAAAATCATTACTTAATGGTTATTCAAAGTTAAGAAATAAATCTTATCTTTAACTAGGTTAAAGAACTAATGTCATTTAAAACACAGCTCATGATAAACCCAAAATCACCTTCCATTAACAATGGAATCTTCATGGAAAAAAGATCAATATATATAATCGATATGAACTTCCATATCCAACCGATAATATAAATGGAATAACGGCAAGGCCTTTTAAATTCCATATATATATATATATATTAACGGACTTCCTCTACAGAAGCTCGCTTCGATTATTACCAAATCAAATTCCATTCAATTCCAATTTAATATGTTAAATTGGAAAAGGAAAATCTCCTTTAAATCTTAACAAGTATTTACAAATTCCAAATCACATTTCCTTGTAAATTGGGTTAAAGAACGAATGTCGTTAAAACACAGTTCACGATAAACCCAATTCACATTCCATTTTATTCCAATTATTAAATATAATTAGAAACTCTAACAATCTTAATTAAAAGATTTATTCTCTTCACTTGGGGTTCAAGAAATGTGTTGCTGAAGACACCATTCACGACAAACCCAAAATTCAATTTGATATTAAATACAAGATTCTGAATAGAAAATATATCTGCTTATATTCAATATCAAATTCTACAACCAACAAATATCGTATTGGAAATAACGATATAAATATATCTTTCAAATTTCCATAACAATATCTGTATAATCACAAAATCCAACATCGAAATATTCCGAAGACAATTTCGATTCAAATCCATTCCAATTTACTTATTGGAAATCCTGGTTATTTTTAAAACCATTCCAAATCCAATTTATTTTATTTAAAAATTATTGGATTTCATATCTAGTTAATAACTAGTTTATTTTGATAAAAATATATTTTTATCTTCCCAAATATGGAATTTTTCATCCCAATTATTTCCAAATTATTTATTATGATTTTGCACAAATTATTAATATTTTTAATAATTTTATCAACGCCCGTACAGTCGATTTCCATAAACGGCCATCGAACTGCACTTACAGTGACCTTTTCCAAATTTGATTTGGACATAATTCCAAATCCAACCGTTAGATTTCCAATTTGTTGTATTCGTTAGAAAACCCTTTTCGATACAAACCCAACGGTTCCTATTTTAGGAGAATCCGACGGTTGGATCTCCCGTAATGTCCGTTCGATGTCAATGGTCGAAATTCGCGAACTACCGCAGCGCGTTCTATTCAGGCCTTTATATATATATATATATATATATATATATATATATATATATAATATTTCGTCGATTTCCTTTCAAAACGTATTTTATAAATCGTTTTAAATTTGTTTTCAACACGGTTTCAACTTCATATTCAATTTTAAATCAAAATTGAATATTACATATCAATAACATATAAACGATAATATTTTCAAACATCAGATTTTGAAATCACTTCATTTTCCATATTCATCATAAAATTGATATAAATATCGTTCGCGTCAAAATGGCATTAATCTAATCAACACGACTTTACATATTTATATATATTCGTGTCCATCCCAAATCGGACATCAAATTCAGATTTTGATTCTTTTATGAATATTATTTTAAAATATTCGTTCTTTCTGAACTAGAATCAGACACAGTTAATTACCATATCATGTTGATAATATGGATTTCATACAATACATGTATACAACAACAACGATAAACGATCAACCATCATCCATAGTGCATTCTACACCGCATAGACATTAAGTATAAATATTTAATGCTTACAACAGCCTGTCATATAATCGATCGACATACAACTAAACAATTGGGATTAGTGTACATCAAGTATCATCCCAACTCCCATGTGGGGTTTCAACCAACAAATGCTGAATATTATTTGTGCAGTTGGGCGATGTGTAAAATATATTGTCCCAATCTATATCAGTTAAATAGGTGTACATAAACAAATAGTTCGATTTATAAATGAATATTTATTTTATTCATTATACGTTAAAAATTATATTTTTAACGATAAAATATTTTACTCAATACATGAATAATTTATTTAATCCATTCCATATCACAATCAATTCCACACAAACAAATCAATCCAAACACACAACCAAACAAGTTGTCCATGGTCTATGGATGACGGAGAGCAGTTCATATATGCAGTTATAAAATAAATAACTGTATAGAAATAATTTCAGTGAGGAGTACTCACCTTTGGGATCCACTCCTCCGTTCTCTATTTCTGAACGGTTCAGATTTGCCCAAAATTCCAATGCGATCTTTTCCCACTGTTCATAGTAAAAATCACATTTTTATTATGATGATCATATATTTAAAATCACATTTTTACATCATTATTATATGAATAAAAATCATATTTTTACTTCTACTTCATATATATAAAAATCGAATTTTTATCGCTACTTCATATATGTAAAAATTGAATTTTTATCGCTACTTCATATATGTAAAAATCGAATTTTTATATTGATTAAAAAATCTAATCTTTCTTCGAATAAAAATCATACCTTTACATTTGAAAATCAAATCTTTTCTACTAAAAATATAACCTTTTCTAATTTAAAAATATAACCTTTTCTAATTGAAAAATATAACCTTTTCTAATTTAAAAATCCTAACTTTACTAAAAAAATAGCTTTAATAAAATAAAATCCTATTTAAACTATCTCCTTGTATAAAAACTGATCTTTAGATTTATATAAATAAAAACAAAGAATAATAAACTTATAGTTTGAATTGAAGGGGTGGGGGGGGGGGAGGTTGCTCGCTGGTTTGGTGAATGGGGCTTCAGGTTGTCGCTAAAAAGGGGCGAAGGGCTATCAGGTGCGGTGGGGACCCGCGGTCGCGTTCTTGGGTGACGCGGTCTCGAATCTTGCACCGAAGGTCGGGGTTTTCAATTGGGGAAGAGGCGTTCCCTTCGAAGGTTAGGCTGTGGAGCGGTGGAGGAGGGGTTGGAGCGGCGAGGTGATGGTGAACGACGTCGCCATTTTTGATTTGAGGGGGGGCATCGGGTTCTGATCGAAGAAAATAACCGAGGGTGTTAAAGTGAAAAAAGGGTTGACTTTTTATTATTAAATTTATTTACTATATATATATATATTTCCATAAAAAGTACCCCTTTCATTTGAACCCCAAATCGAACCCACTTACCGTCGTCCATAACACATTACCTCGATTTCGAACGCAATGGGATATGTCATGTAATGCAATTCTAAAGTTTCGATTAGTTTCCGTTTAAATTAAAATATAAATCTATATATATTCAATTCAAACGTACATTTCAATTTACTAGGGTCACATACGGACTCTAAAGATTCCAGAAAAATTATTTATAGCTTCTACGATACGGTCCTAACAAAACTAATTTCGTCGAATTTGAAGACCGTTTGAAAAATGGTCATTTTCTGGTCGATCCAAATTGACTGAAACTGTCAAAACACGTTTTTTTTTGCTAAGCTCACATATTGATTTCAAAAATTATGAAAATTGGAATCTAGTGATAACTTGACATCTCGGATCCAACAAAAGTGGTTTCGAGGAAAACGGAGGTCGTTTGCAAAATGGCTATTTTTACGGGCTATATTTCCATAGTGACTATTCTGAATTTTCTACTGGGCATAACTTTTTATCCCCGCTATGAAATTTCAATTTTTTGGATTCTTCGGAAAGAAATTTTCAAATCGATTCTAATATTTTTGGCTTCACTAAAATCCGGTTTGTTTTGAATCATGTACATTCATTTGAAATTTGAAATCAAAATTTCAAACTACTGCGCCATTTCCAATTCCTTTTATAATTAAAATAAATATTTATATTCTAATTTCGATTTATATAAATATATACGTTCTAATTCTATTCAAAGTAAATATCTTATCGTTATTATTTAAAATAAATCATTTTAAATATTAAAAATTCATTAAAATTGCCAAAATAAAAATTTTAAATTGGTTCTGATTTTCCGGGTTGTTACAGCTATTTTTAAGGGCTATATTTCCATAACGACTATTCTAAATTTTCAACAGGACATCACTTTTTATCCCCGCTATGAAATTTGGATTTTTCAGATTCGTTGGAAAGATATTTTCAAACAGATTCAAATAGTTCTTGTTTCACTAAAATCCGGTTTATTTTGAATCCTGTACATTCATTTGAGATTAGAAATTGAATTTTCAAGCTACCACGACATTTTCAATTCCTTTTATAATTAAAATAAATAATTTATATTCTAACTTTGATTCAAATAAATATATACGTTCTAATTCTATTCAAAATAAATTTCTAGTCGTTATTATTTAAAATAAATCATTTTAAATATTCAAAATTCATTAAAATTGCTAAAATAAAAATTTTAAATTGATTCTGATTTTCCGGATTGTTACACAGAGTTTAGATGTAGGAACAATAAACTCTAGGTCAGTTGTGGGACTGGTGTGAGAACTCAAAATAGTTGTTTTTAGGATTCATTTTAAAGTTGGGTAATTCAGCGCATCATGCCGCTAACGCAGAACGGATTTACTCCATATGAATTCCTGTGCATAGAAATTCGCTATGACTTTTGAAAAATGAAACTAGCGTAAGGTCTCGCAGCGCACACACAACGCAAATGCACACATAGGTGAGGTTTCTCCTTATGATAGTCAAAAATGATTAATATGTGAAAATCCTCTTTCAATACTATAATATAGTGTGAAAATTTCTTTCGAAAGTAAATGTATCAGTCTTAGCAAGCATAGGTACCATATACTATACTGACATATGGTATACAACTAAAATCGTACGGGCTCGTATCGGAGATTGGGTTTCCAACAATGACCATGCAAAGGAACTTCCTTCCGAACCGAATTTTGAACAACTCTGGGGGATGTCCGAGGATCAACAGTGATGCTCCTCATGCCAACACAAGGCCAGGTTACCCCTTAACTAGGTAACTTAGAGTACGCCTGAGTATGTCATATCCCAGTCATTACCGACCTTTCCGAGCGTGCGCCAACAACAACCACAAAAGTAGATGCTTTTACCATATAGGTTAATACCTGGGCTACCTTTTATCTAAAAGGAGACAACACCCCATAACCCAGTTGCATTTCTTCCTGGTTTGCCCATTTACCGGGGTTTGAGGCTTGCTAAGGTCCCGATATAAACAAAGCTGCTCTTAAATAAGCCATGCTTTGATCATCCAAAGCTCACCTCATAACTTAAGTATGCCACATTGTCCATTCACAACGCATCACTGGTTTCTATCGATATATAACCTTTAAGCTCATACGTCTTAGAAAAGGGTGTTAAGCAAGAGAATAAATTCTCTGCCACCAAACAGATATATATTTAACAAAAATCAGTGCTACGCAGTCAATTACAATGTCAGACACACAATCCATAAATGTTCGTTTTGGATCTGAACGAAACAACAATCCGAAATTCCTTCACATACATTTTGGCTTCTTACCACTTAACTGATATAAAATCCATCTGCAAATGGAAGCTACCCATTTGAGACATTCAGCAAGTCGTCCTTACGATATGAAGGGTCCCGGTCTTCAACACTAACTTCAATGTCTACAATTGCTCCACAACGCCGTATTATTACTTGGAATGGTTTTCAGACATACATGTGATCCCGGTCTTCCCAAATAATAAGCGTAATTTTTAAAACACAATTATGGAACACACAGGCTTTCAACCAATCTCCTTCCATCCTAGATTAGTTAACCTTTCTTCTTTAAAACACATCTGTAGTGGCCCGAAAATCCGTGCAAATTTGAGCTGACTAAAATCCTACACATTCAACTCAAAGCGTACGAAAATTCAAATCACTAATAGAAAGAATTAAGAGGATGAGAAAGGTAAGATAGAACTAATAGAATAGAAGAAGAAGAAGACAAATACAACTGAACAGAATCAGAGTAAACACGAATCTCATAGCGAATGAATAAATTGTATTATAACATAATTTTGGAATACAAAATCTGTATTTGTAGTTACATATCATATCAGAGTATAACTCATATACTTCACAGCGGAATAATCTCTAACTAATCAATGGTGAAACCTTCTGCTTCTAGCTCCTCCAAGTGAATCTGTAAAGCCTAAAACACTTGACTACCCGTACAATTTTGGGCACCCAAGAGTTTAGGGAAAAACAAACAAAATAAACTCTGGGTCAGTCATGGGACTGGTGTGAGTAAATTCCAACCATACTATTTAACTTTGAAAATCCTTTTCAAACAAGAAGATAATAGTAAGACCAGCCCACACATAAACATGGACGGTTTTTACCTTACTATAATCCAAAATGCTTTGATATCAAAACCAGTGATATTATGATAATGTCTAAACACATAAATATCCAAGTAGCAGAATGCTTGCATCTCACGTTCCACATATAAATAGTATAAAATCATAAACCGCAGGGCACTAATTGGAGATTGGATTCCAACAGACAAGGTATGAGAGCACCTTCCGAACAGTGTACTCTAGAGGGGATACACCTGGATTCAACAAGAACATCTTGCAACCCGGCCACACATGACCGACCACTCATTTAGCTTGAGTGTATCGAATATATTGCCACCACGGTTGTAGGCCATCTAACCGTCATCCGAAGATACAGAATCGAAAAGAAGAATAAATATGAATTTTCTCTAGATCGATGACAATACACCCTGCTTGGGGATGACCCAACTAGCCATGCTTCCTAGCCCAACTTTTGTTACTTCCTGGTTGTGAGGCTAGAGGCTACGTCTATCTTCAGAACATCTGATCACCATTCACTTTGAATGCCACATCATCAAACCCGTCAATTCACTAATCGATTCCCAAACATATCATGGGTATAAAAAGCTAAGAGGAACAAATTCCTCCGCCACCAGATGTAATACCTTTTAGAGATCAATCGTACGTGATTTGTTAGGTATACTCTGTCAGACACTCGTCCATACAAGTTGTCCTGGGACTGGACAAACAGAAAACACCATTCTGGAACAGGACGACCCTTGCATTTAACTCCGTCTTTAATTTTCTTCAGCGTAATACATCTCGCGGTGCTTATGCCTATACGGAGTGGTTTCCAGATAACATATCCAACCAGTCTCTCCGTATTGACAACGATGGTCAAAACACTTCGATAGTCGGTTATTTAACTATCGAAGTAAAAACAACATTCATTCAAATATATCACACAATCACGGGCACTTTTTATTTAACATCCGACTTTATTATTCGTATTCCCATATCTTACCAGATATTTCTCAACCCCCGTTTTAGCCTTTCGTACTTCTTGGAAAACATTTCCAATTATTATAAAATCTTATTCTCCTACGTTCCAGAAAATATACGTTATTAACGTTCGAATATTTCCATTCTTTTCACGTTCCTTATTTTCTACACTTGGATAATATATCCTAACTATATTGGAAAAATATTTCCAATTTCATTTTAAATATTTTAATCTGCCAAGCGTTCACTTTAAAACATTATTCACTTTAAAATGTGAATATCATTTCTATTATAGAAATCCGATCACCTTTATCAAATAATTCAAGTAATAAATACCGTTATCTTGTTTACGGGAATCTCTTTCATAATTTATATTCCCATTCCACTTTAGGATCTCTGTTTCTAAATCCACTTCTGGTTAAATCAATATCAAGTTTATAACTAAATATTGATTATATATCCTACTATAATTTATCGGTTTAAACCTAATATAAACTATCCTATCAGATGATAATTCCTAAAAATAATTTACTTTAATACATTCGATATCATCGGATTATTGTTCCACATCCTAATGGTTTAATTCTAATCACACTTCGAACATCGTAATGCTGCCATCGTTTTCTAACACGATTCTCCAATTCCTCTTTCTAAACTTATGCTTATATTTTCTTACAACATCGTTACTTATTTCCTTTAGAATACGTGGATTTCAAATCAAATTATTTCATTTCCTAGGAAATGCTGCTATATATAAAAATCATGCTTAAGTTTGGTTAACAGCGTTAATTTATCGCTACAGTTCAAACTTGTTATACGCTGTAATATTCCCCTTTATAACTAATCTTGACATAACTGTCATGCTTAAGCCTAGTCAACAGCGTTTATTTTATTGCTATAGTTCTAAGATTTGAAATACGCTGCCATATTCCTTTTATACAAATCTTGACATCTCTTTCCGTCACAAACTGATATTCTCGATAATAGTGAAGTCGTTTAAGTTGGGGTATTCTATTTACCTCTCAGACCTTGATCGACAACGTTCTTACCTTAGAACCGATACAAGTCTGTACTCTAATCCCTTATCTTTTTACCGAAATCTCTGTTGTTTATGATTATTAAACATTAACTCTTTGCTTTCTCCATTCCACAGCTCTATTTATAACTTCTTAAACTAAAAGGAAATTAAATCTCATAAATTTTGATTTATTTCTAAATTGTTTTCATAAGATTAATTAAAGACCAATTAATCTAATAATCATTTTCCCAAATAACAGTTGATTAAATCAACTTCATTCCATCAGTAAATTCGTTAACTGATTTTAATTACTTCTTAACATTAGATTAATATAATTAATCTAATAGTATTTCTTCACTTTTTGCTTTAAAATAATTATCCAAATTATTCACTCGTAGGATGATTATATCTTGATAATTTATTTAAATGTCAAATAGTCGTTATATTTACTTTATAAAACGAACTCTAAAATACTGCTTTAAAATAGAACCTCTATTATAAATTTAAATCTTGTCTTTAATTATAAAAACATAATTTTTATAATTAACTTCGTTGATTTGCCTGACGACCAATCAACTTCTTAACAAAACGATGGTTTTACGGTTGACTGTTACCACTTTCTTAATCAATATCGTTTATTTATTTATCAAAGCAAATGCTGAATTTTCATTCAACATCAATTATTCACACAGGGTTTTAAATGTAACTCGGGTTCGAACAGTGCATACAAAACAAACAGTACACATAAGTATCGAGGAACCCGGTCGGATTCCTCCAACCGGTTTCCCGCATCCACAGATGTTAGTCAAACAATTTACACTGATTCCATACTAGGGGATATTAAAATCGACGGAATCAGTATCTAACATATGCAACGATATATTTCAACCAATTTAATTGTGATCCACCTAAACGACAATCATACAGTATTCAACCAACATTAAAATATAATTATAATATTTTAAATAGATCAGAGTTAGTGATTTTACTCACCTTGGCGCGTTAACCATTAAATAACGATTTGCGTCTGTCAGTTAAACCGGGCGTTTGATTTTATCACGAGATTCTCGGTTCTATCAATTCCCTAATGCAAATTCTTATCGCTAAAACTCTATCGTGACCGCTACTTCTTAATCTTCTTTCCATTTCCAAACTTCACAGTATACTTCGATAGAAAGTTCTCCTCTAAAATGTCCACCGCGACCTCATATTTAACTGTCCATCTTCCGTAATATTTCCAAACAGCAACTTCCACCATCACTGCACCATTCATACCTTTGTCGATCTCCCTCCTCTCTTTCTCACGATCTTTATCCAATTATATATTCCAATCTCCAACCCATCTTATAAAGAACTCGGTGTCCCCGAAATACTTGATTCTATGCACATTCCCTATAGGGGTGTACAAATAATCTCCTTCACCCAACTCATAGCTCTCCTTCTTGTCTAAGTTCCACGCTTTCTTCTTCCGTTTTATCACCATCATGTCATGTCCGAATGTATGATGATGTGCAGGCTCGACGCTCCCTGCCTTGAATCTCACAATTGCCGATGTTGGGCTCTCCCTTACTATCTTTATATCCACCCCTGGCATTATAGCCCTGTTATGTCTATTGAACCTTCAATACACACTTTAAGTCCACGCTGCCTGCTCCATTACAAAAGGGGTGAATTGTTCTCATTACAAAACATAAGCTCCATAATATAATCACCACTCCAGAACTCGATGTGGATACTGAAACCCACGGCATCTCTCCTTGTTCATTAATAAAGCAGCACGTTCGAACCCATTTAAAACGCCTTGTACAACTCTTCACTAGTCATCGGAGGATCCCCCCTCCTAACTCCGTAGTCTTCTACCCAAAACAATACTTAGTCACGGTGGTATTCTTGGCCACTGTAAAACCCACATCGCTCATTATTAACATTATGGATCGCATTATTCACTTTTCTTACACTCATCCCCTGATGTTTACATGCATCGCAAGTCCCCTACATCTCTCCATCTACCCACGTCTCCAGTCTCCTTCCATGCTTCTTTTACACCCCAGTAATGACAAGCCTTCCAGTAGAATTTGCAACTTCCCATTTGCATGAACAAGACCGAAAACTCCTGTACTTCTTATTTGAATATCCACTTTCGAACAATACTTGTCCTCACGTGAACACCATTTAGAAAAATCCGAACTCCCTTCTTCTTGCGAATGTTAGTTTGTTCTTTTGTAATTTTCACATTTTACGTCTTCTGCTACTAAACCCGAATCCATGCTTTGATATTCCGAACTGCTCAAAGTAATACTCGTTTCCAGCATGGCAGCATCCACGTCCCCAACTTCATCTCCTTCATTTTTGAATGAAACCGCCACCAACCTTTAACTCAATACTATAACCCAACCTTTCACTTCTCTGTACACACAGCGCCACCTTCACAAGCTTGCCTGTACTTCCCATAACCCGTACTTCTCACAACCCCATGCATACGTCCCCTGCCACCAGTGACTTGCGTCACTTTCATGCTTCCTCATCTCCACTTCTAACACCATTGTTTTCATCTCATTACGTGCACACATCGTATTCCTCTCTACAGCTCACCCACTCATGCTGTATTAATTCACATCGAACTAAATTAGTTCGAATCTCCCCACAAACCACCCAGATCAAAGAGAGACCTATCGAGATCACCGGTATGTTTGTTTTGTGTGTTTTAGTGGAGTATATATTTTTATCTTTGAAGATCACGCTCTCGTCATGTATTTAAAGCCATATGAAACTTAACGTTTAAGTATTCATAGCGTAGGGTAGGCAAGACGTGCTGATGTGTAGAAACATAGAGGTCTACTTTGGTACTAAACAGTAGCACGTTATTCACTATGTTTTATATATGTATAGACCAAGAGAAAAGATAAGAATTCCAAATTGTTCAAGTAAGAAACAAAGTGGAACACTATTTTTTCTCTTCTGTCAATGCGTGTATATATGGATTTAGATACCTTACTTGTTAAGTATTAGGATGTGCAGGCTATTCGTATAGGTTTATGTTTTCTGAAGCTTAGCCATGTGGAAACTCTAGTAGTAGAATAGCATGTATTTAATTCTTCAAAATATTACTGTTGATTTTGAAAGCCTACGTTCATTTTCTGGGTAGGTAACTTTGTAGTGTATAGGAAGACTTATTTTAGCTGAATGACTTTCCTTTTCGTTGAGATGAAGTATGGGAAGAGACAGGTCGGTATAGGATGTCTATAGGATTTGAAAAGGAAAGAATAGTATGTAAGATATTTGGCAGAGAGGGAAAATATCTCTTTTTCTCAAAATTTAGGGTACCCCATTGCGTACGATTCCGTTCATTCATGAACTGCTATCGACAAAGATAAAAATACCATTGAGACGAGCAACATGTCTCGATCCAAAAAATACAATAATATCGGTAGGTTGACTTATACTTTGAAAACCCAAAATACTGATACAGGATGCAAAATACTCTAAATAAAAATTTGTCTATTTAATTAATTAAAAATTTCAGTAAAATTCTAAAAATTAAATTATCGCTGCGCCTCAAAAGAACCTTGCTCAAATTTGCGACTGGTATCTAATTATATCAAATAAACGATTACGGCCGATATACGATTTCACAACGACTATTTGAATATTTGATTTGGATATATCTTGCAATATATTCGACGAAATCTCTATTTTCCACTTCCGTTAGAAAGATACAGTTCAACAGATTCCAATGCTTCTTGTTTCGAAGAAATCCGACTGGTAACGGGTACTGTATACTCAGTTGAAGTTCAGAACGTTAAACTACGAACTGCCGCGATATTACGGGCTCGAATATATTTAATATATTTTTTAATACGTTCAACTTTGTTTTAATTAATATATATAAATCCACTTATAATACGAATTCAATACTTAAACTGATTTAAATATTCAAATACGACCCGATAAAAATGCGGGACGTTACAACATCCCTTAAATCAAAGATAGTCTAGCCCCAAAGCCTTAATTAATTTTCCGTTTGATAACCCGTTATCAAAACCAAGTTTCCTTTGAAAATCCTTTAATCCATATTTCAACCATAGTTACCAATCAAATCGATTTTCCAACATTCAATTCTTTAATCTTAACTAAAAGATTATACTTGGTTCCCAATTTCTTATTTTTAATTTTCTCAAATCAAAGATTTGATTAAATCCCAATTTACAATATGAATTTCCACAACTCAATCTCATTGGGTTTCAAGAAAGATATTGTTGAAGATATGATTCATGATAAAACCCAAATCAATTGATATTATATATATAAGTTACACAGAAATTGTATCTACTTATATTCGATATCAATTCTCATAATCAACGAATACTATAAGTGGAATAACGATATAATAATAATATCTTCCAAATTCCTCAAATATTATACGTTTACACCAAAGAATTTCATATCAAATATCTGAAGATTATTTCTATCCAACTTCTCCTAATCAAATTGGGAAACCCATATCTTACTTAGAAGATTTATCCAACTCTTTGACATTAGATCAGGATAGAAATACCATCAACTTATACTTAATAGTAATCTTCGTATCCAATCCGCACTATAAGCGGAAAAACAATGAAATACCTTTTAAATTCCTCAAACAGTAAGAGTCATCATCTACTGAATTAATATCAAACACCCGAAGATTTATCTCCAACCATATCCAACTATTTAAAATTGAAAACCATATTAATATCAATTTAAATTCCATATAAAATATTTATAATACTTTTAAATCTTTAAAAACATTCCACAAATCATTACTTATAGTTCGGAAAATAGTTTACGGTTTAAAACTTCAAAATAAATTGTTTTCAAAGGAAATGTTACAATAGCATTTCAAAATTGTTAAAAAAGAATTACAAAACAAATATCTTAACTATTTTGATCAAAATATCGTTTATCTTAACCAAAACATAAACTTAACAATTCAAAACACCTTTTCATAATTTGTAATGATTTTACAATTTTTTTCCATATTTTTAAAACATTTAAAAATAGTTGTTTATAGTTATGGTCAACAATTGTTCTTACATCGACCTTTTCCAAAACGGTTTCAAACATAACTAGAAAATTTTAACTCGAATTTAAAATCTGCTTTCACTCATTTGAAAGTTCTTGTTAATGGAAATCATACGTTTTTCATTTTATGGAAATCCGATTTAGACTACAAAAATTATAAGCGTTTAAAGTTTGCATCTAAAATACGTAAATTGCTGTTATGCGACAAGCACTATTTTGACCATAATAACCATTATTCTACGATATTTCAAAATATCTTAGAAGACCATTATATCCTTATATAACCTTTTTAATATCATTTAAATTTACTTTCCAAATTATTTTGGATCTAAAATTAAATTTTATTTTTTTTACTTAATATATCAAATTCCAATTCATTTCTAAATTCAAATAACTTCAATTTAACTTTCCCATTCGTCGGATCGGTTAGGGATAGCCAGGGTGTAACACCCCACCTCCGCCAGGGTCACTCGCAAGGGAATGCACTAGCTTTGGAGGGGCATTATTGGTAAACATGCATAATGATATAGCAAGGCAGGACATGACATATATATATGTAAATAAACAGAGTGAGTAAATAAAACAGCGGAAGATTTTAAACTATTTCAAAAACAAGTCTGGTACATCAAAATGTCAATTTCCCAAATAAACAAGTCTAGTACATGAAATAACATTATCTAAAACTGAAAAAGAAAACATAATAGTAGCTATCCCCAAAGTGGAAGAAACCATAGCTAGCCCCAGTCCAAAGCATACATGAGCTATCCAAGAAAGCAGCTAAGATCCAAGCTAGGCTCCTGTATTCCCTCCCTGAGAACCTGGGGGGGGGGGGAAACGGAAGAAAAGAGGCGAAACAAAACGAGTCAGTCAAAAAGACTGAGTAAGCCCTGCTACGATCAGTCTATAAACTAATAAAGTTAACATCATGATGGAAACTGAGATGATCATAGATAACAACATACTGGCATGATAAATTAACTACAAGATAGATAGAGGTGTCATCGCATAAACATGGTTAAGTTTTTGCACCACGGTGTACTAGCAACCCAACATAACCGATATTGATCCCTTGGCCCAAGCCTTGACCCAATAACATGAGGTGACCTTAATACAAGGTCCAGCCCAACGGTCCAGTCGATCGGCTCCCTATAAACCTAACACGTCAAGTGTTGGTGTCCATATGGCCCACGTATGGTTGTAGTTAGACTGTGCTGGGTCCACCTTTGGGTGTATCAAGCCCTCGGGTGTTAACCCCAGACACTTAAGCAATAATGCACAGCTCTAATCTACTGGTACCCGTGCCTCGAGTTTGTCCAACATCGGACTACGTGCACGTCCGTAGCCCGCCGGACCCGCACCGCTGTACCACTCGGCCATCGCCCTTTGGTCGTTTACATCCGTCCAGTAATCGTGCCCCGCCCTAGCCTAGTTTCTAGGGTTGTGATGATACCAAACTGGGATTACTGCCGGAACAGACCCGCCGCTAGGGTTTCCTAAGAGGGTTAAGTGTGATTTAACCCTTCACTAATCCTGGATTAAACTGGTTAAGTGTGGCTTAACCCCATTCTAATCCCTTGAACTCCCAAATGGATTAAACTAGTTAAGTGTAGCTAACCGTTCACAACTTAACCACATTCTAATCCCTTAAACTCCCAAATTGGTTAAGTATCAGTGGACCCTGACTTAACCCTAATAATGAGGCATTAATTAATTTAATGCACCTTAACCTCTCACATTAGACCTTGTTGTGGTTACTAGTTAGGCCGGGCGGGTCCGGGTAGCTTTACACCACAACTTGGTCTAACCTCGGGTCTTGGCACCCCATGACCAACTTCTCACATTGGGTCCTATTGTTTGTAGCCACTAGTTAAGCCGGTCGGTTCCGGGTAGAATTACGCTACAAACTCAATCCCAACCTCGAGTTGGCCACACTTTTGTTTTCTAAGTGTCATGTCCACTTTATTTCAAAACATAATTACAAGTCAACAATTACTTGGGTAGACCTAACTTAATAGGTAAATTCCCAAGGGGTAGACCTAACTTAATAGGTAAATTCCCAATCTTATATTTTCATGTATTTTAAGTTTACCCCAAAACCCCCAACGTCATTCTATCGCTTACATATTCGTAGTAACGCATAAAGGATAGGAAGAGGGAACTTGGCACAACATACATGATAAACTTGCACAACAATCATGCACAACATGTTAGACTTGCACAACTTAGCATAGTGATCTTGCATATTACCATACAACGTGCACAACTTGTCAAAACATGCACAACTTGTCATCTTAACTTGCATAAGTATGCATAACTTGTCAAACTTGCACAACTTGTCAAAACATGCACAACTTGTCATTTTAAACTTGCATAAGTATGCATAACTTGTCAAACATGCACAACTTGCCAAAACATGCACAACTTGTCATTTTAAACTTGCATAAGTATGCATAACTTGTCAAACATGCACAACTTGTCAAAACATGCACAACTTGTCATTTTAAACTTGCATAAGTATGCATAACTTGTCAAACATGCACAACTTGCCAAAACATGCACAACTTGTCATTTTAAACTTGCATAAGTATGCATAACTTGTCAAACATGCACAACTTGTCAAAACATGCACAACTTGTCATTTTAAACTTGCATAAGTATGCATAACTTGTCAAACATGCACAACTTGTCAAAACATGCACAACTTGTCATTTTAAACTTGCATAAGTATGCATAACTTGTCAAACATGCACAACTTGTCAAAACATGCACAACTTGTCAAAACATGCACAACTTGTCATTTAAATCTTGCATAAGTATGCATAACTCAATAAACATACAAATCATGGCTTAGCAAACTTGCATAAACATGCATAACTCAATAAACATACAAATCATGGCTTAGCAAACTTGCATAAACATGCATAACTTAATGAACATACAAATCATGGCTTAGTATACATGCATAACTTAATAGATTTGCAAATCATGGCTTAGTACCCTTGCATAACATGCACAACTCAATAAACATACATAAACCCCAACTTTCATCACACATTAACTTTATAGTTTCTAAAATGAGGGTAAGAGGGCTTACAATGCTTATGCGGACTCAAATGAGTATAACAAATGCAAGAAACCCCTTATGCAACTAATTAAAACCCCCAAATGCAAGCAAACTTGATCAAGACTCCTCCTTTATGATGCCAATAGAAAAACAAGCCTTTAATGCAAGCTAAGGAGGATCATACAAGCCTAAATATGCTTGTATGCATGGAAAATCACTTAGGAATTAAATTAGGAATTGTATGAAGAGGGTGGAGGCCATGAGAGTTTTGATTTTGGCATAGTTTAGTTACTAGGATGAATAATGAATGATTTAGGGTAGGTTAGGGTCTTATTTATAGAAGATTAGAGTGATTTAGACCATAGGATTAACCCTAGGTGAATTTTGGCCCGTCAGATTTAGGAACTCTCTAGAACCAGACCACACAACCAAGCCCAAACCAAAGAGGTGCGCCAGGCTAATCTGCCTGGCTACCCCCTGTCGACAGGGCTGTCGACAGGGCAGTCGACTCCCTGGGGACCCTGTCGACAGGCCTGTCGACATGGGGCCCCTGGCGGGAATTTTCCCGCCTTGGCCCAGCTGGCCCAATTCTTTAAATTTGAATCTGTTTTTACTTAGGATTTTTCTGAAGACTTCAATGGGCCTTAACTGGGTCATACAGACTCCGATTTCCGAAAACTCGGACTCTATTTCGCGTATTTTTCCGAGACGAACGCAATGGCATAGCCCGTTTCCCTTGATTCACATTTTATAATTTAATTCTGCCTCAATTTTCATTATTACAGGTTATTGAAAATACGGGTTGTTACATTCTCCCCTCCTTAAAGGATTTCGTCCCCGAAATCTTCAAGTTAGGAGGAACGTATCCTACCATCCAATCATCCATCTACTCAAAGCATCATCCACGAGCAATCATTGTCCTTACAAGATTCTAAATGCTGGATGAACATATGCAAAAGTGTGTGTACATGTACTTACCTAATGCAAAAATCAGGCGGTTACTGATACAGTAAACCTCCTTAATGCATATGTATGTCAGTGAAATGAATCCATATGTATGCAAATTCCTAAATTCATGGTATCTATATGAGTGCACATCACATTCACCCATATGCAACATCCATGTGGTGGCATAACAAGTTTCAATCATGAATAAGCATAAACACTCATGCATATGCAACATGAAGAGTGTGTGAGCCGATCTAGTGCCTAATGTGTATAATGCATCCACGAGTAACCACTTGCAAACACTTGCAACCACTTGCAACCATCAAGCATAACATGTTTCAAACACATGTTTCAACCAAAGGGTTTCTACCTAAGGTTCTCATGACAAGATAAACACGATAAACTAGATAAACTTCTTTTTGGATTACAAGAAATCCATTCAAACTTTGACATATAGTACTAACCGATGAGTCTTAACCCCCTTATGGAGTTTACAACAGAAATAAGATCGAGAATGGGACCGAGAGGATATATACAAAAGGTAACTTGCAAGCAAGCCCCACAGGAAAACTAGGATCAAGGATGCACTCTTAAAAAGAGATATGATGCGCGTAACTAGTCTTCACTTTTCTTAGCCACGTTTCCTTGAGCTTAACTCCACTGTGCTTTGACTATCTTCCACTTCATGATTCCTTGGCTTCCTAACTCCTATTTCCCAAATTCGAGTTGGAACTCATTTCATTATTGCCTCTCGTCTTTCTTTCCCACTTATTCTTCTTTCTGTATACTTGGCTTAAACATAATTATAACCTCATGATTCGTGCAAGCTCTCCAAAATTCACCAGTGAATCCTGGATCTCGTCTTCTTACCATAAGGTATTCCATGCAGTAAACTTTTCTTGGAAATACCACTCCACGTTGCCAATTGCCCTTATAAACGTGATTTCCTAAAACTCAGGCTTAATCGACATGAACCATCCGCCTATAGGCCGTACCTAGATTCAGTTGCCTACCCATGGCTTTCTGTAGGCTATTTCAAAACTGGCCAACTCCTTGAGGGTAAACCGTTGCTGACCATGATGCAGTCCTCTCGCTCTTCACCGGACTGAAATGAGCACTCTTCGTGAGTCTATCTATTATGACCCTCATACCCGTATTCCCTTTCTTTGATCTAGGTAGTCTATCCACATAACCTATCGAGATGTTTTCACACTTCCCTTGCGAAACTTCCAATGGAGGTAATGGCCCACTGGGCCTCTATGACTTGGCCTCAATCCGGTGGCACAACATGTATTCCGAAACCAACTCGGCCACTTCCTCGAGTGATGCGCATTTTCAAGAACCTACTCGAGGAACACATAATCTCTTATCGCGCCTTAGTCATCCTTTATAATATATCTAGCGAGGTGACCTAACATCTCGCCTCTAGTCGACTGGTCCATGTTCTGGACCAACTGCGGGTATTCTTCCCGTGAAACTCCCTCCTTGACCCAGAAGAGTAAGCCTAAGCTCCGGGAATGCTAACTAACTATCCAAACGGAGAAAGCTTCCTACTTCAATTGCCCTTCTCAGAGCTTTCCGGTCTTAAACCGCAACCACTTCAGCGGAATCCACCGCTAAGCCTTACTTAAGAACTATGTGCCCAAGAAATCCAACTTCTTTCCTCCAGAGTGGCATTTGGAGAACTTGACCTTCAATCCGGTGGCTCTAAGCGTATCCATCTCCTCTTTGAGATGTATAGCATGTTCTTCCTCGTTCTTTTGAGGAGATCAAAATATCGTCTACGACGACCACGACAAACTTGTTCAAGGACTCCCTAAACACCCTACCCATCAAGTCCACGTAATATGCGGGTGCATTAGTCAAACCAAATAGCATGACTAGCCATTCTAAAAATCCATCTAGAGTCCTAAACGCAGTCTTGTCAATTCCATCCTCAGCCGTCCTAAGCTGATGGAATCTGGTAGTTGGATCGAAAGAAAACAGATGCTCCTACAAGCTGATCAAACAAATCATCGATCCTTGGTAACGGTTATCTATTCCTCTCACGATAATCAACACATAAGCGAAACAAACTGTCCACGTCAGTAACGAATACTACTGGAGCACCCTACTCGAAAATGCTTCGTCTCAGGAAGTTCTTTTCAAGCAACTCCTTGACTTGCTTTCTTAATTCTTACCTCGTGAGGTCATGTGCCTAACCGGCCACGAAACTGGCTTGGTATTACCAACCAGATAATGCGGAAATCTATCCCACGTCTAAGGGTAACCCCTTCACTTTCCCCACGATATCAGGATGTTCTCGGACCACCCTCAAAGATTTCAAACTATCGATAGACGAGTTGAGGGATTCAAGATAACATAACATGACGGGACCCATAGTGTTGCTAGAAATTTCTAGGGTATTACCGAGGCGAGTCATGAGCCCCACACCCTATATACAAAAACCCAGAATGGCTCCAAAATAGGACGACCATTCCATGCCCAAAACCAACCCATATCCCCCGAAACCGAGAATATAAACATCCCACGAGAATTCTATACTCAAGATAGAAATTTTCAAATCCACTCAGACCACATACAGGCGGGCAGAACCCCCAATTGGATTTGAAACACATACGGGATCATCAATTACACTAGTACTTAGGTGCAAAACTTCCAACTGGATCAGATGAAATAAAACTATGCGATGTGCCAGAATCAAACAAAGTTCGAACAGGGAAAATCAAAAAATGTAAACAAGATTTTCAACAGAAACACTACCTCTATCATGAGCTGGAAGAACGGGGTTGAGGGGATGAATTCGCCCTCCAGATAGTCCTGCACACTGAGTCTGACCTTGCCCTTGTTTCCTCGGGCAATCCTTGCTGAAATGTCCAAACTCACCACAATCAAAGCATTCGCCCCGCTTTCTCCTTTCCTTCTTCCTACATTCCCTGGCTATATGTCCAACTTTACCACAGAAATTGCATTTCATATTCTTGCCCCGTTTCCCGGAATTTACTCTCTTGCCTTGAGACTCATTCGCCTTGATCTCTTTCGTGTCATTGCTACCTTCTTCTTGAAGTAGGGCCAAATTCACTAAACTCTCGAAAGTCGCCCCCAAGGGTATATGAGACAGGGCCAAATCACGCAATGGCTCGTTTAATCCTAGAGCAAAGTGTAGGGCCTTCTTCTGAGCTGTATTAACCAAGTCTAAATCGTCCTGAGCCAGTTGATTAAACTTATCTATGTATTCCCTAATAGTCATGTCCCCTTGTTTCAGTGATAAGAATCTCAGTCCAAACCTTCCTCTAAAATCATCCCAAGTCTCAATTGGCCTAGTCGCGGTGGTGACTACCCACCAACGTGCAGCTTCTTCCTTTAGCAACCATACTGCCAATAAAACCTTCCTGCGGTCAATTATATCAAAGGTGGCTAAAAGATCTTCGGTCTCTTCCAACCAATTCCTTGCTTCTACAAAAGTCTCTGTTCCATTAAAATTCTTGCCACCCATCCTCTTAAAGTTCTTGCAAGTTTCCGCAAAATCCGCTTGTGGAGGCTGAGGGGGAAGAGGAACATCAGCTACGGGAGGAGGAGGAGGAACAGCGGCCTCGACTGGAGGAACAACATTAGGGACATCCGGGACCGGTGCCGTGACTTCCAAGTACCGACGAAACCAATCGGGTATCGTTACTCCTTCGGGCAAGACGAGATTATCAGACATGCTGGAAACGAAAAGAAAAGAGTTCAAACGAGGAGTCAAAGGATAGTGCTAATGGCTTTTGGGGAATAGCCTTTTAAAAACAACTAGACTTTTCTTTGGAAAATACTTTATACTTGGTTTTGAAAATAGTTTTTCAAAAGTTTTAAAAACCTTTTTATCCCTTCTCGTAAACCATATGCTCTGATACCAAATGTAACACCCCACCTCCGCCAGGGTCACTCACAAGGGAATGCACTAGCTTTGGAGGGGCATTATTGGTAAACATGCATAATGATATAGCAAGGCAGGACATGACATATATATATGTTAATAAACAGAGTGAGTAAATAAAACAGCGGAAGATTTTAAACTATTTCAAAAACAAGTCTGGTACATCAAAATGTCAATTTCCCAAATAAACAAGTCTAGTACATGAAATAACATTATCTAAAACTGAAAAAGAAAACATAATAGTAGCTATCCCCAAAGTGGAAGAAACCATAGCTAGCCCCAGTCCAAAGCATACATGAGCTATCCAAGAAAGCAGCTAAGATCCAAGCTAGGCTCCTGTATTCCCTCCCTGAGAACCTGGGGGGGGGAACGGAAGAAAAGAGGCGAAAAAAAACGGGTCAGTCAAAAAGACTGAGTAAGCCCTGCTACGATCAGTCTATAAACTAATAAAGTTAACATCATGATGGAAACTGAGATGATCATAGATAACAACATACTGGCATGATAAATTAACTACAAGATAGATAGAGGTGTCATCGCATAAACATGGTTAAGTTTTTGCACCACGGTGTACTAGCAACCCAACATAACCGATATTGATCCCTTGGCCCAAGCCTTGACCCAATAACATGAGGTGACCTTAATACAAGGTCCAGCCCAACGGTCCAGTCGATCGGCTCCCTATAAACCTAACACGTCAAGTGTTGGTGTCCATATGGCCCACGTATGGTTGTAGTTAGACTGTGCTGGGTCCACCTTTGGGTGTATCAAGCCCTCGGGTGTTAACCCCAGACACTTAAGCAATAATGCACAGCTCTAATCTACTGGTACCCGTGCCTCGAGTTTGTCCAACATCGGACTACGTGCACGTCCGTAGCCCGCCGGACCCGCACCGCTGTACCACTCGGCCATCGCCCTTTGGTCGTTTACATCCGTCCAGTAATCGTGCCCCGCCCTAGCCTAGTTTCTAGGGTTGTGATGATACCAAACTGGGATTACTGCCGGAACAGACCCGCCGCTAGGGTTTCCTAAGAGGGTTAAGTGTGATTTAACCCTTCACTAATCCTGGATTAAACTGGTTAAGTGTGGCTTAACCCCATTCTAATCCCTTGAACTCCCAAATGGATTAAACTAGTTAAGTGTAGCTAACCGTTCACAACTTAACCACATTCTAATCCCTTAAACTCCCAAATTGGTTAAGTATCAGTGGACCCTGACTTAACCCTAATAATGAGGCATTAATTAATTTAATGCACCTTAACCTCTCACATTAGACCTTGTTGTGCTTACTAGTTAGGCCGGGCGGGTCCGGGTAGCTTTACACCACAACTTGGTCTAACCTCGGGTCTTGGCACCCCATGACCAACTTCTCACATTGGGTCCTATTGTTTGTAGCCACTAGTTAAGCCGGTCGGTTCCGGGTAGAATTACGCTACAAACTCAATCCCAACCTCGAGTTGGCCACACTTTTGTTTTCTAAGTGTCATGTCCACTTTATTTCAAAACATAATTACAAGTCAACAATTACTTGGGTAGACCTAACTTAATAGGTAAATTCCCAAGGGGTAGACCTAACTTAATAGGTAAATTCCCAATCTTATATTTTCATGTATTTTAAGTTTACCCCAAAACCCCCAACGTCATTCTATCGCTTACATATTCGTAGTAACGCATAAAGGATAGGAAGAGGGAACTTGGCACAACATACATGATAAACTTGCACAACAATCATGCACAACATGTTAGACTTGCACAACTTAGCATAGTGATCTTGCATATTACCATAAAACGTGCACAACTTGTCAAAACATGCACAACTTGTCATCTTAACTTGCATAAGTATGCATAACTTGTCAAACTTGCACAACTTGTCAAAACATGCACAACTTGTCATTTTAAACTTGCATAAGCATGCATAACTTGTCAAACATGCACAACTTGCCAAAACATGCACAACTTGTCATTTTAAACTTGCATGAGTATGCATAACTTGTCAAACATGCACAACTTGTCAAAACATGCACAACTTGTCATTTTAAACTTGCATAAGTATGCATAACTTGTCAAACATGCACAACTTGCCAAAACATGCACAACTTGTCATTTTAAACTTGCATAAGTATGCATAACTTGTCAAACATGCACAACTTGTCAAAACATGCACAACTTGTCATTTTAAACTTGCATAAGTATGCATAACTTGTCAAACATGCACAACTTGTCAAAACATGCACAACTTGTCATTTTAAACTTGCATAAGTATGCATAACTTGTCAAACATGCACAACTTGTCAAAACATGCACAACTTGTCAAAACATGCACAACTTGTCATTTAAATCTTGCATAAGTATGCATAACTCAATAAACATACAAATCATGGCTTAGCAAACTTGCATAAACATGCATAACTCAATAAACATACAAATCATGGCTTAGCAAACTTGCATAAACATGCATAACTTAATGAACATACAAATCATGGCTTAGTATACATGCATAACTTAATAGATTTGCAAATCATGGCTTAGTACCCTTGCATAACATGCACAACTCAATAAACATACATAAACCCCAACTTTCATCACACATTAACTTTATAGTTTCTAAAATGAGGGTACGAGGGCTTACAATGCTTATGCGGACTCAAATGAGTATAACAAATGCAAGAAACCCCTTATGCAACTAATTAAAACCCCCAAATGCAAGCAAACTTGATCAAGACTCCTCCTTTATGATGCCAATAGAAAAACAAGCCTTTAATGCAAGCTAAGGAGGATCATACAAGCCTAAATATGCTTGTATGCATGGAAAATCACTTAGGAATTAAATTAGGAATTGTATGAAGAGGGTGGAGGCCATGAGAGTTTTGATTTTGGCATAGTTTAGTTACTAGGATGAATAATGAATGATTTAGGGTAGGTTAGGGTCTTATTTATAGAAGATTAGAGTGATTTAGACCATAGGATTAACCCTAGGTGAATTTTGGCCCGTCAGATTTAGGAACTCTCTAGAACCAGACCACACAACCAAGCCCAAACCAAAGAGGTGCGCCAGGCTAATCTGCCTGGCTACCCCCTATCGATAGGGCTGTCGACAGGGCAGTCGACTCCCTGGGGACCCTGTCGACAGGCCTGTCGACATGGGGCCCCTGGCGGGAATTTTCCCGCCTTGGCCCAGCTGGCCCAATTCTTTAAATTTGAATCTGTTTTTACTTAGGATTTTTCTGAAGACTTCAATGGGCCTTAACTGGGTCATACGGACTCCGATTTCCGAAAACTCGGACTCTATTTCGCGTATTTTTCCGAGACGAACGCAATGGCATAGCCCGTTTCCCTTGATTCACATTTTATAATTTAATTCTGCCTCAATTTTCATTATTACAGGTTATTGAAAATACGGGTTGTTACACAGGGAGAGCAGTAAACTTTATTTCCAAACCCAAGCCTACACACTATCCTCTCTGTCATCCTAGAATGTTCCGGTATTTATTTATTCATTTAAAGGACTTTATCAATATATGCGTATATATATGAATTCATACAGATGGTCATTTCAAATTATTAATCTTCAAATTTAATAATGATGTTGCTTCTAATTACGAAGGTGATTTGTCGATTACTAATGTGATGCCATGATTGTTGTGTCATAATGTGTGCAAAACAACATCAACAACCATTTAAGCATCCATAGCAACCATCATCAACATAATTAAATAAATCATAAATGTGTGCCAGCGTTATAACACTAACACTTAATAGTATATGCGGTCTAAACTATGCATCCATCATTCATCACAACAAACATCAATCATCATTAACCACTAATAATTCATCACTATATTTAAATTATTTTAACCACTAATTAATATATAAATTGTGGTTAAAGAGTTCTCACCAAGCAGCTTTTCAAATTTCCTGGTAGGTGATCCTGGCTGAGCGAACTATTAGACAGTATTTCGGCGCAACGTCTTCTTCACTAAAACATATATACTAATCTCTCTCTATCATAAAAGGAGGATGACGACGAACTTTGGCAAGGTGCTGGTAGAAAAGAGGAAGACTTATGCCATGGAAACCATGGCCATAAGCTTTAAGAAGAAGATGAAAAGGAGAAAATGGAATGGAATGGTAATTTTTTTTTGGAGAAAATGCCTCCTTATATAGGAATGGAGGTTTAAGGAGGTAATGACACATAAGGGGGCAAGTGTAAAACATGCATGAAAGGAGGCATTCAAAAATACAACTGTCCTTATGCTTGTCTTAAGAAGAGAAGGTAAACTTTCGGTAGCATTTCCCCTTAAATGCTATGAAAACTAAGGGCAACACTTAATTCTAATGCTACTAATTCATGTTATAGTTTGACAAATCCGATCGAACGACAGGTAGTATCAATAAATCAAAACTTACTAATAATCATTCTCATTTATACATCAAATAAAATATATCATTTAACTTACCAAAATTATTAAATATTCTTAACCATATATATTTATTTTACACTCAAATTTAAATTCAAATTGAGTAATAAAAATTCCAATTTTAAATTGGTTAAAAATTATGGATCGTTACATTCAACATAAGTTCTTCCCAACTTCTCAAATTTCCAATAGAATACCCCACAAACATACTTAGATTATTTATTCTTATTAGTCAATAAACACTAATTACAACTCCATATGAACATCTTAAGTCAAACTGTGAAATTCTAATCATAACATGTCCATATCTGTATATATATTCAATCATATATATATATATATATATATTCCAAAATATGTTCTTTTAATAATCTAGCTTATCTAAGTATCTTAGTTAAGATTGCTTCTGACTTCTTATTGCCTACAATTACCAAATACCTTCAGGTCAAATTGTGAAACTTAATTCAAAAGGTATTCGTAACTATTTACACATTTTATTTTCTTACCTAACAGGTTTCAGACCTCATTGATTGTCCAAAATCTTCCATAATTTCAATTTATAATCTAAATTCTTTATAATTACCGTAAAAAATCCTTTTATATTCCAAATACAACTTTTCAAAACCCATTTTTTATATTGTAATTACGCTCTCTTATGTTAATACTTTGAACTCATTCCAGGGCATTATTAACCCCATCTCTAATGAGTTTCTCTTCTATGATATTACTAATCCTAGCTCTGATGAGTCAATTATTTCTGTTCTAACGAGTCATACCCCAAAGTTTTGAACAAACTAAAGCTCTGATACCATTTCTTTAAGGACAAGCCTTTTTGTCCATTTCTAATTGGTAATTAAACCGATTCAAACCATTCATAAAGATTGATGGTTAACAGTACTTACACATTGAGATTGAATAAAAGAACTTTTTATTATCATAGCAATGATTTTCACATCATAATACAAAAGATATCAGAGTTCAGCGGAAAATACATGACACAGCTCCGGCTCTAATCTAGAAGCAGCTCTAAAATGACTCCAAGACTAAATCTGCAAAACCTTAACTACCAGGATGCCTGTGCGGAAAGTATGGGCATCCAGAGTTTAGGTGGGAGAATAATAAACTCCAGGTCAGTCATTTGACTGGCGTGAGAAACTAAAAAAGTTAAACTCCATAAAGTAGGGTAATTCATAAGACCACGATGTATAAACATGAAATGGGGTTTTCCTTTATGAATACCCCTACATAAAATCTCACAAGGCTTTTTTGGAAAATGAAGCTACCATAAGGTTTCTCGGCACACACACCATGCAAATACAAACTTGGGAGAGCTTTCTCCTTTTAATAGCTAAACATGGTTGATAGCTAAAATCATTTGATATTTCTAAATATGGAAATCACTTTCGTAAATAAATATATCAATCCTAGCCAGTAAAATGCCCGGTCCTATTATGTTGACATATATGTTTACAACTAAAACCGTACAAACTCGTAATGGAGGATGGATTTCCAACAAATGACCTGGCTAAGGAACTTCCTTATCGCTGGATACATCTCTAGAGGAATGTCCTGAGAACAACTAAAGTTCTCTACCAACGCATGGCTGGGATCTCCCTTAATTAGATCACACCTTAGTACCAACCTTAAACTGGGCGCCCGCAACATCAACAACCACAAAAATTAGAAGTTTCCATATAAGTAATACCTGGTTCATACCACGGTATACCTTTTATCTAGATAGGAGATGATAACCCATGACCTCACTGCATCTTTCCTGTTTAGGCCATATTCCGAGGTGTGAGGCTTGTCAAAGTCTCATTACACAAAGCTATGCATTAAAGTTATGCTTTCATCATCAATAGCATAATGACTTAGTATGCCACACTACCATTCGTAATATATGACTGATAATTACTAACCATATCACCGTTGAGCTCGTATGTCTTAAAGAAAGGTGTTAAGCTAAAAGATAACCTCTCCGTCACCAATAGAAGTATGTTTAGTAAAGACCCATCAATACGATTATAAGATACAATGTTAGACACAATACATACAAGGTCGTTCTGGGACTGAACGAAACCGAAGACGCTTTATTCCCTGTCCAATAAAGGAGAGAAGCCCTTGCAAATCTGGAAATTCTTCAAATACATCCGGACATACTACTAAATGAAATCTCAATACTAAAGAAAATCAGTGAAGAGAAAGTCAACATGCAGTCCTTTTGATGTGAAGATTTTCGGTCTTCAACACTATCATCTAAAATCTTTGATTTCTCTATTATGTCATATTCTTATTTAGAATGGTGTTCAGACATAAGTTCTGATCCCGGACTTTCCAAATAATAATCGTTATTTAAAAACATATGGATAGACAAGATTCACTAAGTCTCTTTCCATTTTGATTGGTTAATTAAAACCTTATTATGGAAATTATTCATTCTTTTTATAGCTTGGGAAAAACTCCGTAAAATCGCTTTGTTTGATTTTTTAAATCAAAGTTTATAAACTTAACCAAAGAGATCTTTTTTATTGATTATCAGAAATCAATTCCATATTCATTTCCTTATCTTAAACAAAGGTTTGTTCCTTAACTTAACTTCGGAAAACTTTATTAAATCTTAATCAAAAAAATTTGCTATTATTTTTAGTTCATGATCGTATCTTTTAAATAACAATTAATCTTATACAAGGTTTCTTTAAAAATCCATGTTCCAAAAAAATCATTTCATAAATTTCTCTTTAAACGTTTCTTTTTTCTTTTTAAATAAAAGTTAGTTAAGCCCCAAAATCTTAATAATAATTCTTAATTAAGATTCATTAGTTCGTTATTCCTTTACTTTCCATTTTAAAACTCACCTTTAAATCAAGATCATTAAGCATTATCTTCATTAGCCTCTTAAAAGATATTAATCCTTTTTTAAATTCCAAATCATACTCGATCTTGGGTTTAAAGAGTGTTGTCATTTAAAACACAATTAACAACAAACCCAAACACAAATTGATATCAAATATAAGATTTGAATAAAATTTATATCAGCTTATATTCAATACCAGTCCTAATAATCAACTAATACTATAAGTGGAATAATGGTATGAATACCTTTCAAATTCCCGAATAGTATAATTTGAACTATGATTTCTAATATCGAATATGTGAAATTATTGCCATTTAATTTTCAAAAAACAAAACTAATTTATATCAAGTATAAGAATTAAATAGAAATTGTATCAGCCTATATTCAATATAAATTTCCATACACAACACATACTATAGGTGGAATAACAATATAATAATCTTTCAAATTCCATGAATAGTATAAGTTTCATCTACGGAATTTAGTATCAAATATCCAAAGATCATTCTTATCTAAGTCCAATTTATAATTTTAGAAAGCCCCTTTAATTCTTAAGTAAACTAAAATTACTTGAAGTAATTTCCATTTAATTGCTTAAATCTTTCTAAAACATTTTATCAGTCATTTAAAAATGATCACTGATGTCATATATGAAAATAAATGAGTTTAAAACTTTAAATAAACAATTGTCAAAAAATGTTGTAAAAGCATTACAAACATGCTCATATTAGCTAATTTAATCAAACCAACTTTTATATTATCCAGAACTTCATATTATAAATTCAAATCAATTTTAAATGATTTATAACGATTTTAAAAATATCTTTCCATATATTTTTCTATTTAAAAATAGTCGTTTACCATTATAGTCAACAAAATGCACTTATAGGACCTTTACAAAAATAGTTTTACACATAACTTGAATTCTTCATATTGAGGTTTTGAAAATTCCTTTTCTATCTGAAAACTATCATAATTAGGAAGCATATGTTTTTCATTTTGAAGAAATCCAATTTAAATTGCTCTTGTTATAAGCATTCGAACTTTTTAGTCGAAATTCGCGAACTACCGTAGCGCGACTAGTCCTATTCACACCATATTTTAATTTAAATTCAGAACTCATCCGATTTACTTAAAATATGATTATAATCTTTATAAAATACATTTAACTTATTTAAAAATAATATTTCAAAATTTAATTTTAAAATTCAAATATTCATATTAAATGAATATTATATTATTATTTTTCAAAATTAATCCTTCCAAACTCAAACTTTACTAAAATCAAACTAAATATAATATAAGATATTTGGAACAATAAATTTGAATTTTTAACATCATTAATACATTAAACTTAACTTCACGTTTTGAACTTACTATTCTCAAATTATTTTAAATTTAAATATGTCATATATACTTGAAATCTTTTTTAATAAACTTCCATTTTTATGAAAGTTACTCGTAATTACCTAAATTTCATTTCCAAACCATTTCGAGTACAAAATTTGAACTCTGATTTTTATCCATTTATTCAATTGAATGCAATATTCAATTATATTATCAAAATGAACCGAGACTTAACCAATACCCATATCCTTCCACATATGTATGTGTAGTGAACACATTATCACTATTAACCATTAAAATAGAATTTTCCTCAATTATAACAACCATTCACACATAACATATATATGTGTATATATATACATAATGTATGTATATATACAACATATGAACATAAGGTATAAGCGTTAGATAATAAATGCTTATATTTCGTTAATTAATTAATTAACCATAATTTCGCATCCATCAACTAATCAAAAGCATTTGTAATAACTATATATATATATATGTATATATATATAAGAACCATATATATAAATAATATTTCTCACCTTTGGGTTCTACTCCACCAGAGTTTTATTGTCGTACCTTTAGCCTACTGAAACTACCCTTGACTGACTGTTGCTTCAATAATTATTTATTTATATATATAATATATGTATAAATAATAATTATTTCTTTTCTTTTTTATATAGGAGGAGGAGGCCGAGGGTGTGCCAGGTGCAAGGGTGGTGAGCTAGGGGGTCGTGAGGAGGGGTAGGGTAAGGGGACGTGAGCGGGAGGGGAAGGAGATGTGGAGGAGAGAGGGGGTGGCTAATGGAAGCCAAAGGAAGGAGGAAGGGAAGGAGGAAGAAGGAGGGGTTCTTAGCTATGGAAACCATAGCCACTAAGAAGAAGAAGAAGGTAGAAAGGAATGAGGAAGTGTGAATGAAATGGAAGGGGTTAGGGTGGTTTATATATGAAGAAAGTGGGGGAGGGGTAAGGAGGTAAGTGTGCATGGGGGAATACTATGGGTTTGGCACATGGTTTTGGTAAAAGCATAAGTGGTAAAGTAAAAACATGTGTTTTTGGAAGGCATGGTATCTACCTAAGGTTTTGTGACACTTTTGTCACATTTTCTAAGTGTTTCAAACTTGCAACACATATCAATCAACCATAATGCTATTTTTTGTCAATTCAAATCAACCGACGATAAAACCAATTAAATTCGATGACTTTTGTTAACAAAAACTGATGATCTTATGTTACTTATAAACTCTAATAAAATTATTTTATTCCATAATCTATATAAAAAAATGGTTTTGTCAACAGGAATTTGAACAATCCATTTTGATAAAAGCCGATATATTTTTGTCAACGTATTTCACCGCTATATTTTATAGTTTTGAACACCATTTATTAAACTGAATTTAAAATCCAACTTAACATTATTAAATTAAAATTCTCAAATGTTTAAATCAACATAAATTTGTCAAGTTATAAAAACTCATTTTGACAAATTTTTAATATTTGATCAAACCCGGTTTTGACAAAAGCTGACATATTTTGTCAATGTATTTTACCATTGGATTCCATCATTTTAAACAAGTTATTTCATAATTCCCACCTCATTATAATTCAATTTGGAATCAATTTAATTTAGATTCCCAAATGATTAAATCAAATGAATTTTGACAAATTACAAAATTCTTATTTTGACAAAAAATCTTATTTTGACAAAAATCCTCTTGACAAATTTGTTTATCGCTATAAATTTGAAAAAACTAAATCTTAATATCAAATTTGTCATATCGTATCTTTGAAATCATATTAAAAATCCAAAAATCTTTTGAATTAATTTAAATTATATTAGTCTAAAAACCTGGGTTGTTACATAAAATTCAAAAAAAATGTACTCTTGAGTTAAATCAAGTCAATACTTTAAAAATCAAAAATCGATACCTAAAAACTTAAACAAAGCAAATTTAAAACTAACCTGCTGGTATTGCCTAAAGAAGCCATTAATCATCGAATGAAACAAAACCACTTGATTGTAATATTTTAGATAAAATTACAATGTTGATGATATAAAAAATTAAACAGAAAAATACATAAAAAATAACCTAATGCTTAGTCGAGATTGATATTTTGAAGAACATATTCGAGATCGAGATCAGCAAAAACGAACATAAATGCATGAAAAGGAAATTGAAGTGGAAACGCACAAGATTAAGAAATAAAATATCAGATTGACTAAAGAGGAAGAAAAATTAGTGCGTGCGACTTCTAGTGCTGTTTAAAAATAATAGTGTATTGTCCTTGGGATTAAATATTTGGTGGGCAGTCATTGGGCTTGAAAAAGACGAGTGTTTTGTCTTTACCAATATTTTCCTATAGTATAAATTCATGATACAATTTTATTTATTTTTTACCATGTCAAATCCAAGAAACATTCACATTTTCAAAACTTTAGTGACTATAAAGTACATATTGATAATTAAATCCCAATTTCGCAACACACTAGATTTTAACACATGCCATACTAATCCTATCACAACACTTATGTTCATTCAATGCTTTCATGGCGAAAAGCATTACTGTTTGTTAAGAAACAAGAAAGGAGTTTGTTTACTACTTTATTGAATGTAATGAATTTTACAAAGTATTAATACTTTTGGCTTCACATATACATATGTATTTATCTACATTGGATATGCTAAATAAATAGAATTGCCCACAAAACTAATATTGTAACGACCCATATTTTTCTGCTATTTGAATTTGAATTTTTAAATTGGTTTTATATATTATATTAGTAATATTAATGAATTTTAATATTTAATTCATTTATAAAACGGCGATTAAACGTTTATATTTATATTTAATTAAAAAACGAGCTCCTAATGTCACGGTAGTTCGTAATATTGAGTTTGGAACTTCAATTAAATATACAGAATTCGTTATAAGTCGGAATTCTATAAAATGAGAAACGTTTGAATCTATTAGATTATCTAGTAGAAGAGAAAAATCAAGATTTTATCTTATATATTGTAAGCTATGTCCAATCAAAATTTAAAATAGTCGCTAAGGATTTCAATTACGATAACGTTTATTTAATAATTATAAAAGGATTTCTTTATAAATTTGAATATCGTTTAATTAGAAAATATTTATATTGAGTTATTATTTATATTCTTCGAATCTAAAGCTGTATATTATTTTATTTAAATATATACGGTAATAATAATTTATCATTATTTAATTTAATTGTTTTGTAATTTATTTATATTTTACAATATTATGTAAGCTGTAGAAATAGTTATTTTTCAAAACGACTTCCGTTTTTGACGAAACAAGTTTTATCGGAATACCTACAATTAATTATCGCTAGATTTCCAGTTTGGAGCCAAACTGAGTTGTTTTTTTTGTAGACGAAATTTAAAAGTGAACCAATGGATAAATTGGGATCTAAATAGCGCTGTTTTTGCAAATGGAGACCGTTTTCAACGAAATTAGTTTCATTAGGACTTTAACATTAAATTATATCATGGCATCCATTTTCATAACTTTTTTGGAGTTTGCGTGTGTTGATGCGAATTTAATGGTCCATGTTAAATAGCAGTAGCCATGATTCTACCCTAAATAAAACCTATCTTACATTTACCAATACACATGAACATGCTAACTAGTAGACAACACAACTATCCTATCTCCTCTCATCGTTGAAACCCCACAAGCTACACTAAACAACTCCCATCACGCAGGCTATATATAGTGAAAAGAAACTCATATATATTAGCACAGACTAAATTACCTGTAGCATGAATGAAATAGACATTCTGTTCTGTATCCCAACCTACATACTAATGAGCTACATAATAGCACCAGTTGACCCCTAGAACATCTAAAACGTTTTAGTTCGTGTAACACTGGAAATAACACTACAGTTATGAATTATTACTCAATAAGTTGATACTGAAATGACCCAAACTTCCCCATAAAGGAAAGTACAAACTGAATTGAGAACACGAAATCAAAACACAAACAACAAAACATTTCATTGCTTATTACAACAATTTACATCACAGTACAAGAATATAATAGAGTATGAATAAATATTATACATGTAACAACCCGGAGAATCCGAACCAATTTAAAATTTTTATTTTGGAAATTTTAATGAATTTTGAATATTTAAAATGAAATATTTTAAATAATGATGACGAGAAATTTATTTTGAATAGAATTAGAACATATAAATTTATTTGAATCGACGTTAGAATATAAATATCTAGTTTTAAATATAAAAGGAATTGAAAATGGCGCAGTAGCTTGAAAATTCGATTTCAAATTTCAAATGAATGTACAGGATTCAAAATAAACTGGATTTTAGTGAAACTAAAAAATTGAATCTATTTGAGAATATCTTTCCAATGAATCCGAAAAAATCAAAATTTCATAGCGGGAATAAAAAGTTATGCCCAGATGAAAATTCAGAATAGTCACTATGGAATTTTAGCCTTTAAAAATGGAAATTCTGCAAACGACCTCCATTTTCGACAAAACCACTTTTGTTGGATCTGGAATGTCATGTTATAGCTTGACTCCAATTTTTCATAATTTTTGGAATCAATATGTGAGCGTGGGGAAGTAAACCGTGTTTTGACAGTTTCAGTCAATTTGGATCAACCAGAAAATGGCCATTTTTCAAACGGCCTCCAAATTTGATGAAATTAGTTGTGTTAGGACTGTATCGTCAAAACATGGCTAGATTTATTTTTTTGGAATTTTTAGATTTCGTATGTAGTCTCGGTAAATTGAAATGTACGTTAAAAATTCCAAATGTAAAAAAACACCTTTTTTTGGAAATTAAAATAATATAAAAATATATATTAGTATTCATTATCCACTAAACCCTAAATCTATTGGTCAGAAAGAAATCCGCCGCCCCATTCATTTTCAACGATTAAATTCGCCCGATCCATCCCCTTCGATTTTCTCCCAATCCATCCGCTAATTCATGGAGCTCGTAAGGGAAGAATCGAGGAGGGAGGCGAGCTCTAGGCATTGGTCGATCATGATCGAAAATAGGGGTGCAGTTTTCTCGATCTCTGGACTCGAACATGATGGCTTCAAAGCGGAATTGGTGGCAACAGGGAGGATCGAACTACACCGAGTTATGGGGAATGGTCGGCGTCCTTGGCAGCTTCGAGGAGGAGAAGACTGATCGATGGTCCGGCACTCCGACAAGCGTGCGTGGAGAGGCAGATTACCGCGTGGATGGGTTTGGTTATTTCGATCCTGGAAGGGAACGAAGGGGAAGAAGGGACAAAGCTTTTGTTTTTCTTTCTATTTATTTTTATTTATTTTGTTTAAGATGATTGTTTTATTCAAGAAAACTAAATCAATTAGTTTTTTTATTTATATACCTAGCATTGATTACAAATATGAAGTGTTATAAACATGTAAATTTTTATAGAAATAGAGTTAATTAAAAATGGAATTTTTATATAAATAGCATTGTTTTATAAATCTGAATTTTTTATATATATATAACATGAATGGAGGCAAGAAATAACATCGAATAGGAAAATATACATTGTTATTGAATAGAAAATATACATTTTATTAAATAGAAAAATATACATTGTTATTGAATAGAAAAATATACATTGTTATTGAATAGAGAAATATACATTGTTATTGAATAGAAAAATATACATTGTTAATGGAATGTGATTTTTATAGCGTTGAAATAAAAATGTGATTTTTAATACAAATTTCATGAAACAGATTGCGTTAGATTCAGGACAACGGACCTGAGTGCCAATAAGAATGATGAAGTGGATCCCGAAGGTGAGAACTCCTCACGTTTATTTTATTTTCTAGTTAAAATATATACTAGGATGCAGACGGTGCTTAGCAGCACCCGACACCCATCGTCCACAGACCATGGACGACTTGTTTGTTTGTTTGACTGTGTTGTGAAAATTGATTATGTGATGTGGAATAAAATATTTTATAGTTAAAAATATTTTGTAGTTAAAAATATTTTTTTTAATGCGTATAAGAAAAAATAAATATTTATAAATAATTCGGACGATTTGTTTATGTACACACATTTAACTGATATTGATTGGGACGATAAATTTTACACATCGCCCAACTGCACAAATAAATCTGTATTTGTTGATTGAAACCCCACACGGGTATTGAGATAATATATGGCATACACTAGTCCCAATAATTAGCTGTACGTCGATCGATTGATTGACAGGCTATATAAGCGGTGAATATTTATATTTAATACTTATGCAGTGTAGAATGCACTCTGTGTGACGAGCAGGAATTTCGCTCGGTCCGAACCAGTCGCTAAACCGATCCAGGCCATTCGAAACGCCCTATCGTTTGAGAACAGGACAAAACAAAACGCAAACAGAAGAACATTTCACTGTATATTACAACAATGCATCAGATTACAAGAATATACAGAGTAACAATGAATATTACACAGAAATATCAGAGATTTAAATTACATTTAAATACATAGCAGCGGAAAATAATACAATACACAACTAGAAGAAGATATACGGATACAAAGCTTTCCGGATATCGTTCCAGCTGTAAACCAGGATCCTGTGAATATAAATCTGCAAAACCAAAACTACTAGCTGCCCGGGTCAAAATAAGGGCACCCAGAGTTTAGGTTAAAACAATAAACTCCAGGTCAGTCATGGGACTGGTGTGAGAACTAAAACAGTTATAAATCTTTATTTTAAAGTTAGGTAAATCAAGGGACCACGCCGTATAACACGGAACGGGTTTCCTCCCAAGAATACCAGTGCATAAAACAAACAGCGCAATGCTAAATAAAGATAAATGAAGCTGTTATAAGACCCAGGTCCCATCACACAATGCAACGCAGCCGAGGATAGGGTTTTCCCTTATAACAGCCAAAGAATGCTTGATACGTTTAAAACAAATCGTTTGATACTATTATAAGTGCATAGTGTATAAAACAACTTCAAATCATAAGTATCAATCATAGACGGCATAAGTGCCCCATCCCACTATGTCGCCGTACTAGGCTCTACAAATAAAACCGCAGAATCACGTATTTGGAAATTGGGTTTCCATCTATGAACCGAGGCAAAAGATAGTCCTCAACCGATTCGAGACGCTCTAGCCCGCCCCTCAGGATCAGAACGCATCAACCCTTTAGATCGTCAGGGCCGGTCCACCGATGTGGATTATTATGCCTGAACACTACGTTTCCCCACCCTATGGGGTGTAAGTGAGCCAACTAAATGACTCCATCGGTTCGAGAACGACCGATCAATCCGAGGCGCCTCGCAACAGCAACAACCACATAAGTCAAACTCGTCAGGGCGTGTAAAACCACTGACGCCACTTCTAGCTAGAAAGAAACGCAAGTCCTCCCTGATGTCCTCTCCCGTTTTTGGTTCATACCGGGTGTGAAACTCGCGAAGAAAACGTTACACAAAGCTACGCCACGAAGGCCGTGCTTCGATCATCAACCACAAGACTTTGCTTTTCAACAGAAGCCTTGATCATTTGCCACTTAGGCATGCCACACAGGCAATTCACTCCATGCGTTTGATATCCATCAATATATAACTCCTGAGCTCGTGCGTCTCAGAGAAGGGCGTTAAGCAAGAGAATAAATTCTCCGCCGCCAAACAGATATATATTTAATAGAGATCAATCACACGGACTAAAATCCAATGTCAGACACACAGTCCATTTACAAGTCCGTTCTGGGGCTGAACGAAACCGGAGGCACCTAGTACCCCGCATATCCATCGATCTCCAAGTACGTCTGGACGATCACCAACTGTTTCCATCTTCTTGGGTGTACAGCCCAATCAAGATCATCAGTAATTACCCAAACGACGTGAAGACCTCCGGTCTTCGACCATCGTCTTCATCTTCGACTTATCGTCGTATCAGTTATTCAGAATGGGATAAACCCGGTCTTTCCGAATAACTCGCGTATATTTTAAATAAGTGTTACACAAACACAACATACGCCTCATTCCAATTCATTAGTCCCTAACCGTAAATTAATCAAGAGAATAATTCCCCAAATATTAACCCCGAAGGCCGAAACCAACATCAGATCAATATCCAGAAAACCATTCTGCTTAGCTAACTGACAGTTAGTTTCTAAATTCCACATTCATAGGGAAAGGTTCCCATTAATTTTATCCAAGGAAAATTCCTTGAATTTATTCTTTTATCAACTTTTGAATTTCGATTCAACTAGTCGGGATTAACGAACCTTACCGAAGTAATCATTTGTTTTAATTTCCCAATCCCAACCTATTCATCCCATGAAGTAAAACTGGTAATACTTCATATCTAACACCACAGTGTTATCGGTAAATTCAATTACCATTTCACGTTCAAATCTAATTAAAGATTTAACTATCGCCTGGAGCAAAACTGGTGATACTCCATTTTCGATCATTTCAATCTAATTAAAGATTCATTAAAACTCCACTTAGTTTTAATCTTCGACTGGGTTAAAGAATCAGTGTCATTTAAAACACGGTTCACGATAAACCCAAAATCACATTCATTAATTATCGGGTTAAAGAACGAGTGTTATTTAAAACACTGTCCACGATAAACCCAAAAATCATTATCGATTCAATTCCAATTAAATATCATTTAATTGTTACGCTTCATTAAATCTAAATAAAAAGATTTAATCCTTTCTCAACTGGGTTCAAGAACAGTGTTAGTGAAGACACCATTCACGACAAACCCAAATCACATTTGATATTAAATACAAGGCTCTGAATAGAAAATATCCCGGCTTATATTCAATATCAAATTCTGCGACCAACAAATATCGTATTGGAAATAACGATATATATATATATCTATATCTTTCAAATTTCCATAACAACAACTGTATAATCACGAAATCCAACATCGAAATATTCCGAAGACAATTTCGATTCAAATCCATTCCAATGCAATCATTGGAAATTTTGGTTATTTTCAAAACCATTTCTAATCCAGTTTATTTATTTAAAAATAAATAGAATTATACTTCTAGTTCAAAACTAGTTCATTTTAATAAAAAACTAATTTTATCTTTTCAAATATGGAGTTTTCATCTCAATTCTTCACAAATCATTTCCTATGATTTTACATGAATTATTACTATTTTTAATAATTTTATCAAGGCCCGTACAGTCGATTTCCATCAATGGCCATCGAACTGCACTTACAGCGACCTTTTTCAAATTTGATTTGGACATAATTCCAAATCCAACCGTTAGATTTCTAATTTCTAATATTCTTTAGAAAGCTCTTTTCGATACGAACCCAACGGTTCCGGTTTTAGGAGAATCCGACGGTCGGATCTCCCGTAATGTCCGTTTGAAATAAATGGTCGAAATTCACGAACTGCCACGGCGCGGCGCGTTCTATTCAGGCCATTATATTATATATATAATATATATAATATATATTTCATCGATTTTCTATTCAAAACGAATTATATAAATAGTTTTAAAATTCGTTTCAAAATCTATTTCAACTTCCGTTTCAATTCAAATTAAAATTGAATTCTTCTCTATAAATTCGTTTTAAAATTCATTTCTATTCAATTCAAATTTCAATTCAATTTGAATCCATTTCAATTGGCTTTCAATTCAATCTGAATTCGTTTTCAATCCATTTCGAAATCATTTTCAATTCAATTCATTTCGAAATCGTTTTCAATGCAATTCATTTCGAAATCGTTTTCAATTCAATTCATTTCGAAATCGTTTTCAATTCAATTCATTTCGAAATCGTTTTCAATTCAATTCATTTCGAAATCGTTTTCAATTCAATTCATTTCGAAATCGTTTTCAATTCAATTCATTTCGAAATCGTTTTCAATTCAATTCATTTCGAAATCGATAAAATCGATATAAATATCGTTCACGTCAAAATGGCGTCAATCTAATCAACACGGCTTCATAAATTTCTATTTTCAAATATTCTATTTCAAATATTTCTTTTTCAAAATAGTTGTCAATACTAAAATATTTCGTTCAACACATGACCAATCTCAATGGATGAGTACTGTCAACACATGAACCTTTATTTTATATTGATAAAGATGTAAATTTTATTACTAAAATATTTCGTTCAACACATGACCAATCTCAATGGATGAGACTGTCAACACATGAACCTTTATTTTATAGTGATAAAGATGTAAATTTTATTATTAAAATATTTCGTTCAACACATGACCAATCTCAATGGATGAGACTGTCAACACATGAACCTTTATTTTATATTGATAAAGATGTAAATTTTATTATTAAAATATTTCGTTCAACACATGACCAATCTCAATGGATGAGTACTGTCAACACATGAACCTTTATTTTATAGTGATAAAGATGTAAATTTTATTATTAAAATATTTCGTTCAACACATGACCAATCTCAATGGATGAGTACTGTCAACACATGAACCTTTATTTTATAGTGATAAAGATGTAAATTTTATTATTAAAATATTTCGTTCAACACATGACCAGTCTCAATGGATGAGACTGTCAATACATGAACCTTTATTTTATAATATTCTTTATTTTCTAAATTGGAATGAGGCCCAATCAATCACCATATAATGTTAATCATATGGATTTTCATACAACACATGTATTTAATAGCATTGGAAAATAATCAACCATCAACCAAAGTGCACTACACTGTATAAGCATCAAATATAGATATCTAACGCTTATAACAGCCTGTCAATCAATCGATCGACATATTTAATCAATCAGGATGAGTGAACTTCAAATTTCATCCCAACACCCGTGTGGGGTTTCAAACAATCAAACACAGATTTTAGTTGTGCAGTTGGGCGATGTGTAAAATTTATCGACCCAATCAACGTCCTTCAAATAGGTGTACATAAACAAACCGTCCGGTCCGTAAATGAATATTTATTTATTTACATTCACGTTAAAAATTATATTTTTAACGACAAAACATTTATTTCAACATATGAATTTCTATTCAATTCATTTATTCTATAATATGATATTTTTATTTTTCTAACACATTTTAGAAAATTTCGGCGGCATAACGGCACGATACTAGAAACGGGACAAGGCCTAGCCTTATCCCCGGTCTAGTGAAGGCCCACGCCATTCACACATCAATCAAATCACCAAACAACCCAATTTCAAATCAAATCATATAACTAAGCTATGCAACCAAACAAACAAGTCCATGGTCTGTGGACGATTGTGTCGGGTGCTACTAAGCACCGTCTGCATCCTAGTATATATATAACTAGAAAATGAAATTGAAAGGTGAGAAATTCTCACGAATAGCTATCCAAACATCTTCACTCTTCTTTGATAGAAATCTTCTTCGTTATCGCCTCTTCGTCATCTTCGTTGCCCGTAGCCACTACATATGTAAAAATCACACATTTTTATATTTCGATGTCTTTAAAATAAAAATCACATTTTTATTTATTCACTTTCGATTTAAAAATCATATTTTTATAATCACTTCATATATTTAAAAATCGAATTTTTACTATGCTATTCAATATATAAAAATCCCATTTCAAAAATAAAGTTTTCGCCTTTATAAAAATAAAGTTTTCGCCTTTATAAAAATAAAGTTTTCGCCTTTATAAAAATAAAGTTTTCGCCTTTATAAATTTAAAGATTTCATCTTTATAAAAATCATCACTTTACCTCAACGTATATAAAATAAAAGTCAGATTTTTATTTCGCTACATATACAAAGATGATATTTTTATTATCTTACCTATATAAAAATTATATTTTTAATCTTCCTATAATATAAAAATTATATTTCTAACCTTTGTATAACATAAAAATTCAAGCTTTGTATAAAATAAAAATCCCTTCGTTATCTAAGTAAAAATCACTTTATCTATATTTTAAAAATCGAAATTTTATCACAAGGTCTATTATATAAATAAACCGATTTTAAAACAATGTTTCTAATTTAAACAAAATCAGAAAGAGGCAAAAATAAAAATAAATAAAAACATGCTGTTATTGTCTGGACGTCGAAACACGTCAGAAGGGGAACGGAAGCAAGCGGAGGGGCGCTAGGGTTTTAGTGGCTAAGGTTCGGGATGGGTTCGATTTCGTTCGAGGGACTGAAGGGGGTGTGCGGTTTGGAGAGAGGGGGGGTCCAGAGATGAACGGAGGAGGGGAGGAGAGGCGCGCGGGTGGGGGAGGGGTCTGGCGAGCTGCGTCGCCTCCTGGAGAGGCACGACGGCCGGAGTCACGACCTGGGGAGGAGTGCGGTTGCGGGTTGGCTCGATCTAGCAGAGGACGGTAAAGGAGCGAGGCGTGGGGGCGCGGTGGCCCACCTGGGCGGCGACGACGAGATCGCAGTGGCGATGTGGCTGGGCAGAGGTCAACGCTCGATCGTTGTTTTTCCTTTTTTTTTTTTATTTCCCACGATTTGTATAATGAGAGGAGAGAGAGGGTGGAGGGAGTTATATAGTTTATATTATTTTTAATTTAATTTTTCCATAAAAAGCAACCTTTACATTCGAACTCAAAATTGAGCCCACCGACTGTCGTCCCTAGCTAATAACCCCCATTCCGAACCCAAAGGGATATGTATCGTAGGCTGGTTCGGCTGTTACAATCAGTTTCCTTTAAATTTACATTTAAATCACTATATTGAATTTTAAACGTACATTTCAATTTACCGGGGCCACACACTAACTAGAAAAATTCCAGAAAAATATTTTCTAGTTTCGTATTGACGATACGGTCCTAACAAAACTAGTTTCGTCGAATTCTGAGACCGTTGGAAAAATGGCCAATTTCCAGTCGATTAAAATTAACTTAAACTAATCAAACGCGTTTTCCTTTGCCACGCTCACATACTGATTCGAAAAATTATGAAATTTGGAATCTAGCAATAATTTGACACTGCGGACCCAACAAAAGTGGTTTCGTCGAATTCCGAGGCCATTTGCAAAATGTCCATTTTTAAGGGCCTGAATTCCATAGCGACTATTCAGAATTTTCAACTGGACATATCTTTTGACTCCCGCTATGAAATCTTGATTTTTCGGATTCGTTGGAAAGATATTATCAATTAGATCATAATGTTTTTGGTTTCACTAAAATCTGGATTGTTTTGCACCCGGTACATTCAATTGAAGTTTGAAATCGAATTATCGAACTACCGCGCCATTTTCAATTCTATTTATAATTATATATAAATATTTATATTCTAACGACGACGCGTATAAATATATACGTTCGAATTCTATTCAAAATAAATTTTCTCGTCGATATTATTTAAAATAATTCATTTTAAATATAGAAAATTCGCTATAATTGCCAAAATAAAAATTTTAAACTGGCCCAGATTTTCCGGGTTATTACAATCTCCCCCACTTAAAACTTTTCGTCCCCGAAAAGGAACAAAGTCGAAAGTGGTTTGATTAATCAACTCTACGCTCGATCTGGCTTTCATTCTCCAACTTTTTAGTTTCTGAGAATCTTCAAATTTTCAAAAATTTGGCTAACACCCTAAATTTTTGAAAAATTTCGCCATAACCTCCCCTGCACCGGGAGCATCGGGGAATTTCAAATAGCTTCCCCGGTCCTTCAGATCTCAAAAAGAAAAAGAAAAAGCCAAACGGCTAGCCAATAGGCTCATAAAATCATCACCACCCAAACAAAACAGTAAATTATGTAGTAAACATGTACCTATTTGTCGGGCAAACAAATTTTATTCTCTGGCTCTAGCCTCCTTGCTATGACCTGTTCAATATAAGTATTTGTATATGCAAGCAAATGCGACCAATTTTCAATATAAGTCAATATTTGATTCAATTAGGCATAATGGTTCAAAATTTTCAAACAAATAAACAAACAACACAAACATCAATCAATTAGTGAATTAGAGTCTCAAATTCATAATTTGATATATATAAAAAAAAAATCATGTTTTGATGCCAAATCACAACAATAAGTCCTATCTAATTTTGGTTCTCACACCAGTCAATAGGAAGTATATAGATATTACACGTTCGTCACTCGGATATAAACTCTGATGATGATATATCAATCATAAGAATCACCCCCGGGCGACTAGAGTATAATTCTATATCTATCCAGTATATTAAAACTTCAAATACACGTTTGCAAGGCGTATATGCAAAATCTTTATATACTGGGCTGTCCTAATCAATATAGATAAATAATCAAATACGAATAATTGATTTAAATTTTCTAAACAAAATTTGTTTTCATTTTAAAAATATACTCTTCACACTCGTTCTAGGATGCTATTGATCCCATCTCTAACGAGTCATTCTCATTGGATATTACTAACCCAATATCTGATGAATTCTTTCGTATGGTTCTAATGTGTCTTGTTCTCTGAGCTTTGTAAACCAAAGCTCTGATACCAACTGTGACGAGCAGGAATTTCGCTCGGTCCGAACCAGTCGCTAAACCGATCCAGGCCGTTCGAAACGCCCTATCGTTTGAGAACAGGACAAAACAAAACGCAAACAGAAGAACATTTCACTGTATATTACAACAATGCATCAGATTACAAGAATATACAGAGTAACAATGAATATTACACAGAAATATCAGAGATTTAAATTACATTTAAATACATAGCAGCGGAAAATAATACAATACACAACTAGAAGAAGATATACGGATACAAAGCTTTCCGGATATCGTTCCAGCTGTAAACCAGGATCCTGTGAATATAAATCTGCAAAACCAAAACTACTAGCTGCCCGGGTCAAAATAAGGGCACCCAGAGTTTAGGTTAAAACAATAAACTCCAGGTCAGTCATGGGACTGGTGTGAGAACTAAAACAGTTATAAATCTTTATTTTAAAGTTAGGTAAATCAAGGGACCACGCCGTATAACACGGAACGGGTTTCCTCCCAAGAATACCAGTGCATAAAACAAACAGCGCAATGCTAAATAAAGATAAATGAAGCTGTTATAAGACCCAGGTCCCATCACACAATGCAACGCAGCCGAGGATAGGGTTTTCCCTTATAACAGCCAAAGAATGCTTGATACGTTTAAAACAAATCGTTTGATACTATTATAAGTGCATAGTGTATAAAACAACTTCAAATCATAAGTATCAATCATAGACGGCATAAGTGCCCCATCCCACTATGTCGCCATACTAGGCTCTACAAATAAAACCGCAGAATCACGTATTTGGAAATTGGGTTTCCATCTATGAACCGAGGCAAAAGATAGTCCTCAACCGATTCGAGACGCTCTAGCCCGCCCCTCAGGATCAGAACGCATCAACCCTTTAGATCGTCAGGGCCGGTCCACCGATGTGGATTATTATGCCTGAACACTACGTTTCCCCACCCTATGGGGTGTAAGTGAGCCAACTAAATGACTCCATCGGTTCGAGAACGACCGATCAATCCGAGGCGCCTCGCAACAGCAACAACCACATAAGTCAAACTCGTCAGGGCGTGTAAAACCACTGACGCCACTTCTAGCTAGAAAGAAACGCAAGTCCTCCCTGATGTCCTCTCCCGTTTTTGGTTCATACCGGGTGTGAAACTCGCGAAGAAAACGTTACACAAAGCTACGCCACGAAGGCCGTGCTTCGATCATCAACCACAAGACTTTGCTTTTCAACAGAAGCCTTGATCATTTGCCACTTAGGCATGCCACACAGGCAATTCACTCCATGCGTTTGATATCCATCAATATATAACTCCTGAGCTCGTGCGTCTCAGAGAAGGGCGTTAAGCAAGAGAATAAATTCTCCGCCGCCAAACAGATATATATTTAATAGAGATCAATCACACGGACTAAAATCCAATGACAGACACACAGTCCATTTACAAGTCCGTTCTGGGGCTGAACGAAACCGGAGGCACCTAGTACCCCGCATATCCATCGATCTCCAAGTACGTCTGGACGATCACCAACTGTTTCCATCTTCTTGGGTGTACAGCCCAATCAAGATCATCAGTAATTACCCAAACGACGTGAAGACCTCCGGTCTTCGACCATCGTCTTCATCTTCGACTTATCGTCGTATCAGTTATTCAGAATGGGATAAACCCGGTCTTTCCGAATAACTCGCGTATATTTTAAATAAGTGTTACACAAACACAACATACGCCTCATTCCAATTCATCAGTCCCTAACCGTAAATTAATCAAGAGAATAATTCCCCAAATATTAACCCCGAAGGCCGAAACCAACATCAGATCAATATCCAGAAAACCATTCTGCTTAGCTAACCGACAGTTAGTTTCTAAATTCCACATTCATAGGGAAAGGTTCCCATTAATTTTATCCAAGGAAAATTCCTTGAATTTATTCTTTTATCAACTTTTGAATTTCGATTCAACTAGTCGGGATTAACGAACCTTACCGAAGTAATCATTTGTTTTAATTTCCCAATCCCAACCTATTCATCCCATGAAGTAAAACTGGTAATACTTCATATCTAACACCACAGTGTTATCGGTAAATTCAATTACCATTTCACGTTCAAATCTAATTAAAGATTTAACTATCGCCTGGAGCAAAACTGGTGATACTCCATTTTCGATCATTTCAATCTAATTAAAGATTCATTAAAACTCCACTTAGTTTTAATCTTCGACTGGGTTAAAGAATCAGTGTCATTTAAAACACGGTTCACGATAAACCCAAAATCACATTCATTAATTATCGGGTTAAAGAACGAGTGTTATTTAAAACACTGTCCACGATAAACCCAAAAATCATTATCGATTCAATTCCAATTAAATATCATTTAATTGTTACGCTTCATTAAATCTAAATAAAAAGATTTAATCCTTTCTCAACTGGGTTCAAGAACAGTGTTAGTGAAGACACCATTCACGACAAACCCAAATCACATTTGATATTAAATACAAGGCTCTGAATAGAAAATATCCCGGCTTATATTCAATATCAAATTCTGCGACCAACAAATATCGTATTGGAAATAACGATATATATATCTATATCTTTCAAATTTCCATAACAACAACTGTATAATCACGAAATCCAACATCGAAATATTCCGAAGACAATTTCGATTCAAATCCATTCCAATGCAATCATTGGAAATTTTGGTTATTTTCAAAACCATTTCTAATCCAGTTTATTTATTTAAAAATAAATAGAATTATACTTCTAGTTCAAAACTAGTTCATTTTGATAAAAATCTAATTTTATCTTTTCAAATATGGAGTTTTTCATCTCAATTCTTCACAAATCATTTCTTATGATTTTACATGAATTATTACTATTTTTAATAATTTTATCAAGGCCCGTACAGTCGATTTCCGTCAATGGCCATCGAACTGCACTTACAGCGACCTTTTTCAAATTTGATTTGGACATAATTCCAAATCCAACCGTTAGATTTCTAATTTCTAATATTCTTTAGAAAGCTCTTTTCGATACGAACCCAACGGTTCCGGTTTTAGGAGAATCCGATGGTCGGATCTCCCGTAATGTCCGTTTGAAATAAATGGTCGAAATTCACGAACTGCCGCGGCGCGGCGCATTCTATTCAGGCCATTATATTATATATATATAATATATATAATATATATTTCGTCGATTTTCTATTCAAAACGAATTATATAAATAGTTTTAAAATTCGTTTCAAAATCTATTTCAACTTCCGTTTCAATTCAAATTAAAATTGAATTCTTCTCTATAAATTCGTTTTAAAATTCATTTCTATTCAATTCAAATTTCAATTCAATTTGAATCCATTTCAATTTGCTTTCAATTCAATCTGAATTCGTTTTCAATCCATTTCGAAATCGTTTTCAATTCAATTCATTTCGAAATCGTTTTCAATGCAATTCATTTCGAAATCGTTTTCAATTCAATTCATTTCGAAATCGTTTTCAATTCAATTCATTTCGAAATCGTTTTCAATTCAATTCATTTCGAAATCGTTTTCAATTCAATTCATTTCGAAATCGTTTTCAATTCAATTCATTTCGAAATCGTTTTCAATTCAATTCATTTCGAAATCGATAAAATCGATATAAATATCGTTCACGTCAAAATGGCGTCAATCTAATCAACACGGCTTCATAAATTTCTATTTTCAAATATTCTATTTCAAATATTTCTTTTTCAAAATAGTTGTCAATACTAAAATATTTCGTTCAACACATGACCAATCTCAATGGATGAGTACTGTCAACACATGAACCTTTATTTTATATTGATAAAGATGTAAATTTTATTACTAAAATATTTCGTTCAACACATGACCAATCTCAATGGATGAGACTGTCAACACATGAACCTTTATTTTATAGTGATAAAGATGTAAATTTTATTATTAAAATATTTCGTTCAACACATGACCAATCTCAATGGATGAGACTGTCAACACATGAACCTTTATTTTATATTGATAAAGATGTAAATTTTATTATTAAAATATTTCGTTCAACACATGACCAATCTCAATGGATGAGTACTGTCAACACATGAACCTTTATTTTATAGTGATAAAGATGTAAATTTTATTATTAAAATATTTCGTTCAACACATGACCAATCTCAATGGATGAGTACTGTCAACACATGAACCTTTATTTTATAGTGATAAAGATGTAAATTTTATTATTAAAATATTTCGTTCAACACATGACCAGTCTCAATGGATGAGACAGTCAACACATGAACCTTTATTTTATAATATTCTTTATTTTCTAAATTGGAATGAGGCCCAATCAATCACCATATAATGTTAATCATATGGATTTTCATACAACACATGTATTTAATAGCATTGAAAAATAATCAACCATCAACCAAAGTGCACTACACTGTATAAGCATCAAATATAGATATCTAACGCTTATAACAGCCTGTCAATCAATCGATCGACATATTTAATCAATCAGGATGAGTGAACTTCAAATTTCATCCCAACACCCGTGTGGGGTTTCAAACAATCAAACACAGATTTTAGTTGTGCAGTTGGGCGATGTGTAAAATTTATCGACCCAATCAACGTCCTTCAAATAGGTGTACATAAACAAACCGTCCGGTCCGTAAATGAATATTTATTTATTTACATTCACGTTAAAAATTATATTTTTAACGACAAAACATTTATTTCAACATATGAATTGCTATTCAATTCATTTATTCTATAATATGATATTTTTATTTTTTTAACACATTTTAGAAAATTTCGGCGGCATAACGGCACGATACTAGAAACGGGACAAGGCCTAGCCTTATCCCCGGTCTAGTGAAGGCCCACGCCATTCACACATCAATCAAATCACCAAACAACCCAATTTCAAATCAAATCATATAACTAAGCTATGCAACCAAACAAACAAGTCCATGGTCTGTGGACGATTGTGTCGGGTGCTACTAAGCACCGTCTGCATCCTAATATATATATAACTAGAAAATGAAATTGAAAGGTGAGAAATTCTCACAAATAGCTATCCAAACATCTTCACTCTTCTTTGATAGAAATCTTCTTCGTTATCGCCTCTTCGTCATCTTCGTTGCCCGTAGCCACTACATATGTAAAAATCACACATTTTTATATTTTGATGTCTTTAAAATAAAAATCACATTTTTATTTATTCACTTTCGATTTAAAAATCATATTTTTATAATCACTTCATATATTTAAAAATCGAATTTTTACTATGCTATTCAATATATAAAAATCCCATTTCAAAAATAAAGTTTTCGCCTTTATAAAAATAAAGTTTTCGCCTTTATAAAAATAAAGTTTTCGCCTTTATAAAAATAAAGTTTTCGCCTTTATAAATTTAAAGATTTCATCTTTATAAAAATCATCACTTTACCTCAACGTATATAAAATAAAAATCAGATTTTTATTTCGCTACATATACAAAGATGATATTTTTATTATCTTACCTATATAAAAATTATATTTTTAATCTTCCTATAATATAAAAATTATATTTCTAATCTTTGTATAACATAAAAATTCAAGCTTTGTATAAAATAAAAATCCCTTCGTTATCTAAGTAAAAATCACTTTATCTATATTTTAAAAATCGAAATTTTATCACAAGGTCTATTATATAAATAAACTGATTTTAAAACAACGTTTCTAATTTAAACAAAATCAGAAAGAGGCAAAAATAAAAATAAATAAAAAAATACTGTTATTGTCTGGACGTCGAACCACGTCAGAAGGGGAGCGGAAGCAAGCGGAGGGGCGCTAGGGTTTTAGTGGCTAAGGTTCGGGATGGGTTCGATTTCGTTCGAGGGACTGAAGGGGGTGTGCGGTTTGGAGAGAGGGGGGTCCAGAGATGAACGGAGGAGGGGAGGAGAGGCGCGCAGGTGGGGGAGGGGTCTGGCGAGCTGCGTCGCCTCCTGGAGAGGCACGACGGCCGGAGTCACGACCTGGGGAGGAGTGCGGTTGCGGGTTGGCTCGATCTAGCAGAGGACGGTAGAGGAGCGAGGCATGGGGGCGCGGTGGCCCACCTGGGCGGCGGCGACGAGATCGCAGTGGCGATGTGGCTGGGCAGAGGTCAACGCTCGATCGTTGTTTTTCCTTTTTTTTTATTTCCCACGATCTGTATAATGAGAGGAGAGAGAGGGTGGAGGGAGTTATATAGTTTATATTATTTTTAATTTAATTTTTCCATAAAAAGCAACCTTTACATTCGAACTCAAAATTGAGCCCACCGACTGTCGTCCCTAGCTAATAACCCCCATTCCGAACCCAAAGGGATATGTATCGTAGGCTGGTTCGGCTGTTACAATCAGTTTCCTTTAAATTTACATTTAAATCACTATATTGAATTTTAAACGTACATTTCAATTTACCGGGGCCACACACTAACTAGAAAAATTCCAGAAAAATATTTTCTAGTTTCGTATTGACGATACGGTCCTAACAAAACTAGTTTCGTCGAATTCTGAGACCGTTGGAAAAATGGCCAATTTCCAGTCGATTAAAATCAACTGAAACTAGTCAAACGCGTTTTCCTTTGCCACGCTCACATATTGATTCGAAAAATTATGAAATTTGGAATCTAGCAATAATTTGACAATGCGGACCCAACAAAAGTGGTTTCGTCGAATTCCGAGGCCATTTGCAAAATGTCCATTTTTAAGGGCCTGAATTCCATAGCGACTATTCAGAATTTTCAACTGGACATATCTTTTGACTCCCGCTATGAAATCTTGATTTTTCAGATTCGTTGGAAAGATATTATCAATTAGATCATAATGTTTTTGGTTTCACTAAAATCCGGATTGTTTTGCACCTGGTACATTCAATTGAAGTTTGAAATCGAACTATCGAACTACCGCGCCATTTTCAATTCTATTTATAATTATATATAAATATTTATATTCTAACGACGACGCGTATAAATATATACGTTCGAATTCTATTCAAAATAAATTTTCTCGTCGATATTATTTAAAATAATTCATTTTAAATATAGAAAATTCGCTATAATTGCCAAAATAAAAATTTTAAACTGGCCCAGATTTTCCGGGTTATTACACTCTGGATGATGGTTGAATGTGTTTGATTATTGTTGTGTACATGTGTTGTATGAAATCCATACAATAACATTATATGGTAATTGACTGTGTCTGATTCCAGTTCAGAAAGAATGACTATTTTAAAATAACGATTATTTTAAACAAATGAATATTTTAAAAATAATATTCAGTAAAAGATCAAAATTTGATTTTGATGTCCAATTTGGGATGGACATGAATATATTTAAATATATAAAGCCGTTTTGATTAGATTGACGCCATTTTGACGTGAACGATATTTATATCGATTTTATTCATTTTTATAATGAATATCGAAAAGTAATTGATTTAAAAATCAAATGTTTTGAAAATACTATCATTTATATATCGATGATATGGAATATTCAATTTTGATTTGAAATTGAATATGAAGTTGATATCATTTATAAAACAAATTTAAAACGATTTATAAAATGCATTTTGAAAGGAAATCGAGGAAATAAGTATTATATATATTATATATATAATGTAATGGCCTGAATAGAACGCGCCGCGCTGCGGCAGTTCGCGAATTTCGACCATTGACTTCGAATGGACATTACGGAAGATCCGACCGTCAGATTCTCTTAAAACCAGAACCGTTGGGTTCATATCGAAAAGAGGTTTCTAACAAATACAAGCAATTTGAAATCTAATGGTTGGATTTGGAATTATGTCTAAATCAAATTTGGAAAAGGTCATTATAAGTGCAGTTTGATGACCGTTTATGGAAATCGATTGTACGGGCCCTGATAAAATTATTAAAAATATCAATAATTTGTGTAAAATCATAATAAATGATTTGGAAATAACTGGGCTGGAAAATCCCATATTTGAAAAGATAAAAATATATTTTTAACAAAACGAATTAGTTATGAACTTGAATTATAATCCAATATTTTAAATAAATAAATTGGATTTGAAATGTTTTTAAAATAACCGGAATTTCCAATATATTAATTGGAATGGATTTGAATCGAAATAATCTTTGGAATATTTCGATATTAGATTCCATAATTAATGGAATGTGATTTGGATTTGTCGTGAATGGTATCTTTAATAATACTGTTCTTAAACCCAATGGAGTTAAGAAAATTAGAAACTGACTGAAGATTAGTTAAGTTGAGTGGTTTCCTGGGTATTGATCTGATGTTGGTTTCGGCCTTCTAGGTTAATACTTAGGGAATTGTTCTCTTGCTAATTTATGGTTAGAGACTGATGGAATGTGAATTGGGTTTATTGTGAACTGTGTTTTTAATGACATTCGTTCTTTGACCCGCTTTACAGTGAAATGTGATTTGGAATGTATAAATCTTTTTATTAAGATTTAACAGGAATTTTCCAAAGTAATGTTTTCTAATTTAATATATTAAATTGGAATTGAATGGAATTCGACTTGTAATAATCGAAATGAAACTCTGTGGAGGAAGACTGTTAATACATATGGAATTTAAAAGGCTTCGCCGTTATTTCATTTATATTATTAGTCGGGTACGGAAATTGATATCGATTACATTTATTGATTTGTTTTCCATGAAGATTCCATTGTTAATGGAATGAGATTTTGGGTTGTCATGAACGGTATCTTTAATAATACTGTTCTTAGACCCAAAGGAGTTAAGAAAACCAGAAACTGACTGGAGATTAGTTAAGTTGAATGGTTTCCTGGGTATTGATCTGATGTTGGTTTCGGCCTTCAGGGTTAATACTTAGGGAATTGTTCACTTGCTAATTTACTGTTAAAGGCTGATGGAATGGAATGTGATTTTGGTTTTATCGTGAACCGTGTTTTAAATGACATTGGCTCTTTAACCTAGTTAAAGAGAGGATATGATTTCCCAAGTTAAACAATCGTTGATATTGATTTTTGGGAAGATTAAAACTAAGTGGAGTTTTAATGCATTTTTAATTAGATTGAAATGATATAAAAAGGAGGATTAAAGAATAAATTAAAATAATTTATCTTTGATAAAATTAATGGGAACCTTTCCCAAGGTATAAGAATATTTGAATAAAGGAATATTCTGGATTGGAATGAGGCGTATGTTGTGTTTTTAGCACTTGTTTATTATATATGCGAGTTATTCAGAAAGACCGGGTTTATCCCATTCTGAATATCTGATTCAACGATGTGTCGAGGATGAAGACGGTGGTTGAAGACCGGAGGTCTTCACATCGTTTGGATGATTACTGATGTCTTGATTGGGCTGTATACCCAAGACAAGGTAATAAGTGGTGATCGTCCAGATGTACTTGGAGATCGACCGGATATGCGAGGGCCTCTCCCTGTATTGGACATATGGGGGAGGAATAAGGTGCCTCCAGTTTCGTTCAGACCCAGAACGAACTTGAAAATGGATGTGTATCTAACATCGGATTTCATTCTGTGTGATTGATTGACATCGGTTGCATAGCGTGAATTTCCTATGTAGCATGCTGAGATGCAAATGATCATGGCTTTTATTGAAAAGCAGAGTCTTGTGGTTGAAGATCAAAGCATGACTTTAATATTGCATAGCTTTGTGTAGCATTAATTCGCGAGCCTCACCCCCCAGTGTGAACCAGAAACGGGAGAAGGACCTCAAGGAAATGGACATATGCTGGTTTCTAGCTAGGAGTGGTGTTTTGGGTTTTACACGCTCGGAAATTTTACTTATGTAAATGATGGATAGCGAGGCGCCTCGGTTATATCGGTTGATTTAGGGCCGATGGAGTCATTTGGCTCATTTATGCCCCATATGGCAAACTAGCATATCGTTTACGATATTATTAACCTGCTGAGTGTGGGCCGGCCCTGATGATCCAAGGGTCACTCGAGCTCTGATCCTGAGGCTCAGGCTAGACAGTCTCGAAGCGGTAAGGACGATCCCTTGCTCTGGTTCACAGATGGAAATCCAACTTCCAGTACGACATTTTGCGGTTTTAATTGTAAACCTATATATGGCGACATAGTGGTATGGGAGCACTTATGCTGTCTATGATTAATACTTATGATTTAAACTGTTTTGACACTATACACTTATAGTAATAATGAAACATGAAATTTTACATACCAGGCATTCTTGGCTATTATAAGGTAAAAAATCTATCCTCCGGCTTGCATTGCATTGTGTGATGGGACTTGAGTCTTATAATAGCTTCATTATTCTTTATTTAGCATTGCATTGTTATTTTTAGGCACTGGTATTCTTGGGAGGAAACTCGTTACTGTTATACGGCGTGGTCCCTGGATTTACCTAACTTTAAAATAAAGATTAATAACTATTTTAGTTCTCACACCAGATACATGACTGACCTGGAGTTTATTGTTTTGGGCTAAACTTTGGGTGCCCCTATTTTCCGCATGGGCAGCTAGTAGTTTTGGTTTTGTAGATTTATATTCACAGGATCCTGATTTACAGTTGAAGAGATATTCGAAATGCTCTGTATCCGTGTATTACTTTCAGTTGTGTTTTGTATTGTTTTCCGCTGCTATGTATTTAAATGTAATTTAAATCTCTGATATTGATCAAATGTATATGATTTATTCATACTCTATTATATTCTTATATTCTGATGAAATTGTTGTAATAAGCAATGAAATGTTCTTCTGTTTGTGTTCTGATTCATCATGTTCTCAAAGCAATTTGTTCTTTCCTTCACGGGGAAGTTTTGGGTCCTTACAGTGGTATCAGAGCTCTGGTTTACAGAGCTCGAGAACAAGACACGTTAGAACCGAACGAAAGAATTCATTAGAGATTGGATTAGTAATATCCAATGAGAATGACCCGTTAGAGATGGGATCAGTAGTATCCTAGAATGAGTTGGAAGAGAGTTGTCTTTAAATAAAAATGAAAACAAATTTTGTTTTGAAGATTCAAATCTTATTATACGTATTTGAATATTTATTTTGTATTGAGTTTGGACAATCAAGTATATAGAGATTTTAATATACGTCTGATCCATGTGTATTGAATCCTCAAATATACTGGATAAATATAAAATCACACTCTAGTCGGCCGGGGATGATTCTGATGATTGACTAGTCATCATTAGAGTTTATGTTTGAGTTTCGAAAGTGAGATATCTATATATTTCCAATTGACTGAAGTGAGAACCAAAATATAGTTAGAATATATTGTTGTGACTTGGCATCAAAAACATGATTTTCTGTATATATGTCAAAATTATGAATTTGAAACGTTAATTCACTAATTGATTGATGGTTGTGTTGTATGATTATTCGTTTTCTAATAAAAACCCTTATGTGAAAGAACAGTACATATAGCCAAATTGTATCGAATATTGGGCTGAATTGAAAATTGATAGAAATTACATACATATACATGTATATACATTGAACAGGTCATAGCAGGGAAGCTAAGCAGAGGAATACAATTGTTTGCCCGATAAATAGGTACATGTTTATTGTATTTCCTGGGATTTTTGATGATTTTACGAGCCGACTGACTAGCCGCTTGGCTGTTTCTTTTTCTTTTTGATTGGAGAGATGTAACACCCCACACCCGTTAGTGTCACTCACAAAGGGAATGCACTAAGTTCTGTGGAGCATTTAGGGTAAAAGATGCAGATAAATTACAAGACAGACAGAAATTAAATAGCGGAAAATAAAACTTTGCTTTATTGATAAAATAGTTTGAACAATGATTTCTTTACAATATCAGAGTATCATCTGTCTTACAAAATTAAGAAGCATAAAACAACATTTATATTCCCCAATTTTTAGCAAGAGCCAGCCATAGCATCTGAAAAGAGAATCCAAGCAAAACTTCGAAAAATCTTCAAGCTGGGGAAGAGTGACAGTCCAACTTAACCTGAGCTATACTATTCCCTCCTTTACTACCTAGGGGGGGGGGGGAACGGAAGAAAAGAAGACGAAAGAAAAACAGAGTCAGACATAAAGCCTGAGTAAGTTCATTAACTTCTAGCATATGAACATGGAAAAACAAACGACATGAACTAACTGAATACAAGATAACACCATGATGATAGGGTTGGTAAGATTAGACAAGATTAACACAAGATATGCTAAGCTAAGATAAACTGGATATGCTCTAATACTTTCGCCGCTTCGCTATTTCCTTGTTATACTGGTTTCTACATCTCTACACCACCTAACTAGTGTCCCAACTAGTAACGATAACGTGATCTCAATCCCTGTATTTTCCATTGCCTTCAGGCATACATTTATTATTTATTACCTAGATCTAATCTAGGGTTTTCTATCAAGTGCTTTCTAGGTTCAACTAGAGTTTCCGCTATCTGCCGAACGCTACTCGGATTCAGGGTTTATGCCACCTAGTCCAACTAGGGATTATGCTACATGTCGAACGATGCCCCCAAGTCTAGGACACACTAGATAGAGTGGTATATGTTCCTATACTTCCCCACGCATGTATCGCGAATCGTTATCGCTTGTCTAGATGCACATGTTCTATAATGTGCGGCCCGAGTCCTATGGCAGGGCAAATCAAGGAATAGAAAACTCGGTCGTGAGCTTTCAGATATCTGCCGATGCAGATGCTAAGGTCTGTTTTTGTTCCAGTGGCTATGGTCCCACTTGACCCCTCCCTCAACTAATGAAAGGCACACCTTGAAAAATGAGAACTATACGCAGGCCCCCGGTGCCCCACTATCCTATGGCCATCCTCACCCATAACTAGATAGCAAGTATATGGTCTTTTGGAGTTCTCCGCCTTTCCGCTTCACGTATCTTGATTGACTCGAGATGGATGGTAGACGACGAGTTGCTATCACAGGACTACCGTTTTCTCGCCGAATCACGCCGGTCCATCCTAGTCTTTAGGTTGCCATATATTGCAACCAAGGCATACCCCTGGTTCTTCTAACGCAGACCTTAACCTCTGTGAGCCCAGGAGGATCATCTGTAGCCTCACAGAGGGATACCAAGAGTACCCTCACGTCCCCTCGAAGCCTCGGGCTTCGTAACCCAATTCTTTGGAGCCTTCTTTTTACTCAGACGGACATTCGCTCCTTCCCATGTTATACTAAGAATTACTACTTAGTTCTACTAACTAAGGTTTACCACTTAGTTTCCAGAATCGTTGTTTTCTTAACTAAGGTTTAATACTTAGTTCCTTTTAACTAAGGTTTACTACTTAGTTCTCTTTCCCGTCAATTTGGATTGGTTAAGTGTCATTAGTCAATTCAAGCTGACTTAACCCTCTTCATTTATCCTGTTAAACTGGTTAAGTGTTATCAGTAATTCATGTTGACTTAACCCCACCACAAACCAAGTTATATTGGTTAAGTATTTCTTATTACTTAACCCTACCCATTCATCTTGTATTGGTTAAGTGTTCCTTGTTAACTTAACCTTGCCCGTCTGTTTTAACTAACATGTTATTAATGGTTAAGTATTATCCCTTCATGCTCTAGACTTAACCCTATTCCTTCATTACAATCCGATGGTTAAGTGTTCAAGTTTACTTAACCCTACGGTCTAGCCCAACTAACATATCAAATTGGCTAATTTTACTTAACCCCAACCTCTAGTCTAGTTAACATGTTAATTTGGCTAAGTGTATTAACTTTACTTAACCCCACCTTCTAGTCTAGTTAACATGTTAATTTGGCTAAGTGTTTTCTTAGTTACTTAACCCCTACAAATCTTGTCTTGTTACCATGAGTTTGGTTAAGTGTCCCTATGGACTTAGCCCTCCCATTCTAGCTTAACTGTGTTAAGTGTCTGTATGAACCTAACCCCACCCATTGGTTTTGTTATCATGCTGAATTGGTTAAGTGTCTTAGTTAACTTAACCCTACCATTCTTGTTCTAGCTTTAACTAAATAAATTAAAGCCGCGACCACTCACATTAGACAGGTATTGTTGCGATTACTGGATGTGCCGGTTGGTTCCGGGCAGGTTTACATCGCAACTCAGTCTAACCTCGGGTTAGGCCTACTCGTGTTTTCTAAGTTCAAAGGGTTTTGATTAAATTTCAAATCAGGTTTTGAAAGTAACCATCCCGTCCGTCGGATCAGTTAGGGATAGCCAGGGAGAGCAGGAAACTTGTATTTTCCAAACCCAAGCCTAGACACTATCCTCTCTGTCACCCTAGAACTTTCTGGTATATGTATTATTAAAAGAGATGTCGTTAACAAACCTTTAATTTGTCTAAATTTACATTTTCTCATTTAGGACAAACTCTATAAGTAAATTATTCCTAATTTACTTATTTCCTAATTACCCTTTTAATGTAAATTGTCAACATTTATTCTTATGGCCCCTTTTCCCCTCTATATCATATTTATGCTTTTTGGTATGTAAACTATACCAAATTAAGTGTCACTAACCATGATTTTGCTAATCCTGACAATTACTCCCAATTATGGCCAATTTCAAATTTATACCAATATACTTATCATGCCAAATTAGCTAATCTAATTCTGGTTTAACATTCTAATTACAGTTCATGTCAAACTAGACTTATCATTCTAGTTCACAATTCATGTAAATGCTAGATTTACAAGTCAATACTAGATTCAAATTACACATCCTATAATTCATGTCAAATTTACCCAATTTGCATTCTTATAAACATGCCCTAATACATGTTCCCAATTTATGCCAATTTCCAAGTTAAAAACTACGTTTTAGTAAATTTCATATTTTGCCCAAATCGTATTCCCACCGTTCGTATAATCGTGATTCAATCTAGATTATAGATAAATCCAGATTCGTAGAAAATAGGGAATGAACCAAAGATGCTATGAAAAAGATAGGCATAATAACTGGCATAAGATGACAATTCATAGGCATGGTAATATTACGACATGAAAAGGGTTGAATAGTATAGGTTCAAGAACATGAGTAGACCTAACTCAATAGGTAAATTCCCAAGGTCTAAAACCAAAGAAAACCAAGAATAGACAGAATAGATAATCATGGGTAGACCTAAATTAATAGGTAAATTCCCAAGATCTAAAACCAAAGAAAATCAAGAATAGACAGAATAGATAATCCGGTTTAGACCCAATTTCACAGTCACAAAACTTAAGCAACATTTTCCTAGTCATGAATCATAGGTGTTTAATCACAGTTGTCCCTATTATGTCATAGGCAATAGTTTATGTTTCCTAATCAAAGGCATAGGCTTGTGTTCATAGTCAAGGAAATAATTCTCATAGTCACAGTCATAGGCAATGCTCGTAGTCATAGGCAATGCTCATAGTCATAGGCAATGTTCATAGTCATAGGCAAGGCCTAATTGGTCATCGAATCATAACAGTTCTTAATTAGGTCCAAAGATATAGGCACAGATTCGAATAAAAAGATTTGGCATATTCTTTTATTCCTTTAATTTCATGTCAAGTACAGAGAGAAACGTTCAAATCTAAAAAGTAACCGACTTACAGAGATTAGATTAGAATAGAAAGATGGCATTGCTATGATTCGTGCGACGTTGCTCGAAACCGTTTGAGTTAGCCTTTGATTCTTATCTTGAAGCATTAATCTTGATTCGAATCTCTTCTTGACAAACTTGAGCAGCATAACCTTGTCTTGGATCCTCGTATTATTTTCTTATATTTATTTATTTACACATTTTCTCAGAGGCAGCATAAGGATAGTAAAGAATTGTGAATAGAGAAGGAGACTAAGGTTGTTTATATAGGATAAGGCGGACGAACCTAGGCAGAAAACGTGACCAAATACATCAGAACGAACCTGGTTCAGAAAACTGGAAAAAGCAGGGGGGTCGACCCCCAGGTCGACTACCCAGTCGACCTGGGTACCCCAGGTCGTGCCCCAGGTCGACTACCCAGTCGACCTGGGTATTTGGGCGGAAAAATTCCTGCCCAGCCCAATCTGGGTCCGATTTTGAATTTTGAACTCGTTTTCTGACCTGTTTTGAAATTTGAACTTCGCTGAATCTTCTGGAGGCCATATCTTCCTCATACGGACTCCGATTTATGCAAACTCGGACTCGTTTTCATGAAGAATTCCGAGACGAACGCAATGGCATAGCCCATTTCCCTTGATTTTGATTTTAAAATTTAATTCTGCCTTGATTCGTGAATCTTAGTGTTACAGAATTACGGGGTGTTACATTCTCCCCCACTTAAAAGGATTTCGTCCCCGAAATCTTCAAGTTAGGAAGAATGTGTCCTACCATCCAATCACCCATCTACTCAACCATTCAATCACAGACATTCATTGTCCTTAAAAGATTTCTAATGCTTTCATGTTCATATGCATAGTGTGTGTATATGTTTTTATCTAATGCAAAATTAGGCGGTCTACTGATTCAGTTGACCTCCTTAATGCAAACCATGTCAGTGCCATGCATCCAATCATGTATGCAAGCATCCCTAGTTATGTAAATACTACATGTGTGCACAACCATTCATCCATATGCAACATCCATTTGATAACATATCCATTTCAACTTGCAAACAAATACATATCTGTAAATGCAATATGAAAGCGTCCGAACTGATCTAGTGCCTAATATGTATGCATATGCATTCACGAGCAACCATTAGCAACCACTTGCAACCATCAACCATAACATGTTTCAAATACATGTTTACATCCATTGGCTTCTACCTAAGGATCGAAGATACGACCTAGAGGATATAATTTGGAAAGAGAGAAACAACTATGCGTAAAGCTCCTACAAAAAAAGAAATCAAGGATACACCCTTAAGGAAAAGGTTATGATGCTAGTATCTAGCCTTCTTGAGATTTACTCTACTGTATCTTAACTAATTTAACTTCACGATTGTGAAGTTCCAGACCTCCATTTCCAAAAATAAACCGATGTCAATCACGGTACCAAGTGTATGTACTAAGATGGTTTGAGGTCTCTCCTCTTAGCGTATCCATCATGCCATAACTATGAGGGTCAAAAGGTCACTATGCACTTTTTAGAGTGCCTGCCACAACTATTCTTCTCTCACGCAAACCATCCTCGTCGAACTCGACATTCCTCAAGTACAAGCCCCAAAGGCCTAAACCAATATCAGACAGGCACCCAAGAAATATCTCCTCCGAATTTAGACGATCTACATGAGATGATATAAGCAAACTCAATAGCTATTCTCAAATCCCTACTAACCAAAAATAAACTTGTCGGACCACCAATTGGATTTGAGACTCTAGTGGGATCTTTCTACTATACAAGTACTATGGTGCAGAGACTCAACTATGGAAGTGGATATGAACAAATGCGAAGCGCTAAAACCAAAGGAAAGAGTACGAACAACAAAACTAGACTCTTCCAACAGAACTTTACTACCTTTCTCCTAGGTACGCTAGGTGGTGAAAGTATGTACTTGCCCTTCTGAAAATCTTGTTCCTCGTTCTTGCCCTTGTCCTTAAATATATGCCCTATCTTACCCTAGTAAAGATACTTCCTTTTGTCTTAGGTTTTATAATTTCTTCCTCCTTCGTGAGCTAAATCTACATCTATGAATTCCTCATCCTAGGGTTGTGCTCCCTAGCCAAACTCCTTATCCCCTTCCATGTGCAACCATGTTGACAAATCTCTCGAAAGCTGCTTCCATCGTACAGAAAACCCTATAAGCTTGAAAGAAAGCTGGCCGTAGGTAAAACAACCACAGCCATAGATGGAAGTCGGGCACTACTTCGCCCTTTGATGAGGTTACCTCCCAGAAAGCCAGGAGCCCCATAGACTCAAGAAAGAAGGAGACAAGAATTCAAACAGAGGAAGAGAAGATAGTGCGTATGGCTTTGGGAAATATGCCTTTAAAATAAATCTTTTCTCTTGAAAATGCTTCTTTTAAAACTGTTTGAAAATAATTTTTCAAATCTTTTATCTGATCCGGTAACCTTCAGCTCTGATACCACGTGTAACACCCCACATCCGTTGGTGTCACTCACAAAGGGAATGCACTAAGTTCTGTGGAGCATTTAGGGTAAAAGATGCAGATAAATTACAAGACAGACGTAAATTAAACAGCGTAAAATAAAACTTTGCTTTATTGATAAAATAGTTTGTACAATGATTTCTTTACAATATCAGAGTATCATCTGTCTTACAAAATAAAGAAGCATAAAACAACATTTATATTCCCCAATTTTTAGCAAGAGCCAGCCATATCATCTGAAAAGAGAATCCAAGCAAAACTTCGTCAAATCTTCAAGCTGGGGAAGAGTGACAGTCCAACTTAACCTGAGCTATACTATTCCCTCCTTTACTACCTGGGGGGGGGGGACGGAAGAAAAGAAGACGAAAGAATAACAGAGTCAGACATAAAGCCTGAGTAAGTTCAGTAACTTCTAGCATATGAACATGGAAAAACAAACGACATGAATTAACTGAATACAAGATAACACCATGATGATAGGGTTTGCAAGATTAGACAAGATTAACACAAGATATGCTAAGCTAAGATAAACTGGATATGCTCTAATACTTTCGCCGCTTCGCTATTTCCTTGTTATACTGGTTTCTACATCTCTGCACCACCTAACTAGTGTCCCAACTAGTAACGATAACGTGATCCCAATCCCTGTATTTTCCATTGCCTTCAGGCATACATTTATTATTTATTACCTAGATCTAATCTAGGGTTTTCTATCAAGTGCTTTCTAGGTTCAACTAGAGTTTCCGCTATCTGCTGAACGGTTCTCGGATTCAGGGTTTATGCCACCTAGTCCAACTAGGGATTATGCTACCTGTCGAATGATGCCCCCAAGTCTAGGACACACTAGATAGAGTGGTATATGTTCCTATACTTCCCCACGCATGTATCGTGAATCGTTATCACTTGTCTAGATGCACATGTCCTGTAATGTGCGGCCCGAGTCTTGTGGCAGGGCAAATCAAGGAATACAGAACTCGGTCGGGAGCTTTTAGATATCTGCCGATGCAGATGCTAAGGTCTTTTTTTTCCAGTGGCTATGGTCCCACTTGACCCTTCCCTCAACTAATGAAAGGCACACCTTGAAAAATGAGAACTATACGTAGGCCCCCGGTGCCCCACTATCCTATGGCCATCCTCACCCATAACTAGATAGCAAGTATATGGTCTTTTGAAGTTCTCCGCCTTTCTGCTTCACGTATCTCGATTGACTCAAGATAGATGGTAGACGACGAGTTGCTATCACAGGACTACCGTTTTCTCGCCGAATCATGCCGGTCCATCCTAGTCTTTAGGTTGTCATATATTGCAACCAAGGCATACCCCTGGTTCTTCTAACGCAGACCTTAACCTCTGTGAGCCCAGGAGGATCATCTGCAGCCTCACAAAGGGATACCAAGAGTACCCTCACGTCCCCTCGAAGCCTCGGGCTTCGTAACCCAATTCGTTGGAGCCTTCTTTTTACTCAGATGGACATTCGCTCCTTCCCGTGTTATACTAAGAATTACTACTTAGTTCTACTAACTAAGGTTTACCACTTAGTTTCCAAAATCGTTGTTTTCTTAACTAAGGTTTACTACTTAGTTCTTTTTAACTAAGGTTTACTACTTTGTTCTCTTTCCCATCAATTTGGATTGGTTAAGTGTCATTAGTCAATTCAAGCTGACTTAACCCTCTTCATTTATCCTGTTAAACTGGTTAAGTGTTATCAGTAATTCATGTTGACTTAACCCCACCACAAACCAAGTTATATTGGTTAAGTATTTCTTATTAATTAACCCTACACGTTCATCCTGTATTGGTTAAGTGTTCCTTGTTAACTTAACCTTGCCCGTCTGTTTTAACTAACATGTTATTAATGGTTAAGTATTTTCCCTTCATGCTCTAGACTTAACCCTATTCCTTCATCACAATCTGATGGTTAAGTGTTCAAGTTTACTTAACCCTACGGTCTAGCCCAGCTAACATATCAAATTGGCTAATTTTACTTAACCCCAACCTCTAGTCTAGTTAACATGTTAATTTGGCTAAGTGTATTAACTTTACTTAACCCCACCTTCTAGTCTAGTTAACATGTTAATTTGGCTAAGTGTTTTCTTAGTTACTTAACCCCTACAAATCTTGTCTTGTTACCATGAGTTTGGTTAAGTGTCCCTATGGACTTAGCCCTCCCATTCTAGCCTAACTGTGTTAAGTGTCTGTATGAAACTAACCCCACCCATTGGTTTTGTTATCATGCTGAATTGATTAAGTGTCTTAGTTAACTTAACCCTACCATTATTGTTCTAGCTTTAACTAAATAAATTAAAGCCGTGACCACTCACATTAGACAGGTATTGTTGCGATTACTGGATGTGCCGGTTGGTTCCGGGCAGGTTTACATCGCAACTCAGTCTAACCTCGGGTTAGGCCTACTCGTGTTTTCTAAGTTCAAAGGGTTTTGATTAAATTTCAAATCAGGTTTTGAAAGTAACCATCCCGTCCGTCGGATCAGTTAGGGAGAGCCAGGGAGAGCAGGAAACTTGTATTTTCCAAACCCAAGCCTAGACACTATCCTCTCTGTCACCCTAGAACTTTCTGGTATATGTATTATTAAAAGAGATGTCGTTAACAAACCTTTAATTTGTCTAAATTTACATTTTCTCATTTAGGAAAAACTCTATAAGTAAATTATTCCTAATTTACTTATTTCCTAATTGCCCTTTTAATGTAAATTGTCAACATTTATTCTTATGGCCCCTTTTCCCCTCTATATCATATTTATGCTTTTTGGTATGTAAACTATACCAAATTAAGTGTCACTAACCATGATTTTGCTAATCCTGACAATTAATCCAAATTATGGCCAATTTCAAATTTATACCAATATACTTATCATGCCAAATTAGCTAATCTAATTCTGGTTTAACATTCTAATTACAGTTCATGTCAAACTAGACTTATCATTCTAGTTCACAATTCATGTAAATGCTAGATTTACAAGTCAATACTAGATTCAAATTACACATCCTATAATTCATGTCAAATTTACCCAATTTGCATTCTTATAAACATGCCCTAATACATGTTCCCAATTTATGCAAATTCCAAGTTAAAAACTACGTTTTAGTAAATTTCATATTTTGCCCAAATCGTATTCCCACCGTTCGTATAATCGTGATTCAATCTAGATTATAGATAAATCCAGATTCGTAGAAAATAGGGAATGAACCAAAGATGTTATGAAAAAGATAGGCATAATAACTGGCATAAAATTATAATTCACAGGCATGGTAATATTACGACATGAAAAGAGTTGAATAGTATAGGTTCAAGAACATGGGTAGACCTAACTCAATAGGTAAATTCCCAAGGTCTAAAACCAAAGAAAACCAAGAATAGACAGAATAGATAATCATGGGTAGACCTAACTTAATAGGTAAATTCCCAAGATCTAAAACCAAAGAAAACCAAGAATAGACAGAATAGATAATCGGGTTTAGACCCAATTTCATAGTCACAAAACTTAAGCAACATTTTCCTAGTCATGAATCATAGGTGTTTAATCACAGTTGTCCCTATTATGTCATAGGCAATAGTTTATGTTTCCTAATCAAAGGCATAGGCTTGTGTTCATAGTCAAGGAAATAATTCTCATAGTCACAGTTACAGTCATAGGCAATGCTCATAGTCGTAGGCAATGCTCATAGTCATAGGCAATGTTCATAGTCATAGGCAAGGCCTAATTGGTCATCGAATCATAACAGTTCTTAATTAGGTCCAAAGATATAGGCACAGATTCGAATAGAAAGATTTGGCATATTCTTTTATTCCTTTAATTTCATGTCACGTACAGAGAGAAACGTTCAAATCTAAAAAGTAACCGACTTACAGAGATTAGATTAGAATAAAAAGATGGCGTTGCTATGATTCGTGCGACGTTGCTCGAAACTGTTTGAGTTAGCCTTTGATTCTTATCTTGAAGCTTTAATCTTGATTCGAATCTCTTCTTGACAAACTTGAGCAGCATAACCTTGTCTTGGATCCTCTTATTATTTTCTTATATTTATTTATTTATACATTTTCTCAGAGGCAGCATAAGGATAGAAAAGAATTGTGAATAGAGAAGGAGACTAAGGCTGTTTATATAGGATCAGGCGGACGAACCTAGGCAGAAAACGTGACCAAATACATCAGAACGGACCTGGTTCAGAAAACTGGAAAAAGCAGGGGAGGTCGACCCCCAGGTCGACTACCCAGTCGACTGGGTATTTGGGCGGGAAAATTCCCGCCCAGCCCAATCTGGGTCCGATTTTGAATTTTGAACTCGTTTTCTGACCTGTTTTGAAATTTGAACTTCGCTGAATCTTCCGGAGGCCATATCTTCCTCATACAGACTCCGATTTACGTAAACTCAGACTCGTTTTCATGCAGAATTCCGAGACGAACGCAATGGTATAGCCCATTTCCCTTGATTTTGATTTTAAAATTTAATTCTGCCTTGATTCGTGAATCTTTGTGTTACAGAATTACGGGGTGTTACAAGAGACCTGTGTGGCGGTTAGGGGATTTTCCCCGTGCTCCCGTATAGGGGAGGTTATGGCGAATTTTTTTGAAAATTTAGGGTGTTAGCCAAATTTTTGAAAAGTTTGAAAAGTACTTAGAAACTGAAAAGTTGAAGAACTTAAGCCATAATGAAAATAAGAAAAGTTGAGTTGGTTTGTAAAACAACTTTCAGCTCCGTTCCTTTTTGGGGACGAAAGATTTTAAGTGGGGGAGATCGTAACAACCTGGAGAGTCTGAACCAATTAAAAATTTTTATTTTGGCAATTTTATTGAATTTTGAAGATTTAAAATGAAATATTTTAAATAATGACAATGAGAAATTTATTTTGAATAGAATTTGTAACACCCCACGTCCATTAATGTCACTCACAAAGGGAATGCATTAACTTTCACGGAGCATTATAAATGTGTATAGAACAGAAACTTAACAACAAGACAGACATAAACAGTACTAAAACTTTAAAACTTTATTTCATTACAGCGGAAAATACATAATTTTGATTACATCATCAAAACCAGAGTCAAAGTACATAATATCCATCTTGACCAACTCAAAGTACATAAATTGAAAGACAAAACCCCAGTACAAAATAGCCATAAATAAGAGAGGCTGAAATTTACTTCAGCGATCTAAGCAACTTCTAAAAGCAGAGATACAACTATCCAAAATCAAGCTCCACTGGTGCTAGTTCCAACCTGAGCACCTTTGGGGGGGGGGGGGGAAGAGGTGGAAACAAAGGGGGTCAAACATAAAGTCTGGCGAGTGCGATAACTTTAACAATATAATTACCAAAATAACTAGGCTAAGACATAAGTTGGAAAATAAGGAAATGACTGTGAACAATTGAGTAAGACAGAGTAAACAAGGAAATAAGGTTGAACTACGATATCGTTAAAGCGCACCTAAACCACTACAATATAATTACTATACTGCACCACCACTACTATACTGCACCACCACTAGTTACCCTAAGGTTGATCCCGCCTACAGAACTTAATAATGATAATGGTAGCTTCGTGCACCCCTAGCTTCCTTCATAGGTTCCGTCTGCCATTATCTCCACTAGGTGTACCCACTACCCCCAAGTGATCGGCTCCCTAACTCGTAGATACCCGTGCTGGCCCCACAGTGGGGTGTATCACTTCCTAATGTGGCAAACCGATACCTCCAATAATGCATGGCTTATACGTACATGATGCAACAACGTCTTACCTACCAGCCCGGGTGCACACATGCATATGAACCCGTTGGACTTGCATTGCCATCGCTAACCCGGTTTGGCCTCTTACAGTCAAGCTCAGTATGCGTGTCTCGTCCTCAACTTGGGTCGAGCCCACAAAGATACATATGGGTTACTGGTTGAAACGGGCCCCTATTACTTGACACAAGCTATCCACCTAAGGTTTGTCCCCTCTAGTACATCCCACTTAACCCTCTTCTTATTCATGTTAACTTACATGTTTCAATTTTGGTTAAGTGTTTCTAATCGTATTTCAAATGCCACACAAGGCACCCACTAGATTCCACATGCCACCCAAGGCACCCACTTAACCCCTTCAGGTCCCAATACATGTTTATCTGGTTAAGTGTTTCTTAATTCATTAAGACCGTAACCTCATAAAGACCTCTCACATTAGACTGGCATTCGTGGCAGCTGGATTTGTTGGGCGGGTCCGGGCAGTCTTACACCACAAACGAGCCTAACCTCGTGTCTTTACAATTGTTACGTATTTAATTTATGCCTAGGACCTCCCACATTAGACTGGCATTTGTGGCAGCTGGATTTGCCGGGCGGGTCCGGGCAGTCTTACACCACAAAAGAGCCTAACCTCGTGTCTTAGACGATTGATTACACCTAACTAATTATTCCCCAATTTGAATTAATTTCCCAATTCAAATTATCAATCAATTCCAAATTTAACTATGGGCATAATTGACTCAATTATGTCCATCTATTTATGGTATGCAAAATCATACCAATTTTCATCACAAATTACTTTTATGCCGTTTAAGGCATTTATCCTAATTCTCAATATTGAATCTTTTAATATTATCCCATTGCCCCACGTTGTACGTTCGTTCGTTTAATGTAAAATATACGTTAGACTCGAATAGTCTAACTCATGGAATAAAGAGAAAACATCACAACATATATATAATTAAAGATAGATCTAAACATAGAGGTGAACTTGCATGTGTGAATGATGTCCTACATCTAAAACTTGCATAGGCCAAAGTTACAACTTGCATAAAACTACATATGTCATAGATCCAAATCTAAAGGCATAAACTTGTTTAGGTAATGGTCACAACTTGCATAAATCATGTATGTCATGGATCTACATCTAAAGGTGTAAACTTGTATAGGTAATAACCACAAACTTGCATAACATTATTCATATTCCAAACTCATATATTTATATAAATTTGCATATGTGATTTATGCAACATAACAATGGTGTAAACTTACATCTAAACATGTAAACTAGCATGTAAAATTTATCATAGAACTCACACATGTCAAAGCCTAACTTTAGATCAAATTTTCACATAAACTAGATGTTATGAAACATGTAAGGTTACATATAATTTTCCCCAACTTGCATATGATTCATGTCTAAATCAAAATCTAAACTTGCATATATACATATGATTTATCATATGAATCAACATAACCAAACTAGCATATAAACAACATGATGATTTGATTATACATAAGCCAATCATAGAATTACAACATAGGTGGTAGCATCATAACTTTACAACATAGATGATAACATCACAACATAACATCATAGAATTTACAACATGTATGATAACATCACAATTTTACAACATAATTATAACATGCGGTCAATAATTCACATCATATCCATATAATCCGCATTATAACTTAATCCAATTAAATTGCTAATTATTTTATTAAAGAAATCGAACTCACAACTCAAAGAAGGTCTTGAGTTCTGATTTCTGAGTTCTGAAGTTGAATTAGCTTTCCTTTGAAGAAGATTCGTTGTTGGAGTTGAAAAGAATTGAAGTTGATTAGCTTTCTTCCTCTCTAATTGGTGGCGGCTATTCTGAATTGCAAGGTGACGGCATGGAGGCCATGAATCTAATTTTATTTTGATTTTAGGGTTTGAGTCCTCATGTCTTTTTATAGAGTTAAGGATTAGTTTAGGCCGTCCGATCAACCCAGAATTAATCCCATCCAATCAGAGCAGATCAGAAATCCTAATGAATCAGCCTACAGTCATTAACAAGTCACTAATCAAATCTGCCCGGGGGAGGGCAGGGGCAGGTCGACCCCCAAGTCGATCCTATGGTCGACCATGTCAGGGTAGGTCGACCCCCAGGTCAACCCTATGGTCGACCTGGCCCTGGCGGGAATTTTCCCGCCAATCCTGTTTGACTCTGAAATTTGAATTTTCGAAATCTGTTTTGAATTTTATGAAACTTCCGATGGCCATAACTTCTTCGTACGAAGTCCAATTCACGCAAACTCGGATCTATCTCAACCAGAATTCCTAGACGAACACAATGTCGCAACCCATTTCCCTTAATTCTCACATCTGAGATTAGTTATTCTTTAATTTGTTACTATAGTGTTAACAGAAATACGGGGTGTTACATTCTCCCCTCCTTAAAGGATTTCGCCCCCGAAATCTCCAAGTTAAGGAGAATGCATATCCTAACATCCATCCAACCATCTACTCAACCATCAAACACAGGCATCCATTATCCTTATAAAATTCCTAACGCTGTATGAACATATGCAAGAAGTGTGTGTATATGTTCCTTATCTAATGCAGAATCAGGCGGTCTACTGATTCAGTTGACCTCCTTAATGCAACCCATGATAGTGTCATGCCTCCATTATGTGTGCGAAAGAATCCCATCGATACATATTATTTCTACATGTATGCACAACAATTCACCAAAATGCAACATCCATATGATAGCACAACCATTATATATTCATTAACTAAAATATGTACACACATTTATATGCAATATGCAATATGAAGTGACTGAGCCGATCTAGTGCCTAAGGTGTGTGTATATGCATCCATGAGCAACCACTAGCAAACACTTGCATCCACATGCATCCATCATACATAACATGTCTCAAACAAATGTTTCAACCATAGGACTACCCTATCTAAAGATCAAAGATACTAGCGAGAGGACATACTAAAGATAAGATAAGTACAAGCTAAGCGATAAAGGACAAATTAAAAGACATACCCTTGAAAAGAAAAGGGTATAATGAACGCATCTTCGCTTCCGTCTCCCAAGTAGCGTTGCTCTCATCATCTCCCCATTGCACTTTGACTAGTCTGACCTCTCGATTTCTCAACTTCTTAATCTCCGACCCAAGAATACATGTAGGAGCTCGTCGAATCGTCGCATCATGCTCTATCTCCACCTCTCTAAGCATGCTCGGCTCTAACACTTTCGCGGTCTCGTGCAAGCACTTCCTCAAATGTGATACATGGAATACATCGTGTACACCACTAAGTCTCTCGGGCAACTCACTTTATACGCCATCTGTCTAATCCTCTCCTTAATAGGAAACGACCCTACGAACCTTGGTGCTAACTTCCCAACGGACCCAAAGCGGACCACATTCCGTAATGGAAACACCTTGACAAAGACCATGTCCCCAATATCAAACTCAAGATCTGTCCTCCTCTTGTCCGCATAAGATTTCTGCCTATCTTGCGCCATGTTCATCCTCCTTCGAATCAAATCGATCTTTTTCGAAGTCTCTCTAATCATATCAGGCCCAAGCAAGATCTTATCTGTAGATTCCCACCAACATGTAGGCGAACGACACGACCGTCCATAAAGAGCCTCGAACGGTGCCATGCCAATGCTAGACTGAAATCTATTATTATATGCGAACTATACCAACGGAAGATGTTCCTCCCATGTACCTATGAAGTCTAAGACACACAACCTCAATAGGTCCTCTAGAATACGATTCACCCTCTCGGTCTGGCCGTCCATCTGAGGATGATATGCGGTGCTCAAACATAACTGAGTCCCTACTGCCTCTTGCAAGCTCTTCCAAAACTCGCTAGTAAAGATAGGATCGCGGTCGCTCACTATGCTAGAAGGAACACCGTGCAAACCAACTATCTCTCGAATGTATATGGAGGCTAACCATGGAGCAGTCCTCTTACTCTTCACGGGAATGAAATGGGCGCTCTTAGTAAGTCTGTCTACCACGACCCAAATCCTCGTATTACCCTTTCTCGATCTCGGTAACCCATCAACAAAGTCCATCGAGACACTTTACCACTTCCATTGTGGAACCTCCAATGGGTGAAGCAATCCACCAGGCTTCTTTTGCTCTGCTTTTACCTATTGGCACACCAAGCATTTAGCGACAAATTCAGCCACATCCCTCTTCATGCTGGCGCAAAAGTAAACTCGTCTCATGTCTGTGTACATCTTGTCCCCGCCGGGATGGATGGTCGTCTTCGAACGATGTGCATCATTAAGAATGGTCTTCCTCAAATTCTCGTCCCGTGGTACACAAAGTCTACCATCCGTACGTAACCAACCCTTATCATCTAGGGTATACCTACGGAGATGGCTCGATGACTCCCCTCTTTTGAGCTTCTCTACTAACTCAACAAACTTTGGGTCATCTCGCTGTGCCTCACCAATCCGTCCCAAAAGCGTAGCTCTGACCTCTAAGGATGCTAGTAAACCGGGTACAAAGTCAATGGAAGGTGTAAAGTCAAACGTAGAGATGAACTCTAAGCTTCGCCGCTCAACAAACAACGGACTCAAGGATAACCTTTTCCTAATTAAGGCGTCTGCCACCACGTTACCCTTGCCAGGGGTATATGCTATCTCGAAGTCGTAGGACGCTAAGAATTCCATCCACCTTTGCTGCCTTAAGTTCAAGTCCTTTTGAGAGAACAAGTATTTTAGTGATTTGTGGTCAGTGAACAATTCGAATTTCTCGCCAAGAAGATAATGGCGCCAAGACTTAAGTGCGAAAACAATAGCGGCCAACTCTAGGTCATCTGTAGGGTAATTTCTCTCACGCACTCTCAACTGCCTTCCACCATAGGCTATTACCCTTCCCTCTTGCATTAAGACTGCGCCTAGTCCTGTCCCACAAGCATCGGTATAAACGGTAAATGGCTTACTCCCATATGGCAACACTAAGCCTGAGGCTATGGTCAAAGATCTCTTTAAACGTTGGAACGCATCATCACAATCTACGTGCCATGCGAAAACTAGGTTCTTCTTCGTCAAGCTTGTTAATAGGGCTGATATTTTTGTGAAGTCTTTGATAAACTTCTTACAGTAGCCAGCCAGCCCTAAGAAACTCCTCACCTCAGTAGCATTTTTAGGGACCTTCCAATCTTGGATGGCCACTATCTTCGCGGGATCCACAACTATCCCTTCTTTGGAAACCACGTGCCCTAAGAATCGCACTTCCTTCCTCCAAAAGTGACATTTAGAAAATTTAGCTTTAAGGCTATGCGCTCGAAGAGTCTCCAACACTTCTCTAAGGTGTAGGGCATGCTCTTCCTCGCTCTTAAAAAATATCAAGATGTCATCTACAAAGACTACCACGAATTTATTAAGGTACTCCCTAAACACCTTACTCATTAGGTCAACAAAGTATGCGGGGGCGTTTGTCAAACCGTGGGCATCACAAGCCACTCGAAACACCGTCTGTAGTCCTAAAGGCAGTCTTGTCTATGCTAACCTCATCCACTCTCAACTGATGGAAACTCGTGGCTAAGTCCAACTGCGAAAACACTGAGGCGCCAACTAACTGATCAAAGAGATCGTCAATCCTCGGTAGTGGGTGTCTATTCTTCTTAGTAAGCTTATAAAGTTCTCTATAGTCCACACAAAGTCCAAGGGACCCATCTGCCTTTGTGGCAAATACTACTGGAGCGCCCCACTCCGATATACTACACCTGATGAACCCCTTCTCAAGTAATTCTTTCACTTGCTTACTGAGTTCTCTTCTCTCTCTTGGAGCCATGTGGCGCACTAGAAATGCAACTGGCTTTGCATTATCTACTAGATATATTCGAAAGTCTATCTCACGTTTTGGGGGTAAACCCCTCATCGAAGACATCAACATATTCACGGACTATACGAACAGAATGTAAATCATCATCGGATGCGTCAAGCGATTCTAGGTAGCTAAGCATTACTAGACCTCTAGGGTCACAAGAAATATCAAGGGTCTTTCCACAATGAGTCAACAATCTAACTACCCTTCTTTCACAATCTAGGATGGCCCCATATCTAGTTAGCCAATCCATACCTAGAATCAAGCCGTAGCCCATGAAACCAAGAACAAAGGCGTTGCATTCAAACTCAACGCCCAAGATAAACACTCTCAAATCCCAACAAATCATAGAAAGATGAGCCGAACCACTAATAGGATTTGAGACTACTAAGGGATCCGTGAATAAACTAGTATCTAGGTGCAGTGTTTCAACTAATGATGTAGAGATAAATGAATGTGATGCGCCAGAATCGAATAAAGTACGAACAGACGATCGAACAGAAAAACTAAACTTTCAACGGAAATTTCTCTACCTCTTTCTTGTAGCGGTGGGACCACGAGAGCCTGAACTTTCCCCTTTGCCTGCCCTAGTGCCATAAGAGCCTGTACTTGTCCTCCTGAGGTAGACCCTGCCATGTGCCCTTTCCTTGGGTAGTCCTTAATCAGATGTCCCGTGTAACGACCCGGATTTTGAGCGACTTTGGTTATCGACGTAAGCACGACGTCGATAACCAAAACGTCGAAAAATCCTGGTAATTATTGAAAGAAATTAGAGGGTGAGGAAAGATAAGATAGAAACTTAGAATAGAAGAAGAAGAAGAACACAACATCAGAGTAACACGAATCTCACAGCGGAACGAATAACATATAATAGATAACATATCCTTGAAATAAATCATTATATGTATACAATACATTATCAGAGTACAACACTTACAACACAGCGGAAATAACTATAGCTATATGATCCTGAAGCCTCCTGCTCCAAGCTCTTCCAGTATATCTGTAAAATCCCGACTACTTGACTGCCCGTACAAATTTAGGCACCCAAGAGTTTAGGGAAAACAACAAAATAAACTCTGGGTCAGTCATGGGACTGGTATGAGTAAAACAGTTTAAAAACAGTTGAACAAGTAAATGATATCTCATAAGACCACGCCGCATAACGGAACGGGTTTTTCCCTTATGAGAATCCAAAATAACTTTATCTCAAAAATCCTTTTGATATTATAATAATGTCTATCAACCACAGTATATATATAATCATCTAGCAGAAACGCTTTCATCTCACGTTCTACATATATAGTATACAATCAAAACCGCAAGCACGTATTGGGTAATGGATTTCCAACTATGACAAGGTATGGAATCACCCTCCGCTTGTGTACCTCTAGAGAGGAATACACTGGGTTCAACAAGAACATCTTGCAACCCGGCCACACATGACCGACCACTCATTTCGCTTGAGTGTATCGAATGCATATCACCAACAGTTGGGATCAGCAACCGTTTCCCGAATGGGACAGCATCAACAATAGATTTTTAGAAGTAAATTAAACTCTAGATCAGGTGATTATACACCCTACTTCGGTGCGACCGACTTAGCCATGCTGCCTGCCCGATTTCTGTCATTTACCGGATGATGAGGCTAGAAGCTACGCTTTATCATCACACCAGATTCACTTTGAATGCCACATCGTCAAATCCATCAACTCACTGATTGACGTCCTCAACCATACATTATGTGTTAGCTAAAAGAAGTTTTCCTTCTCCGCTTCCACTCTTGGTACGGCTAGAGAAATCAATGTACATGATCGTCTGGAAATACTCTGTCAGACATCAGTCCATACAAGTCATCCAGGAACAGGATGAACCGAAGGCACTATTCTGTAAACAGGATAGCCCTTGCATAACTCCGTCTTTAATTTCCTTTGGCATATATGATTCGCAACGCTTATGCCAATACAGAGTGGTTCTTTGGATAATAATCCAACCGGTCTCTCCATATTAACAACGTTAAAATGGTCAAAAACTTCGATAGTCTGTGATTTAACTATCGAAGAAAACAGGTGTGCAAACAACGATATCATTTCCAAATGGAAATTTATATCAATCAAACATCATTTAACATTAATCTCTTTATCCCATTAATTTACTTATCTCCTATTTCCCTACGTTCAATATTCCTTATTTTCTAAATTGGGAAAATATACGTTATTAACAAATGGAAAACATTTCCATTTCTTTGTTTCTTTATTTGAAAACATTTCTGGTTTCTTATTTGGAAAACATTTCCAAAGCTTCTTCATTGGGCTTAGACAGATGTTTAAACAAACCATCGCGATGCCAACTCAAACCATTTCCTTTACTGCCGAACCTTAACTATTCCTTAGTTAAAAACGAAGCCAATCAAGTTGGGGTAGAACTACCTCTCAGACCTTAACTGAACAACATTTCTAACTTTGAAATAGACAAAGTTCACTTTATATCCCTTTAACTAACTTCCTTTCTTAATCCTCCTTCGAATAGCTATATTCGATTGACTCTTATCAATTAACTCTATTGGACTAACACTATTTGACTAACGCTATTGATTTACTCATTTCGCTTAACTCCTTTCGAATAAACTATATTCGATAATTCCTTTTACTTTATATTCGAATAACTATATTCGATTAACTCATTTGCTTTAACTCTAATCGATTAAACTAACATCGATTAGCTCCATTGGACTAACACTATTGGATTAACTCTATTTGACTAACACTATGGATTTACTCATTTCGCTTAACTCCTTTCGAATAAACTATATTCGATAACTCCTTTCACTTTCTTCGAATAAACTATATTCGATTAACTCATTCTACTTTTTCAAACTCATTCTACTTTTTCAAACTCATTTTACTTTCTATTCGAATAACTATATTCGATTACACCTTTGCTTCCATTCGAATAACTATATTCGATTAACTCATTTGCTTTAACTCTAATCGATTAACTAACATCGATTATCTCCTTTTACTTTATTCTCTAATCGATTAACTAACATCGATTAACTCCTTTTACTTTAACACTAATCGATTAACTAACATCGATTAACTTCTTTTGATAAACTACGTTTTCCGTTACAACTATTTCCTTTTTATAACGTTTACTTACCGTTACAAATATATCCTATTTATAACTTCTATTTACCGTTACAAATATTTCCTATTTATAACTTCTATTTACCATTACAAATATTTCCTATTTATAACTTCTATTTACCGTTACAAATATATCTTATTTATAACTTCTATTTACCGTTACAAATATATCTTATTTATAACTTCTATTTATCCTCTAAATAAATATTCCTTTTCTATTTCTATTTATTTTCTAAATAAATATCCCTTTTATAAAACCGTGTTCGTTTATAAAATCCTGTGATTTTATAAAATTCCTTTATTTCAATGTACATTGAAATACTTCTTTTTACATCCCAGGGTCTTTTATGATATTTAATATATCGAATAAAAATGATCAACATCATTCTAACACCCATAATCCATAACAGATTATATAACACATCATATATCACAATATATGAAAACAGTAAAATAAATGTTGAGGAATCCAGTTGGATTCCTCCAACCTGTTTCCCTGCATCACAGATGTTAAACAATATAGATAACATCACTTTCAGTTCTATATGATATATTCTGTTAAACAGAATCAATATAGAAAATTTAACTAACTGACTAGAAGTTCAATCAAACAGTCAACATACAGTAAATCAGACAATTTCTAACAGTTCTAAAAATACAACATGAAATTACAAACTGTTCAGAGTTAGTGAGATTTACTCACATTTGCAGTTCACCGTTAAAGAACGATAAACTGTTGTTTGATTTGAATCAAACAGTTTATTTCGCCATAAATCCAAACGAGCACCGATCCACTTCCAATCAGCTCCAGTGTGCAGTGTCCGTCCATCCGATCCCAACGCAACTTACGGTTCATTAATCGTGCTTCGTACGAGCTAGATACAGTGTTCACAAGTTAATACGATATTTTAAAACTAGAGTTAACTTAAAACAATTATATTCGGGCCTCACTTACTTCACCCTGGCCCAAAACCTCCAGGCCCACCCACGTAAATACTGACCCAAACTCCATCTTCCCCCATTCTTAAATCTCGTGCTCCAGAAAACTACAACGTTTTCAAATCACCGTACTCCACCTAAATCCGAATCCAACACCACCATTCAACCTTCCCCACCAATCCATTCTGAGAATCGCAACCCCCCATTACAGCATCATTATCTCACCGTACCACCATCACTAAGTTGTCGATCTCACTCCTCCTTACCATCGCGATCTCGATCCATCCCACGCACCTCAGTAGAGTCTATCGACATTTTCGGTGTCGAAATCCATCCAGAAAAGAAAGCATGTTATAAACCGACGTGCTAAGCTTAGTCTCCCGCTCCAAATCACTTGCAGTTGCCTCGAAATCCGAATGCAATCTCCGAAACCCCAACACTTAAACCTAGGATTCGCCGTTACAAAACCCAGTGAACGGATCTGACTTCGAGTGTGGAAAAAGACACATAGACACGAAGAGGAAGGTTAAAGAAGTTTGATTATCCTTGTTTGGTGATTTATAAGAATATATATATGATTTATTTTTGAGATGGAGTTTCACGCTTTCCTCATTTTTGGTGGCGGCTTTCTTTTTATGAGTTACAGAGGATGAATCCTTTTGGTCTTAAGGAACGATGGGGCTATTAATAGATATTTGATTTACTTGGTTCTTAAGGGGACATGTACATGTAGACGTAGTAGGCGTTGAAACCTACCAATAGTTGTGGACGATGTGATTACACAGGGAGGAGAATTTCTTCCATTTGTTTTAAAGTTTTAAAAGCTACACACCCCATTCCATACAATTTTATTCATATATGAGTGTTGCAGACTGAGATAAAAATACAGTCGTGTTCAGTGAGGTGCCGCGATCCCGGAAATATAATAATATCGGTAGATTAACTCATATTGTGAAACCCAAAAATGTTGATTACAGGGTGCACAATACTTCAAATAAAAAGTTGCTTATTTAATTAATTAAAAATTACAGTAAAATTCTAAAAATTAACTTATCACTATGCCTCTAAAGAACCTTATCTAAATTCAAACACGATCTCTAGTTATATCGAATAAACCATTATGGTCAATAAACTATTCTATAGCGACTATTTTAAAATTTGATTTGGACATATCTCAAAATCTATACGACGAAATCCCGATTTTTCTCTTCCACTAGAAAGATATACTCCACCAGCTCCACACGTTTCTTGTTTCACAGAAATCCGATTTAAAACGAATCCTGTACATTCAGTTGAAGTTCGAATCGCCAATTTACGAACTACAGCACCATTTCGAGCTCGTTTATAATTATTTTATAAACTATACGTTCAACTGTCGACAGTTGAATATATTCGTTATTTAAATTCAATTCCAAGCTGAATTTCATATCACAGATGATCCGGTTGACACCATATTGCCATTTCAACCAATTCTGATTATTTCAAAATTAAGTATATTATTTTAATTAAATATTCATCATTATTTAATTTCACGACCACTTAATTCACTATATCACTATTTATAAAATCAAATAAACTAATCATAATACCTCTGCCAGTGCGGGTCATTACAATCTTCCCCACTTAAAATAATTTCGTCCTCGAAATTGCTAAAAGGTAGAGAACGACCCTATCGACTGGTTAGAACATATTTGTTCACTTCTTAACTTCAGTTTCAACTGAACCAATTTAATTTCTATTAAATTATTAATTAATTCTTATCAACGGATATTTTCAAAAATCCTGGAAATTTTCTAACGCCTTAACTCTTTGAAATTTTTCGCCAGCACCTCCTTTGTACTGGTCAATCGGTACAACTCCAACTCGCCTCTCTGGGCCATCTCCAACCCAAAAGAAAATCAAACAGCCAAGCGGCTTGCCAATTCGGCTCATCAACATCTCATACCATATGAATTTTAAACTTGTACCTTTTCGTCGGGCATATCAACTCTATCACTTCCATATGCTATCAACTCAGCATATACAAGAGTTACCCCAATCAAATCCAATCTGCTTTTATCCACGACACAACCATTCACTTATATCCCAGCCAAATATCATTTCAACTCGAGTTTCTTCTCGATTCCCCACTCTTAACTTGATTATCACATTACACTTCCAATTTGAATTTCACGATCCAATTTGTCTTGATATCACTCTAATTCAATCTCAGTTACCACTTTATTGGCTTTACTTTAATTCGAATCTTCTTTCACAAATTTCTGTTAAATTTGTTTTTAATTCAAACAGTCTTTTCCTGGGAATTTTAAACAGTTCACTCTTTTCAAAAATCAAATTTTCCTTTTTGAAATTCAACTGAGCCCATAATCAATATTCCATTAGTTAAATCACTTCTCTATTTCTTTATCAATATTTGTTAACCAAATATTTTCAATAACCATATTGGCCCTTTTATGTTAATTGGAAAACATTTCCGAATATCGCCTTCCTTTATTTTCTAAACTTTAGAAAATATATGCTATTTATAATTGGAAAATATTCCAATTACTTATCTCTTTTCTAATCTCTTTTATTTCGTACTTAGGAAATTTTTCTTTATTTCTATTTCCAAGTTACACTCATTTGGGTTAAAACGGATGTTGTGTAAAACATCGTTACGACAACCCAAATACTATATTCAACTAAATCTTATTCAACATTGATCTTCGAGCCTGAAATCTTACTATTTATTTGTTAATAATGAAATCAATCAAGTTGGGGTATAACTACCTCTCAGACCTTGACTGAATAACATTTAACGTCAAAACAGATAAGACTACTTACTCGAATAATCAATACCATACAACTACTGATTCACTTTTAAACACGTACACTTCCTCTTTCTATTTTTTTCGAGATTTTATTCTTATACTTCCTTTTTGATTTTACTATTCTATTTCTAAGTTTGTTTCCTTATCGACTTCTATCTATATACATCGATACTATGATTTCTAACTATCAGATTATCTTGAAATATTCTATCTCCTTAAATTTCCGGAAAAATTCGCCATAACCTCCTTTGTATCGGGAGCACCGGGATATTTCAAATAGCCTCCCATGGCTCTCACCAATCCAAAAGAAAAAGAATAAGCCAAACGGCTAGCCGATACGGCGCATAAAATCTCATATATGAATTAAATACATACCTTTCCGTCGAGCATTCTATCTATATACCTTCATACCTTATCCATACATATCTCATGTATATTTATATATTTTTAATTCATTTCAACTTAATCCAATCATTTTAACTTAGTTCGTTAAGTGATTTTCAAATTACTGGTTTGCCCATTTCACCTTTTTATTTGAATATACATGTTCAAATATAGGTTTAACTTGTTTATCAACTAATTGATTTCCATTTCAATTTTATTTGAATTTCCTATATTCAAATTCCATTTCGATTATCTTATTCAAACTCTATATTTGAATTTCATTTCAATTCACTTATTCAAATTCCATATATGAATTTCATTATTCAAATCTATTTTCAAACTCCATTTGAATTTCTATATTCAAATCTATTTGAATTCTCTTTATTTCATTTCAATCCCCTTTGAATCTTCTATATTCAAATTTCAAATTCAATTCTATTTGAATGTTCTTTATTCAAATCTCATTTTCAATTCTCTTTGAATGTTCTTTATTCAAATCTCATATTTTCACTTTCGATATTCAAATCCTATATTTGAAATCTTTTATATTTTCTATATCCAAACGCCATTTGAATTTCTATATTCAAATTCTATATCACTTCCATTGAGTTTCATACACTCAAACTCCCTTTGAATTTCTATATTCAATTTCTATGTTTGAACTTCCTTTATTCAAATTCCTTTAAATAAGTCTCGGTTTCAATTCCTTTTGAAATCGATATTTCTACCTTTGGAAAATAGATTTTCCTTTCAATTTCACACTTGTATTTTTATTTCTGAATTATCCAATGATAATTCTTTTTACTTCATTTATAAACTTCGTTTATAAAGGAACTTCTCGTTTTTTTTTAAAACGAGTTAATATTTCAAATCTATTTCAAAATTCAAATTCTATATTTTAAATCCCATTTTGAAATTCAACACAACTCGTCTTTCCCAAAACAAATTCAGAACAGTATCTCTGGTAGTAATTCGTCACTTACAACTCGAAAATGAATACTGATGATGCAGCTGTCATCATCAGAATCTATTTTCCAGCGATCGAAGTGAGTTCAATACTATAAAACCATTTCTAAACATTTCCACTTTGAAATTCATTTCAAAATATAATTCACACTGCTTGTAAAACAATTTAAAATCTCCCAGGATCTTAAATTTTCCTTATTTTTAATCCAAATCCATTTACAAACACTTATCCAATTTTCCAGAATTTTAATTCAATTTCTGGTTTAAATTTCAGATTTAACTCATCTGATTTCCACGTATTTCACTTATATGAATTCTGATTGGTTATTTACATAACCATTTAATTTATAATCTTACTTGATTATAATAACAGCCAATATATCCCATATATTCAAAATATACGTTGGGTAAACTATTTTGTTTACCCTCTTTCAAAACATACCATGACGGTTCATCGTATTCAAGTGTTTAGTAACTCCTACCGATACAGTGGATCAAACTGATCGACCAGAACTCATAAACGACTCAACCAATGAATCTCCACAATATAAAATAATTTTTTTATATCAAATACAAATACGTTCACCCGTATATATACACTCAATCTCAGTCTAGGGTATTACTAACCCTATCTCTACCGAGTCACGCCACAGAGCCAAGTAATTCTTAACTTAAGCTCTGATACCAACTGTAACGACCCGGATTTTGAGCGACTTTGGTTATCGACGTAAGCACGACGTCGATAACCAAAACGTCGAAAAATCCTGGTAATTATTGAAAGAAATTAGAGGGTGAGGAAAGATAAGATAGAAACTTAGAATAGAAGAAGAAGAAGAACACAACATCAGAGTAACACGAATCTCACAGCGGAACGAATAACATATAATAGATAACATATCCTTGAAATAAATCATTATATGTATACAATACATTATCAGAGTACAACACTTACAACACAGCGGAAATAACTATAGCTATATGATCCTGAAGCCTCCTGCTCCAAGCTCTTCCAGTATATCTGTAAAATCCCGACTACTTGACTGCCCGTACAAATTTAGGCACCCAAGAGTTTAGGGAAAACAACAAAATAAACTCTGGGTCAGTCATGGGACTGGTATGAGTAAAACAGTTTAAAAACAGTTGAACAAGTAAATGATATCTCATAAGACCACGCCGCATAACGGAACGGGTTTTTCCCTTATGAGAATCCAAAATAACTTTATCTCAAAAATCCTTTTGATATTATAATAATGTCTATCAACCACAGTATATATATAATCATCTAGCAGAAACGCTTTCATCTCACGTTCTACATATATAGTATACAATCAAAACCGCAAGCACGTATTGGGTAATGGATTTCCAACTATGACAAGGTATGGAATCACCCTCCGCTTGTGTACCTCTAGAGAGGAATACACTGGGTTCAACAAGAACATCTTGCAACCCGGCCACACATGACCGACCACTCATTTCGCTTGAGTGTATCGAATGCATATCACCAACAGTTGGGATCAGCAACCGTTTCCCGAATGGGACAGCATCAACAATAGATTTTTAGAAGTAAATGAAACTCTAGATCAGGTGATTATACACCCTACTTCGGTGCGACCGACTTAGCCATGCTGCCTGCCCGATTTCTGTCATTTACCGGATGATGAGGCTAGAAGCTACGCTTTATCATCACACCAGATTCACTTTGAATGCCACATCGTCAAATCCATCAACTCACTGATTGACGTCCTCAACCATACATTATGTGTTAGCTAAAAGAAGTTTTCCTTCTCCGCTTCCACTCTTGGTACGGCTAGAGAAATCAATGTACATGATCGTCTGGAAATACTCTGTCAGACATCAGTCCATACAAGTCATCCAGGAACAGGATGAACCGAAGGCACTATTCTGTAAACAGGATAGCCCTTGCATAACTCCGTCTTTAATTTCCTTTGGCATATATGATTCGCAACGCTTATGCCAATACAGAGTGGTTCTTTGGATAATAATCCAACCGGTCTCTCCATATTAACAACGTTAAAATGGTCAAAAACTTCGATAGTCTGTGATTTAACTATCGAAGAAAACAGGTGTGCAAACAACGATATCATTTCCAAATGGAAATTTATATCAATCAAACATCATTTAACATTAATCTCTTTATCCCATTAATTTACTTATCTCCTATTTCCCTACGTTCAATATTCCTTATTTTCTAAATTGGGAAAATATACGTTATTAACAAATGGAAAACATTTCCATTTCTTTGTTTCTTTATTTGAAAACATTTCTGGTTTCTTATTTGGAAAACATTTCCAAAGCTTCTTCATTGGGCTTAGACAGATGTTTAAACAAACCATCGCGATGCCAACTCAAACCATTTCCTTTACTGCCGAACCTTAACTATTCCTTAGTTAAAAACGAAGCCAATCAAGTTGGGGTAGAACTACCTCTCAGACCTTAACTGAACAACATTTCTAACTTTGAAATAGACAAAGTTCACTTTATATCCCTTTAACTAACTTCCTTTCTTAATCCTCCTTCGAATAGCTATATTCGATTGACTCTTATCAATTAACTCTATTGGACTAACACTATTTGACTAACGCTATTGATTTACTCATTTCGCTTAACTCCTTTCGAATAAACTATATTCGATAATTCCTTTTACTTTATATTCGAATAACTATATTCGATTAACTCATTTGCTTTAACTCTAATCGATTAAACTAACATCGATTAGCTCCATTGGACTAACACTATTGGATTAACTCTATTTGACTAACACTATGGATTTACTCATTTCGCTTAACTCCTTTCGAATAAACTATATTCGATAACTCCTTTCACTTTCTTCGAATAAACTATATTCGATTAACTCATTCTACTTTTTCAAACTCATTCTACTTTTTCAAACTCATTTTACTTTCTATTCGAATAACTATATTCGATTACACCTTTGCTTCTATTCGAATAACTATATTCGATTAACTCATTTGCTTTAACTCTAATCGATTAACTAACATCGATTATCTCCTTTTACTTTATTCTCTAATCGATTAACTAACATCGATTAACTCCTTTTACTTTAACACTAATCGATTAACTAACATCGATTAACTTCTTTTGATAAACTACGTTTTCCGTTACAACTATTTCCTTTTTATAACGTTTACTTACCGTTACAAATATATCCTATTTATAACTTCTATTTACCGTTACAAATATTTCCTATTTATAACTTCTATTTACCATTACAAATATTTCCTATTTATAACTTCTATTTACCGTTACAAATATATCTTATTTATAACTTCTATTTACCGTTACAAATATATCTTATTTATAACTTCTATTTATCCTCTAAATAAATATTCCTTTTCTATTTCTATTTATTTTCTAAATAAATATCCCTTTTATAAAACCGTGTTCGTTTATAAAATCCTGTGATTTTATAAAATTCCTTTATTTCAATGTACATTGAAATACTTCTTTTTACATCCCAGGGTCTTTTATGATATTTAATATATCGAATAAAAATGATCAACATCATTCTAACACCCATAATCCATAACAGATTATATAACACATCATATATCACAATATATGAAAACAGTAAAATAAATGTTGAGGAATCCAGTTGGATTCCTCCAACCTGTTTCCCTGCATCACAGATGTTAAACAATATAGATAACATCACTTTCAGTTCTATATGATATATTCTGTTAAACAGAATCAATATAGAAAATTTAACTAACTGACTAGAAGTTCAATCAAACAGTCAACATACAGTAAATCAGACAATTTCTAACAGTTCTAAAAATACAACATGAAATTACAAACTGTTCAGAGTTAGTGAGATTTACTCACATTTGCAGTTCACCGTTAAAGAACGATAAACTGTTGTTTGATTTGAATCAAACAGTTTATTTCGCCATAAATCCAAACGAGCACCGATCCACTTCCAATCAGCTCCAGTGTGCAGTGTCCGTCCATCCGATCCCAACGCAACTTACGGTTCATTAATCGTGCTTCGTACGAGCTAGATACAGTGTTCACAAGTTAATACGATATTTTAAAACTAGAGTTAACTTAAAACAATTATATTCGGGCCTCACTTACTTCACCCTGGCCCAAAACCTCCAGGCCCACCCACGTAAATACTGACCCAAACTCCATCTTCCCCCATTCTTAAATCTCGTGCTCCAGAAAACTACAACGTTTTCAAATCACCGTACTCCACCTAAATCCGAATCCAACACCACCATTCAACCTTCCCCACCAATCCATTCTGAGAATCGCAACCCCCCATTACAGCATCATTATCTCACCGTACCACCATCACTAAGTTGTCGATCTCACTCCTCCTTACCATCGCGATCTCGATCCATCCCACGCACCTCAGTAGAGTCTATCGACATTTTCGGTGTCGAAATCCATCCAGAAAAGAAAGCATGTTATAAACCGACGTGCTAAGCTTAGTCTCCCGCTCCAAATCACTTGCAGTTGCCTCGAAATCCGAATGCAATCTCCGAAACCCCAACACTTAAACCTAGGATTCGCCGTTACAAAACCCAGTGAACGGATCTGACTTCGAGTGTGGAAAAAGACACATAGACACGAAGAGGAAGGTTAAAGAAGTTTGATTATCCTTGTTTGGTGATTTATAAGAATATATATATGATTTATTTTTGAGATGGAGTTTCACGCTTTCCTCATTTTTGGTGGCGGCTTTCTTTTTATGAGTTACAGAGGAAGAATCCTTTTGGTCTTAAGGAACGATGGGGCTATTAATAGATATTTGATTTACTTGGTTCTTAAGGGGACATGTACATGTAGACGTAGTAGGCGTTGAAACCTACCAATAGTTGTGGACGATGTGATTACACAGGGAGGAGAATTTCTTCCATTTGTTTTAAAGTTTTAAAAGCTACACACCCCATTCCATACAATTTTATTCATATATGAGTGTTGCAGACTGAGATAAAAATACAGTCGTGTTCAGTGAGGTGCCGCGATCCCGGAAATATAATAATATCGGTAGATTAACTCATATTGTGAAACCCAAAAATGTTGATTACAGGGTGCACAATACTTCAAATAAAAAGTTGCTTATTTAATTAATTAAAAATTACAGTAAAATTCTAAAAATTAACTTATCACTATGTCTCTAAAGAACCTTATCTAAATTCAAACACGATCTCTAGTTATATCGAATAAACCATTATGGTCAATAAACTATTCTATAGCGACTATTTTAAAATTTGATTTGGACATATCTCAAAATCTATACGACGAAATCCCGATTTTTCTCTTCCACTAGAAAGATATACTCCACCAGCTCCACACGTTTCTTGTTTCACAGAAATCCGATTTAAAACGAATCCTGTACATTCAGTTGAAGTTCGAATCGCCAATTTACGAACTACAGCACCATTTCGAGCTCGTTTATAATTATTTTATAAACTATACGTTCAACTGTCGACAGTTGAATATATTCGTTATTTAAATTCAATTCCAAGCTGAATTTCATATCACAGATGATCCGGTTGACACCATATTGCCATTTCAACCAATTCTGATTATTTCAAAATTAAGTATATTATTTTAATTAAATATTCATCATTATTTAATTTCACGACCACTTAATTCACTATATCACTATTTATAAAATCAAATAAACTAATCATAATACCTCTGCCAGTGCGGGTCATTACATCCCGCTTCGCCACAATGGAAACAGCCAGTCTTCTTTTTCTTCCTACAATCTTTGCTTAGATGGCCTGGTGTCCCACAGTTAAATCATCTCTTCTTTCCCTTACCGTTGTTGCCTTTACCACCTTTCTTGTTCTGTTGTTGTTGTTGCGGCTTCTTCTGATCCCCGTTCTTCTCGGGTGCTTTATTAGCATTGGCGCCCTTTTCTTCTTCATGCATAAGTGCCATGTCAACTAGTTTCTCAAAAGTAGCCCCCATGGGGATGTGGGTCATAGCTAACCCATGAAGCGGCTCGTTCAAACCCTTAACAAATCTCAGGGCCTTCTTTTCTGGAGTATTCACCAAGTCCAAGCCAAATCTCGCCAACTGGTTGAACTTGTTGACGTATTCTTTCACTGATAGATTCCCTTGCTTCAATGCCAAAAATCTTTCCATGTATAGATTCTCTTCAGCCCGCGAGAGAAACTTCGCCTTAAACCTCCACCTAAAATCTGGCCATGTATCAACTGGACGTTCTTCATTAGTGACCTCCCACCAAAACGAGGCCTCATCCTTCATTAGCCAGGCAGCTAACTGGACCTTTCTTCCATCATCCACTTCAAAGATTCCAAACAATTCTTCCACCTCCTTTAGCCAATTACGAGCTTCAACAAATGTCTCCGTCCCGTGAAATGGTTTTCCAACCATTGCCCTAAAGTCCTTACATATCTTTCCGAAATATCGACACGAGGAGGAGGAGGTGAGGGAGGAGGAGGATTTGCTGGAACTGCAGTGGTGGCCCTAGTCTCCAAATACCTCCTAAACCATCCTGGTATCGTCATCTCCTCGGGTATCTCGGGAATTCCAGACATGCTAAAATGAAAAAGGAAAGATTCAATACAAAAGAACCGAAGGAAAGATACATGGCTCTTGGGGTTTTGCTTTCTAAAATAAGCTTTTCTCTTGAAAATACTTTCCTTAAAACATACTTTTGACGGAACTTTTTTATAAAAGTTGTTTTTCAAAAACAGTTTTTCAAAATTCATATCTGTTCTGGTAACCTTCAGCTCTGATACCACGTGTAACACCCCACATCCATTAATGTCACTCATAAAGGGAATGCATTAACTTTCACGGAGCATTTTAAGTGTGTATAGAACAGAAACTTAACAACAAGGCAGATATAAACAGTACTAAAACTTTAAAACTTTATTTCATTGCAGCGGAAAATACATAAGTTTGATTACATCATCAAAACCAGAGTCAAAGTACATAATATCCATCTTGACCAACTCAAAGTACATAAATTGAAAGACATAGTACAAAAAATCCATAAATAAGAGAGGCTGAACTTTACTTCAGCGATCCAAGCAACTTCTAAAAGCAGAGATGCAACTATCCAAAATCAAGCTCCACTGGTGCTAGTTCCAACCTGAGCACCTGGGGGGGGAAGGAAGAAAAGAGGTGGAAACAAAGGGGGTCAGACATAAAGTCTGGAAAGTGCGATAAATTTAACAATACAATTACTAAAATAACTAGGCTAAGACATAAGTTGGAAAATAAGGAAATGACTGTGAACAATTGAGCAATATAGAGTAAACAAGGAAATAAGGTTGAACTACGATATCGTTAAAGCGCACCTAAACCACTACAAGATAATTACAATACTGCACCACCACTACTATACTGCACCACCACTAGTTACCCTAAGGTTGATCCCGCCTACAGAATTTAATAATGAAAATGGTAGCTTCCTGCACCCCTAGCTGCCTTCATAGGTGTCGTCCGCCCCTATCTCCACTAGGTGTACCCACTACCCCCAAGCGATCGGCTCCCTAACTCATAGATACCTGTGCTGGCCCCATAGTGGGGTGTATCACTTCCCAAAGTGGCAACCCGATACCACCAATAATGCACGGCTTATACCTACACGATGCAACAACGTCTTACCTACCAGCCCGGGTCCACACATGCATATGAACCCGTTGGACTTGTGTTGCCACTGCTAACCCGGTTTGGCCTCTTACAGTCAAGCCCAGTATGCTTGTCCCGTCCTCGACTTGGGTCGAGCCCACAAAGATACGTATGGGTTACTGGTTGAAACGGGCCCCCATTACTTGACACAAGCTATCCACCTAAGCTTGGTCCCCTCTAGTACATCCCACTTAACCCTCTTCTTATTCATGTTCACTTACATGTTTCAATTTTGGTTAAGTGCTTCTAATCGTATTTCAAATGCCACCTAAGACACCCACTAGACTCCACATGCCACCCAAGGCACCCACTTAACACCCTCATATCCCACTACATGTTTGCCTTGTTAACTGCTTCTTAATTCATTAAGACCGTAACCTCATAAGGACCTCCCACATTAGACTGGCATTTGTGGCAGCTGGATTTACCGGGTGGGTCCGGGCAGTCTTACACCACAAACGAGCCTAACCTCGTGTCTTTACAATTGTTACATATTTAATTTATGCCTAAGACCTCCCACATTAGACTGGAATTTGTGGCAGCTGGATTTGCCGGGCGGGTCCTGACAGTGCCTAACCTTGTGTCTTAGACGTTTAATTACACCTAATTAATTATTCCCCAATTTGAATTAATTTCCCTATTCAAATTATCAATCAATTCCAAATTTAACTATGGGCATAATTGACTCAATTATGTCCATCTATTTATGGTATGCAAAATCATACCAATTTTCATCACAAATTAGTTTTATGCCGTTTAAGGCATTTATGCCAATTCTCAATATTAAATCTTTTAATATTATCCCATTGCCCCACGTTGTACGTTCGTTCGTTTAACGTAAAATATATGTTAGACTCGAATAGTCTAACTCATGGAATAAAGAGAAAACATCACAACATACATATAATTAAAGATAGATCTAAACATAGAGGTGAACTTGCATGTGTGAACGATGTCCTACATCTAAAACTTGCATAGGCCAAAGTTACAACTTGCATAAAACTACATATGTCATAGATCCAAATCTAAAGGCGCAAACTTGTTTAGGTAATGGTCACAACTTGCATAAATCATGTATGTCATGGATCTACATCTAAAGGTGTAAACTTGCATAGGCAATTACCACAAACTTGCATAACATGATTCATATTCCAAACTCATATATTTGTATAAACTTGCATATGTGATTTATGTAACATAACAATGGTGTAAACTTACATCTAAACATGTAAAGTAGCATGTAGAATATATCATAGAACTCACACATGTTATAGCCTAACTTTAGATTAAATTTTCACATAAACTAGATGGCATGAAACATGTATGGTTACATATAATTTTCCCCAACTTGCATATGATTCATGGCTAAATCAAAATCTAAACTTGCATACATACATATGATTTATCATATGAATCAAAATAACCAAACTAGCATATGAACAACATGATGATTTGATTATACATAAGCCAATCATAGAATTACAACATAAGTGGTAGCATCATAACTTTACAACATAGATGATAACATCACAACATAACATCATAGAATTTACAACATGTATGATAACGTCACAATTTTACAACATAATTATAACATGCGGTCAATAATTCACATCATATCCATATAATCCACATCATAACATAATCCAATTAAATTGCTAATTATTTTATTAAAGAAATCAAACTCACAACTCAAAGAAGGTCTTGAGTTCTGAATTCTGTGTTCTGAAGTTGAATTAGCTTTCCTTTGAAGAAGATTCGTTGTTAGAGTTGAAAAGAATTGAATTTGATTAGCTTTCTTCCTCTCTAATTGGTGGCGGCTATTCTGAGATGCAAGGTGATGGCATGGAGGCCATGAATCTAATTTTATTTTGATTTTAGGGTTTGAGTCTTCATGTCTTTTTATAGAGTTTAGGATTAGTTTAGGCCGTCCGTTCAACCCAGAATTAATCCCAGCCAATCAGAGCAGATCAGAAACCCTAATGAGTCAGCACACAGTCATTAACAGGTCACTAATCAAATCTGCCCGGGGGAAGGGGGCAGGTCGACCCTATGGTCGACCTGGTCAAGGTAGGTCGACCCCCAGGTCGACCCTATGGTCGACCTGGCCCTAGCGGGAATTTTCTCGCCTAGCCTGTTTGTCTCTGAAATTTGAATTTTCGAAATCTGTTTAGAATTTTCTGAAACTTCTGATGGCCATAACTTCTTCATACGAAGTCCAATTCACGAAACTCGGACTCTATCTCAACCAGAATTCCGAGACGAACATAATTGTGCAACCCGTTTCCCTTAATTCTCACATCTGAGATTAGTTATACTTTAATTTGTTACTATAGTGTTAACAGAAATACGGGGTGTTACAGAATTAGAACGTATATATTTATTTGAATCGATGTTAGAATATAAATATTTATTTTTAAATATACAAGGAACTTAAAATGGCACGGTAGTTTGAAAATTCGATTTCAAATTTCAAATGAATGTACAGGATTCAAAATAAACCGGATTTTAGTGAAACTAAAAACATTTGAATCTATTTGAGAATATCTTTCCAACAAATCCGAAAAATCAAAATTTCATAGCAGGAATAAAAAGTTATGCCCAGTTGAAAATTTAGAATAGTCGCTATGGAATTTTAGCCCTTTAAAATCGAAATTCTGCAAACGACCTCTGTTTTCGACGAAACCACTTTTGTTGGATCAGGGGTGTCAAGTTATTGCTTGGTTCCAATTTTCATAATTTTTGGAATCAATATGTGAGCGTGGCGAAGTAAAACGTGTTTTGACAATTTCAGTCAATTTGGATTGACCAGAAAATGGCTATTTTTCATACGGTCTCCAAATTTGACGAAATTAGTTTTGTTAGGACAGTATCATTAAAACATAGCTAGATTTATTTTTCCGGAATTTTTAGAGTCCGTATGTGGCCTTGGTAAATTGAAATGTACGTTAAAAATTCAATATAATGATTTATATTTTATTTTTAATGGAAACTAATCGTAGCAGTTGAATTGGCATATCGTACATATCCCATTATGTCCGAAATAGGGGTATTTAGCTAGGGGCGACGCTCGTTGGGATTCATTTGGAGTCCGAATGTAAAAAAACACCTTTTTTGAAAATTAAAATAATATAAAAATATATATTAATATTCATTATCCACTAAACCCTAAATCTATTGGTCAGAAAGAAATCCGTCACCCCATTAATTTTCAACGATTAAAATCGCCCGATCCATCCCCTTTGATTTTCTCCTAATCCATCCACTAATTCTTGGAGCTCGTAAGGGAAGAATCGAGGAGGGAGATGAGCTCTAGGCATTGGTCGGTCATGATCGAAAATAGGGGTGCGTTTTTCTCGATCTCTGGACTCGAACGTGATGGCTTCGGAGCGGAATTGGGGGCGACCAGGAGGATCGAACAACACCGAGTTCTTGGGAATGGTCGGCGGCCTTGGCAGCTTCGAGGAGGAGGGGACTGATCGATGGTCCGACACTCCGATAGGCATGCGTGGAGAGGCAGATTACGGCGTGGATGGGTTTGGTTATTTCGATCCTGGAAGGGAACGAAGGGGAAGAAGGGACAAATGTTTTGTTTTTCTTTCTTTCTATTTATTTTTATTTATTTTGTTTAAGATGATTGTTTTATTTAAATAAAAAAAATCAATCAATTAGTTTTTTTATTTATATACCTAGCATTGATTTAAATTATGAAGCTTTATAAAAATGTAAATTTTTATAGAAATAGAATTGATTAAAAATGGATTTTTTATATAAATAGCATTGTTTTATAAATCTGAATTTTTTTTTATATATATAACATGAATGGAGGAAAGAAATAACATCGAACAGAAAAATATACATTGTTATTGAATAGAAAAATATACATTGTTAATGGAATGTGATTTTTATAGTGTTGAAATAAAAATGTGTTTTTAATATAAATTTCGTGAAACAGATTGCGTTAGAATCAGGACAACAGACCTGAGTGACAATAAAAATGATGGTGTAACGACCCGAACTTCCGTACTCTTTGAGTCGACTAATAACACAACACGTCCAACCCAAATTGCACAGAAACACGAATCATTATTAGGAAGAAGTTAGAGGATGAGAAATAGAAAGAAAGAAATATTAGAATAGAAGAAAACGAAGATCGCAAACTCACAATGGAACGAATAAAATATATTAGATAACATAAACTTTGAACACAAATCAGTATTTGTATATACATACCATTATCAGAGCACAACAACTATTTCTGGAACAGTTATAAATTCCTGTTTCCAGATACAACATAGTACACAGCAGAAATATGATAGTCTATATCTAACTGGGGAAGCCTCCTGCTTCCAGCTCCTCCAAGTGAATCTGAAAAATCCCGACTACTAGACTGCCCGTACAAATTTGGGCACCCAAGAGTTTAGGGAAAAAAAACAAAATAAACTCTGGGTCAGTCATGGGACTGGTGTGAGTAAACTCCAATCATTTGTTTAACTTTCAAAATCCTTTAGAAAGAAAAGATAATCGTAAGACCGATCCACACATAAACACGGATGGTTTTTACCTTACGATAACCAAAAATATTTTGATATCAAATCCAGTGATATAATAATAATGTCTACAACAAATAAATAGAATCTAGCGGAACGCTTGCATCTTATGCTCCATATATAATATCAAATCAAAAACCGTAGGGCGCTTATTAGAGATTGGATTTCCAACATGACAAGGTATGGGACCAACTGCTGATAGTGTATCTCTAGAGATGAATACACTGGGTTCAACAAGAACGTCTTGCAACCCGGCCCACACATGACCGACCACTCATTTCGCTTGAGAGTATCGAATGTATATCACCAACGGTTGGGACCCACAACCGTTTCCCGAAAGGGACAGCATCGATAGATTTAAGAACAAATGGAATTTCTCTAGATAGGTGATTATACATCCTAATGGGTGCGAACCACATTGCCATGGTGCCTGCCCGATTTTTGTCAAATTCCGGGTTGTGAGGCTTGAGGTTTGATTTATCTTCCAGAACATCTGGCCACCTTTCTCTTTGAATGCCACATCATCAGATCCATCGGAAATCACTAATTGATTCCCACAAAAATACTCAGATTGTTAGGCTAAAGAAGTTTCCCTTCTATGCCACCAACTTCGCACGTTTGAAGGAATCAACGTACGTAACCCCTTTGGAAATACTTTGTCAGACACTCATCCATAAAAGTTGTCCTGGGTCTGGACAAACCGAAGGCACCATTCTATTAATCCGTCTTAGGCAATTTCTACCTAGGATTAACATAACATCCCTTGCACTTTACTCCGTCTTCAATTTGTCTTCAGCATACTTTGATATGTAATGCTTATAACAATACAGAGTGGTTTTTAGATATTGAATCTGATCACGGTCTCTCCATATTGATGACGGAAAAATGGTTAAAAACTTTGATAGTCGGTGATTTAACTATCAAAGAAAAATAAGTGTACAACCAACAATTTATTTCCAGGTAGGAATTCGATCGATCAATCATCAATCAATATTGGCCCCTTTAAATCAATTCCTTATTCCATTATTAATTCCAAATCCCCATCTTTCCTATCTTTTCAAAACTCGATCATCTCTCTCGGTTCTTGGAAATATTTCCAATATTCTAATTTCTTTATTCAAGAACATATCCTCTTATTTTATTTAGGGAAAACAGTTCCAATTCTTTTTAAATTAACGCGATGTTATAACACATCGTTATTATAACTAATCCCACTAATCATTTGTTAGCTAACCATATTACTTCCAAGTTTCACCATCGAACCTTAACCATTCCTCCATCGATCATGAAGTCAATCAAGTTGGGGTAGAATTACCTCTTAGACCTTAATTGAACCACATTCTCAACATTGAAATAGTCAAAGCTCACAACTTTAAATCAAACATCGCTTACGCGTCTTTCAGATCCAATCTAAGACACTCTTCCTTCACGGAAAAACTTTATTTATAACGATAGCGTTATAATCGCTGTGTCCAAATACTTGATTTATAAAACATTGCTTTTACCAATAGCGTTACAATCGCTGTTTAGAATTATAGAACACTTATTATAACAATAGTGTTAAGATCGCTACAAAATAGTTATTATAACAACACCGTTAAAAATTTGCTATTTAAAATATTTGGTTTACAAAAATGCAACTTGTATTTATTTATTTCAATTAAATAAATTAATAAGTAAATAAATAAATAATGATTAAATTTGATTCAAACGGAAAGTAAAATAACTACTTCCCTAAATTCGATAAAATTGAATTCCAATAAATAACTCACTCTCGAATAATCTATATTTGACTTATATTCCGACCTTCGGAATTTATCTACCATTTCAAGTTGATTCAAAATCGAAATTCACTTTTGAATTCATGCTTTCCAAATCATTACCAAATTCCCTTATAACCATTCCACTTTACAAAACATAATTCACTTTATATTTCCCCCTTTTTGGAGTAAAATTAGTCGTTTCCCTTTTAACATTCATCCATTTCTCTTTTTAATCAAACTCCAATTTGAAATCATATTTCAAATCTAAATTACCTTAATAGATATTTTATTTGCGAAATACCTGGTTTAAGCCATTATTCACTTTAATCGTGAATATATTTCCTTTATAAACCATTTGATTCATACTTATAAAAATATCTTAAACCCAATTTTTATTTATAACTTCTATTCGGAATTATTTATATAAGTCTTATTTCCTCTATTTTTCAATCATTTAAAATCTCATTTAAAATTTCCTTAATAATTGCTAAGTTTAATCTCATTCCAAATATTGGTTTCAAAAACCCTTTTCCACTTTTTCCATATAAGTTCAAATTTGAATTTATATTTTTAATTTATCTAATGATAAATAATCCACGCAATTTATATTCTCGTTTATAAACAAATTCTTGTTTTCTCCACTAACATGTTTTTAATTTCAACTCTATTACATTTCTATTTTTGAAAATAAATTTCCCTTTTTAAAACTCAAATTTAATTTTCTATATTCGAAAATATTTTACGGTATCTAAAATACCAAGTTTCTAGGGCCAGGGTCAACCAACACACAAAGTCAATCACTTACTATATAAATCACACCACGCATCAAAATCAAGGAAAAACAGTAATATAAATATTGAGGAACCCAGTTGGGTCTCTCCAACCTGTTTCACTGCATCCACGGATGTTAGTTAACATCAGTAATATTATTTCACATCAATATGAAATGTCAGAACTTATAACCGATCAACCATGTAATCATATCAACCAATTTTATCAACTATTCAACCAAGCAACCATCACACAGTAAAAATAAATTTAAAAACTCGTCTACATAAAAATATAAACGAGTCAGAGTTAGTGAGTTTACTCACCTTGGTCGTTGATTCGTTGAATAACGATTTTCGTTCCATAGATCGGTTCTGGCGTTTTATTTTGCCTAAAATTCAAACAAGCTCCACACCACTCCAGACTAGATCCATTGTGTAGCTGGTGATCATACGATCCAATGCTACAGTCAACACTCAAATCTGATAACGTATTAGGGAGTTATATATTTTATAAGTCTGTAAACATTTAAAAGAGTCATTAACACCTATCTAAATATTTTAATTACGTTACCGTAATTAAATCCGTAACGAATATTTTGACCATTGTACTTAATCGAACGGGTTAAACTAATGTGTTCTGTTTGTAGTATGAATATAACATCGGAAATTTGTCAGTCATATGGTATGGTGTATGTGATATTAACATGTTTAAAAGTTAATTACTCTAGAAAGAAATCTAATTAACTAATTATTAATGAACCACCTAACCAACCTTTCGCAAAGCTCAAGCTCAGTATATTATTAATCCGCATGCAACTAGGCATCTAAACCATTTTAAACCGTCATAATTTGGTGGGTACACGTCCCCTTTGTTTTCATGTGCCTGCACTACTTTTAACTAAAGTTGGGCCTTACATGTTGATGACAGCCTACACGCAACATACTTAACCCGCCCCTTCCTCCAAACAAACAACCCAGCTCCAAACAGTCCTCCTCCTTCACTTCCGCATTCTGCAATCTGAAACCAACCTCCAACTCCCCTTTTACCTCGTCCTTTACTCCTCTATTTCATCCATCCATCTCCGAAATAAACAATTCGCACCCCACTTCCCCTAAGACCACCGAACCCACACAGTACCATGGTTTTCATCTTCATTCCCTCACTTCCGAGAACTTCGATCAGACCCACTGTAAGCTGGCACCGACCATTTCTCCTCCCAGATCCGACCATACATCACCAAAACACATTCATAAATTACAAAGTTAACCCCACACAAAACAGTCGCACGCCTCACCGTGTATATGAAGCAGAAGACGCCTTCACAATGGTTCAAACGGACGTAAGAACGTGCGATTTCATTTCTTAATTAGATTTGTTGATGCCACCAAGGGCTTTGGTCTACTGAATCCACAAGAAATGGTGGTTGTGTATGTGTATTTATATGGATGAGCTCCTTGGCGTGCATTGAAATGAGGGTACGCATAGGATGACCAATAGTTTTTAGGGTAGGTTGGAGTCCCGATATTTTCCATGCGCGTTTCATTAATTTCTTTACTGTTTGGGACAGTGTTGGTTTTTATGTTGATTTCAACAGGTAGGGTGCAGCTCAATATCTTTATATGAGCTTAGCTTGATTTGTTTTTAGATATAATTTTATATTGGCTACAGTTTGATTTTGATTGGCATGATCTTCTCATTCTACATCTACATACTGTAAAGGCACCGTGATATTGGAGTCCGAGTTTACCATATAGGCATGCGGAAATGTCCAGCTAAGCACGTGGTATGGTGCCATGTACATGCGCAGACATGTTTGATCAAATGTAGGTCTGTGTTTTCTTTGTCCTAAAGTTTCTTAGCACGTCATAGGACTGTGTATTCCTATGGGATAGCTTGCGTTTTCGTTTTAGAGGTGGAAGGTAGGTTTTGTTGTTGATTTGATTTTCTTCTTTATTCTATTTCTCCGTTTACTTTAGGAGTAAGGTATCTGTAAATAAGATGACAGTGTTTGGTTTTTGACAAACTCATTTACTGCTTTTTATTTAAATAAAGGCCGAGAGTATACGTTATAAAGTGCACTGTCACTTCGTATCTTTCATTTTGATTATTGTTATTCTTATTTAACAAATCTTATTTATCCATAATACATAATACATATGCATGCTGACGAAGATATGGTAAGGTTTTCTAGAGATTTTTTTTTGTTTACAGAATCGGGTAGAAAAAGACAGATATGCTGGTTTTAAATAGAGGAGTACGCAGAGCAAGAATCTTGATATACCTCAGAACAATACATTTTAGTTACCACGAGATCTATTGGCTGCTGCGGATCATTTCATCGGAATTAAATTTGGAATGGGAACATTTGACGATATGAATCACTTGAAAAATAAACGTATTCGTTTTGTAGCAGATCTATTACAAAATCAATTCGGATTAGCTCTTATTCGTTTAGAAAATTCAATTCGAGGAACTATACGTGGAGCAATCCGACATAAACTGATACCGACTCCTCAAAATTTGGTAACTTCAACTTCATTAACAACCACTTATGAATCCTTTTTTGGCCTACACCCTTTATCTGAGCATCACCGTCAGCTAGTTACAAACTGTCAATGCAAGGACAAACAGCTGACAACAGTTTTATTTTTCTTCTGAAAGTTTGAAAGCTTATATATGGTTAGCTGACAACAGTTAGGACAGACCGAAATCTTTATTGAGATTTCATTGAAGTTCTTGCCAAAAAATAGGATCTTGCCGTGTGCGTTAATTAATTTTCCTTTCAGCTATTAGATGTGGGATTTGAAAATGTAGACTGTATGAAATGGCCAAGCCATGTACATTTCTATTTCTTTACATAGTGAGTAACTTGTTTTCAAAGCTAGCATGTGGTGACATTACTTCTAGACAGAGACATCACGCATGGATAATAATGCATGTGCATTTCTGAACAAACTAGGGTGGTATGAAGGCTTTAGGCATGTGTTGGTTTGTAGATTAGGGGGTATGGCTTTTAGTAGCACAACATTACACTGGTATATCGCGATTTGATTCAGGGAAAATCTTTGAAAAATATACATTTCGTGTTGGTAGAAAATGTTACAGGGATCACATATGGTTTGTTTGCTACAGTTTAGATATTGGTGTATGTATATTAGAAAATATCGGTACCTTATTACCTTAAACTTCATTCACGTACAAGCTGCTACGGACAGAAATAAGAGTACGGCCGTGTCCAACGAGGTACCATGATCCCAAAAATATAATAATATCGGTAGTTTAACTTATATTATGAAACCCCAAATATTGATATAGGGTGCAAAACACTCTAAATAAAAAGGTGCGTATTTAATTAATTAAAAATTACAGTAAAATTCTAAAAATTAAATTATCACTACGTCTCAAAGGGCTTGTTCAAATTCAAGACCGATATTTAGATATATTTAAATAACTCTTACGGCTTATATACGATTTCACAACGACTTTTTAAAAATTTGATTTGGAAGTTATTCACTATATATAAGACGAAATCACGATTTTTCACTTCCATTAGAAAGATATTGTTTAATAGATTCACACCTTTCTTATTTCACAGAAATCCGACTTATATTGGATTCTGTATATTCAATTGAAGTTCAAAACGTTAAATTACGAACTGCCGCGATATTTCGAGCTCGTTTTAAATTAAAATTATAAATTATACGTTAAAACTTCCTTTTATTAAATAAATTCCTTATAAGTTCCTATATATAATTCAAATAAAATATTTAAACAAATTTAAATATTCAGAATTCAACGGCTAAAAATCCCGGTCGTCACATTCCTTCCCCCTTAAAATAATTTCGTCCTCGAAATTGCTAAGGTAGGAAAAATGCCACATACCCTATTAACTAGGCCCAAAAATCTTTTTTCTTCACTTTTTAACTTCAGTTTAACTGGACCAATTTATTTCAATTAAAATATTAATTTATTCTTACTAACGAAAATTTTTAAAAATTCTGAAAATTTTCAAACACTTTAAATTATGAAAAATTTCGGCAGCATCTCCTCTGCACGGCTCAATCGGTACAACCGCAACTCGCCTTTGTAGGCCTTCTCCAATCCAAAAAAAATCAAAAAGCCAAGCGGCTTGCCTCATAGGCTCATAAAATCATCAAACCCAAGTAATATTGTAAACATGTACCTTTTTGCCGGGCACATATCTATCTCTTGCCTTTGCTTCCATTCAATATCTGCTCAACATACATATATCCAATTCCAGTTGGTTTTAGACCAATTCAACTTCCAATTTTTAGATTAGCTCACTTCTAGTCACTAATCCAACTGAGTTCTGTTTTCAAAAATCAACCCTCTTATTCTGATTGAGTTCAATTCCATCACACTTCAATTCCCAACAAAAGTATCCACTATATATTCAACTTGTTTATACATAAGTCGAATTCACTTTATTAATTCCAATTCCAAGCATTTCACTTTGTTTAATTTCATTCTGGATTATTTTTAATCTAGCCAAATTTTATTTATCTTAACTTAAGTTAAATTTCAATTCATTTTATTCTCTTTTACCCTTTCAATTTATTCAACTTATACAAGTTAAATTTTAATTTCAGGATTCAAATTCCCGGGTTTTATTTCAAACTAGTTTGAAATCATGTATATATTTATATACATATATTTATAACCAACTCAATTCAAAACATTTGAATTTCCAAAACATGTTGTCCTTTTTAAACAAATTTTTCATTCCCAAATTACTACGGTAGCAATCCGTCACTCAGAAACTTGAAAATGAATACCGATAAGGTCGCGACCCATTATCAGTACTATTTTCTTGCCACTGAAGTGATTTCAGTGCTTAATCCCATTAAAAATCCATTTAAACCATTCTCATTCAAAATCCTTTACAGTAATATTATATTACTCTATACTATTTCCGGAAATATTTTCTAAACACCCGAAATTTTAAATTCCAAATCTGGTTTGAACTTAATCTTGGTTTATCTCATTTGTATACATTATTCATATACAAATTATATAGCCATTTCAATGTTTCATAATTCCATTTGATTGTAATAACAATCAACACATTCAATAATTTCATAAAATTATCCCTTTTTAGCAAAAATATCTTTTGGGCAAAATTGTATCATTTACCCATCTTTAAAACAATACTGTGTCAAAGTGTTCTGTTCGAGAGTTTAGAAACACCTATCAATACAGTTGTACTTCCTGTTTCGACCAGAATTCATAAACCACTCAACAAACCAGCCAACACAATAAAAACAATTTTTATATCAAATCTACAAATACGTGCTCATATATATACAATCAAACTCAATCTAGGGTATTACTAACCCCATCTCTATTGAGTTACGCCACAGAGCCAAGGTTACCTCTCAACCTTCAGCTCTGATACCAACTGTAACGACCCGAACTTCCGTACTCTTTGAGTCGACTAATAACACAACACGTCCAACCCAAATTGCACAGAAACACGAATCATTATTAGGAAGAAGTTAGAGGATGAGAAATAGAAAGAAAGAAATATTAGAATAGAAGAAAACGAAGATCACAAACTCACAGCGGAACGAATAAAATATATTAGATAACATAAACTTTGAACACAAATCAGTATTTGTATATACATACCATTATCAGAGCACAACAACTATTTCTGGAACAGTTATAAATTCCTGTTTCCAGATACAACATAGTACACAGCGGAAATATGATAGTCTATATCTAACTGGTGAAGCCTCCTGCTTCCAGCTCCTCCAAGTGAATCTGAAAAATCCCGACTACTTGACTGCCCGTACAAATTTGGGCACCCAAGAGTTTAGGGAAAACAAAACAAAATAAGCTCTGGGTCAGTCATGGGGCTGGTGTGAGTAAACTCCAATCATTTGTTTAACTTTCAAAATCCTTTAGAAAGAAAAGATAATCGTAAGACCGATCCACACATAAACACGGATGGTTTTTACCTTACGATAACCAAAAATATTTTGATATCAAATCCAGTGATATTATAATAATGTCTACAACAAATAAATAGAATCTAGCGGAACGCTTGAATCTCACGCTCCATATATAATATCAAATCAAAAACCGTAGGGCGCTTATTGGAGATTGGATTTCCAACATGACAAGGTATGGGACCACCTGCCGATAGTGTATCTCTAGAGACGAATACACTGGGTTCAACAAGAACGTCTTGCAACTCGGCCCACACATGACCGACCACTCATTTCGCTTGAGTGTATCGAATGTATATCACCAACGGTTGGGATCAGCAACCGTTTCCCGAAAGGGACAACATCGATAGATTTAAGAACAAATGGAATTTCTCTAGATAGGTGATTATACATCCTAATGGGTGCTACCCACATATCCATGCTACCTGCCCGATTTTTGTCAAATTCCGAGGCTTTAGGTTTGATTTATCTTCCAGAACATCTGGCCACCATTCTCTTTGAATGCCACATCATCAGATCCATCGGAAATCACTAATTAATTCCCACAAAAATACTCAGATTGTTAGGCTAAAGAAGTTTCCCTTCTATGCCACCAACTTCGTACGTTTGAAGGAATCAACGTACGTAACCCCTTTGGAAATACTCTGTCAGACACTCGTCCATACAAGTTGTCCTGGGTCTGGACAAACCGAAGGCACCATTCTATTAATCCATCTTAGGCAATTTCTACCTAGGATTAACATAACATCCCTTACACTTTACTCCATCTTCAATTTGTCTTCAGCATATGTGACGATCCCAAAATCCGAGGTGCGGTATTAAGGATAATCATTGGAATATAACACATTAATCATCATAGCAGAGTACAGATAATAGCAAAAACAATAAATAGAATAATTTTACATGGATATGACAGCGGAATCACAACATGTAACAACATCAGAATAGCACAGCGTAGGATATAACTTAGTAAATAAAAAAGGGAAGTGATCAGTCATCATCGCCAGAGGCGGAATACATACATGCAGTGAGACATAATAAGGGTATCAGTCTACATCGCCGAAGGCGGTACATATACATACGAGAATAAACACTGAAAGTAAAGCAGTCTGCATCGCCAGTGGCGGAATCATAATATAAGTACAATAATGGCGGAAAATGTCAAAGTCATCTTTGTGAAGTCAGCCTCGCCATGAGCCAAAATGCACTCTATGCAACAGTGCAGAGCCATAAACAACCTGTCACCTGTGAACTAGGCTGCCCGTGTGAAAATAAGGGCACCCGCGCTTGCAAAGTGAAACAAACAACGAATCAGTCATGGGGACTGGTATGAAGAATCTATTTAACAGTTTAAACAACATTAATAAGCAAATCATAGGACCACGCCACTTTCGCGGAACGGGTTTACTCCAGTGATTGCTAGTACATTTAAAACAAAGTAAATTCTTTAAAACAACGCAATGCTTTTTAAAAGAATGAAGCCATTATAAGACTCAAGTCCCATCATACAATGCAACGCAAGCCGGAGGATAGAGTTTTACCTTATAATGGCCAAATATGCTTGATACGTATAAAGCAAAATCAATTGATATTATTACTAGTGCATATATGTTTCAAAAATGAATAGCATCATAAATATCAATCATAGGCGACATGAGCGTCCCATGCCACTATGTCACCATATATAAGTTACAATCGAATCCGTTATCTCGTATTGGAAATTGGATTTCCGTCATGAGTCGTGGCAAGGGGCAAGCTCCTCTCCGCTTTGAAACATTCTAGCAAACGCCTCAGGACTACACACTCTGGGTAACCCTGGATCCTCCAAGGCCGGTCCTCTCTTACGTTTGAGGATTAGTTATTCCTGAACACACGTTTCCCGGTCCTTACAGACCTATAATCGAGGCGCCTCGCATTCCAACAACCACATAGGTGAAAAATAGATATAAATGTCAGGGCTGGTAAGTCACTGACACCACCATAGCTAGAAAGAAACGTCATGCACTCCTTGAGTCCTTATCCCGTTTTTGACTCATACCGAGGTGTGAGGCTCGCGAATCCACGCTATACACAAAGCAGGCTATGTAGGCCGTGCTTTGATCATCAACCACAAGACTTTGCATTGCAACAGAAGCCTTGATCACAACATATTGGCATGCCACATAGGCAATCCACTCCATATGATTGATTTCTATCGATATATAACCTCTGAGCTCGTACGTCTCAGAGAAGGGCGTTAAGCAAAAGAATAAATTCTCCGCCGCCAAACATATATATATATATATATATATAACAGAGATCAATCAATATAGAACAAAATCCAATGTCAGACACACAGTCCATTTACAAGTCCGTTCTGGGTCTGAACGAAACTGGAGGCGTCAAATTCCTCGTATATCCGTCCAATCAACGCATACGTTCAGACGGCTACTACTACCGTCCCTTCCCGGTAGCTACTCCGGTCAGGAACCTCAGCAGCGCCCATCCAACCGATACGAAGATCGTCGGTCTTGAATCGTCATTGCATTTCCCAATTCGAATCGCTCGATTAATTATTTGAAATGAGGGTTAGCTCGGCCTTTTCAAATAATTTACGTAATTAGAATTCAAATCAATTCTTTCTATGGTTATATTATTCGACATCCATATTTCAGTTCTTTAGTGTTATTTTTGTGTCAAACACATACAACCATCAAATAACAAATAGATCAAGCCAAATTAGTTTATTTCCAATCCATGTTGCTTATAATATTTTATAACGATTTTTCGCCATTTTTATTTATTTAAAAATGGCCATATTTAATTAAACGACGTTTCAGGTCGTGCCGTGGCACTAGCGCTGTTTTTCCTCTAATTTGTTTTACACATATCGGAAAATCTAACCGTTGGATTTCTACGAAGTCTATATCAGTGGGAAGGTATTCCCAAAGCGAACCCAACGGTTCTAGTTTCGTGAAAATCCGACGGTCGGATCTTCCACACTAGTCGTTTGAAGTTACAGTTTCAAAATTCAAACTGCAGCGTCGTTATTCGATTTAATTTAATTATATTTATATTTATATATAAATATAAACGATTCTAGCGCTGTTTTCCTTCAGATTTGAATTAAACATTCCGGACAATCCAACCGTTGGATTTTTACAAGGTTGGTGCCGTTGGGAAGATATTTCCAAGGCGAACCCAGCGGTTGCGGTTTCGGGAAAATCCGATGGTCGGATTTCACGTACTAATCGTTTCAAATTACGGTTTCGAAACACGAACTGCACGGCTTCGATTCCTTTTAATTATATTTATATATATATATATATATATATATAAATATAGCTCATTCTATAATTTCAAATATAGTTTATTCTATATTTTCAACTTCGTTTTCACTTCAAATATTTCACTAACGCCTTAATATTTCGAAAAATTTCGCCATAACCTCCTTTGTATGGGGAGGGGTTTGGAAATTTATTGGGCCGTGTTAGGTACCCAATAAATCCAAAAAAGCATCCACATATTTATAGTCATATATTCTGGTGTTTACGGGGGAGTATGTATAGATAATCACTCCAAAGAATAAATTCTCGTCACCCCCGTTTCCGTGTGGAAATAAATAGTCCATGTGCCGTATCTAATAATTAGAGAGACGTGATTATTGTCAACTCCAGACCCGTGTGGGGTTTTTATTAATCTGGCAATTTATCGTTATATTTTATATAGTCCATATCAGTCATCAGTTCAACCTGCAGTATATAATCATCGCCATACAAGCCTCTCGCTCGTATGGTAAATCTTCCACCTCGTCACACAAGCTCCAATTGCTTATGTGGAATATGATGAAGTATGCCTATCGTCAAAAAGTATGCATGTAGTGTAGTTCAAAATTAATTGTTACTATCCTATGGCGTTGTTTATTATTTCACACAGAATAACCTGCACTCCGCATCCAATGGCATTCACAGGAGTTGATATAAAAATAAAATTGCGCAGCCAACTCATCAAGGCTTACCTATTTGTCGGGCATGCAAATAATTTCTTTACTCTACAGCTAATCCATTTTCCCTGTTCAAAACATGTATATATATGCAGAACAAAGCTAATAGTAATATTTCTAGCAAACTATTATTTATTTCGACACGTGTGTATTTTTATCAAAGCGTATATATGATAAAAGAAATATTTTTATCATCAAAAATATTTATTAAACACGTGAATGTTTTTAACACTTCATATTAACAATAAAGATGTAGTTTTTATTGTCTATTCATTTTATTTTGAAATACGATAACATCCAACACATGAATTTCAATTCGACTAATGAATTTCAATTCAACACATGGATATTTTCTATAGTTTGAATATATATATATATATAAATGTGATTTTTATCGCTAAAGCTAATTGTTTAAATTCAAATAATATTCAACACACGAATTTCGATTCAACGAATGAATTTCAACTCAACACATGAATATTCTCTATAGTTTGTATATACATAAAAATGTGATTTTTATCGCTAAAGCTATTTGTTTAAATTCAAATAATATTCAACACATGAATTTCAACTCAACGAATGAATTTCAACTCAACACATGAATATTCTTTATAGTTCGTGTATATATAAAAATGTGATTTTTATCGCTAAAGCTATGTGTTTAAATTCAAATAATATTCAACACATGAATTTCAACTCAACGAATGAATTTCAACTCAACACATGAATATTGGTTTCAATATATGTAATTTATTTCAACGAATGAAAATTATTCTAACACATGAATATTTCAGAAAATTTCGGCAGCATAACGACAGGGTAGTTAAAACCGGGACCGTCCCAAGTACGGCTCCTCGCTCTACCTTAAAACCTCGCGGTTTTTGACAATGGGGATCATGCATCTAGTTCGCACGCAGGCGACATGTTTTATTTTCAATTCCACAATCCTATTCTAATTTGTTTCAACCACAAGAGGGTATTTTTCAACCACAAAGGTATTTTTCAACCACAAAGGTATTTTTCAACCACAATATCAACCACAAACAATTATTTCCAACCATTCGTCATGCCATATAATATCACGTCAATCACAAGCAATAAATATCGTCCATGATCTGTGGACGAGGGGAGTATATATATATATATATTATTTCTATAATTCACTTGCATTTCATCACAATTCAAAGCATATATGTTTCATACAACGCTTGTATAATTTATACATCGCTAATATAACTTATACAACACATGTACATGAGGTATACAATGCGTATATAATTTACACTTCGCTTATATAATTTATACAACGCGATTCCATTCACACAATTTAGTTTAGATTCCTCACATTAGTTTTTGCAGTGCTAAAAATCGTAGGAAGATCAGAAAATTCCGCGGCTTCTTCTAGATGGTAGAGAGCCTCCTTGCGGTCACCGTGTCTCCTGTTTCATCGAATTTCGTTAAAGAACAAAAAAGATATTATTTTTCAAAGTTTTGCAACGCTTAAAAGTGTTATTTTCATTTCAGAATTTCGAAGCAGAAAGGTTTTTAAACCTTCAAAACTAGGTTTTGATTTTAAAATCAAACCGTACCTTGTTGCTCCGATCAGACCCTGCGACGTTGAAGGGCTACGAACCAGCTCTCGATCGATGGTGGTGGCAGCAGACTCGGCGGCTCCAGCAGGTCATGGCGACGCTCCAAAGGGGCTGACTTCCTCCTGGAAATTTGACGCGAATAAGCAAGGGTCTTCGACGAGGCTTATTCTGATTTGAAGAGGGGAGAGAGGCGATCAGAATCTTCAACTGGAGGTGGCGGCGAAACTGGCTGTGGCGGCGGGAAAATCGATGGGAAGGTTCGAGCTCGACGAACCGTCGATATCGCCTGGCGGCTAGGGTTTTCGTGTTATTATTATTATTATTTTTTTTGAAAGGAAAAATCCTATTGGTCGAGGCTTTATAGGAAATTTTAAATAGTGTTTTTACAAATGAACTCGAAATCAAACCCAACGATTGTCATCCCCAGCTAAATACCCTCATTCCGGACACAATGGGATATGTTTCGTTGGCCAATTTGACTGTTACAGTCAGTTATTTTTCAAATTAAAATATAAAACATTCAATATTTGATTCGAACGTACATTTCAATTTGCCAGGGCCATAAACTGAATCGAAAAATTCCAGAAAAATAAATCTAGCTTTGTTTTGACGATACGGTCCTAACAAAACCAGTTTCGTCAAATTCTGAGCTCGTTTGAAAAACGACCATTTTTAGGTCAACCCATTTTAACAGAAATTGACCAATCACATTTTCTTTTGCCCCGCTCACATACTAGCTTCAAAAATTATGAAATTTGAAACCTAGCAATAGTTTGACATCCCGGACCCAACAAAAGTGGTTTCGTCGAATTCCGAGGTCGTATGCAAAATATCTATTTTCCAGGGCTATATATGCTATATAGCGACCTTTCTGAAAATTCATTCGGCCATAACTTTTGATTCCCGTTATGAAACTTTGATTTTTCAGATTTGTTAGAAAGGTATTCATAAACAGATTTAAATATTTTTAGTTTCGCTAAAATCCGTTATACTTTCCACCCGGTACAGTCAGACAAAGTTTGTATTCAAAATTTCAAACTGCCTTACTATTCCTAATTCTTTATTTTATTGAAATATGCTCTTTCAATTGTTCAAATTCTTTGGTAATAACCAACTTAAAAAAAAATTAAATTGGTTCACATTTTCCGGGTTATTACAATCTCCCCCACTTAAAACTTTTCGTCCTCGAAAAGGAAATAACAGCAAAGTAGGAAATAAAATGTAAATGCAAAGTATTGTAAAGGTACCTTGCACCGGAGTTAGTCAGAGATGTCTACTCTGCATTTGGGGTAGGTTTGTTTAATGCTTTCCTCAATCTCTCAAGTACAGTCTCTAGGATCACTACTCCACTGCACTTTGACTAAATGAATCTTTTTCCTCCTTAGCTCTCTAGTTTCTTTGCCAACAATCTTTAATGGCTCTCTTCTGAGCACTAATTCTGGAGTTATGTCTATATCCTGTTGCGCTGCTTCTTCTACAACAAGATCTGGATCATGAACATGTTTTCTGAGTTGAGACACGTGGAACACATCATGTTCACCAGGCAACCAATCAGGTAATGAAACCCTATATGCAAGAGTTCCAATCCGTTCAAGTATAGGAAAGGGACCAATAAATCTCGGTGCCAACTTCCCAGTCTTGCCAAATCTGATTACTCCCCGCATTGGAGAAACTCTTAAATAAACATAATCGCCAACGGCAAATGATAAGTCTCTTCTTCTCGCATAAGCATAACTTTTCTGTCGGCTTTGTGCGGTTTTCAATCGCTTCTTAATGAAATCGACTTTATCCGATGTTTCTTGAATCATATCGGGCCCTAACACAAGTCTGTTGCCAGGTTCTACCCAACATGCGGGAGATCTGCATGGTCTACCGTATAATGCTTCAAATGGGGACATTCCCAAACTTGCTTGATAGCTATTGTTATAAGAGAATTCGGCTAAATGTAAGTGATCTTCCCATGAGCCTCCAAAATCAATAACGCAAGCTCACAGTAAATCTTCTAGAATTCTATTCACCCGCTCAGTTTGGCCGTCTGTCTGATGGTGATAAGCGGTGCTTAGGTTCAATTTGGTTCCCAATTCACTCTGGAATGCTTCCCAGAATTTGCTAGTAAACAGGGGATCTCTATCACTGACTATATTGAGCGGCACCCCATGTAGTTTAACTATTTCTTCAAAGTAAATCTATGCTAAACTTTGAGCCGTTCTGTTGGATCAGACAGGTATGAAATGGGCAGTCTTCGTGAAGCGATCTACGATTACCCATATACTGTCGTTTCCTTTCTTAGTTCGAGGCAAGCCATCAATGAAGTCCATCGAAATTTGCTCCCACTTCCATCCTGGAATTTCTAAAGGTTGTAATAGTCCAGCCAATTTCTGCTGATCGCTTTTAACTAGCTGACAAGTGGAGCATCTGCTAACATATAATGAAATATCTCTTTTCAACGCCTTCCACCAGAATGTGCGCTTGATGTCGTTATACATTTTGCTCACACTGGGATGGATACTTAATTTGGACTTGTGGCATTCATCAAGTACTTCCCTTCTGAGCTCAGGAATTCCTGGCACACAAATTCGCCCTCGTAATCTTAGGACCCCTTGGCTATCAAGGCTAAAATCTGAGGGTTTTCCTTCTCGGATCCGCTGGCTAATCCTTTTAATAAATTCATCGTCTTTCTGTAGAATAGTAATCTTATCTTCTAAGGAAGAAGTAATGATAAAACTGGCAATGATTTCATTCTTTCTACTGAGCGCATCTGCTACAACATTGGCTTTCCCTGGAGTGTATAGAATTTCAAAATCATATGCTGCAAGGAATTCTAACCAACGCTGTTGTCTCAAGTTTAGATCTTTCTGAGTGAATAGATATTTCAAGGATCGATGATCGGTAAATAGTTCGAACTTCTCGCCCAATAAATAATGCCTCCAGATTCTTAAAGCAAACACGATAGCTAATAACTCAAGATCATGAGTTGCATAGTTTCTTTCATGCGGCTTCAGCTGACGGCTGGCATAAGCGACCACTTGGCCTTTTTGCATTAGTACTGCGCCTAGCCCTCTAATAGAAGTGTCTGTCCATACAGTCAAGTCTTGGTTGCCTTCTATAATTGTTAATACTGGAGTAGTTGTCAATTTCAGTTTCAGCTCCTGGAAAGCTTCTTCACATTCGGGAGTCCATTTGAATTTCTCATGCTTCTTTGTAAGCTTTGTCAATACACCAGATATCTTTGAAAAATCCTGAATGAATTTCCGATAGTAACTAGCCAACCCAAGGAAACTTCGAACTTCTGTGGGGGTAGTAGGTTGTTTCCGGTTCTGAATCGCTGTAATTTTGCTTGGATCTATAGCAATCCCATCTTTTGATACGACATGGCCTAGGAACTTAACTTCATCCTACCAGAAGACACACTTAGAAAATTTAGCTTTCAAGACATTTCTCCTTAGAATTTTCAACACTTGTTCTAAATGTTTTGCGTGCTCGCCTTCCGACTTGGAGTAGATTAAAATGTCATCGATGAAGACTAGAACAAATTTATTCAATACACAATGGAACACTCTGTTCATAAGATCGACGAAGTATGCTGGAGCGTTACACAAGCCAAACGGCATTACTAACCATTCGTAGAATAAATCGGGACCCCTGAAGGCTGTCAAAGGAATACAGTTTTCGGATATACGCAATTGGTGGAAACCTGTAGCTAGGTCCATTCTGGAGAATACTGTTGCTCCATTTAATTGATCTAACAGATCATCTATACGTGGCAAGGGATATTTGTTCTTCAGTGTCTGCTTATTGAGATCTCGGTAATCAACACAAAGTCTTAGAGTACCGTCTGATTTCGGGACAAATACTACTGCTGCTCCCCAAGCTGAGAAGCTTGGTCTGATCAGACCTTTCCAAAGCAATTCTCGGGTTTGACTACCTAACTCTTCTTTTTCTTTCGGGGCCATTCTCCTAATTGGATGTACTACTGGTCAGGCGTTAGGAATTAGATCTATTCTAAATTCAATTTCTCTTTGCGGCGGTAAGTTTTCTACTTCTTCAAACACATTCGCATAGTTTTTAACGACCGGTATCTTTTCTAATGAAGGGGGAGTAACTTCTAAAGAAGACCAAAATTCTGTTATATTAATTTCTGAGCCATGGCATGGTATACCTATAGGTCCAAGCTTCGTTTTGACTTTAACGATTCGTTCGGCACATCTAACTTTAGCCTTATATTTGGTTAACCATTCCAAACCGAGAATAACATCGAATTCTAATAAATTCATGACGATTAACCTATGAGGAAACTTGTAGAAAGAATAGGAGATAGGCACTCTGTAGTACGAACTGAGACTAACAGAACCTCCTATCGGGTTTCGAACTTTAATTGGTTCTTTAAGCTTCCTTGGATTCAATTTTAACTTGTGAACAATGTTACCAGAAATGAAGCTACGTGATGCACCAGTATCAAAAAGTACAGAAACAGGAATATTTTTAATGGTAAGGGTACCTCCCAAGACGTTGGGTTTACCTGATCCATCGGTGATAACTGGCGGGGTCTCCCCGTCATACACATGAGCCACTTGTGCATTCTGCTTCAGAGGACAATTCCTGCTATAGTGCCCCTTCTTATGGCAGTTGTAGCATTTGGCTGAGTCTGGATTTGCCTTTGGTTTCCTCGAGGCTTTGCACACATTAGAAAAATGTCCTGGCTTCCCGTAGTTGTAGCAATTCGCTTTCGGTATCTTCCCAGGTTTCTGAGTAGCGGCCGCTGTAATGCTAGACTCTGGCTGTTCTGCTGAAGCCTTGCGCTTATTTCCAGCTTTGCTTTTGGCGCGGTCTTGGTTGGCGTGTCTTCCATCAATATCTACATAATTGCAAGCCATTTCTACCAATTCTGTGAAGGAGAGTTTGATGTTGCTCATGGCTCTGTCATGGTACTTGCGCTTTAGCCCAAATATAAACCTCTTGTTCTTAGCTTTGTTAGTCATAATAAGCTCTGGAGCATAGCACGACAACTGAGTGAATTTATTGAGGTAATCTTGAATAGAGAGATCTCCCTGCTGGAGATTAGCAAACTGCTCTCGCATCCTCTCTAAGGCCTGTTCAGGTACAAACTTCTCGTTGAACATGGTCTTAAATTGCTCCCAGGTCCTGACAGTACCTGCTGCATCCTCTGAGGTGATGGTATCCCACCACAACTCTGCTTCCTCCTGTAGGAGCCAAATACCTAGTCGTGCTTTGTTGTTGGTTCCCAAACCCATGCCTTCAAAGATCTTTTCACAGGTCTTCAACCAAGCTATAGCCTCTGTCACTGTACCAGTGCCAGAAAAGGGTTTTCCCCCCAGGTTCCTATACCTCTTCGCTACTCTGTCTAGCTCAAAGTCCTGGGGTGCTGGTGGCTGAACAATAGGGCCTTCCACAACTACGGGGATATTCCCCCGTCCTCCTGCTACTCCTGCTCGGCCTCCACGGCCTCCTCTAGCTGCTGCTGCTCGTGTAGCCATCAGAGAGAATACTGTATAAGCAAGAAAAGAGTCAAGCTCACAGATTTGATAATTTTCATATATGATAAAGCAGGGAACATAAGGAAAGGTAATGATGTACTGATCAAATTGTTTTGCTAATCTGCTTAGCTCATTCTAGGACATTGCTAATCCTATCTCTAATGAGCTACTCGTCTTAGAACACTACTGATTCTATGCTGACGAGGTGTTTAATGTGTTAGATCCCGGAGCTAAGGTTAACCAAAGCTCTGATACCAACTGTGACGATCCCAAAATCCGAGGTGCGGTATTAAGGATAATCATTGGAATATAACACATTAATCATCATAGCAGAGTACAGATAATAGCAAAAAAAAAAATATAATAATTTTACATGGATATGACAGCGGAATCACAACATGTAACAACATCAGAATAGCACAGCGTAGGATATAACTTAGTAAATAAAAAAGGGAAGTGATCAGTCATCATCACCAGAGGCGGAATACATACATGCAGTGAGACATAATAAGGGTATCAGTCTACATCGCCGAAGGCGGTACATATACATACGAGAATAAACACTGAAAGTAAAGCAGTCTGCATCGCCAGTGGCGGAATCATAATATAAGTACAATAATGGCGGAAAATGTCAAAGTCATCTCTGTGAAGTCAGCCTCGCCATGAGCCAAAATGCGCTCTATGCAACAGTGCAGAGCCAAAAACAACCTGTCACCTATGAACTAGGCTGCCCGTGTGAAAATAAGGGCACCCGCGTTTGCAAAGTGAAACAAACAACGAGTCAGTCATGGGGATTGGTATGAGGAATCTATTTAACAGTTTAAACAACAGTAATAATCAAATCATAGGACCACGCCACTTTCGCGGAACGGGTTTACTCCTGTGATTGCTAGTACATTTAAAACAAAGTAAATTCTTTAAAACAACGCAATGCTTTTTAAAAGAATGAAGCCATTATAAGACTCAAGTCCCATCATACAATGCAACGCAAGCCAGAGGATAGAGTTTTACCTTATAATTGCCAAATATGCTTGATAGGTATAAAGCAAAATCAATTGATATTATTACTAGTGCATATATGTTTCAAAAATGAATAGCATCATAAATATCAATCATAGGCGACATGAGCGTCCCATGCCACTATGTCGCCATATATAAGTTACAATCGAATCCGTTATCTCGTATTGGAAATTGGATTTCCGTCATGAGTCGAGGCAAGGGGCAAGCTCCTCTCCGCTTCGAGACATTCTAGCAAATGCCTCAGGACTACACACTCTGGGTAACCCTGGATCCTCCAAGGCCGGTCCTCTCTTACGTTTGAGGATTAGTTATTCCTGAACACACGTTTCCCGGTCCTTACAGACCTATAATCGCGGCGCCTCGCATTCCAACAACCACATAGGTGAAAAATAGATATAAATGTCAGGGCTGGTAAGTCACTGACACCACCATAGCTAGAAAGAAACGTCATGCACTCCTTGGAACCTTATCCCGTTTTTGACTCATACCGAGGTGTGAGGCTCGCGAATCCACGCTATACACAAAGCCAGGCTATGTAGGCCGTGCTTTGATCATCAACCACAAGGCTTTGCTTTTGCAACAGAAGCCTTGATCACAGCGTCTTGGCATGCCACATAGGCAATCCACTCCATACGATTGATTTCTATTGATATATAACCTCTGAGCTCGTACGTCTCAGAGAAGGGCGTTAAGCAAAAGAATAAATTCTCCGCCGCCAAACAGATATATATATAACAGAGATCAATCAGTATAGAACAAAATCCAATGTCAGACACACAGTCCATTTACAAGTCCGTTCTGGGTCTGAACGAAACCGGAGGCGTCAAATTCCTTGTATATCCGTCCAATCAACGCATACGTTCAGACGGCTACTACTTCCGTCCCTTCCCGGTAGCTACTCCGGTCAAGAACCTCAGCAGCGCCCATCCAACCGATACGAAGATCGTCGGTCTTGAATCGTCTTTGCATTTCCAATTCGAATCGCTCGATTAATTATTTGAAATGAGGGTTAGCTCGGCCTTTTCAAATAATTTACGTAATTAGAATTCAAATCAATTCTTTCTATGGTTATATTATTCGACATCCATATTTCAGTTCTTTAGTGTTATTTTCGTGTCAAACACATACAACCATCAAATAACAAACAGATCAAGCCAAATTAGTTTATTTCCAATCTATGTTGCTTATAATATTTTATAACGATTTTTCGCCATTTTTATTTATTTAAAAATGGCCATATTTAATTAAACAACGTTTCAGGTCGTGCCGTGGCACTAGCGCTGTTTTTCCTCTAATTTGTTTTACACATATCGGAAAATCTAACCGTTGGATTTCTACGAAGTCTATATCAGTAGTAAGGTATTCCCAAAGCGAACCCAACGGTTCTAGTTTCGTGAAAATCCGACGGTCGGATCTTCCACACTAGTCGTTTGAAGTTACGGTTTCAAAATTCGAACTGCAGCGTCGTTATTCGATTTAATTTAATTATATTTATATATAAATATAAATGATTCTGGCGCTGTTTTCCTTCAGATTTGAATTAAACATTCCGGACAATCCAACCGTTCGATTTTTACAAGGTTGGTGCCGTTGGGAAGATATTTCTAAGGCGAACCCAGCGGTTGCGGTTTCGGGAAAATCCGATGGTCGGATTTCTCGTACTAATCGTTTCAAATTACGATTCCGAAACACGAACTGCACGGCTTCGATTCCTTTTAATTATATTTATATTTATATATATAAATATAGTTCATTCTATAATTTCGAATATAGTTTATTCTATATTTTCAACTTCGTTTTCACTTCAAATATTTCACTAGCGCCTTAATATTTCGAATTTTTTTTCCATAACCTCCTTTGTACGGGGAGGGGTTTGGAAATTTATTGGGCCGTGTTAGGTACCCAATAAATGCTAAAAAGCATCCACATATTTATAGTCATATATTCTGGTGTTTACGGGGGAGTATGTATAGATAATCACTCCAGAGAATAAATTCTCGTCACCGCGTTTCCGTGTGGAAATAAATAGTCCATGTGCCGTATCTAATAACAAGAGAGACGTGATTATTGTCAACTCTATACCCGTGTGGGGTTTTTATTAATTTGGCAATTTATCGTTATATTTTATATAGTCCATATCAGTCATCAGTTCAACCTGTAGTATATAATCATCGCCATACAAGCCTCTCGCTTGTATGGTAAATCTTCCACCTCGTCACACAAGCTCCAATTGCTTATGTGGAATATGATGAAGTATGCCTATCATCAAGAAGTATGCAATGTAGTGTAGTTCAAAATTAATTGTTACTATCTTATGGCGTTGTTTATTATTTCACACAGAATAACCAGCACTCCGCATCCAATGGCATTCACAGGAGTTGATATAAAAATAAAATTGCGTAGCCAACTCATCAAGGCTTACCTATTTGTCGGGCACGCAAATAATTTCTTTACTCTACAGCTAATGTAACGACCCGGATTTTTAGCGACTTTGGTTATCGACATAAGAACGATGTCGATAACCAAACCATCGAAAAATCCTGGTAATTAGTGAAAGAAATTAGAGGGTGAGGAAAGATAAGATAGAAACTTAGAATAGAAGAAGAAGAAGAAGAACACAACATCAGAGTAACACGAATCTCACAGCGGAACGAATAAATATATTTCATAACATAACTTTGAAATACAAATCTGTACTTGAATATACATATCATTATCAAAGTACAACACTTACAACACAGCGGAAATAACTATAGCTATATGATCCTGAAGCCTCCTGCTCCAGCTCTTCAATGTATCTGTAAATCCCGACTACTTGACTGCCCGTACAAATTTAGGCACCCAAGAGTTTAGGGAAAACAACAAAGTAAACTCTGGGTCAGTCATGGGACTGGTGTGAGTAAAACAGTTAAAAACAGTTGAACAAGTAAACGATATATCATAAGACCACGCCGCATAACGGAACGGGTTTTTCCCTTATGAGAATCCAAATATCTTTATATAAAAAACCTTTTGATATTATAATAATGTCTATCAACCATAGTATATATATAATCATCTAGCAGAAACGCTTCCATCTCACGTTCTACATATATAGTATACAATCAAAACCGCAAGCACGTATTGGGTAATGGATTTCCAACTATGACAAGGTATGGAACCACCTTTCGCTAATGTACCTCTAGAGAGGAATACACTGGGTTCAACAAGAACATCTTGCAACCCGGCCACACATGACCGACCACTCATTTCGCTTGAGTGTATCGAATGTATATCACCAACAGTTGGGATCAGCAACCATTTCCCGAATGGGACAGCATCAACAATAGATTTTTAGAAGTAAATGAAACTCTAGATCAGGTGATTATACACCCTACTTCGGTGCGACCGACTTAGCCATGCTGCCTGCCCGATTTCTGTCATTTACCGGATGATGAGGCTAGAAGCTACGCTTTAACATCACATCAGATTTACTTTGAATGCCACATCATCAAATCCATCAAATCACCGATTGAAGTCCTCAACAGTACATTACGTGTTAGCTAAAAGAAGTTTCCTTCTCCGCTTCCACTCTTGGTACGGTTGAAGAAATCAATGTACGTGACCTTTCTGAAAATACTCTGTCAGACATTCATCCGTACAAGTCACCCAGGAACAGGATGAACTGAAAGTACAATTTCTATAAATAGAAAAAGTCCGTGCACTCTACTCCGTCTTCGATTATCTTTATATAATCTGATTCGCACGCTACTGCCGATATGGAGTGGTTCTTCAGATAATAATCCAACCGGTCTCTCCATATTGACAACGATGGTCAAAACTCCGATAGTCTGTGATTTAACTATCGAATAAAAACAAGTGTTTCGATAGTCGATGATTTAACTATCGAAGAAAACAAGTGTTCATCCAAACATTCAAAAATCAGTGAGCCTCTAATTAATATTCTATTAATTAAATCACTTCTCTATTTCTTTATCAATATTTGTTAACCAAATATTTTTAATAACCATATTGGCCTTTTACGTTATTTGGAAAACATTTCCGAATATCGCCTTCTTTATTTTCTATATTAGGAAATATTCATTATTCTATTTCCAAGCTTTGCACATATTTGGGTTAAAACAGATGTTGTGTAAAACATCGTTACGACAACCCAAATACAGTATTTAACTAATTCTTATTCCACATTGATCTTCGAGCCTGAATCTTGCTACTTATCGGTATATCATGAAATCAACCAAGTTGGGGTATAATTACCTCTCAGACCTTGACTGAATAACATTTAACGTCAAAACAGACAAGACTACTTACTCGAATAATCAATACCATACAACTGATTATTCACCTTTAAACACATATACATTTTCTCTTTCTATTCCTACGAGAGTTTATTCTATACTTCCTTTTTTATTATACTATTCTATTTCTAAGTTCGTTTCCTTATCGACTTTTATATATTTTGATATGTTAATTTCTAACTATCAAATTATCTTAAAAATATTCTATCTCCTTAAATTCCCGGAAAAATTCGCCATAACCTCCTTTGTACCGGGAGCATCGGGAAATTTCAAATAGCTTTCCCGGTCCTTCTCATCTCAAAAAGAAAAAGAAAAAGCCAAGCGGCTAGCCGATACGGCGCATAAAATCTCATATATGAATTAAATACGTACCTTTTTGTCGGGCATTCTATCTATTTCACTTCTATACTTTATTCCATACCTGTCTCCTGTATGTCTATACCTGTCCAATCTATTTTAACTATACCAATCGTTTTAACTAAATTTGTTAATTAAATCCGTTAATTAACTTCTTAGTCTAATCCACTTCTATTTATCCAAATCTATTGATTATAAATCTCATTTGAATTTCTATATTCAAATTCCATTTGAAATACTATATTCAAATTCTATAGTTAAACTCCATTTGAATTCTATTATTCAAATTCTATTTCAATTCCTTATATTCAAAGTCCATTTGAATTTTCTGCATTATTTATAAACAACGTTTATAACTTCAATTCAAATCCCACCTTTCCATTTATAAACAACGTTTATAAATTCAATTCAAATCCCATATTTTCATTTATAAACAACGTTTATAAACTCGATTCAAATCCCATATTTTCATTTATAAACAACGTTTTCGATTCAAATCCCATATTTTCATTTATAAACAACGTTTATAAACTCGATTCAAATCCCATATTTTCATTTATAAACAACGTTTATAAACTCGATTCAAATCCCATATTTTCATTTATAAACAATGTTTATAAATTCGATTCAAATCTCATATTTTCATTTATAAACAACGTTTATAAATTCAATTTCTTGTTTTATATACCTTCAAAACAAGTTAATATTTTCTATAGTTTTATTTAAAAATTCAAATTCTATTTATAAAAATAGAATTTCCTTTTTAAATATCAAATACCCCTTTTGATGTTTTTATGAATCAATATTCAAGCCCCAGGGATATTTTCAACAATCAAATCAACCAATTTTCAATCATTTGATTTTTAACACATCATATAGGAATATATATGAAATCAAACAAACAACAAACAGATAATATATTTTTGAGGAATCCAGTTGGATTCCTCCAACCTGTTTTCCTGCATCCACAGACGTTAGCACATAAATAATACCTATCCTGCTTCGAGGCAGGATATCGCGGTATGAAGGTCATCCACTATCATAGCGTGGGGCGTATAGGGTAATCATCCGCTATGAAACTACGGGCATCCGCTAATGGTACTGCGGGAATCCAACCAATCAATCAATCCAATATATATATAATAGTTCTAAATAACTAATATATTTAAATCAACCAAACAGTATTCAAACAAGCAACAATAATTATTTTTAATAACTAAAAATATTTCTAATTTAAGCGGTGAGTGAGATTTACTCACCAGGGTTATTAATTCGTCGAATATCCTGTAACTTTTCATATCGTTGTCCATGAATCTCCTCGAATGAATTCGCACCTGCGGTAAATTTTATTTTAAATCTACCGATTAAATGTTTATTTATTTAAATTAACTATTTAAATAAATAAATTACTTTCCTATATTTTTCTTCTTTTAGTGGTTACTAAATTAATTCTAACTTAACTAATTTAGACAAACCTATGTATTTTTAAATCACTAAATTAATTAAAGTATTTAATTGAAATTACCTTAATCTCATTGTTTGCCTTATCTTCCACCAGAACATGTTTGAACACACCTCCTTTCAAACCATACACGAGCATCTCTACCCCCTGACGAGATTGATGCCCCTACCAGTCAAGTACCACTTCACAACATACAGCAACTTTACCATGTCGAGCTCCAATATCCCAAAACACATCGTACTGCAACTTCCGAGTGTCGAACCACCATTATCGACGACTGCTGCTCCCCAAGCCGCACCATATTTTCACCAAAACATAGGTTGAACTCCCCCTAATTCCAACTGTCGAATAGCAGCTGTCCCAGTACATCATCAATCCATTTGAACCCCACTAAATCGAACTGTTGAACACTCCATTTCAGCCCATTTCAACATTTTACACTTAGCACCACTCTAGATCAGTAATTCGAACCTCCACTCCAGTTATCCTCATCATCAACGAACTGCACCTGCTCAGAACGCTCAAACCAGTATCGCAACCCATCACCTGACTCCGGTACTTCGTCTTCTACCTAAAATCGCAAGCACCATAAATCCCATCCTCCAACTCCAGTTCATCGTCTCTGGCTTTCGCACTCCTCACCATTTCAGATCGCCTCCCCTGTCTTTCTGCTTATCGCGACCACTCATTTCCAAAGCCAAGCCGAACCCCAATCCAACCCATCCTTCACATCGAACTCCCACCAGATTTCAATCGATACCAGTATCGCACCATCGTGACCCTCCTGAAACAGCAGACCATTGGAAACACCCTTCTCCCAAGTCGCCAGTACGCTTCCACGAAATGTCGAGCTTCTGCAAATCGGTCGAGGTTTAAATGGGGGACTTGATTTCGATTTTAAACGAAAAGGGAGCGGTGGCCATTTCTAATTCATTTTGAAGCTTCTGTTTGAATCGAAAAGGGGAAGGGTTGGCTGTTGATTTTATAAAAGGGAGGTGCGGCTATACAATGAACAACAGGGCCTTATTTGTGTGGAGTTAGAGAGCTCACCGTCTTTTGTTGATGTCCACAAAAGAGAAGGAGGAAATTTTATTTTTGTTTTATTTTAATTTAATTAGCTTTTAAAATCCGCTGTCTTTTCAATTAAAATACCCCAAAATCCCGAACTCCTTTCTGAACCCAACGACTGTCAAATCTAGGGTAATACCCATATTCCGGACACACTGGGATAGGTCACAAAGTCCAATTTGATCATCTGTAGTAGATATTAATTTAAATCGATATAAATTATATTTCAAACCATTAAATTCTTCGATAATAATATTATTATTATTATCGTTTATATTCGAATTAGAATTTCCACAGATCATCTGAATTATCTTGATTCAGTTCTAACTTCGAATTCATTTATTTATTGTTTTTTTTTTCGTATTCGTCAATTTAATATATTCAATATTAAATCGAAATTTGATTAGTAAACTAATAACATAATATAAAATTCCATTTATATTATCCCCCAATATTTAATTTAAATATTAAATATTCAAAAATTAACCTATAAGGATCCGGGTCATTACAGCTAATCCATTTTCCCTGTTCAACACATGTATATATATGCAGAACAAAGCTAATAGTAATATTTCTAGCAAACTATTATTTATTTTGACACGTGTGTATTTTTATCAAAGCGTATATATGATAAAAGAAATATTTTTATCATCAAAAATATTTATTCAACATGTGAATGTTTTTAACACTTCATATTAACAATAAAGAAGTAGTTTTTATTGTCTATTCATTTTATTTTGAAATACGATAACATCCAACACATGAATTTCAATTCAACACATGGATATTTTCTATAGTTTGAATATATATATATATATATATAAATGTGATTTTTATCGCTAAAGCTAATTGTTTAAATTCAAATAATATTCAACACATGAATTTCGATTCAACGAATGAATTTCAACTCAACACATGAATATTCTCTATAGTTTGTATATATATAAAAATGTGATTTTTATCGCTAAAGCTATTTGTTTAAATTCAAATAATATTCAACACATGAATTTCAACTCAACGAATGAATTTCAACTCAACACATGAATATTCTTTATAGTTCGTGTATATATAAAAATGTGATTTTTATCGCTAAAGCTATGTGTTTAAATTCAAATAATATTCAACACATGAATTTCAACTCAACGAATGAATTTCAACTCAACACATGAATATTGGTTTCAATATATGTAATTTATTTCAACGAATGAAAATTATTCTAACACATGAATATTTCAGAAAATTTCGGCAGCATAACGGCAAGGTAGTTAAAACCGGGACCGTCCCTAGTACGACTCCTCGCTCTACCTTAAAACCTCGCGGTTTTTGACAATGGGGATCATGCATCTAGTTCGCACGCAGGTGGCATGTTTTATTTTCAATTACACAATCCTATTCTAATTTTTTTCAACCACAAGAGGGTATTTTTCAACCACAAAGGTATTTTTCAACCACAAAGGTATTTTTCAACCACAATATCAACCACAAACAATTATTTCCAACCATTCGTCATGCCATATAATATCACGTCAATCACAAGCAATAAATATCGTCCATGGTCTATGGACGAGGGGAGTGTATATATATATATATATATATATATATATATATTATTTCTATAATTCACTTGCATTTCATCACAATTCAAAGCATATATGTTTCATACAACGCTTGTATAATTTATACATCGCTAATATAACTTATACAACACATGTACATGAGGTATACAATGCGTATATAATTTACACTTCTCTTATATAATTTATACAACGCGATTCCATTCACACAATTTAGTTTAGATTCCTCACATTGGTTTTTGCAGTGCTAAAAATCGTAGGAAGATCAGAAAAATCCGCGGCTTCTTCTAGATGGTAGAGAGCCTCCTTGCGGTCATGGTGTCTCCTGTTTCATCGAATTTCGTTAACTAACGAAAAAGATATTATTTTTCAAAGTTTTGCAACGCTTAAAAGTGTTATTTTCATTTCAGAATTTCGAAGCAGAAAGGTTTTTAATCCTTCAAAACTAGGTTTTGATTTTAAAATCAAACCGTACCTTGTTGCTCCGATCAGACCCTGCGACGTTGAAGGGCTACGAACCAGCTCTCGATCGATGGTGGTGGCGGCAGACTCGGCGGCTCCAGCAGGTCATGATGGCGCTCCAAAGGGGCTGACTTCCTCCTGGGAATTCGACGCGAATAAGCAAGGGTCTTCGACGAGGCTTGTTCTGATTTGAAGAGGGGAGGGAGGCGATCAGAATCTTCAACTGGAGGTGGCGACGAAACTGGCTGTGGTGGCGGGAAAATCGATGGGAAGGTTCGAGCTCGACGAACTGTCGATATCGCCTGGCGGCTAGGGTTTTCGTGTTTTTATTATTATTATTTTTTTTGAAAGGAAAAATCCTATTGGTCGAGGCTTTATAGGAAATTTTAAATAGTGTTTTTACAAATGAACTCGAAATCAAACCCAACGACTGTCGTTCCTAGCTAAATACCCCCATTCCGGACACAATGGGATATGTTTCGTTGGCCAATTTGACTGTTACAGTCAGTTATTTTTCAAATTAAAATATAAAACATTCAATATTTGATTTGAACGTACATTTCAATTTGCCAGGGCCACAAACTGAATCGAAAAATTCCAGAAAAATAAATCTAGCTTTGTTTTGACGATACAGTCCTAACAAAACCAGTTTCGTCGAATTCTGAGCTCGTTTGAAAAATGGCCATTTTTAGGTCGACCCATTTTAACAGAAATTGACCAATCACATTTTCTTTTGCCCCGCTCACATACTAGCTTCAAAAATTATGAAATTTGAAACCTAGTAATAGTTTGACATCCCGGACCCAACAAAAGTGGTTTCGTCGAATTCCGAGGTCGTATGCAAAATATCTATTTTCCAGGGCTATATATGCTATATAGCGACCTTTCTGAAAATTCATTCGGCCATAACTTTTGATTCCTGTTATGAAACTTCGATTTTTCAGATTCGTTAGAAAGGTATTCATAAACAGATTTAAATATTTTCAGTTTCGCTAAAATCCGTTATACTTTCCATCCGGTACAGTCAGACAAAGTTTGTATTCAAAATTTCAAACTGCCTTACTATTCCTAATTCTTTATTTTATTGAAATATGCTATTTCAATTGTTCAAATTCTTTGGTAATAACCAACTTAAAAAAAATTTAGATTGGTCGCATTTTCCGGGTTATTACAGCATACTTTGATATGTAACGCTTATAACAATACAGAGTTGTTTTCAGATATTGAATCTGATCCCGGTCTCTCCGTATTGATGACGGAAAAATGGTCAAAAACTTCGATAGTCGATGATTTAACTATCAAAGAAAAATAAGTGTACAACCAACGATTTATTTCCAGGTAGGAATTCGATCGATCAATCATCACTCAACATTGGCCCCTTTAAATCAATTCCTTATTCCATTATTAATTCCAAATCCCCATCTTTCTTATCTTTTCAAAACTCGATCGTCTCTCTCGATTCTTGGAAATATTTCCAATATTCTAATTTCTTTATTCAAGAACATGTCTCTTATTTTATTTGGGGAAAACATTTCCAATTCTTTTTAAATTAACGCGATGTTATAACACATCGTTATTATAACTCAACCCACTAATCATTTGTTAGCTAACCATATTACTTCCAAGTTTCACCATCGAACCTTAACCATTCCTCCATCGATCATGAAGTCAATCAAGTTGGGGTAGAATTACCTCTCAGACCTTAATTGAACCACATTCTCAACTTTGAAATAGTCAAAGCTCACGACTTTAAACCAATTATCGCTTACACGTCTTTCGGATCCAATCTAAGACACTCTTCCTTCACGGAAAAACTTTATTTATAACGATAGTGTTATAATCGCTATGTCCAAATATTTGATTTATAAAGCATTGCTTTTACCAACAGCGTTACAATCGCTGTTTAGAATTATAGAACACTTATTATAACAATAGCGTTAAGATCGCTACAAAACAGTTATTATAACGGCAGCGTTAAAAATTTTTTATTTAAAATATTTGGTTTACAAAAATGCAACTTGTATTTATTTATTTCAATTAAATAAATTAATATGTAAATAAATAAATAATGATTAAATTTGATTCAAACGGAAAGTAAAATAACTACTTCCCTAAATTCGATAAAATCGAATTCCAATAAATAACTCACTCTCGAATAATCTATATTCGACTTATATTCCGAACTTCGGAATTTATCTACCATTTCAAGTTGATTCAAAATCTAAATTCACTTTTGAATTCATGCTTTCCAAATCCTTACCAAATTCCCTTATAACCATTCCACTTTACAAAACATAATTCACTTTATATTTCCCCCTTTTTGGAGTAAAACAAGTCGTTTCCCTTTTAACATTCATCCATTTCCCTTTTTTAATCAAACTCCAATTTGAAATCATATTTCAAATCTAAATTACCTTTATAGATATTTTATTTGCAAAATACCTGGTTTAAGCCATTATTCACTTTAATCGTGAATATATTTCCTTTATATACCATTTGATTCATATTTATAAAAATATCTTAAACCCAATTTTTATTTATAACTTCTATTCGGAATTATTTATATAAGTCTTATTTCCTTTATTTTTCAATCATATAAAATCTCATTTAAAATCTCCTTAATAATTGCTAAGTTTAATCTCATTCCAAATATTGGTTTCAAAAACCCTTTTCCACTTTTTCCATATAAGTTCAAATTTGAATTTATATTTTTAATTTATCTAATGATAAATAATCCACGTAATTTATATTCTCGTTGATAAACAAATTCTTGTTTTCTCCACTAACATGTTTTTAATTTCAACTCTATTACATTTCTATTTTTGAAATAAATTTCCCTTTTTAAAACTCAAATTTAATTTTCTATATTCGAAAATATTTTACGGTATCTAAAATACCAAGTTTCTAGGGCCAGGGTCAACCAACACACAAAGTCAATCACTTACTATATAAATCACACCACGCATCAAAATCAAGGAAAAACAGTAATATAAATATTGAGGAACCCAGTTGGGTCTCTCCAACCTGTTTCGCTGCATCCACAGATGTTAGTTAACATCAGTAATATTATTTCACATCAATATGAAATGTCAGAACTAATAACCGATCAACCATGTAATCATATCAACCAATTTTATCAACTATTCAACCAAGCAACCATCACACAGTATAAATAAATTTAAAAACTCCTTTTTATAAAAATATAAATGAGTCAGAGTTAGTGAGTTTACTCACCTTGGTCGTTGATTCGTTGAATAACGATTTTCGTTCCATAGATCGGTTCTGGCGTTTTATTTTGCCTAAAATTCAAACGAGCTCCACACCACTCCAGACTAGATCCATTGTGTAGCTAGTGATCATACGATCCAACGCTACAGACAGCTCTCAAATATGATAACGTATTAGGGAGTTATATATTTTATAAGTCTGTAAACATTTAAAAGAGTCATTAACACCTATCTAAATATTTTAATTACGTTACCGTAATTAAATCATTAACGAATATTTTGACCGTTGTACTTAATCGAATGGGTTAAACTAATGTGTTCTGTTTGTAGTATGAATATAACATCGGAAATTTGTCAGTCATACGGTATGGTGTATGTGATATTAGCATGTTTAAAAGTTAATTACTCTAGAAAGAAATCTAATTAACTAATTATTAATGAACCATCTAACCATGTTTTCATGTGCCTGCACTACTTTTAACTAAAGTTGGGCCTTACCGGTTGATGACAGCCTACACGCAACATACTTAACCCGCCCCTTCCTCCAAACAAACAACCCAGCTCCAAACAGTCCTCCTCCTTCACTTCCGCGTTCTGCAATCTGAAACCAACCTCCAACTCCCCTTTTACCTCGTCGTTTACTCCTCTATTTCATCCATCCATCTCCAAAATAAACAATTCGCACCCCAATTCCCCTAAGACCACCGAACCCACACAGTACCATGGTTTTCATCTTCTTTCCCTCACTTCCGAGAACTTCGATCAGACCCAATGTAAGCTGGCGCCGACCATTTCTCCTCCCAGATCCGACCATACATCGCCAAAACCCGTTCATAAATTAAAAAGTTAACCCCACATAAAATTGTCGCACGCCCCACCGTGTATATGAAGCGGAAGATGCCTTCACAATGGTTCAAACGGATGTAAGAACGTGCGATTTCATTTCGTAATTAGATTTGTTGTTGCCACAAAGGGCTTTGGTCTACTGAATCCACAAGAAATGGTGGTTGTGTATGTGTATTTATATGGATGAACTCCTTGGCGTGCAAGGAAATGAGGGTACGCATAGGATGACCAATAGTTTTTAGGGTATGTTGGAGTCCCGATATTTTCCATGTGCGTTTCATTAATTTCTTTACTGTTTGGGACAGCGTTGGTTTTTATGTTGATATCAACAGGTAGGGTGCAGCTCAATATCTTTATATGAGCTTAGCTTGATTTGTTTTTAGATATAATTTTATATTGGCTGCAGTTTGATTTTGATTGGCGTGATCTTCTCATTCTACATCTACATACTGTACAGGCACCGTGATATAGGAGTCCGAGTTTACCATATAGGGATGCGGAAATGTCCAGCTAAGCACGTGGGATGGTGCCATGTACATGCGCAGACATGTTTGATCAAATGTAGGTCTGTGTTTTCTTTGTGCTGAAGTTTCTTAGCACATCATAGGACTGTGTATTCCTATGGGATAGCTTGCGTTTTCGTTTTAGAGGTGGAAGGTAGGTTTTGTTGTTGATTTGATTTTCTTCTTTATTCTATTTCTCAGTTTACTTTAGGGGTAAGGTATCTGTAAATAAGATGACAGTGTTTGGTTTTTGACAAACTCATTTACTACTTTTTATTTAAATAAAGGCCGAGAGTATACGTTATAAAGTGAACTGTCACTTCGTATCTTTCATTTTGATTATTGTTATTCTTATTTAACAAATCTTATTTATCCATACTACATAATACATATGCATGCTGACGAAGATATGGTAAGGTTTTCTAGAGATTTTTTTTTGTTTACAGAATCGGGTAGAAAATGAAAGATATGCTAGTTTTAAATAGAGGAGTACGCAGAGCAAACTTGCAGGTGAGCATCACCGTCAGCTAGTTACAAACTGTCAATGCATGGACAAACAGATGACAACAGTTTTATTTTTCTTCTGAAAGTTTGAAAGCTTATATATGGTTAGCTGAAAACAGTTAGGACAGACCGAAATCTTTATTGAGATTTCATAGAAGTTCTTACCAGAAAATAGGATCTTGCCATGTGCGTTAATTAATTTTCCTTCCAGCTTTTAGATGTGGGATTTGAAAATGTAGACTGTATGAAATGGCCAAGCCATGTACGTTTCTATTTCTTTACATAGTGAGTAACTTGTTTTAAAAGCTAGCATGTGGTGACAATACTTCTAGACAGAGACATCACGCAGGGATGATAATGCATGTGCATTTCTGAACAAACTAGGGTGGTATGAAGGCTTTAGGCATGTGTTGGTTTGTAGATTAGGGGGGTACGGCTTTTAGTAGCACAAGATTAAACTGGTATATCGCGATTTGATTCAGGGAAAATCTTTGAAAAATATACATTTCGTGTTGGTAGAAAATGTTACAGGGATCACATATGGTTTGTTTGCTACAGTTTAGATATTGGTGTATGTATATTAGAAAATATCGGTACCTTATTACCTTAAACTTCATTCACGTGCAAGCTGTTACGGAAAGAAATAAGAGTACGGTCGTGTCCAGCGAGGTACCATGATCCCAAAAATATAATAATATCGGTAGTTTAACTTATATTATGAAACCCCAAAATATTGATATAGGGTGCAAAATACTCTAAATAAAAAGGTGCGTATTTAATTAATTAAAAATTACAGTAAAATTCTAAAAATTAAATTATCACTACGTCTCAAAGGGCTTGTTCAAATTCAAGACCGATATTTAGATATATTTAAATAACTGTTACGGCTTATATACGATTTCACAGCGACTTTCTGAAAATTTGATTTGGACGTTATTCACAATATATAAGACGAAATCTCGATTTTTCACTTCCATTAGAAAGATATTGGTTAATAGATTCACACGTTTCTTATTTCATAGAAATCCGACTTATATTGGATTCTGTATATTCAATTGAAGTTCAAATCGTTAAAATACGAACTGCCGCGATATTTCGAGCTCGTTTTAAATTAAAATTATAAATTATACGTTAAAAATTATAAATTAAAATTATAAATTATACGGCTAAAAATCCTGGTCGTTACAGATGGAGTGGATCCCAAAGGTAAGAACTCCTCACTTTTATTTTATTTTCTAGTTAAAATATATACTAGGATATAGACGGTGCTTTGCAGCACCCAACACCCATCATCCACAGACCATGGATGACTTATTTTTTTGTTTTACTATGTTGTGAAAATTGATTATGTGATTTGGTATAAATATTTTTATAGTTAAAAATATTTTTCAGTTAAAAGTATAATTTTTAACGCGTATATGAATAAATAAATATTTATAAACAAATCGGACGATTTGTTTATGTACACACATTTGAGTGATATTGATTGGGACGATAAATTTTACACATCACCCAACTGCACAAATAAATTTGTATTCGTTGATTGAAATCCCACACGGGTATTGGGATGATATATGACATACACTAGTCCCAATAATTAGCTCTATGTCGATCGATTGATTGACAGGCTGCGTAAGCGGTGAATATTTATATTTAATGCTTATGCAGTGTAGAATGCACTCTGGATGATGGTTGAATGTGTTTGATTATTGTTGTGTACATGTGTTGTATGAAAATCCATATAATCACATTATATGGTAATTGACTGTGTCTGATTTCAGAAAGAATGAATATTTTAAAATAACTATTATTTTAAAATAATGAATATTTTAAAAATAATACTCAGTAAAAGATCAAAATTTGATTTTGATGTCCGATTTGGGATGAACATGAATATATTTAAATACATAAAGCCATGTTGATTAGATTGACGCCATTTTGAGGTGAACGATATTTATATCGATTTTATTCATTCTTATAATGAATATAGAAAAGGAATTGATTTCAAAATCAAATGTTTGAAAATACTATCATTTATATATCGTTGATATGGAATATTCAATTTTGATTTGAAATTGAATATGAAGTTGAAATCGTTTTGAAAACGAATTTAAAACGATTTATAAAATACGTTTTGACAGGAAATCGACAAAATAAATATAATATATATTATTTATATAATATAGTGGCATGAATAGAACGCGTCGCGCTGCGGCAGCTCGTGATTTTTGACCATTGACTTCGAATGGACATTACGGGAGACTCGACCGTCGGATTCTCCTAAAACCGAAACCGTTTGATTCGTATCATAAAGAGCTTTTTAATGAATACAAAATTTTGAAATCTAACGGTTAGATTTGGAATTATGTCCAAATCAAATTTGGAATAGGTCGTTGTAAGTGCAGTTCGATGATCGTTTATGGAAATCGATTGTACGGGCCTTGATAAAATTATTTAAAATATCAATAGTTTGTGTAAAATCATAATAAATGATTTGGGCTGAAAAATCCCATATTTGAAAAGATAAAAATATATTTTTATCAAAATGAACTAGTTATGAACTGAATTATAATCCAATATTTTAAATAAATAAATTGGATTTGAAATTGTTTTAAAAATAACCGGAATTTCCAATATATGATTTGGAATGGATTTAAATCAAAATAATCTTCGGAATATTTAGATATTAGATTCCATAATTAATGGAATGTGATTTGGGTTTGTCGTGAATGGTATCTTTAATAATACAGTTCTTAAACCTAATGGAGTTAAGAAAATTAGAAACTGACTGGAGATTAGTTAAGTTGAATGGTTTCCTGGGTATTGATTTGATGTTGGTTTCGGCCTTCGGGGTTAATACTTATGGAATTTTTCTCTTACTAATTTACGGTTAGAGACTGATGGAATGTGAATTGGGTTTGTTGTGAACTGCGTTTTTAACGACATTCGTTCTTTAACCCGATTTACAGTGAAATGTGATTTGGAATTATAATTTTTTTTATTAAGATTTAACAGGAAATTTCCAAAGTAAAGTTTTCCAATTTAATATATTAAATCGGAATTGAATGGAATTCGATTGATAATAATCGAAATGAAATTCTGTGGAGGAGGACTATTAATACATATGGAATTTAAAAGGATTTGTCGTTATTCCATTTATATTATTAGTCGGATACGGAAATTGATATCGATTACATTTATCGATTTGTTTTCCATGAAGATTCCATTGTTATTGGAATGAGATTTTGGGTTGTCTTGAATGGTATCTTTAATAATACTGTTCTTAGACCCAAAGGAATTAAGAAAATCAGAAACTGACCGGAGATTAGTTAAGTTGAATGGTTTCCTGGATAATGTTCTGATGTTGGTTTCGGCCTTCGGGGTCAATACTTAGGGAATTGTTCACTTGCTAATTTACGGTTAAAGGCTGATGGAATGGAATGTGATTTTGGGTTTATCGTGAACCGTGTTTTAAATGACATTGGTTATTTAACCCAGTTAAAGACTGGATATGATTTCCCAAGTTAAACAATCGTTAATATTGATTTTTGGGAAGATTAAAACCAAGTGGAGTTTTAATGCATTTTTTTTTGAAAGGCAGAATTATATTTCATATTCACAAGTACAAATTACAGAGTCACAACTATACAACTATACAGCTCGATTAACAAAAGAAAAACAAAATTACACTAATAAAAAGAAAACTGAACATAACTATTAAACTGAAGCAAATTTCTTCACCATCTTTTTGTAAATAACATTGAACAGTTCACTAGAATTATAAACAGCCCGACCAAAAGCTCTTCTATTTCTTTCCGACCATAATTCATAACAAAATGTCTTCAAAATCTTTAACAATGCTGTAGAATTACCTGTCTTCCACCTTGTAGCTTTATATACATTGAACCACTCAATTATACTATTATTAACAGGCCTATGAATGCCACCAACTGATAAGAGCCGTGACCATACTAAAAATGAATAGCTACATTCAAAAAACAGATGGGTATTTGACTCCTCAGTAGACGTGCACAACAAACAAATATTATCAGATACAGTACCAATTTTGAGAAGCTTTTCCTTTGTATTAATCATATTCGCCATGACCTTCCACAAATGCAAGTTTTCTTTAGCTGAAGAACCAGTATTCCATATCCTTTTTTACCACGGAAAAGTCTGTTTTACACCTTGCAACAATTTGTAAACCTATTTAACATTATGACTTTTGCCTCCCCAAAGAAGACCACTATCTCCACAAACACAGAAGCTTTCTGTGAGATCAGTCCAGAGAGCTCTAAGCCTTGCTGAACTTATGTAAGGTAAAATTAATTTTCCATCATGGATGTAATTATCAACAATAGCATTCTTAGCAATACCAAACTGAAGCCTCAAATTAAAATCAACTATTGAACTTAAAACCAAACTAGGCTTGACACTCAAGGAGAAAACCAGAAAGAAAGATTCTTAATAACCTTGTAATTACATTGAATGAAAGGAAAAAAGGAATCTCTTAATTTCAAAATATTGCGCCAACTCCAACTTGCATTTTGAGGAACAACCATTGCCCAAAATTTCTTGTTACCAATTAAATTCTTGATAACCCATTGAGATCATAAACTTTCTTCATGAGCAAACAGTTTATCTATATATGATGATATAGCTGATTTATTCCAAAGTGACAAGTTAGTAATACCCAAACCACCAATTTTTTTGATTCAAATAGCTTGGAAAAAGAAATAGGAATTAACCCTTTAGCATATGGATCCCCAAACCATAAAAACCTGTTTAGAGCCGATTCAACCATCTGTATTATTTTAATAGGTAATATATAATGTCGAGACCAGTAGGTTGTGAATGTCAGCGCTACAGACTGAACAATAACTAATCTTCCAGCTTGAGAGAGTTTACATGCCGGCCATTGCTGAAGCTTGGCAATGATTTTCTCAAATAAAGGAGTACAATTCGCTTTAGTAATGCGTGAGCTAATTAAAGGTCAACCCAAATAAGATGAATTCATAGGAAGCTCAACCAAACCAGAACTATCAATAATTTCCATCTTTCTAACTTCTGACAGACCAGCAACTAAAATATTTGATTTACCAATATTGATTTGAAGGCCGGAGATTGAATGAAACAATTGAAGGGTCTCTAAAACACTTTGAATATTATGAAATGATAGCTTGGTAAAAATAACTAAATCATCAACAAATAAAAGATGAGTTATCAATGGATGTTTGCATTTTAGATGCAGGTCTAAATTCTTATTCAAAACTTGTTCAGCTAGCAAGGCATTAAGTAATTCCATTACTATAATGAAAATCTAAGGAGAAGGATCACCTTGGCGAACTCCTTGAGAACCTTTAAAATAACCATGCAAACATCCCTTCCTATCAATAGAATAATGAGGTGAAGAGATCAATGAATGTATCCAAGCAATAAAAGGAATAGGAAAATTCGTTTTAATGCATTTTTAATTGGATTAAAATGATATCCAAAGGAGGATTAAAGAATAAATTTAAAGAATTTATCTTTGATAAAATTAATGGGAACCTTTCCCAAAGTATAAGAATATTTGAATAAAGGAATATTCTGGATTGGAATGAGGTGTATGTTGTGTTTTTATAGCACTTGTTTATTATATACGCGAGTTATTCAGAAAGACCGGGTTTATCCCATTCTAAATAACTGATTCGATGATGTGTCGAGGATGAAGACGGTGGTTGAAGACCAGAGGTCTTTACATTGTTTGGATGATTACTAATGTCTTGATTGGGCTGTACACCCAAGACAAGGTAATAAGTGGTGATCTCCCAGACGTACTTGGAGATCGACCGGATATGCGAGGGCCTCTTCCCTGTATTGGACATATAGGGGAGGAATAAGGTGCCTCCAGTTTCGTTCAGACCCAGAAAGAACTTGTAAATGGATGTGTGTCTGACATCGGATTTCATTCTGTGTGATTGATTGACATCGGTTGCATAGCGTGAATTGCCTGTGTGGCATACTGAGATGCAAATGATCAAGGCTTCTGTTGAAAAGCAGAGTCTTGTGGTTGATGATCAAAGCACGGCTTTAATATAGCATAGCTTTGTGTAGCATTAATTCGCGAGGCTCACACCTCGTTGTGAACTAAAAACGAGAGAAAGACCTCAGGGAAATGGATATATGCTGCTTTCTAGCTAGGAGTGGTGTTTTTGGGTTTTACACGCCCGAACATTTTACTTATGTGGATGATGGATAGCGAGGCGCTTCGTTATATCGGTCGTTCAGAGGCCGATGGAGTCATTTGGCTCATTTACGCCCCATAGGGCAGACTAGCATATCGTTTATGGTATTATTAACCCGCTGAGTATGGGTCGGCCCTGATGATCTAAGGGTTACTCGAGCTCTGATCCTGAGGCTCGGGCTTGACAGTCTCGAAGCGGTAAGATCGATCCCTTGCCTTGGTTCACAGATAGAAATCCAACTTCCAATATGACATTTTGCGGTTTTATTTGTAAACCTATATATGGCGACATAGTGGTATAGGGCACTTATGCCTTCTATGATTGATACTTATGATTGAAATTGTTTTGGCACTATATTTATAGTAATAATAAAACATTAAATTTTATGTACCATGGCTATTATAAGGTAAAAACTCTATCCTTCGGCTTGCGTTACATTGTGTGATGGGACCTGAGTCTTATAATAGCTTCATTATTCTTTATTTAGCATTGCGCTATTATTTTTATGCACTGGTATTCTTGGGAGGAAACCCGTTCCGTGTTATACGGCATGGTCCCTGGATTTACCTAACTTTAAAATAAGGATTAATAACTGTTTTAGTTCTCACACCAGTTACATGACTGACTTGGAGTTTATTGTTTTAACCTAAACTCTGGGTGCCCCTATTTTCCACACGGGCAGCTAGTAGTTTTGGTTTTGCAGATTTATATTCACAGGATCCTGATTAATAGCTGAAGCGATATTCGGAAAGCTCTGTATCCATGTGTTACTTTCAGTTGTGTTTTGTATTGTTTTCCACTGCTATGTATTTAAATGTAATTTAAATCTCTGATATTGATCAAATGTATATGATTTATTCATACTCTATTATATTCTTGTATTCTGACGGAGTTATTGTAATAAGCAATGAAATGTTCTTCTGTTTGTGTTCTGATTCGTCGTATTGTCAAAGCAATCCGTTCTTTCCTTCATGGGGAAGTTTGGGTCCTTATAATACATTTGATAAATACAATAACAGAGATTTAAATTACATTTTAAATAGCAGCGGAAAATAATACAAAATACATCTAAAAGAAATACATGGCTACAGAGCTTTCCGAGTATCGCTTCAGCTGTAAACAAGGATCCTATGAATATAATATCTGCAAAATCAAAACTACTAGCTGCCCGTGTAGATAATATGGGCATGCAGAGTTTAGGTTAGAACAATAAACTCCAAGTCAGTCATGAGACTAATGTGAGAACTCATAACAGTTATTAAACTTGATTTTAAAGTTAGGTAAATCACGGGAGGGTTTATTCCACATGAACCTTAGTTAAAAAAACAACGCAATGCTTTTTGGAAAAACGAAGCTATTATAAGACGCAAGTTGATCGACGCTAGTCTATGAATCAGAAAAGCGCGACATTTAAATTAAATTCTGCAAGCATACAGGTGTGTAGCATACAGGTCGAACACAGGGAGGTGAATTAAATCAATTATTTATCTAATCTCTTGGGCGAGTTAGACACAGCTTAGAGGTTGATTTTTGCAAAACAAAATAAAAACTGAAACTACGAATAAAAGATGCAATTAAATTAACTACAGATTCGAATCTAATCGGATCTGTAATAAATTCAATGATTAAAATAAAATAGAACACTGGAAATAAAATTGCAGAAAAGAAATCAACAACTGAAAATAAAAACTAGGATTACCGCTGAATCTAATCAAACGGTCAATCACTAGTAAGAAAAATAGAAGCAATAGCAAATTGTGTTCTAGCAAACCTAATTGACTAGACAACACAATTTGCCATGAAAATAAAATGCAGAAACTAAAGAAAAGAAAGCTTTATTAAAACTGAAGAGAGTACAGAAGAATGAATGCATTTTTACAATGGTTACATCACATATTTATAGATGAGAATGGGAAAACCCTAATTAGGTCTATGAATAAATGGGCCTCCTCATTCATGAATATTTCTTGCCTTCCTTGATTAACTTGATTGGAGAAAATCTGGGCATATCATGGTAAATATTTTCCATATCTTTCAATTCTCTCATGTGGCTAATTGATTGGTGCATGTAATTGATTCTTCCAACAAGGATGCTTATTAGAATCCCAAGGCACAAAGGATAAAATCTTCACAATGGATCTTTTCTTGGCAGCAATTCCATCAAAAATTCTTCTAATTGAAATTGAATGATTTGAATTTAATTCCATGATAAGAATATGGCTATTGCTGAAATGTTAATTGGTGCACATCATAAATACATCCACATGAATATGTGTATGTATATAACATAACACTAATCCAAATATTCCTCAAAGCAAAGGGGCCAGTGTGAACGCGCTCCGTTTCTTTGGCAAAAAGTGAGCTTGACGGGGTTCGAACTCAGGTCTCTCAGCACCAATTCCTATGCCTTTACCAGTGAGCTACTACTTCTTTTGCGATTGAAATGAATTTGATGTGAGGAAGTAGCTTTTTCTTGTAGTTGGCCTTTGACTTGAATTGAAGGAGGCATTTCTTGACATTCTGTAAAACATACAAAAGTAACCCAAGTATCATTTATTTATTTACAAAAGATAAAGCATAAGAGTCATAAAATAAACACTTTTCAATGTCAATCAAATACCCCCACACTTATCTTTTACTCGTCCTCGAGTAAAACAAGAATGAAAAACTAAACTATATAGGTCACACTTTCGTAGGAAACACGATTGCATTGAGCGTATGCAACAAGCCGTTAAACCTCTAGGTGTCCCTAGTAGGACGAGTGGTGTCTCGTGAGGGTTTTCAGCGGATACTACCCACAAAATCCAAATGCAGTATGCTATGATTCTAACGAAACTACATGAATGCAATGGACATATGCAAAAATAAAAACGAACAATGGCATCACGACTTATTTCAGGAAAGTGGTACAACAAATTAAATTAATAATTTCCAACTAGTTGATTTTATTTTAGATACCTCGACTTGTCACAAATTTTCAATATAAATCAAGTTTTCAAATGTTAAATTCCAGTTTGGCCAGTTGGTTCGGTCGATAACATAGTGCAGCCATGAAATAAATTCTTAGTTTGATTGGCACAGTTTGCAAAGTGGTATTCTAATTTTCTCATGTATGGCTAGTCAAATCAATAAGGTCAAGAAGTGTTTGGGTATCATCGCTTATTCTTTATTCTATAAAATTTTAAGATTTATGATTAAGTACATACACCTAAAAAGACCAAGGTTTACCACCCATGCACTGCCTCGCGGACTAACGGAGAGTAGGTAAAGAGCTTGGCGGATTGTGCAGGCCGACTTTGACTTTGTCAACAACGTGTCGGTAATCCTTAGGTGTCCAATCCCATAAAATGAGACCAAGATATTCCAACTTTGACTTTGTCAACAACGTGTCAGATAGAGCTTGGCGGGTTTGCACACCAATGCTCGATATACAAGCAATGTTGGATACCCTTGGAATACTATTATTATTGTTATCGAAAATATAAGCACAAAAGAGAGTTACGCGAATTCAACTTAACACAACTTAGTTTTAAAGATTTGAAAAGCCAATATAAGTATTTTAAGTCCTCCACTTATTTAAACAAAGTCTACAATATAGAATAGATTTCATGGCCATCACCTAAGAATCTCCCTATGTACCGGTTACACTATTATCCCTCAAAATTAAACTTTTCATTATATTTCCTATTCGATCTAAGTTGAGAGAGAAAAATACTATCAACTGGCTAAAAATTGTAAACTTATTTTGCTGTATCAATTGAAAATGAGTCGTATTTCAAAGAAAAAAAAATTATGGTATGTCACTACAATCTAAAATGGCTGAAAATAAAAAGAAATAAAAAAAACAAAGAAAAATGAAAATGGATGAAATGCAGACTCCCCCCCACACTTGATTGAGACAGTGTCCCAACTGTCTAAGGCAGAAAAACAAAAATAAAAAAATGAAAAAGAAAAATAAAAGAGAAAGAACGTGTACCACCTGATTTCATGGTGGATGATCATGCAGATCGATGGAGTCATCTTCGTCATATTGCTCGAATTCCAAAAATGGTTTCAGTCGTTGACCGTTTACTTTGAAGACTTTTCCATCCCTAGGATTTTCAATTTCAACCGCTCCATGAGGGTATACTGTTTTCACGACATAAGGTCCAGTCCATCGAGATCTGAGTTTTCCTGGAAACAAGTGAAGTCTAGAGTCGTATAAAAGAACTTTTTGACCTACGTTGAATTCCTTACGAAGTATGTTTTTGTCGTGTTGGGCTTTGGTTCTTTCTTTGTAGATTTTCGCATTTTCATACGCCTCATTTCTTAATTCCTCTAATTCAGAAATTTGTAACTTCCTGTGTGAGCCGGCTTTTTCTAAGTCAAAGTTCAAAAATTTTATGGCCCAAAGAGCACGATGCTCTAATTCAAGAGGTAAGTGACAGGCCTTTCCAAAGACTAATCGATATGGTGACATCCCTAGATTGGTTTTATAAGCAGTGCGAAAAGCCCAAATTGCATCAATCAGTTTTACGGACCAATCTTTTCTATTGGAATTCACGGTTTTCTCAAGAATTTGTTTGATTTGTCTATTGGAAACTTCTACTTGTCCACTAGTTTGTGGATGGTAAGGTGTTGACAGCTTGTGTGTGATTGAGTACTTCTTGAGCAAGGACTCAAAAGCACGATTACAGAAATGAGTGCCATTATCGCTAATGATAGCTCGAGGTGTACCAAAGCGTGAAAAGATGTTTTCTTTGAGGAATTTGACAACAACCTTGTTGTCGTTGGTTTTGGTCGGAATGGCTTCAACCCATTTTGAGACATAATCTACCGCAAGTAAGATGTAAAGATTCCCAAATGAATTAGGGAATGGTCCCATGAAATCGATGCCCCAAACATCGAATAACTCAATCACTAAAATGGGGTTGAGAGGCATCATGTTCCGCTTAGAGATTCGACCCGTTCTTTGACATCGCTCACATTTAGAGCAAAATTCGAAAGCGTCACGGAAGAGTGTGGGCCAATAAAAACCGCTTTGCAAAACTTTTGCAGCAGTTTTTCTTGTGCCAAAATGACCGCCACAAGCATGGTCATGTGAGAAAGAGAGAATACTTTGGTGTTCATGATCAGGCACACACCTTCGAATGATTTGGTCGGGACAGTATTTGAAAAGATATGGGTCGTCCCAATAGAAGTTTCGAACTTTCGAGAGAAATTTTTGTTTATCTTGTTTCGACCATTCAGCGGGCATTTGTTGTGTGACAAGATAATTCACAATGTCAGCGTACCAAGGGGTGTTAGAGATCGAAAGGAGTTGTTCGTCAGGAAAATAGTCATCGATTTGGGTGTCGTTATCATTTTCGTGCACAATTCGAGAGAGATGATCAGCTACGACATTTTCAGAACCCTTTTTATCTCGTATTTCTATATCGAATTCTTGAAGAAGAAGGATCCAATGAATCAAGCGGGCCTTGGCATCCTTTTTAGAAAGCAAATATCGTAGGGCAGCATGGTCAGTGTAAACTATGACTTTGGATCCTATGAGATATGGTCTGAATTTCTCAAGAGCGAAGACAACTGCCAAAAATTCCTTTTCAGTAGTTGAATAATTCAATTGGGCCTCGTTTAAGGTTTTGCTAGCGTAGTAAATGACTCGAGGGAGTTTATCAATTCGCTGACCCAAGATGGCTCCAATTGCAAAGTCAGAAGCGTCGCACATAAGTTCAAAGGGTTGAGTCCAATCAGGAGGTTGAATGATGGGAGTTGTGGTCAAGAGTGATTTAAGAGTTTCAAAAGATGTTTTGCAATCATTGGAAAATTCAAACTTTACGTCTTTGGCAAGTAAGTTCGAGAGAGGTTTTGAAATTTTTGAGAAATCCTTAATGAATCTTCTATAGAATCCTGCATGGCCAAGAAATGAACGAACATCTTTGACAGATTTAGGAGGACGTAAATTAGCAATCAAATCGATTTTGGATTTATCGACTTCTAGGCCATCTTTGGAGACGACATGACCTAGAACTATCCCCCTTTTTACCATAAAGTGACATTTTTCCCAATTAAGCACGAGTGATTTCTCCTTACAATGCTTAAGGACGAGTTCTAAATGAGTGAGACATTGGGAAAAAGAGGATCCATATATTGAAAAATCATCCATGAATATTTCCAAGAATTCTTCCACCATATCAGAGAAAATACTCATCATACACCTTTGGAAAGTCGCGGGGGCATTACAAAGACCGAAAGGCATGCGACGATAAGCAAAGGTTCCAAAGGGACAAGTAAAGGTGGTCTTATGTTGATCCTCTAAAGCAACAGGGATTTGGTTATAGCCAGAGTATCCATCGAGAAAACAGTAGTACTCATGTCCCGCTAAGTGTTCGAGCATTTGGTCAATAAAAGGCAAGGGAAAATGGTCTTTTCGAGTGGCTGAGTTAAGCTTTCGATAGTCGATGCACACATGCCATTTGGTTTTGATTTTTGTTGGGACGAGTTCATTACTTTCGTTTTTGATCACTGTGACTCCTGACTTCTTTGGTACAACTTGTACCGGACTCACCCAAATACTATCAGAGATGGGATAGATGATGTTATTGTCTAGACATTTGATTATCTCCTCCTTGACCACTTCTCTCATGTTTGGGTTTAATCGCCTTTGAGCCTCACGGGTGGGTTTAGCCTCATCAACTAAATGTATGCGATGTTCCACGATTGATGGGCTAATTCCTTTTATATCGCTAATTTCCCACCCCAAGGCGTCTTTATTTTCCCGCAAAATTTCTGAGAGTTTTTCTTCTTGGTCCTTGGTAAGATCAGAAGCCACGATTACGGGAAGAGTTTCTAAAGAGTCTAAGTATGTGTACTTAAGATCTGTTGGCAAGGGTTTGAGGTCTAACTTAGGAAGTTCTTGTGTATCAACTTTGGTCAACATTCCTTGATTAGATTCAAGTGACGAAGTGTCGGAGTCAAGAATTTTGTTTAGTTCAGAAATGTATTCGAGTTCATCGAAATCAGAGTCGAAATGGTCAAGACACATTTTTAAAGCTTCAGAAGTGTCATTAGAGGTTTCATCAACTGTGGTTTGAATCATGTCAATTTCATCGATCTCAAAATCCCTAGGTTGCTTGTTGAGATTAAAGATGTTTAGCTCAATGGTTAGGTGCCCGAAGGAAAGTCGAAGTTGACCATTCCTACAATTAATGACAGCATTAGAGGTTGCTAAGAAAGGGCGTCCTAAGATCAATGGTATTTGAACGTTGGGATTTGAGACAGGCTCTGTTTCTAGAACTATAAAATCGACAGGGAAGTAAAACTGTTCGATCTGTATCAAGACGTCTTCGATAATTCCCAATGGCTTTTTGACAGATCGATCGGCTAGTTGAAGAGTGATGTTTGTTGGTTTAATCTCCCCTAGTCCAAGTTGACGATAGACAGTATAAGGGAGAAGATTGACACTGGCACCAAGGTCGAGTAGGGCACGAGAGATGTGAGTGTTTCCTATTTTACAATCAATCGTAGGGCAGCCAGGGTCTTTATACTTGACTGGGGCAAGATTCGAAAGAACAGAGCTTGTATTCGCAGTTAGAAAGGCGGTTTTTGGGACATTGGTCGCACGTTTTTGTGTGCACTATTCCTTAAGACATTTGGCATATTGAGGGATTTGTTCAATGGTGTCTAAAAGAGGAATGTTCACACGGACTTGTTTGAAAATTTCCAATATTTTATCGAAGTTTGCAGCTTTCTTCTTATTATTGAGTCTATGAGGAAAAGGAGCTACTGGTTTTTCGATTCTGGGATGAGTTTCATCATTCGAAGAAGAAGGTGGTAGGGGTGTAGAAGATGAAATGTTGGGATTGCCAACATTAATTTTCGAAGGTGGGTCGGGTTCGCCGACGCTGGAAGAAGAACTGTTGGGATTGCCAACATTTAAGGGAACTTGAGGTTTAGAAGAATTGGCATTCGAAGCCAATGGGTGATCATCAAGATTAGGGATTGGGGTCGAGTTAGGAGGTTCGTCAGGGTCGTCCACGTTATTATCAATCCTCTTTCCAGATCGAAGGGTTGTAATAGCGTTGACTGGATTATGGTTTTCGTCCTCACAAGAATTTACAGTACGAGAGCTATATTTTGGATTCACCTCAGGTTGACTAGGCAACTTTCCTTTCTCGTTATTTTTCGCTAGTTCCTTTATCATATTCATCATTTGTTCCATTTGTTTTTCTAAACGCACAATGTCTGGTGACGGTTGAGAAGATTGAGATGATTGGTTTGATGATTGAAAATTGGGGTGCCTATAAGGTTGTTTGGATTGAGGTGTAGCTTGAGAGGTTTGAGAATTGGGGGGTGGACCTTGGTAATTCGGATTGGGAATAAAGGGCTGCACGTGAGATGGGTTAGCCGAATTATTGGGGTTCGACCAAGAAAAATTTGGGTGGTTCCTCCAACCAGGGTTGTACGTGGAAGAGTAAGGATTATTTTGAGCTATGGCATTGGCTTGGTCTTGAGAGTAATAGTGGGGTAACCCTTCTCCGGCTTGAGGAGTTTGATTTTCTAAGGGAACTTGACTTGGGTCCACGACATGCACTCCTCTAGTAGAAGTACGAATGGGAACTCGAATCGATTCCCACTGCATGTCCTTTTCAGAATAATCTTCTAAAAACCGCCAAGCTTCATCGGCTGTTTTGGACATAAAGTCTCCTCCACACATTGATTCTAGCTGAGTTCTAGTCTGATAGTTTAGCCCTTCATATGCAATTTGACATAAGTGATCTTTTAGAATTCCATGATGAGGGCAACTATATAATAGCTGGTTGAATCTCTCAAAGTATTTTGAAAAAGTTTCCCCCTCATTTTGACAAAATTGGTTTATCTCAGTTCGAATTTTCAAAGTTTTATGGAAAGGGAAAAACTTTTTGAAGAATACAGTGACAAATTCATCCCAACTTCTTATGGAATGTCGTGGAAGAGAATTTAGCCATCTTTTAGCGCTTTCAAGTAGTGCAAATGGAATTAGCCTTAGCTTGATCGATTCGTTAGATAGTTGTTGCATTTTTGTTGTGGAGGCATACAATTCAAATTCACTCAGAAATTCATAAGCATTTTCAGACCCAGTAAATTTTGGTACCCCTTGGATAAAAGAGTGTTTTAGCTCAAAATTGTTTCCTTCAGCTGGTGGGAACACAATGACGGATGGTTGAACGGTCCTAGTAGGATAGCATCGATCACGAAGAGACAAGGGTCTATCCATTTGGATATTGAGATTTTGAAAATTTTGATTTATTTGATTTTGATCCCCAAAGTTTGGAAAATTTTGATTCGCTCGATTTTGATCCAATTCGGGTGGAAAATTTTGGTTGATTCGAGAACCCCTAGGAGAATTTTGTTGGCTAACACTTTTTTCACTCATTGTTGTTAATTGCAAGCACAGAAATTAGCTACAATGAAGTTTTCTGTCCTTATTGGCTCTTAACCCAAAATTATAAAGTGATGCGTTTGATTACTTAGATCAAAAGATTTCTTAGCCAGTTAACGGACAGGAGTTATCGGTGCACCAGGAATCACCCTAGCAATGCAGCCGAAGGTTTAAGTACCTTCAGAGTAACAACCGATATAATATTTACGAATCACCGTAATATTTATAAACGGTTATTTCTCTGCCGTAGTCTAGACACCAAGAAATAATTCGTTCCAAATGAATCAACTATCACAATATAATTAAGCCCTAGATGAGCCCGTGACTCCCTTAAGTCCAACGTCTAACCGTTATTATTAGTCAGATTATACGATGAAATGCAATTTGTGGGCTAAGGAAAGGGTGATGAAATCCCTCACCTTATGTGAATTGGGGTATTGCCCTTAATAGAATGAATAAAAGATGCAGAAATAACGTAAAATAACTGCAAAAATTAAAAATTGTACATTCAAAGCCGCTGCCCCTGCAGAAAATTTTTACAACAATTGTCTATATTTTTTTTTCTTTTTCCTTTTGCAGCAGAGCACCTGTAGAGTTTTAAAAGTTTTCACCTTGATCGGCAGTCCTCCAGTGAATTTAGAAAGCGCTAGCGCGTTCACACCCCACTTGGTGTGCAACCGCTCCAACCCATCTGAATCGTCCACTGTTTTCTGTTGTTGTCCCCTTCTATTAATTGCTTGACTGCGCTGCGGCACGGGTTCGGGCTCCTGTTTAAGACCCTTTTTTTTTTTAAATTTCAGCTGTACCTGTTTTTGAAAAAAAATCTCTCTCTCTTTTTTTTTTTTTGAAACAAAAATTAAAATAATACAAAAAGTAAAAAAAACAAAGACACACTAAAAAAAACTAAGCACTCAAAGAGTTAAGATGATAATAATAACACAAATCAAAACAAATGACTTGATCAAAGCTAACAATACCGGCAAAAACAAATAAAACGACAGACTCGGGTAGTCTACAAAGAGAACCAAACCCAACCCGCTTGATCAAACAAGGTAGAAAGCTAATCAAGTGTTCAAAAATTAAAACTCATGGCCTCACACACCTCACGTTATATATTCCAGGAAACAAGTGAGTCACGCCCCTAAAAACAAATCACGCAACAAATAACGCACCAAATCAATTCAGAGATTTTTTTTCTTTTCGTTGGGATACTTCTCTGATTCTCAAATCTTTCTCTTTTTTATTTTTCTATTTTCTGAAACCGATCAAAACAAATCTTGATTGACCCTCGCATAAAGAAAAATCAAATCAGACCCTATTTTTTTCTTCAGCTTCGAATTGGGTTCTCGAATCGGCGAAGGGTTTTAAGGTTGCAGCGGATAATAGAATTAGGTTTTGGGTATCGGCAGCGATTTCGGATTTCGAACGAAGTCTGGTATTCGGGTTTCAGATGTGGTTGCTTGCGAGATGGATGCGTGCGGTTGTGTGGCTGATGTGGTAGAACGTGATGATTCAGACGCGAGGGTATTTGAAATGAGGACGGTTTGGATGGTCTGATGTTGATGCTACCTGGATTTTTGCACGAGGAATTTGGGTGATGAGCAGTTGAACGGTGATGGATATCTGGGTAGAATTTTGGGAGTATGGTAGGATTTGCGAGAGGGAGGTGCTGTATTGCTTGGTGGATGGGTGTTGTGCGTGATCTTAGGGTAGGAAGTAAGATGGAGTATTGACTGGTTATGGATGAGGACGGCTGGAAAGGTAGTTGATGAATTTTGTGGGCTGTGGTAGATGGTTCGATGTTGGATTGAATTTGCGGTTGGTTGTGAATTAGGAGGGTTAGGTTCGGATGGAGTTGTGGTGATGGTCTTGAACGTGAGGAGGTGGAACTGATGCTGAGGGCTGCTTTGATGGGTATGTGGAGGTGAGTCACGAACAAAAAGCAGTGGTGATGCTTGGTTTATGGTACAGGAGGGGGAGAGTGGTGAAATTTGCGGTGTGGACTGGAATATTTGAATTGTGGTTGCAGGGCGTTAGTGAAATGAACGAACAGAAGGCAGTGAATAGAAAGAAAAATTTGAAAAGGAAATTGTTTTTTTTTAGAGTACTATGTAGAAGGATGTACAAGTTGGAAAGGAAACCAGAAAAAGGAAGGAAATTTGAGAAAAAGAAGCAAGTTGTATTTATTTATTTATTTATTTATTTTTTCAGAAAAGAAAGGAAAATTGTAATAGAAGGAAAGAAATTAAATGTATTGAAAAGAGCGAAGACAAAAGGAGAAAGAGGAAAAAATTGCAAAAGAGGAATTTTTTTCTAAATTTGTCGAAAGAAGAATGGAAAGATTATGTACTGGAAAGAGAAAAGAATGACAAAGGAGGAAAAGAAATCAATTTTTTTCTTTTGTTAGCAAGATTACAGTATCATTGAATGATGCCAAATCAAGCCACTCAAGAATTTTTTCTATATATACAAGAAAACAAAAACAAGAAAAAATAAAACTAACACGAATCAGAAATTAAATAAATAATAAAATTTAATCGTTACCTCCCCGGCAACGGCGCCAAAAACTTGATCGACGCTAGTCTATGAATCAGAAAAGCGCGACATTTAAATTAAATTCTGCAAGCATACAGGTGTGTAGCATACAGGTCGAACACAGGGAGGTGAATTAAATCAATTATTTATCTAATCTCTTGGGCGAGTTAGACACAGCTTAGAGGTTGATTTTTGCAAAACAAAATAAAAACTGAAACTACGAATAAAAGATGCAATTAAATTAACTACAGATTCGAATCTAATCGGATCTGTAATAAATTCAATGATTAAAAATAAAATAGAACACTGGAGATAAAATTGCAGAAAAGAAATCAACAACTGAAAATAAAAACTAGGATTACCGCTGAATCTAATCAGACGGTCAATCACTAGTAAGAAAAATAGAAGCAATAGCAAATTGTGTTCTAGCAAACCTAATTGACTAGACAACACAATTTGCCATGAAAATAAAATGCAGAAACTAAAGAAAAGAAAGCTTTATTAAAACTGAAGAGAGTACAGAAGAATGAATGCATTTTTACAATGGTTACATCACATATTTATAGATGAGAATGGGAAAACCCTAATTAGGTCTATGAATAAATGGGCCTCCTCATTCATGAATATTTCTTGCCTTCCTTGATTAACTTGATTGGAGAAAATCTGGGCATATCATGGTAAATATTTTCCATATCTTTCAATTCTCTCATGTGGCTAATTGATTGGTGCATGTAATTGATTCTTCCAACAAGGATGCTTATTAGAATCCCAAGGCACAAAGGATAAAATCTTCACAATGGATCTTTTCTTGGCAGCAATTCCATCAAAAATTCTTCTAATTGAAATTGAATGATTTGAATTTAATTCCATGATAAGAATATGGCTATTGCTGAAATGTTAATTGGTGCACATCATAAATACATCCACATGAATATGTGTATGTATATAACATAACACTAATCCAAATATTCCTCAAAGCAAAGGGGCCAGTGTGAACGCGCTCCGTTTCTTTGGCAAAAAGTGAGCTTGACGGGGTTCGAACTCAGGTCTCTCAGCACCAATTCCTATGCCTTTACCAGTGAGCTACTACTTCTTTTGCGATTGAAATGAATTTGATGTGAGGAAGTAGCTTTTTCTTGTAGTTGGCCTTTGACTTGAATTGAAGGAGGCATTTCTTGACATTCTGTAAAACATACAAAAGTAACCCAAGTATCATTTATTTATTTACAAAAGATAAAGCATAAGAGTCATAAAATAAACACTTTTCAATGTCAATCACAAGTCCCATCACACAATGAACGCAGTCGGAGGATAGAGTTTTCCCTTATAATAGCCAAATATGCTTGATACGCAAAATTTCATCTTTTATTATTATTATAAGTGAAGAAATCAACTTCGAATATAAATGTATCAATCATAGGCATCGTAGGTACCATTATATTACGTCGCCATATATATATATATATATATATATATATATATATATATATATATATATCTGTGTGTGTGTGTGTATATATATATATATGTATATGTATGTATATATATTTACAACTAAAACCGAATATCGCATATTGGAAATTGGGTTTCCATCTATGAACCGAGGCAAGGGATTATCCTCACCGATTTTGAGACACACTAGCAAGTGCCTCAGGATCACACCTACGGGCAACCCTTGGATCTACATGGCCAGTCGTCCGTCGATGATTAGTTATACCATAAACTATATGTTAGCCGGTTCTATCGAACCTCTAAAATAGGTCGGTAATGTCGACCACTATAGAGCCACTAGGGACTCAAATCATATCGGAGGCACCTCGCTTTCCATCAAATAACAAGGGACTTCCACATAAGTAAACAGTCTGGGCTCCATACCATGACGTTAGTTATAGCTGAACTAACATATGTCCATTTCCATGCAGTCACTATCCCGTTTTTGGTTCATGCCTGGGTGTGAGGCTCACGAAGTAACGTTACACAAAGCTATGCTAATTAAAGTTGTGCTTTGATCATCAACCACGTGGCTCTGCTTTTCAACAAAAGCCTTGATCATTTGCAACTCAGCATGCTACATTGTCAATCCATACCATTGATTTCTATCAATGTATAACCTCTAAGCTCGTACGTCTCAGAGATGGGTGTTAAGCAAGAGAATGAATTCTCCGCCACCAAATAGATATATATTTAGCAGAGATCAATGAATACAGCATAAAGGAATACAACGTCAGACATACCATCTGTTTACAAGTTCGTTCTGGGTCTGAACGAAACCAGAGACACCTTATTCCTAGTCTCATATGTCCAATAGAGGAGAGAGGTCCTCGCATATCCGTCGATCTCCAAGTACGTTTGGACGATCACCACTTATCACCTTCTCTTGAGTGTACGACCCAATCAAAACATTAGTAATCATCCAAACGATGTGAAGATCTCAGGTCTTCAACCACCGTCTTCATCGTCGACTTTTAATCATCGCAGTAATTATTCAAAATGGGTTAAACCCGGTCTTTCCGAATAACTCGCATATTTTATAATCAAGTGCTATAAAACACATCATACGCCTCATTCCAATTCAGAATATTCTTTTAGTAAAATATTCGCATTATTAGGGAAAAGTTCCCATTAATTTTATCAAAAATTAATTCTTCAAATTTATTCCTTAACCCTTCTTTGTATATCAATTTCAAATAATTTATTTTATCTTTTATCAATTCTATACCAAATTAAGGTTTATTAACTAGTTGGGATTAGCGAACCTTACTGAAGTATTCATTTATTTATATTTTTCGCATCCCAACCTATTTATCCCATTCTCACTTTAAAAAGGATTCATTAAAACTATAGTTAAGTTTTAATATCAAAAATCTTTACTTAATGATTATTCAAATTTAAGAGATTAATCTTATCTTTAACTGGGTTAAAGAACAAATGTTATTTTAAAACATTGTTCTTGATAAACCCAAATTCATCTTCTTTTCACAAATGGAATCTACACGGAAATCCTAACAGTATATAATTGATATAAATTCCCATGTCAGAATATTAATATAAATGGAATAGCGGCAAGGCCTTATAAATTCCATATATAGTAGAGGTCTTCATCCACAGAAGCTCATCTTGATTATTACAAAATCGAATTCCATTCAATTCCAATTTAATATATTAAATTGAAAAACTTTACTTTGGAAAATTTCCATTTAAATCTTAATAAAAGATTTATAAATCCCAAATTATATTTTCACTATTAATTGGGCTAAAGAACAAATGTCGTTTAAAACACAGTTCACGATAAACCCAATTTACTTTTCATCTTATTCCAATTACAAAATATAATTGGAAACTCTAATAATCTTAATTAAAAGATTTATAAATTCCAAAATTATATTTTCATTGTTAATCCGGTTAAAGAACGAATGTCGTTAAAAACACAGTTCACAATAAAACCAATTCAAATTTCATTTTATTCCAATTAAAAAATATATAAGGAAACTCTAATAATCTTAATTAAAAGATTTATAAATACCAAAATCATATTAATTAATTGGTAAATTTCTCTAGATCTTAATTAAAAGATTTATTCTTTACTCAACTGGGTTTTAAGAACAGTATTATTTAAGACATCAATCACGAAAAACCCCAAAAATCCAATTTATTTTATTTAATTCCAACTAAATATTAATTAATTGGAAAACTTCATTAAATCTTAATTTGAGGATTTATTCTAATTAATAACTAGTTTATTTTGATAAAAATATATTTTTAACTTTACAAAATTGGATTTTTTCATAAAATTCTGACCAAATCATTTATTATGATTTTACATAATTTTCACATATTTTTAAAAAAAATTATTAAGGCCCTTACAGTCGGTTTCCAAAAACGGCCACTGAATTGCATTTACAGCGACCTTTTCCAAAATTGATTTGGACATATTTCGAAATCCAACTGTTAGATTTCAAATCTCTCATATTCACTAGAAAGCTCATTTCAATACGAACCCAACGGTTCCAGTTTTAGGAGATTCCAATGGTCGGATCTCCCATAATGTCAATTCGAAGTCAATGGTCGAAATTCACGAACGGTCGCTGCGCGGCGCGTTCTATTCAGGCCATTAAATATATATAATATATATTATATATATATTTTGTTGATTTCCAATTAAAACGTATTTTATAAATCATTTATATATTTGTTTTGAAACGATTCCAACTTCATTTTTCAACTAATATTCTATATCATAATAATAAAATGATAATATTTTCAAAATATTAAATTTTCAAATCTCCCCTTTTCGATATTCATTATAAAATGAATAAAATCGATCGATAAACCCGTTCGGGTTAAAATGGTGTTTCTATACTTAATCCGTCTTCATATTTTCATATTTTTGTATCCATCGAAAAACTGACATCAAAATATAATTTTATTCTTCATTGAATATTATTTTAACATATTCGTTATTTTAAAATAGTCTTTAATTTAAAAGATTCTTTATTTTAAAATATTCTTTACATTAAAATGTTTTTTTACATAAAATTTTTTCTTTTACATTGAAAATGATTCTTTTATATAAAAATGTTCTTTTATATAAAGATGATTCTTTTACAATGGAAATGATTCTTTTATATAAAAATGTTCTTTTAAATTAAAATGGTTTTTTACATAAAAATGTTTCTTTTACATTGTAAATGTTCTTTTTCATTAAAAATGTCTTTTATTCTAAAATGATATCTTTTATTAAACATTATTTATAAAACATTATTTATTACGGAATCGGAATGCGACTCACTCAATTACCATATAATTTTAGTTATATGAATTTCACACACCGCGTGTATTCAACAATAATGATAAATAATCATTAAACAGTCCATTCACATCCAAAGTGAAATTTACATCTGTGCGAGCATTAAAATAAATAAATAATGCTCATCACAGCCTGTCAATCCATCGATTGTCATACAACTAAATATTTGGACAAGTGTATGTCAAGTATCATCCCAATACCCGTGTGGGGTTTTCAGTTTGTTTAAATAAATCATTGGTTAATAAATTTAACCAGATCTAATTCAGTTTGAATTATTTTCTATTTAACCAATTTTCACTGTTCAAATTATAAATGAATATTTATAATTTAATATCACTATCACATTAATATATTTTTAATATGTTAAACATTTCAACATCACAAATAATACAATATACAGTCAATTTAAATCATCCATGGTTTGTGGATGAGGAATGTGATCTAACAGGCACTGTATACAGTTTATAACGATTATACCGATAAAAATCTGCACTGGCAATTCTATATATTTTTCATTTATGAAAATAAATAAATAACTGTGCAGAAATTTTAGTGAGGAGTTCTCACCTTTGGTTTCTACTCCATCAGTTTTATTTCTGAATTCTTGAACAGCTTGGATTTTCCCGAAATTCCAACGCAGTCTTTTTCACGCTGTTCATGTTAAAAATCACATTTTATTATGATGTTTATATATTTAAAAAATTCTCATTTTAAATCAATGTTATTTATATATAAAAACCATGTTATTTATTTTAAAAAAATCATTTTTTTTAAAACCATGTCATGATTAAAATCACATTTCCATTAAAGCTATTTATAATTAAAATAATGTTATTTTCTTTTTATAAAAACAATGCTATTTTTTCCTTATAAAAACAATGCTATTTTATAAAAGTCATATTTTCCTTTACAACGCTATTTTATACAAATCATGTTTTCCTTTACAACGCTATTTCATATAAATCATGTTTTCCTTTACAATGCTATTTCTATTTTATCATGTTTTCCTTTACAATGCTATTTCTATTTTATAAAATAATGCTATATATTTTATAAAATTAATTTCAAAACCATGCTTTATATTTTCTAAAACCAAATTTAAAACAATGCTTATTTATATTTATAAAACAGTGCTTATTTATATTTATAAAACAATGCTTATTTATTTTTATAAAACAATGCTTATTTATATTTATATAATAATGCTTATTTATATTTATAATTTCAGATTTTTGTTAAGTATTATATATATAAATTTCAAATTCTTACTAAATATTATTTAGGCTAAATTATCATCATCGTTAAGATTTGGATCTAAGGTATGCTGTTTTTCCTCCTTACTACTCCAGGAATTCATCACTCCTTCAACCCATAATCGATTTGAATCTCTCCACCTTGCACGAACTTCGAGAGGCCGGGGCAGCATCTAGGACCGCCATGTCGACCGCCTTGGTGGCACCTCTCTCCTCCTACGCCCGCGTTTAACTCGTGGGTCCCATGTGGACTGGAAGCGGCTGCGAATGTCCATTATTTGAGTGAAAATATCGAGTGATCCTAGTGATGTAATTCCATCATAACCGTTGGATGGAAGGATCACAAGATGATCTTTGATTTTTAGTTAATAAGTTTTCGAAATTATTTATTGGATTGAGAGAACAAGAGGGAGGAAGACGGGACAATTCTGTGCGTTCATTGATGAGTGGCGGTTAAGTTTGGATTGGAGAATTAGGGTTCCAGATGAGAGGGATATTTATAATAAAATTTTCATTTTATTTTTAAATCAATTTAATTCCAATAATACTAGTTTAGCACCACGAACTCCAAACGAATCCCAACAACTGTCGCCCCTAGCTAAATACCCATGTTTCAGATACAATGGAATATGTTTTCGTAACCCAATTCAGTTGTTACGATCAGTTTTTCCCAAAATTAAAATAGAAATCAATATATACTGAATTTGAACGTACATTTTAATTTACCGGGGCTACATACTGACTCCGAAAATTCCAAAAAATATATTTCTAGTTATGTTTTGACGATACGGTTCTAAAAAAATAACTTCATTGAATTTGGAGACCGTTTGAAAAAATAGTCATTTTCGGGTCGATCCAATTTAACTAAAATTGACCAAACACGTTTTAATTTATTGCGCTCACATATTAATTCCAAAAATTATGAAATTTGGAATCTAACAATAATTTGACATTCCTAATCCAACAAAAGTGGTTTCGTCGAAAATGGAGGTCGTTTGCAAAATATTTATTTTTAAGGGCTATATTTTATATTAAAATATATATAAATTCTACAACGATTTTTCTAAATTTTAAATTGGACATAACTTTCAATTTCCGTTATGAAATTTGGATTTTGCACATTCATTGGAAAGATATTTTCAAACAGATTCAAATATTTCTGGTTTTACTAAAATCTGGTTAATTTTGAATCCTGTACATTCATTTGAAATCGAATTTTCAAACTGCCGCGCCATTTCAGGCTCCTTATATAATTAAAATAAATTTATTCGTTCTAACTTCGGTTTAAATAAATTTTTCGTCGTTATTATTTAAAATAAATTATTTTAAATATTAAAATCCATTAAAATTGCTAAAATAGAAATTTTAAATTGGTTTAGAATTTCCGGGGTGTTACAATCTCCCCCACTTAAAATCTTTTCGTCCTCGAAAAGGAACGGAGCTGAAAGTTGTTTAACTGACCAACTCAACTTCCAATTCTAATCAAATTTCAATTCAGTTCAATATTAGATTCGATTTAGCTAAATTTATCATTCAAATATTTTAATTAGTTAAACTAATTATCAAACATCACAACCAGCAATCAATTAGGTGAATAACCTTTAAAAATATATATAACTTTTATATATACTAAAAAATCATATTTTTGATGCCAAGTCACAACAATAAACCCTATCTATATTTTGGTTCTCACACCAGTCAATGGAAATATATAGATATACCACTTTCGAAACTCGAACACAAATACTAATGATGGAGCTCCATCATCAGAATCATCTCCGGGCGATTAGAGTGTGATTCTATATCTATCCAGTATATTAAAACTTCGAATATACGTTAATTATGTGTATATTCAAAATCTTTATATACTCGATTGCCCAAATTAAAATAAAATAATATACTCAAATACGTATATTAAGATAAAATTTTCAAAACAAAATTTGTTTTCATTTTTATTATTTTAAAATAACACTCTTCACACTCGTTCTAGGATACTAGTGATCCTTTCTCTAACGAGTCATTCTTATTGGATATTACATATCCAATCTCTGATGAATTCCTTTGTTCGGTTCTAATATGTCTTGTTCTCGAGCTCTGTAAACCAAAGCTGCGATACCAAATGAAATGACCCAAACTTCCCCGTAAAGGAAAGTATGGATTGAATTGAGAACACGACAAATCAGAACACAAACGACAAAACATTTCATTGCTTATTACAACAATTTACATCAGAGTACAATAATATAATAGAGTATGAATAAATATTATACATTTGATAAATACAATATCAGATGTTTAAATTACATTTTAAATAGAAACGAAAAAATAATATAAAATACAACTGAAAGAAATACACAGCTACAGAGCTTTTCAAATATTGCTTCAGCTGTAAACCAGGATCTTGTGAATATAATATCTTCAAAACCAAAACTACTAGCTGCCCGTGAGGAAAATATGGGCACCCAGAGTTTAGGTTAGAACAATAAACTCCAGGTCAGTCATGGGACTGGTGTGAGAACTCAAAACAATTATTAAACTTGATTTTAAAGTTTGGTAAATCACGGGAGGGTTTATTCCACATGAACCGTGGTAAAAATAAAACAACGCAATGATTTTTGGAAAAATGATGCTATTAGAAGACTCAGGTCCCATCACACAACGAACGCAGTCGGAGGATAGAGTTTTCCCTTATAATAGCCAAATATGCTTGATACGCAAAATTTCATCTTTTATTATTATTATAAGTGAAGAAATCAACTTCAAACATAAATGTATCGATCATAGGCGACGTAGGTACTATTATATTGCGTCGCCATATATATATATTTACAACTAAAACCGAATATCGCGTATTGGAAATTGGGTTTCCATCTATGAACCGAGGCAAGGAATTATCCTCACCGATTTTGAGACACACTAGCAAGTGCCTCAGATCACACCTACGGGAAACCCTTGGATCTACATGGTCGGTCATCCGTCGATGATTAGTTATACCATAAACTATATGTTAGTCGGTTCTATCGAACCTCTAAAATGGATTAGTAATGTCGACCACTATAGAGCCACTAGAGACTCAAATCATATCCGAGGCACCTCGCTTTCCATCAAATAACAAGGGACTTCCACATAAGTAAACAGTCTGGTGTAACAACCCGAAAATTTGGGCCAGTTTAAAATTTTTATTTTGGCAATTTTAGCGAATTTTGAATATTTAAAATGAATTATTTTAAATAAAAACGACGAGAAATTTATTTTGAATAAAATTCAATCGTGTATAGTTATATAGATCGACGATAGAATATAAATAACTATATATAATTATAAAAGGAATTGAAAATGGCGCGGTAGTTCGATAATTCGATTTCAAACTTCAATTGGATGTACCGGGTGCAAAACAATCCAGATTTTAGTGAAACCAAAAACATTAGGATCTAATTGGGAATATCTTTCCAACGAATCCAAAAAATCGAAATTTCATAGCGGGAATCAAAAGATATGTCCAGTTGAAAATTCTGAATAGTCGCTATGGAATTCAGGCCCTTAAAAATGGGAATTTTGCAAACGACCTCGGATTTCGACGAAACCACTTTTGTTGGGTCCGTGATGTAAAGTTATTGCTAGATTCCAAATTTCATAATTTTTCGAATCCATATGTGAGCGTGGCAAAGGAAAATGCGTTTTGACCATTTCAGTTGAATTTAATCGACTGGAAAATGGCCATTTTTCCAACGGTCTCAGAATTCGACGAAACTAGTTTTGTTAGGACCGTATCGTCAATACGAAGCTAGAAAATTTTTTTTTTTGAATTTTTCTAGTTAGTATGTGGCCCCGGTAAATTGAAATGTGCGTTCAAATTCAATATATAGAGTTATATGTTGATTTTGACGGAAACTGATCGAAACGGTCGAATTGGCTCACGAAACATATCCCATTGTGTTCGGAATGGGGGTAATTAGCTATGGACGATAGGCGGTGGGTTCGATTTCGAGTTCGAAATAAAAAGTTAACTTTATGGAATTAAATTGAATTAAATTGAATTAAATATATATATTTTTATATAAGACCCCACCTTTATTCTCCCTCCCCTCAAAGTCAAACCGTTTAGAATTAAAAAAAAAATGGCCGACGCTCATCGCTCGCTCCGCTTCACCTTGTCGCGCCGCCCCCACCTGTCACCGCGCCGCCGTTCTTCTCCGCCCCTCCCTCCCTCTCCGTCCAGGCTTGAACGAGGCCCCCAGTCCCCCAAAACCCGAAGCCCTAGCTCGAGCGTCGCCACCCATGGCCAGCGCCGCCTACCCGCGGCCATCAGACCCCCCCCCCCTCTTCCGACTGACGCGCACCAGACGACAGCACCCCCACTCTCTACTCCAGACTCCGACTGTGAGCTCTTTTCCTTTCCTGTTTTTTTATATATACAACATTTCTTTTATTAATTCAGTTTAATTATAAATTAAATTAAATTAAAAAGAGAATTCAGATCTGATTTTTTAATTTAGCATAAAAATTCGATTTTTATATATTGAATAGCGAAGTAAAAATTCGATTTTTATATATTGAATAGCGAAGTAAAAATTTGATTTTTATATATTGAATAGCAAAGTAAAAATTCGATTTTTATATATTGAATAGCGAAGTAAAAATTCGATTTTTATATATTGAATAGCGAAGTAAAAATTCGATTTTTATATATTGAATAGCGAAGTAGAAATTCGATTTTTATATATTGAATAGCGAAGTAGAAATTCGATTTTTATATATTGAATAGCAGTGTAGAAATTCGATTTTTATATATTGAATAGCGAAGTAGAAATTCGATTTTTATATATTGAATAGCGAAGTAAAAATTCGATTTTTATATATTGAATAGCGAAGTAAAAATTCGATTTTTATATATTGAATAGCGAAGTAAAAATTCGATTTTTATATATTGAATAGCGAAGTAAAAATTCGATTTTTATATATTGAATAGCGAAGTAAAAATTCGATTTTTATATATTGAATAGCGAAGTAAAAATTCGATTTTTATATATTGAATAGCGAAGTAAAAATTCGATTTTTATATATTGAATAGCGAAGAAAAAATTCGATTTTTATATATTGAATAGCGAAGCAAAAATTCGATTTTTATATATTGAATAGCGAAGTAAAAATTCGATTTTTATATATTGAATAGCGAAGTAAAAATTCGATTTTTATATATTGAATAGCGAAGTAAAAAATCGATTTTTATATATGTAGTGGCTACGGGCAGCGAAAGTGACAAAAGGCGAGAACGACGAAGATTACTATAAATGAAGTGTCGTGGAGTTGGGATAGCTATCGGTGAGAACTTCTCACTCAAATTTCCTTTCTCTAGTTATATATATATATATATATACTAGGATGCAGACGGTGCTTAGTAGCACCCGACACCCGTCATCCACAGACTATGGATGGCTTGTTTGTTTGATTGATATGTTGTGAAAATTTGTTTGCGATGTTGATGTGAAATTGATAATAAAATATTCTTGTGTTGAAAGGAAATAAAATATTTATATAGTTAAAAATATTTTATCGTTAAAAATATAATTTTTAACGTGAAAGTGAATAAATAAATATTTATAAACAAATCGGTCGATTTGTTTATATACACCGATTTGACTAATATTAATTGGGTCGATAAATTTTACACATCGCCCAACTGCACAAATAAAATCTGTGTTTGATTGTTTGAAACCCCACACGGGTATTGGGATGGTATTTGACATGCACTAATCCCAATAGTTAGTTCTATGTCGATCGATTGATTGACAGACTGTTATAAGCGTTGAATATTTATATTTGATGCTTATACAGTGTAGAATGCACTTTGGATGATGGTTGATTATTCATCGTTGTTGATATATACATGAGTTGTAGAAAATCCATATAATTGACTTTATATGGTAATTGATTGGGCCTCATTCCAGTTTTGAAAAAGAAAGTTTTGAAATAGAAATACTTGAAATAGAATATTTGAAAATAGAAATATATGAAGCCGTGTTGATTAGATTGACGCCATTTTGACGTGAACGATATTTATATCGATTTTATTCATTTTATAATGAATATCGAAAGTGATTTCAAAATCTGATATTTTGAAAAGAATTCAGATTCGAATTAAATTGAATATAAATGAATTCGAATTAAATTGAATATAAATGAATTCGAATTGAAATTTTAACTGAAATTGGATTAGAAATCAATTTGAATTGTAATCGATTTGAAATGAATTTAAAACGAATTTATATTGGAATATTCAATTTTGATTTGAAATTGAATATGAAGTTGAAACCGTTTTGAAAATGAATTTAAAAACGATTTATAATACACGTTTTGAATTGAAATCGACGAAGTATATATTATATATATAATATAAGGGCCTGAATAGAATGCGCCGCGCTGCGGCAGTTCGCGAATTTCGACCATTGACTTCGAACGGATATTACGGGAGATCCGACCGTCGGATTCTCCTAAAACCGGAACCGTTGGGTTCGTATCGAAAAGAAGATTATTAGAAATTAGAAATCTAACGGTTGGATTTGGAATTATGTCCAAACAAATTTGAAAGAGGTCGCTGTAAGTGCAGTTCGATGGCCGTTGATGGAAATCGACTGTACGGGCCTCGATAAAATTATTAAAAATAGTAATAATTTGTGTTAAATCATAAGAAATGATTTAGAAAGAATTGGGATGAAAAACTCCATATCTGAAAAGATAAAAATAGATTTTTATTGAAATGAACTAGTTTTGAACTAGAATTATAATTCTATTTATTTTTAAATAAATAAATTGAATTTGAAATGGTTTTGAAAATAACCAGAATTTCCAATGATTGCATTGGAATGGATTTGAATCAAAATTGTCTTCGGAATATTTCGATGTAGGATTTCGTGATTATACAGATGTTGTTATGGAAATTTGAAAGATATAGAGATATATATCGTTATTTCCAATACGATATCTGTTGGTCGTAGAATTTGATATTGAATATAAGCCGATATATTTTCTATTTAGAGCCTTGTATTTAATATCAAATGTGATTTGGGTTTGTCGTGAATGGTGTGTTGACTAACACTGTTCTTGAACCCAGTTGAGAAAAGATTAAATCTTTTTATTTGGATTTAATGAAGTGTACCAATTAAATAATATTTAATTGGAATTGAATTGATATTGATTTTTGGGTTTATCGTGGACAGTGTTTTAAATAACACTCGTTCTTTAACCCGATAATTAATGGAAAGTGATTTTGGGTTTATCGTGAACTGTGTTTTAAATGACACTGATTCTTTAACCCAATTAAAGATTAAAACTAAGTGGAGTTTTAATGAATCTTTAATTAGATTGAAATGATCGAGAATGGAGTATCACCAGTTTTGCTCCAGGCGATAGTTAAATCTTTAATTAGATTTGAACGTGAAATGGTAATTGAATTTACCGATAACACCGTGGTGTTAGATATGAAGTAGGACCAGTTTTACTTCATGGGATTAATAGGTTGGGGTTGGGAAATTAAAACAAATGATTACATCGGTAAGGTTCGTTAATCCCGACTAGTTGAATCGAAATTCAAAAGAAGATTAGAGAATAAATTTTAATGATTAATCTTTGATAAAATTAATGGGAACCTTTCCCTATGAATGTGAAATTTAGAAACTAACTGTCGGTTAGCTAAGCAGAATGGTTTTCTGGATATTGATCTGATGTTGGTTTCGGCCTTCGGGGTTAATATTTGGGGAATTATTCTCTTGATTAATTTACAGTTAGTGACTGATGAATTGGAATGAGGCGTATGTTGTGTTTGTGTAACACTTGTTTATAATATACGCGAGTTATTCGGAAAGACCGGGTTTATCCCATTCTGAATAACTGATACGACGATAAGTTGAAGATGAAGACGGTGGTCGAAGACCGGAGGTCTTCACGTCGTTTGAGTGATTACTGATGATCTTGATTGGGCTGTACACCTAAGAAGATGGAAACAGATGGTGATCGTCCAAACGTATTTGGAGATCGATGGATATGCGGGGTACTAGGTGCCTCCGGTTTCGTTCAGACCTAGAACGGACTTGTAAATGGACTGTGTGTCTGACATTGGATTTTAGTCCGTGTGATTAATCTCTATTAAATATATATCTGTTTGGCGGCAGAGAATTTATTCTCTTGCTTAACGCCCTTCTCTGAGACATACGAGCTCAGGGGTTATACATTGATGAATATCAAATGCATGGAGTGAATTGTCTGTGTGGCATGCCTAAGTGGCAATTGATCGAGGCTTCTGTTGAAAAGCAAAGTCTTGTGGGGATGATCAAAGCACAGCCTGTGTGGCACAGCTTTGTGTAACGTGAATTCGCGAGCCTCGCACCCCGGTTGTGAACCAAAAACGAGAGAGGACCTCAGGGAGGGCATGCGTTTCCTTCTAGCTAGGTTGGTGTCAGTGACCTACCAGCCCTGACATTTATATACTTTTCACCTGTGTGGTTGTTGCTGTTGCGAGGCGCCTCGGTTAGATCGGACAATCCGGGTCCGATGGAGTCATTCGTTGGCTCATTTACGCCCCAAAGGGCGGGGAAATGTAGCGTTCAGGCATAATAATCCACATCGGTGGACCGGCCCTGACGATCCAAGGGGCAGTTGCGGCTGTTCCTAAACATGGGCTAGATTGTCTAAAATCGGTAGAGGACTATCTTTTGCCTCGGTTCATAGAAGGAAATCCAATTTCCAAATACGTGACATTTGCGGTTTTATTTGTAGAGCCTAGTATGGCGACATAGTGGGATGGGGCACTTATGCCGCCTATGATTGATACTTATGATTTGAAGTTGTTTTATACACTATGAACTTATAATAGTATCAAATGATTTGTTTTTCAACGTATCAAGCATTCTTGGCTATTATAAGGTAAAAACCCTATCCTCCGGCTTGTGTTGCATTGTGTGATGGGAACTGGGTCTTATAATAGCTTCATTTTTCCTTATTTAGCATTGCGTTGTTTGTTTTATGCACTGGTGTTCTTGGGAGGAAACCCGTTCCGTGTTATACGGCGTGGTCCCTTGATTTACCTAACTTTAAAAAAAAGATTTATAACTGTTTTAGTTCTCACACCAGTCCCATGACTGACCTGGAGTTTATTGTTTTAACCTAAACTCTGGGTGCCCTTATTTTGATACGGGCAACTAGTAGTTTTGGTTTTGCAGATTTTTATTCACAGGATCCTGGTTTACAGCTGGAACGATATCCGGAAAGCTTTGTATCTGTATATCTCTTCTAGTTGTGTATTGTATTATTTTCCGCTGCGATGTATTTAAATGTAATTTAAATCTCTGATATTTCTGTGTAATATTTGTTCATTTATACTCTGTAAATTCTTGTATTCTGATGCATTATTGTAATATACAATGAAATGTTCTTCCGTCAGCGTTCTGTTGTGGCTTGTTCTCGAACTATCCGCTCTTTCCCTTACGGGGAAGTTACGGGTTTTTACATCTGGGCTCCATACTATGACGTTACTTGTAGCTAGAACTAACATATGTTCATTTCCAAGTAGTCACTATCCCGTTTTTGGTTTGTACCGGGATGTGAGGCTCGCAAAGTTACGTTATACAATGCTATGCTAATTAAAGTTGTGCTTTGATCATCAACCACAAGGCTCTGCTTTTCAACAAAAGCCATGATCATTTGAAACTCAGCATGCCACATTGTCAATCCATACCATACCATTGATTTCTGCTAATATATAACCTCTAAGCTCGTACGTCTCAGAGAAGGTGTTAAGCAAGAGAATAAGTTCTCCGCCCCCAAACATATATATATATATTTAGTAGAGATCAACGAATACAACGTCAGACATACCATCCATTTGCAAGTCCGTTCTGGGTCTGAACGAATTTGGAGACACCTTATTCCTTGTCCCAAATGTCCAATACAGGAGAGAGGTCCTCGCATATCCGTCGATCTCTAAGTACGTTTGGACGATCACCACTTATTACCCTATCTTGGGTGTATGGTCCAATCAAGACATCAGTAATCATCGAAACGATGTGAAGATCTCCTGTCTTCAACGACTGTCTTCATCGTCGACTTTTAATCGTAGTAGTAATTATTCAGAATGGGTTAAACCCATTCTTTCCGAATAACTCGCGTATTTTGTAATCAAGTGCTATAAAACACATCATACGCCTTATTCCAATTCATAATATTCTTTTAATAAAATATTCACATTATTATGGAAAAGTTCCCATTAATTTTATCAAAAATAAATTCTTTAATCCTCCTTTGTATGTCAATTTCAAAAGATTTATTTTATCTTTTATCAATTCCATACCAAATTAAGGTTTATTAACTAGTCGGGATTAGCGAACCTTACCGAAATTATTTATATTTTTCACATCCCAACCTATTTATCCCATTCTCACTTTAATATAATTAAAGGATTCATTAAAACTCTAGTCAAGTTTTAAACTCAAAAATCATTACTTAATGATTTAACCGGGTTAAAGAACAAATGTTATTTTAAAACATTGTTCACGATAAACCCAAATTCATCTTCTTTTCACAAATGGAATCTACACTAAAATCCTAACAGTATATAATCGATATAAATTCCTGTGTCAGACTATTAATATAAATGGAATAGCGGCAAGGCCTTTTAAATTCCATATATAGTAGCGGTCTTCATCCACAGAAGTTCATCTCGATTATTACCAAATCGAATTCCATTCAATTCCGATTTAATATATTAAATTGAAAAACTTTATTTTGGAAAATTTCCGTTTAAATCTTATTAAAAGATTTATAAATCCCAAATTATATTTTCACTGTTAATTGGGCTAAAGAACTAATGTCGTTTAAAACACAGTTCACGATAAACCCAATTCACATTGCATTTTATTCCAATTACAAAATATAATTGGAAACTCTAATAATATTAATTAAAAGATTTATAAATTCCAAAATTATATTTTCAATGTTAATCGGGTTAAAGATCGAATGTCGTTAAAAACACAGTTCACGACAAATCCAATTCACATTTCATTTTATTCCAATTACAAAATATAATTGAAAACTCTAATAATCTTAATTAAAAGATTTATAAATTCCAAAATCATATTAATTAATTGGTGAATTTCTCTAGATTTTAATTAAAAGATTTATTCTTTACTCAACTGGGTTTTAAGAAGAGTGTTATTTAAGACAACATTCACGACGAACCCCAAAAATCCAATTTATTTTATTTAATTCAAAATAAATATTAATTAATTGGAAAACATAATTAAATTTTAATTCAAGGATTTATTCTAGTTAATAACTAGTTTATTTTGATAAAAATATATTTTTAGCTTTACAAAACTGGAATTTTTCAGCCAAATTCTTACCAAATCATTTATTATGATTTTACATAATTTTCACATATTTTTAATAATTTTATTAAGGCCCTTACAGTCGGTTTCCAATAACGGCCACCAAACTGCATTTACAGCGACCTTTTCCAAAATTGATTTGGACGTATTTCCAAATCCAACTATCAGATTTGAAATCTTTTACATTCATTGGAAAGCTCTTTTCGATATGAACCCAACGACTCTGGTTTTAGGAGAATCCGACGGTCGGATCTCCCGTAGTGTCAATTCGAAGTCAATGGTCGAAATTTGCGAACGGTCGCTGCGCGGGGCATTCTATTCAGGACATTAAATATAAATAATATATATATTATATATATTTCATCGATTTCCAATTAAAACATATTTTATAAATTGTTTATATATTTATTTTGAAATGATTCCACTTCATTTTTCAACTAATATTCTATATCATTACAATAATAAAATGATAATATTTTCAAAATATTAAATCTTCCCTTTTCGATATTCATTATAAAATGAATAAAATCAATCGAAGAACCCGTTCGGGTTAAAATGGCGTTTCTGTACTTAATCTGGCTTCATATTTTTATATTTTTGTGTCCATCTAAAAACGGACATCAAAATATAAATTTATTCTTCACTGAATATTATTTTAAATTATTCATTATTTTAAAATATTCTTTATTTTAAAAGATTCTTTATTTTAAAATATTATTTACATTAAAATATTCTTTTACATAAAAATGTTTCTTTTACATTGAAAATGATTCTTTTATATAAAAATGTTCTTTTATATAAAGATTATTCTTTTACATTGGAAATGATTCTTTTATATTAAAATGTTCTTTTACATTAAAATGGTTATTTTACATAAAAATGTTTCTTTTACATTGAAAATGTTCTTTTTCATTAAAAATGTTTTTTTCATTAAAAATGCCTTTTACTCTAAAATGATATCTTTTATTAAACAATATTTATAAAACATTATTTATTATAAAACATTATTTAATCGGAATGCGACTCAATCAATTACCATAAAATTTTAGTTATATGGATTTCACACACCACATGTATTCAACATTAATGATAAATAACCATTAAACAGTCCATTCACATCCAAAGTGAAATTTACAACTGTGTGAGCATTAAAATAAACAAATAACGCTCATCACAGCCTATCAATCCATTGATTGACATAAAACTAAATATTGGGAATAGTGTATGTCAAGTATCATCCCAATATCCGTGTGGGGTTTTCAAACAACAACAGTTTGTTTAAATAAATCATTAGTTAATAATTTAGTTTGAATTATTTTCTATTTAACCAATTTTCAATGTTTAAATTATAAATGAATATTTATAATTTAATATCACTATCACATTAATATATTTTTAATATGTTAAACATTTCAACATCACAAACAACATACAATACAGTCAATTTAAATCGTCTATGGTTTGCGGATGAGGAATGTGATCTAACAGGCACCATATATAGTTTATAATGATTATACCGATAAAAATCTACACTGGTAATTCTACATATTTTTCAGTTATGTAAATAAATAAATAAATAACTATGCAGAAATTTTAGTGAGGAGTTCTCACCTTTGATTTCCACTCCATCAGTTTAATTTTTGAGTTCCTGAACAGCTTGGATTTGCCCAAAATTCCAACGTAGTCTTTTTCACGCTGTTCATGTTAAAAATCACATTTTTAGTATGATGTTTATATATTTAAAAAAATCGCATTTTAAATCAATTTTATTTATATATAAAAACCATATTATTTATTTAAAAACAATCATGTTTTTATTTAAAACCATGTCATGATAAAAACCACATTTCCATTAAAGTTATTTATAATTAAAACAATGTTATTTTCTTTTTATAAAAACAATGCTATTTTTTTCCTTATAAAAACAATGCTATTTTATAAAAGTCATATTTTCCTTTACAAAGTTATTTTATATAAATCATGTTTTCCTTTACAACGCTATTTCATATAAATCATGTTTTCCTTTACAATGCTATTTCTATTTTATCATGTTTTCCTTTACAACGCTATTTCTATTTTATTAAATAATGCTATATATTTTATAAAATTAATTTCAAAACCATGCTTTATATTTTCTAAAACCAAATTTAAAACAATGCTTATTTATATTTATAAAAAACGCATATTTATATTTATAAAACAATGCTTATTTATATTTATATATTATATTTATATTTTTAGATTTTGTTTAAGTATTATATATATATATATATATATATATATTTCAAATTCTTACTAAATATTATTTAGGCTAAATTATCATCACCGTTATGAATTTGATCCAAGGTTTATTATTCTGCCTCCTTACTACTCCAGGAATTCATCACTCCTTCAACCCATAACTGATTTGAATCCCTCGACCTTGCACGAACTTCGAGATGCCGGGGCAGCATCCAGGACCGCCACGCCGACCGCCTTAGTGGCGCCTCTCTCCTCCCATGCCAGCGTTGAACTCGCGGGTCCCATGTGGATTGGAAGTGAATGCGAACGTCCATCATTTGAGGGAAAATATCAAGCGATCCTAGTGATGAAATTCCATCATAACCGTTAGATGGAAGGATCACAAGATGATCTTTAATTTTCAGTTAATAAGTTTTCGAAATTATTTATTGGATTGAGAGAACAGGAGGGAGGAAGACGGGACAATTCTGTGCATTCATCCATGAGTGGCGGCTGAGTTTAGATTGAAGAATTAGGGTTCCACATGAGAGGGATATTTGTAATAAAATATTCATATTATTTTTAAATAAATTTAATTCCAATAATACTAGTTTAGCGCCTCAAACACCAAATGAATCCCAACGACTGTCGCCTCTAGCTAAATACCCCTGTTCCGGATACAATGGAATATGTTTCGTAACCCAATTTGGCTATTACGATCAGTTTTTCTCAAAATTAAACTAGAAATAAATATATAATGAATGTGAACGTACATTTTAATTTACCGAGGCCACATACTGACTCCGAAAATTCCAGAAAAATCATTTCTAGTTATGTTTTGACGATGTGGTCCAGACAAAATTAATTTCTTCAAATTTCGAGATCGTTTGAAAAAATGGACATTTTTTGGTCGATCCAATTCAACTGAAATTGACCAAACACGTTTTAGTTTAGTGTGCTCACATATTAATTCCAGAAATTGGAATTTAACAATAATTTGAGATTCCGAATCCAACAAAAGTGGTTTCGTCGAAAACGAAGGTCGTTTGCAAAATATTTATTTTTAAGGGCTATATTTTATATTAAAATATATATAAATTTAACAGCGACTTTTCTGAATTTTAAATTGGACATAACTTTCAATTCCCGTTATGAAATCTTGATTTTTTCACATTTGTTGGAAAGATATTTTCAAACAGATTCATATATTTCTGGTTTTACTAAAATCCGGTTTATTTTGAATCCTGTACATTCATTTGAAATTTGAAATCAAATTTTCAAACTGCCGCGTCATTTCGGGCTCGTTATATAATTAAAATAAATTTATTCGTTCTAACTTTGATTTAAATAAATTTTTCATCATTACTATTTAAAATAAATTATTTTAAATATTAAAATCCATTAAAATTGTTAAAATAAAATTTTTAAATTGGTTCAGAATTTCTGGTTTGTTATAGATACGAGCTAAATATATTCTGAATATATTCAGTTTAATATGGGTTAATTTGTACCTAAGTAACTCACTAGTTGAACTCAAACTATTTAATGTAACTAATAACCCAAGAAATTTGCAGCTTATATATATATATATATATATATATATATATGTATATACATATATAGAATGAACCATATGTTTATTTATAACTCATCTTCCACAGCCTATCCACCTAGCCTACCCTGTACCTTCATGCTTAAGGGTTCAAGTACACACCAATTTGCCAAAACACACTGAAAAGAACTCGCACATGCCTGACAAAGTGAAGGTACAACATTGCCCTATGTTCATTTATCAATACCTAGATTTGCACATGCAAATAGTACACCCCAGTTACCCTGTTCCTTCTTTATCCTATACTACTTTATCCTATACTGAGATTTCGCCGATACATCAACTGCTTCATTGCAGTGTATTTTCACCATCCATCCTTCACCGTCAATCACATAGCCTACCACAGAAACACTACTAGCCTAAAACTTGGGCATCATGGTCTTGCTTCAATAAATACTCGCCAAAACTTTCCCCGTCCATAAGTTTATCATGCTTCCCCTCTTTTTCGCTTGCTGTACAAACTTCTCTCTCCTCTTTTTCAAACGAACCGTAAGCTATACCTTTAAGTAAAATAGAAAGTCTAACCGCAAGTGTCATAGCTGGGGAAAAAGGTTAGGTGGTGGTTTTATTAACGTGGACGTGGGTCTATACGTGTATGAGGGAGGAGTTGGCGTTCAAGGTTGTACTAACCCGGAAATCCGAGCCAAATTAAAAAATTTATTTTGGCAATTTTAGTGAATTTTGAATATTAAAAATGAAATATTTTAAATAATATCGATGAAAAATTTAGTTTAAATGGAATCCGAACGTATATAATTATATAGATCGTCATTAGAATATAAATATTTATTTATATATATAAAAGGAATTGAAAATGGCGCGGTAGTTCGATAATTCGATTTCAAAATTCAGATGAATGTACCGGGTGCAAAATAAACCGGATTTTAGTGAAACCAAAAATATTTGAATCTAATTGGGAATATCTTTCCATTGAATCCGAAAAATTGAAATTTCATTACGGGGATCAAAAGATATGTCCAGTTGAAAATTCTGAATTGTCGCTATGGAATTCAGGCCCTTAAAAATAGCCATTTTGCAAACGACCTCGGTTTTCGACGAAACCACTTTTGTTGGATCCGTGATGTCAAATTATTGCTAGGTTTCAAATTTCATAATTTTTCGAATCAATATGTGAGCGTGGGAAAGGAAAACGCGTTTGACCAATTTCAGTTGATTTTAATCTACTGGAAAATGGCCATTTTTCAAACGGTCTCGGAATTCGACGAAACTAGTTTTATTAAGACCGTATCGTCAATACGAAGCTAGAAACTATTTTTCGGGAATTTTTCGAGTTAATATGTGACCCCAGTATATTGAAATGTGCGTTCAAATTCAATATATGGAATTATATTTTGATTTTGACGAAAACTGATCGTGATGATCGAATTGGCTTACGATACATATCCCATTGTGTTCAGAATGGGGGTAATTAGCTAGGGACGACAGTCGGTGGGCTCGATTTTGAGTTCGTTGTAAAAAGTTATTTTATGAGGATTTTAAAATAAAATTAAATAAATAAATATAATTCTCCCTCTTACCCTTACCACCACCGTCTCTCCCCTCGTTGACCGTTCATTTCAAAATAAAAAGTTAAAAAGAAAAAAAACCTAAGCTAACGTTGTCATCGCCAAGACCTCCAATCGCCGCCTTCCGAGGTCGCGCCACCGCCTCTAGAACCCTCCGCCTCCTCTCCGACGGCACCCCCCTCGTTCGATTCCCCAATGGCGCCTGGCCCCCCTCGTAGATCGAGACCCCCCCCCCCAAGCCTCAAAACACCCAAATCCGCGACGCAAGCGCCCACAGCCCACCACTTCGGCCACTAACAGCACCCCACGACCACCCAGCCACGACGCAACCCCCTGAGCGCCGCCCACTGCTCCTAAGCCGTTGTAAGCTTTTATTTCTTCTATTTTGTTTATTTACAGTTAGTGTATTTTATTTTATTTCAGTTTTAAAATATAAAAACAATATAAAAATTCGACTTTTATTCATTTGAAAACCGTATAAAAATTCGATTTTTATTCATTTGAAAACCGTTGTTAGATCAAAATTTCGACCTAACACCCAAATTGTTCTGAATCTTATAGAGTTTTAACTGAAGAATGGAGAAAAAGAAAATAACACACGGAATTTATAGTGGTTCAGCGTTAACGAGCCTACGTCCACTTTAAATGTTATTGATTATACTTTGAATGCTGGTACAATCAATGATTTCTCTCTAGCTCACTTTTACAATTGTGATTTCTCTCAGTAATCTAGTAATAAAACTGATAAAAAATGGTAGTATGACAATAATGGCGGAATCAGTCCTCAATATTGCCAAAAGGATCCTCAAAAATGCCAAACTCCGGGCTATTTATAGCTGATTTTGTCAGGCGGATCGTGGTAACACATGGCACGAATCCCGAGAACATCGGATCGCATCGCTGCCGTTGAAGAAATAGTCAATTTAGCCGTTGTGGACAGGTGTCGCGATCCCCTTGAAAATCGGATCGAGCAAATGGGGAGAATCAGTCAAAATGACGGTTGGGGACACGTGTCGCTGGATCCGTGCGTCTCGGATCGCAGAAGACTAGCTCGTGTTTGAACGGGTCAGAGGCTTCGCCGTGCATCAGGGGATCGGATCGGTCTATACTGGGCAATAATGTGTGTGCGGATCGGATCGCATAGAGGTGTCGTTTCGCTAATGGTATGGGGGCGATCCGTTGAGGTGCGATCCGATGAGGCGCGATCCGATGAGGTGCGATCCGGTAAGGGGCGAGTCGATGGTGTGATCCGTTCCTTTATGTACTTAGGGAATGTAGTTTCATACTTTCTTCTTATGAATGAACCTGGGTGGCTTGGTCAAAAAGCTAGCCAACATTTTGCCCCCTCGAAGTATGTTTTATCGATGATGGAACATGCTTCGAAGCTATCGAATCGTCTTTTCACAACGAGACGCAAATCAGTGAACAATTCCTTTTCTGGGATCTTTCAGAGTCTTCATCTCTGGATCTGTCGGTCATTTATCGATTCGGATCGCGTGCTCGAGTCGCGGTCCGTTAGCAAGCCATTCGCCTCGTTATTTGGTGAGCACTTGGACCTCTTCACGGAACGGAACGAGATGGGCTTCTCTTCGAGACGTGGTGGGCTTTTGGTTCGCGGCCCGTCTATTTTCGCGGATCGAATAAGACAAAAAAGGGGAGACAAACGGTCGCCCTTTTGCCTATATAAGTCGACCCTCCTCTCCACTTTCTTTCTTCTTCTCGCTTTCGTATCGTATCGCTATCTCACCGAGGAAAAGACCTTAGTCTCGATTTCCAAATTTCCGCCCGATTTCAAACTTTTAAAAAGGTAACTAGATGATTTCTCTTGAATTTCTACCGTGTTCGCACTAGTTTAGAGAGCATGGACAGCGGGATTTTATAAGATTTGGTGAGAATGGACGTGAGTGTGCCTGGTGCGAAGGGGAGAGTTGAGGAAGAAGATGGAAGAGATGACCAGGTCGACTCGTGAGGATACTAGAGCTTCGGATCGTGGAGGAAATGGTGAAGTGGTGAATCGAGTCGTAGAGATGCTTGTGAGGATGGGAAAAGGGCAAGCAGCGGATCGTGACGAGGTGGCGGGGACACGGATCGCTACGAGATTATAGCGATCCGATCCGAAATACTTCCTGGAGTTAGCGCCTCTGTTGCTGGTCCAGGCTGGCCTCGCGAACCCGTGATCGCGCCACGATCCGATCCACACCCCACGATCCGAAAGGGTTTTCATGAACCGAAGAGTGAATGCTCCAAAGAACTTGTAGAATAAGCAATGCAATTTAATTCTAGTACACTAATGGACAGTTAGGCTAGACCCTTCATGACGAACATTCTGGACTGACCAAGCGCATAACTTAACAGCATAAAACGACCAATATTTTGACGATCTCATCAGCCTTTACGCTTTTCTTTAATGCAAGCACAAGCACACACACCGGCACTTGCACACACGGGGGACGGGTAGTTTTAATCTCATTTTTCATGTTTTCTCGCCTAACAGTAATGTCGGATAATCAATCTTCTTCAAGATCCGTTATAGAAACGGAGTCTGAGGTTCCTGAGCAATACAACCCCGAGATCCCTCCAATTAACCCAGGAGGCGAATATTCTGGATCTGAATACGAGGCAACGGAATCGGATCCGTCTGGAAGTACTTCGTCTAGTGAAGAGTCTGAGATAGACAGGCGAGCTCCCGACGAGATTCCTGGCACGCTCGGGATAGAGAAATTTTCTGATTCTTTAGCATCTAAACTCGATGATATAAAGCTTAAAAGAACCTGCCTGAGACATGGGATCCCTTGGGATGACGTGATGACACCCGGTAGCGAAGATATACCCCACTTAGCTCCGGAAGGGTATATGGAAGTCAGTCGAACCATGTGCTCGGTAGGAGCTATTCCTCCGTTTCCTTCAATCGTCATCGAGACTTTAAAACCACTGGGTATCGCTCCGATGCAGCTTCATCCTAATGCCTACGCATCTCTATACACCCTATACGTTGCATACGCGGAGATCCTACATACCGAACTCACATTTAGAGATTTGACATTCTTCTTTCTTTTCAAGCATCGCTCCTCGGCGACTCCAAATTTCTCTTTCTTTGAATCAGTGGCCAATAGGAAGGTTCTGTATGACGGATACAGCAATATAGGGGATGCTAAGTCTGATTGGTTCTATATAAAGAAACAGGCCGGATGCTCAAGAAGATGGCTTAAATCAAGTAAACTTTAATCTTTTGACTGAATACCTTGTTCAAGAAGCCGAAGCATTAACATTCTCCCCCCTTTTTCTTTGTTTTAAACAGATCACGTCTTCCCGAAAACGGAGGGTCCGCTATACAATAATCGATTGTCTATTCTTTTGCAAAGCAGATCCGACTTTCTAAGGATCAAAAAGTGCATCACTGATGAGAATCTTCATAGACATCGTCTTCTAGATATAAGATTTGGACTTGGCGCTGGCGGAAAACCTTATAGATACGTGCCTCCAACAGAGGGAGAGGGAACATCGCAAGCAGTAGAAACAACTAAATTTCGCAAGAGTCCTTCCCCGATAGTCATCCAAGACGATGAGGACCTGAACATATACAGAGGGGATGAGGCCCGCGGTGACAAGTCCAAGGAAATCCCAGTTTCTACCCCAATCGAACCCGCTGCTCCCGATGACTTGACAGAAGAACAGTTATTCGACGAGCTGAGCAAAATTCCTCTGCCCGATGATGTATACACAGAGAGGGACTTCGAAGGGGAGCCATTCTTCCCTGCTTCTGAAGGGACCATCGCTCTAACTAGAGAACAAGAAACTAGTCAGATGAGCCTGTCTTCAGGCCCGGGTCTGTCAGGGGGAATTATATGGGATGCACAAATCACACACACTGTCTGACCCCGCACTTTTATATCGTCAGTATTCAAAGTTTTAATATGCTCTTTTCTCTTTTGCAGGAAAGATGTCTCGCAGGCGATCTTATTCTTATCGTTCTCTTCATGAGGGCACTCCCAGTCTTCATCCGGGTACTGAGCGCCCTCGCGGCCCTTCTCACAAGCCGACTTCCTCGCAACCCCGGTCTCCACCGAAATCGACATCTGCCAAGTTCCCCAGTTATCCGATAGTTCCTGCAGGGGGAAAGAAACTTCCTAAAGAGTTAACTCCTCCGAAAAGTGCACCTTCTCACAGCAGGTCGTCTAAAAGGCATCACGAATCTAAAGATAAAGGCAAAGATCCAATCAAAGAGTCTGAAAAAGAGAGGAGTGACATCGTCCCTTCCAGCCAGCCAGAGTTGGCTGCCCCCGGGTCACGGGATTACATCCATGGTCCCGAGATTCAAGGTAGGCTGGAAAAGCTGCGGGAACAATTCCTAGACATATTCTTCGACAGGATGACGTTTGTTCCAGCCTTGGAACCGGTCCCTAAGAACTGGGATAATGAAGTTGTCGGGCACATCCGCCACGTTGCCAGGCAGTATGAGATGATGAAGAAACATGCAGTTAACCTTTCAGAAGTCATCCGAACGCTTGAAATAGAAGCACATAGATCCAAGGCAAAACTTGAAAACAACGAAAGGGCCAGGACAAAGATGGAGAAGGACCTGGAAGATGCTCAATCCCAACTCGCCTTAGCGCGGAGAGATGCCGAAAATTATAAGACCGAGTTGGAGAATGCTAAAAAAGCTTTCATTCGGAACTTGACTCCAATAGCCAAGAGAAAATGGCCTTAAAGAAGGAGGTTGAAGATCTCAAAATGGCCAACTTTGAGTTGAAGACAGCACAAGGCCATTTTGAAGCTGAGAGAGCTGCTTGGGAAGCAGAGAAAACAAGTTTGAAAGAAAGCTTAGACCTGGCTCAAGCTCTTTGCGCATAAGAGAAAGTGATGATGATCAATATGACCCTGCTTCTCCTGTTACTGAGGGGGATCTCTCTCGCTTTTCCGAAATGTGGGAGAGACTGTTTGATGAATTGGCTGCCCAAAGGCAAGAAAGCTCCGCCCTGCGACAAAATTTGACTGCTATGGATAGAAGGCTTGATGAACTCGCAAGGCAAAGGACGCCACCAGCTCGTCCTTGATTATACTTTGAATGCTGGTACAATCAATGATTTCTCTCTAGCTCACTTTTACAATTGTGATTTCTCTCAGTAATCTAGTAATAAAACTGATAAAAAATGGTAGTATGACAATAATGGCGGAATCAGTCCTCAATATTGCCAAAAGGATCCTCAAAAATGCCAAACTCCGGGCTATTTATAGCTGATTTTGTCAGGCGGATCGTGGTAACACGTGGCACGAATCCCGAGAACATCGGATCGCATCGCTGCCGTTGAAGAAATAGTCAATTTAGCCATTGTGGACAGGTGTCGCGATCCCCTTGAAAATCGGATCGAGCAAATGGGGAGAATCAGTCAAAATGACGGTTGGGGACACGTGTCCCTGGATCCGTGCGTCTCGGATCGCAGAAGACTAGCTCGTGTTTGAACGGGTCAGAGGCTTCGTCGTGCATCAGGGGATCGGATCGGTCTATACTGGGCAATAATGTGTGTACGGATCAGATCGCATAGAGGTGTCGTTTCGCTAATGGTATGGGGGCGATCCGTTGAGGTGCGATCCGGTGAGGCGCGATCCGATGAGGTGCGATCCGGTAAGGGGCGAGTCGATGGTGCGATCCGCTCCTTCATGTACTTAGGGAATGTAGTTTCATACTTTCTTCTTATGAATGAACCTGGGTGGCTTGGTCAAAAAGCTAGCCAACAACCGTATAAAGATGTGATTTTTGAAGAAGATAAAGATATGATTTTTATATAATGTGGATAGTAAAAATAGGATTTTTATAGTATAGGAAGAATAAAAATATGATTTTTATCTTATATAACTAGTAAAAATTTTATCTTTATATAGTAGTGAGGGTAAAAATATGATTTTTTTTATATATATATGTCGAAATAAAAATGTGATTTTTATAACATTGAAATAAAAATCTGATCTTTGTATAAGAAGAAGAAATATAAAAATATAATTTTTATATAGAAAGGAGCGTTGAGAAAATATATAAAGTAAGAATAAAAATATGATTTTTATTTATTGAATGAAGCAATAAAAATATAATTTTTATTTGAACAGCGTGAAAAGAACTGCAATGGAATTTTAGATAGATCCAGACGGTTCAGTAGTTCAGAAGCAAAGCACGGTGGAGTGGAACCCTCTGTGAGAACTTCTCACCTTTAATTTAATTTTTCTCGTTGAAATATATACTAGGATGCAGACGGTGTTTAGTAGAACCCGACACCCGTCGTCCACAGACCATAGACGGCTTGTATGCTTGTTTGTTTGATTTTGATGTGTAGTTGATTGTGTGATGTGAAATGAAATAAAATATTTATATAGTTAAAATATTTTATAGTTGAAAATAGAATTTTTAACGTGAATTTGAAATGAAATAAATATAAACAAATCATACGATTTGTTTATATACGCACATTTGACTGATATTGATTGGGACGATAAATTTTACACATCGCCCAACTGCACAAATAAAATCTGTGTTTGATTGTTTGAAACCCCACACGGGTATTGGGGTGATATATGACATACACTAATCCCAATAATTAGTTGTATGTGGATCGATTGATTGACAGACTGTTATGAGCGTTAAATATTTATATTTGATGCTTATACAGTGTAGAATGCACTTTGGATGATGGTTGATTATTCATCGTTGTTATTGTATACATGTGTTGTATAAAATCCATACAATTAATATTATATGGTAATTGATTGGGCCTCATTCCAGTTTTGAAATAGAATATCTGAATAGAAATATTTGAAAAGAGATATTTGAAATAGAATATTGGAAAATAGAAATATATGAAGCCGTGTTGATTAGATTGACGCCATTTTGACGTGAACGGTATTTATATCGATTTTATTCATTTATAATGAATATCGAAAGTGATTTCAAAATCTGATATTTTGAAAAGTATTGAAATCGAATAGAAATGAATTCAAATTGAAATTGAATTGAAAACGAACTGAAATTGAATTAGATATCAATTTGAATCGAAATCAATTTGAAATGAATTTAAATCGAATTTATAAGGAAAAATTCAATTTTGATTTGAATTTGAAAAGAAGTTGAAATCGTTTTGAAAACGAATTTAAAACGATTTATAAAATACGTTTTAAAAGGAAATCGACGAAGTATATATTATATATATATAATATAATGGCCTGAATAGAATGCACCGCACCGCGGCAGTTCGCGAATTTCGACCATTGACTTCTAACGGATATTATGGGAGATCCGACCGTCGGATTCTCCTAAAACCGGAACCGTTGGGTTCGTATCGAAAAGATCTTTCTAACGAATATTAGAAATTTGAAATCTAATGGTTGGATTTGGAATTATGTCCAAATCAAATTTGGAAAAGGTCGCTGTAAGTGCAGTTCGATGGCCGTTGATGGAAATCGACTGTACGGGCCTTGATAAAATTATTAAAAATAGTAATAATTTGCGTAAAATCATAAGAAATGATTGAGAAGAATCGGGATGAAAAACTCCATATTTGAAAAGATAAAAATAGATTTTTATCGAAATGAACTAGTTTTCAACTAGGATTAAAATTCTATTTATTTTTAAACAAATAAATTGGATTTGAAAAGGGTTTTAAAAGTAACCATAATTTCCAATAATTGAATTGGAATGGATTTGAATCCAAATTCTCTTTGGATTATTTCGATGTTGGATTTCGTGATTACACAGATATTGTTATGGAAATTTGAAAGATATTTATATCGTTATTTCCAACACGATATTTATTGGTCGTAGAATTTGATATTGAATATAAGCCGGTATATTTTCTATTCAGAGCCTTGTATTTAATATCAAATGTGATTTGGGTTTGTCGTGAATGGTGTCTTCATTAACACTATTCTTAAACCCGGTTGAGAAAAAGATTAAATCTTTTTATTTAGATTTAATGAAGTGTACCAATTAAATAACCTTTAATTGGAATTGAATTGGTATTGATTTTTGGGTTTATCATGAACGGTGTTTTAAATAACACTTGTTCTTTAACCCGATAATTAATGGAATGTGATTTTGGGTTGTCGTGAACGGTATCTTCAATAATACTGTTCTTAGACCCAAAGGAGTTAAGAAAATCTGAAATTAACTAGAGATTAGTTAAGTTGGATGGTTTCTGGGGTATTGATCTGATGTTGGTTTCGGCCTTCGGGGTTAATACTTAGGGAATCACTCACTTGCTAATTTACGGTTAGGGACTGATTGAAATGCGATGTGATTTTGGGTTTATCGTGAACCGTGTTTTAAATGACATGGATTCTTTAACCTAGTTACAGATTGAAACTAAGTGGAGTTTTAATGAATCTTTAATTAGATTGAAAAGATCGAGAATGGAGTATCACCAGTTTTGCTCCAGGCGATAGTTAAATATTTAATTAGATTTAAGAGTGAAATGGTAATTGAATTTACCGATAACACCGTAGTGTTAGATATGAAGTATTACTAGTTTTACTTCATGGGATGAATAGGTTGAGATTGGGAAATAAAATAAATGATCACTTCGGTGTGGATCGCTAATCCTGACTAGTTTGGATAAACCAAAAAATTTGGTTTGAATTGACTTTCAAAGAATGATTAAAGAATAAATTTAAAGGAATTTATCTTTGATAAAATTAATGGGAACCTTTCCCTAAGAATGTGAAATTTAGAAACTAATTGTCGGTTAGCTAAGTAAAACGGTTTCCTGGGTATTGATCTGATTTTGGTTTCGGCCTTCGGGGTTAATATTTGGGGAATTATTCTCTTGTTAATTTACGGTTAGTGACTGATGAATTGGAATGAGGCATATGTTGTGTTTGTGTAACACATGTTTATTATATATGCGAGTTATTCAGAAAGACCGGATTTATCCCATTCTGAATAACTGATACGACGATAAGTCGAAGATGACGATGATGGTAGAAGACCGGAGGTCTTCACGTCGTTTGGATAATTACTGATGATCTAGATTGGGCCGTACACCCAAAAGGAGGGAATCAGTTGGTGGTCGTCCAGACGTACTTGGAGATCGATGGATATACGGGGTACTAGGTGCCTCCGGTTTCGTTCAGACCCAGAACGGACTTGTAAATGGATGTGTGTCTGACATCGGATTTCATTCTGTGTGATTGATATCGGTTGCATAGCGTGAATTGCCTATGTGGCATGCTAAGATGCAAATGATCAAGGCTTCTGTTGAAAAGCAAAGTCTTGTGGTTGATGATCAAAGCACGGCCTTTGGGGCGTAGCTTTGTGTAACGTTGATTCGCGAGCCTTACACCCCGGTAGTGAACCAGAAACAGAAGAAGGACCTCAGGGAGGGCATGCGTTTCTTTCTAGCTAGAAGTGGCGTCAGTGGTTTTACACGCCCTGACGAGTTTGACTTATGTGGTTGTTGTTGTTGTGAGGCGCCTCGGATATATCGGTCGATCCAGGACCGATGGAGTCATTCGTTGGCTCATTGACACCCCATAGGGTGGGGAAACGCAGTGTTCAGGCATTTTAATCCACATCGGTGGACCATCCCTGTCGCTCCAAAGGCTTGACTGAGTACTTGCCTGAGACACGGGCTAGAGCGTCTCGAATTGGTAGAGGACGATCCCTGGCCTTGGTTCATAGATGGAAATCCAATTTCCAAATACCTGATTCTGCGGTTTTATTTGTAGAGCCTAGTATGGCAACATGATATATGGTACCCATGCCGTCTATGATTGATATTTATGATTGAAATTGTTTTAAACACTATACACTTATAATAGTATCAAATGACTTGTTATAAACGTACCAAACATGCTTTGGCTATTATAAGGGAAAACCCTATCCCCCGGCTTGCATTGCATTGTGTGATGGGAACTGGGTCTTATAATAGCTTCATCGTTCTTTATTTAGCATTGCGCTGTTGTTTTATGCACTGGTGTTCTGGGGAGGAAACCCATTTCGTGTTATACGGCGTGGTCCCTTGATTTACCTAACTTTAAAATAAAGATTAATAACTGTTTTAGTTCTCACACCAGTCCCATGACTGACCTGGAGTTTATTGTTTTAACCTAAACTCTGGGTGCCCTTATTTTGACACGGGCAGATAGTAGTTTTGGTTTTTGCAGATTTATATTCACAGGATCCTAGTTTACAGCTGGAACGATATCCGGAAAGCTTTGTATTCGTATATCTCTTCTAGTTGTATATTGTATTATTTTCCGCTGCTATGTAATGTATTGTAATCTCTGATATTTTCTGTTGTGTAATAGTTGTTTATACTCTGTATATTCTTGTATTCTGATGAATTGTTGTAATAAGCAATGAAATGCTCTTCCGTCTGCGTTCAATTTTGTTGTGTTCTCGAAACAATCAGGCGTTTCGAATGGTCTAGATCGGTTTAGCGACTGATTCGGATCGAGCGAAATATCTTGTTGTCACATTTGGTATCAGAGCTTTGGTTTACAAAGCTCAGAGAACAAGACACATTAGAACCAAATGAAAGAATTCATCAGATATTGGATTAGTAATATCCAATGGGAATGACTCGTTAGAGATGGGATCAGTAGAATCCTGGAACGAGTGTGAAGAGTATATTTTTAAAATGAAAACAATTTTTGTTTTGAAAATTTAAATCGTTGTATACGTATTTGAATATTTATTTTATTTTGAATTTGGACAATCCAATATATAAAGATTTTGCATATGCGCCTTGCAAACGTATATTCGAAGTTTTAATATACTGGATAGACATAGGATCACACTCTAGTCGCCCGGAGATGATGTTTATAATGACCATGGCATCATCAATATTTATGTTCGTGTTTCGAAAGTGGGATTTCTATGTATTCCAATTGACTGGTGTGAGAACCAAAATTAGATAGGGCTTATTGTTGTGATTTGGCATCAAAAATGTGATTTTTGACTATGTATCAAAATTATGAGTTTGAAACGATAATCAACTAATTGATTGATGGTTGTGTTGTTGATTATTGGTTGATTAATTAAAATTAGTACCCTTTAGCCAAATTGTATCAAATAGAAAATTGTATTGAAATTTGGTCGCATTTGCTTGCATATACATGTACTTACATTGAACAGGTCATAGCAAAGAGGCTAGAGCAGAAGAACAAAATTGTTTGCCCGACAAATAGGTACATGTTTACCATAATTTACTGTTTTGTTTGGGAGATGATGATTTTATGAGCCGATTGGCTAGCCGCTTGGCTTTTTCTTTTTCTTTTTGAGATCAGAGGGCCTGTATGGCAATTTCGGGATTTTCCTGGTGCTCCCGGTGCAGGGGAGGTTATAGCGAAATTTTTCGAAAATTTAGGGTGTTAACCAAATTTTTGAAAAATTTGAAAAGTTTTTAGAAACTGAAAAGTTGAAGAACTTAAGCCGTAATCAAAATAATGAAAGTTGAGTTGATTAATGAAACAACTTTCGGCTTCGTTCCTTTTCGGGGACGAAAATTTTTAAGTGGGGGAGATTGTAATAACCCGGAAATCCTAGCCAATTTAAAATTTTTATTTTGGCAATTTTAGTGAATTTTGAATATTTTAAATAATATCGACGAAAAATTTAGTTTAAATGGAATCCGAACGTATATAATTATATAGATCATCGTTAGAATATAAATATTTATTTTTATATATAAAAAGAATTGAAAATGGCGCGGTAGTTCGATAATTCGATTTCCAAATTCAGATGAATGTACCGGGTGCAAAATAAACCGGATTTTAGTGAAACCAAAAATATTTGAATCAAATTGGAAATATCTTTCCAACGAATCCGAAAAATTGAAATTTCATAGCTGGGATCAAAAGATATGTCCAGTTGAAAATTCTGAATAGTCGCTATGGAATTCAGGCCCTTGAAAATAGCCATTTTGCAAATGACCTCGGTTTTCGACGAAACCACTTTTGTTGGATCCGTGATGTCAAATTATTGCTAGGTTTCAAATTTCATAATTTTTCGAATCAATATGTGAGCGTGGGAAAGGAAAACGCGTTTGACCAGTTTCAGTTGATTTTAATCGACTGGAAAATGGCCATTTTTCAAACGGTCTCGGAATTCGACGAAACTATTTTTGTTAGGACTGTATCATCAATACGAAGCTAGAAAATATTTTTCTGGAATTTTTCGAGTTAATATGTGACCCCAGTAAATTGAAATGTGCGTTCAAATTCAATATATGGAATTATATTTTGATTTTGACGAAAACTGATCGTGATTATCGAATTGGCTTACGATACCTATCCCATTGTGTTCGAAATGGGGGTAATTAGCTAGGGACAACAGTCAGTTGGCTCGATTTTGAGTTCGTTGTAAAAAGTTATTTTGTGAGGATTTTAAAATAAAATTAAATAAATAAATAAATATAATTCTCCCTCTTACCCTTACCACCACCGTCTCTCCTCTCGTTGACCGTTCATTTCAAAATCAAAAGTTAAAAAGAAAAAAACCAAAGCTAACGTTGCCGTCGCCCAGACCTCCAATCGCCGCCTGCCGAGGTCGCGCCACCACCTCTCGAACCCTCCGCCTCCTCTCCGACGGCACCCCCCTCGTTCGATCCCCCAACGGCGCTAGCCCCCCCCCCCTCGTAGATCGATGTAACAACCCGAAAATCTGGGCCAGTTTAAAATTTTTATTTCGGCAATTTTAGCGAATTTTGATTATTTAAAATGAATTATTTTAAATAATATTGACGAGAAATTCATTTTTGAATAGAATTCGATCGTAGATATTATACGCGTCGTCGTTAGAATATAAATATTTATATATAATTATAAATAGAATTGAAAATGGCGCGGTAGTTCGATAATTCGATTTCAAACTTCAATTGAATGTACCGGGTGCAAAATAATCCGGATTTTAGTGAAACCAAAAATAATGGAATCTAATTGTGAATATCTTTCTAACGAATCCGAAAAATCAAAATTTCATAGCGGGAATCAAAAGATATGTCCAGTTGAAAATTCTGAATAGTCGCTATGGAATTCAGGCCCTTAAAAATGGAAATTTTGCAAACGACCTCGGATTTCGACGAAACCAGTTTTGTTGGGTCTGTGGTGTCAAAATATTGCTAGGTTTCAAATTTCATAATTTTTCGAATCAATATGTGAGCGTGGCAAAAGAAAATGCGTTTGACCAGTTTCAGTTGATTTTAATCGACTGGAAATTGGCCATTTTTCCAATGGTCTCAGAATTCAACGAAACTAGTTTTGTTAGGGCCGTATCGTCAATACGAAGCTAGAAAATATTTTTATGGAATTTATAGAGTTGTTATGTGACCTCGGTAATTTGAAATGTACGTTTAAAATTCAATATAGTGATTTAAATGTAAATTCAACGGAAACTGATCAAAGCGATCGAATCAGCTTGCGATACATATCCCATTGTGTTCGAAATGGGGGTGAAACGCTATGGACGACAGGCGGTGGGCCTCGTTTCGAGGTCGTATGTAAAAGTCAACTTTTTGCAAAATAAATAATTAATAAATTTAAAATATATATATATATATATATATATCTCCCCTTAAACCCGCTCTGGCCCCCCCTCTCCTCATTTTCAATCCGATCAGGAAAAAATAAAAAAAAATAAAAAAGAGAATGGGAAGAGGAAGACGGGGGGAACTCGTCGTCGCCGCCCTCCCCCCCCCCCCCCGAAGATCGCCGTCGACGCCTCAAGGGAGGGCCCCACCTCCGAAGCCCTGCCCCCCCTCGCCGCAGCAGCGAAAGCCCCCCCCCCCCCTCGCTCGCGATTGCCGTTCGAAGACTAGCCCCCCTCCCCTCAGGCGGCGCCGCCGCGATGCACCCCTCCCCCTGGCGCCACCGTGAGCCGCGAAGCCTACCTCCACCTCCCCCTTAGCCTGCGAACGCCAAACCCCCCCCCCCCCCCAGTCGACGAAACTGTAAGTTTACTTTATTTTTATTTCTTTATTTTATTTATATTGTTTTGTCCGATTTTAATTTAGAAAAAATATATAATAATAAAAATAAAATTAGTTTATATATATAGGAGGATGAAAACTTGATTTTCATGCATAAAGTTAAGATCTTTATAAACAAAGAAATGATTTTTAAATAAATAGAAAAGATACAGTTTTTAATTTAGAAAACATACGATTTTTATTCAGGAAAGATTATATTTTTAGATGGGTAAAAATACGATTTTTAACAAATAAAAATCTGAGCTTTATTTTATCGTGAAGTAAAGAGGAAAGTAAAAATACGATCTTTATATTTTTTAAAGTAATAAAAATATGATTTTTATATTTTT